>CM057226.1:1113942-2313942 GCA_029891385.1 Erythroxylum novogranatense | reverse complement strand
ACACATATTGGCAGTACCATCATTGTTCCTCATTATAGTCAGCGGCCAGTACAACTGCAGAATGTCTACCATGTGGAAGGTATGTCAAAGAATCTTCTATCTGTATCTCAAATGACGTCAACAAGAAATTTTGTCTTATTCGGACCAAATGACGTCAAGATTTACAAGGAGTTAAAAATTATCGATCGACCCATAATGGAAGAAAAAAGAGTGGAGTCTGTCTATGTAATGTCAGCAGAAACAACATACATAGATAAGACAAGGAAAAATGAGACGGCTGATTTATAGCATGCAAGATTAGGATATGTAAGTTATGGGAAGCTAAAGGAGATAATGAAAAAATCAATGGTTAGAGGGCTTCCGAATCTAGATGTCCGAGATGACATTGTATGTGCAGGATGTCAATATGGCAAAGCACATCAATTATCATACAAAGAGTCAGAATATCGAGCCAAAGCACCCCTGGAGTTAATACACTCTGATGTGTTCGGGCCAGTAAAGCAGCCATCCGTCAGCCAATTCAGGTACATGATTACCTTTATTGATGATTTTTCTAGATATGTGTGGGTCAATTTTATGAGAGAAAAGTCAGAAACATTGAGTAAGTTTGTTGAGTTTAAAGTGAAAGTAGAAGAGGAGATAGGACGAAGGATACAATGCCTTCGCACTGATAATGGTGGAGAGTATACTTCAAAAGAGTTCGAACAATATTTGCATCAACATAAGATCAAGAGGCAATCGACTTGTCCGGTACTCCACAATGTAATGGAGTAGCAGAAAGAAAGAATCGTCACCTGACAGAGATCTGCAGAAGTATGCTACATGCAAAGAATGTACCAGCAAGGTTTTGGGCCGAAGGTATAAAGACAGCAGCGTACGTGATTAACATATTACCTCAAGCAAAATTGGGGACCTCACCTTATGAAAAGCTTCAAAAGGTCAAACCCTCAGTAGGGTACTTTAAAGTGTTTGGATGTGTGTGCTACGTATTTGTGCCAGATCACCTACGTAGCAAATTCGATAAAAAGGCAATACGCTGCATATTTGTTGGATATGATAGTCGTCGTAAAGGATGGAAGTGTTGCGACCCGACTACAGGACGATGCTACGTGAGCAGGAATGTTGTCTTTGATGAGGCATCTTCTTGGTGGTCACCACAAGCTGTACTATTACCAGATTCAAAAGAAATAGAGGAGTAGCTACAACAACGGTTAGAAGAATCTACATAGGCTGATAAGACTCAACCAATTGAAGAGTCTAGAATTGATACTACGCAACTAAGTGAGGAAGAATCCATGAAGATGAGGCTGTCAGAAGAGAAAAGCCCATGGCAAACAGGAATCCATCATGCAACTCCATAAGAAATAAGGCCAAGTCAAATAGAGGACATTGAAGAAGATGTTCAACAGCCATCGCCTCAACCACGAAGGTCAACTAGACAAAGAAAGCCAAATCCAAAGTATGCAAATGCAGCAATAATAGAGAAAATTGGTCTGAAAGAGCCGATAAGTTATAAAGAAGCATCACAAAGCAAGGAATGGCAGCACGCAATGGATGAGAAAATTCAAGCATTAAAGCAAAATGAAACTTGGGATTTGGTGCCGAAGCCTGAAGGAGTAACACCCATCTCGTGTAAATGGGTCTATAAGAAAAAGACTCGACTGGATGGAACAGTTGAGAGATACAAGGCACGAGTAGTGGCTCGTGGTTTCTCACAGAAGTATGGGTTAGATTATGAGGAGACGTTTAGTCCAGTGGCAAAGATTACAACCGTTCGTGTACTCTTAGCACTTGCCGCAAACAAGTCTTGGAGACTCTGGCAGATGGACGTAAAGAACGCCTTCCTACATGGAGAGTTAGACCGAGTAATTTATATGGAACAACCTGAAGGTTTTAAGAGTAAAGATTATCCAAACTATGTTTGCAAATTGAAAAAGGCATTGTATGGTCTAAAGCAAGCACCACGAGCATGGTATGGTAAGATTGGAGAATTCCTTGTTCAGAGCGACTATAAGATGACTCCTGCAGACTCAAGCTTATTCGTGAAGACACGAGGTAATAAGCTGGCCATAGTCTTGGTATACGTGGATGATTTAATCATCACAGGAGATGACGAAGGAGAGATACGACAAATTCGAGAAAATCACTCGGTCCGTTTCCAAATGAAAGAATTAGGTGAGTTGAAACACTTTCTTGGTTTAGAAGTGGAGCGCACAAAAGATGGATTGTTTTTATGTCGAAAAAATATGCACAAGATCTTCTAGAAAGGTTTGGTATGTTAGACTGCAAGCCAATATCAACGCCAATGGAGGTAAATGCCAAATTTTGAGCTATGGAAGGAAAAGACTTACAAGATAACACGATGTATAGATAGCTCGTGGGCAGTCTAATCTATCTCACACTGACACGACCAGACATCGCATTCTCAGTTGGAGTTGTTAGCAGATATATGCAAAATCCAAAGAAGCCTCACTTGGAAGTAGTACGGAGAATCTTAAGGTATGTCAAGAATACTATTGACCATGGTCTCTTATATAAAAGAGATAGTACGTGTCAGGTTAAAGGGTACTGCGACGCCGATTATGCTGGAGATTGTGACACAAGACGATCAACAAGTGGCTACATCTTCAACATTGGCTCAGGAGCAATCTCTTGGTGCAGTAAGAGACAACCAACGGTGTCCTTATCAAGTACAGAAGCCGAGTATAGAGCAGCAGCAATGGCAGCACAAGAATGCACATGGCTCATACAGTTATTAAAAGATCTAAATCAACCAACAGACTACTAGGTGGAGCTATTCTGTGATAATCAGTCAGCAATATGACTAGCAAAGAATCCAGTATTTCATGCATGGACAAAACACGTGGAGGTACATTATCATTATATTCGAGAAAAAGTTCTCAAAGGCGATATAAAAATGAAGTACATCAAAACAGAAGATCAAATTGCAGATATATTCACAAAGGGTCTCAGTGGAACAAAACATGAAGAGTTTTGCAAGCAGCTTGGAATAATCTCAAAGAAAAATTTGAAGAGAAATTAGTTGGTGAGGGGGAGTGTTAAGAAATCACCAACAAATTTCTTAGAACCTTGTAGAACAATTCTAGATCTAAGAAGAAAAATCTAGAATTGTAAAAAAAAAAAATATGGAAAAATCATGCAGTGGGCAACTTGCACTTTAGATTTCTCCAAAGAACAACTTTGCAAGTTGCAAAGTTGGTGGTGCTTGCCTATAAATAGGCAAGAGCACCAAGTGTTGTAGTAACTATAAGAAAGGGATAAAAAGAGAGTTAAGAGAGAGAAGTTGAGAGAGAAAAGTATAGTGTGTGTGTAGTGTGCCTCTAAAGTCCTTCCTTTCTTCTTGTTTTGTACAAATCGTTTGGTATTTTGAGTCTTGTATTTGCGACCGTTCATTAATAAAATTATCATCGTTTTTGTTTTTTAACAAGTTTCACTTGCCCCCGCATCTCCCATCTGTTTTTCGTTGATGATCTGATCCTCTTTGCTGAAGCTACGGACGCACAAGCATAGTTCATCAACCACACTCTTGCGGCGCTCTGTACGACTTCTGGGAAAAAAGTTCATGCTGACAAAACTAGGGTCTTTTTCTCTCAGAATGTTCCTCCCTCTATCGCATGCAGAATTAATCACCTCCTCCGTTTTCCTCGTACTCACAATCTCGGGCGATACTTGGGTGTTCCCTTGCTACATGAGCGTACCACGCAGAATACCTACTAGCATATTTTGGTTAAGGCCCAACAGAAACTGGTTGGCTGGAAGGCCAAACATCTCTCCTTGGCAAGGAGAGTTACCCTCGCCCAATCAGTTCTCGTTGCCCTTCCTCTCTATTCTATGCAAACTGTGCGACTCCCAAGGTAGCTTTGTGATGACCAGGAACGTATCATGTGCCAATTTATTTGGGGGGCCACCGCTGACCATCGTCCTATGCACCTTGTTAGGTGGGACGACGTCTGTACACCCAAACAAGTAGGGGGACTTGGCCTCAAACGAATTCGCATATCTAATGATGCATTATTGGCCAAACTGAGCTGGGCTTTAGTTACTCAACCTGCCGTCCTTTGGGTGCGGCTTCTCAGCGCTAAGTATCGTCTGTCTCTGGACCATCTTCCCCTCACTATTGCTAGGCCCGGGGCTTCTGCTACTTGGAGAGGTATTTCAGCTATTTGGTATGTCCTGCACCACGGTTTATAGTGGACTTTGGGGACGGGGCGGAAAATCTTCTTCTAGCTGGACAATTGGTTGGCTGACTGGGGACCCCTCATAAACCTAGTTAGCTCGCCACTTCCCGACCATATGCTCTACGTCACTGTTCTAGATTATGTTACTGTCGAGGGTAACTGGCACTGGCAACTGTTCCAACCTTACCTCCCCTCCGCGGTTTGCCTTGACCTAACTGCTTCCCTCCCTCGTCAGGACGCTCCAGCTGAGGACACTTTTTGTTGGGGGCCCACGGTGAATGGGAAATTCACGACGACGTCTGCCTATGATCTTCTTGCTGGTCACCTACCATCCGATCCACACCGTCAGTGGGAGTCCATCTGGAAATGGGCTGGACCCCAATGCATTCGGGCCTTCTTGTGGTTACTGCTTAAGCAAAAGCTTCTGACGAATCACCAGCGAGTAGTTCGGCACCTCACGCTGGACGACACATGCCCTTTTTGTTAGTACGAGGAGACTGTCCTACATGCTTTTCGTGATTGTTCCCAAGTCAAAACCTTTTGGGGCACATTTCCACCTGAAGTGATTACCTCCGATTTTTTTCAGTCTGACGTAGAGTCCTGGGTGAATGCAAATCTTGCAACTCACCTTACTGTTCAACAACCTTCATGGGCTACTATTTTTGGTGTAGCATGCTGGTTCCTCTGGAAGTGGAGAAATCAGAGCCTCTTTGAGGAGGACTTCCAGAGGCCTAGTGACGGTCGTCATGCCGTTATGGATTATGTTCACTGGATCCAATGTGCGCGCTCAGTGGAGCGGCGTGTTTTCCGGGGACCCGGGGGCTCAGCGGGCTCACAGAGCGGATGGTCCCTACCACCGGCGGGCTGGGTCAAACTTAACACAGACGGTGCTCTTAAACCTAGTCCCCCCTTGCTACTGCCGGCGGTTTGATTAGAGACTGCCAGGGCCAGTGGCGAGGTGGTTTCCTTCATCGGTTTCACCGTTGTTCCCCTCTTGAGGCCGAACTTGGGGGAGTCCTTTCAGGCCTGCAATTGGCTTGGGACCTCGGTTATCGCTATCTTATCATCGAAGTTGACTCTCTCGAGGTGATCAACATTCTCTCTACTTTTCGTTTCCCCGGTACTGATCAATCTGTTTTGGTGACAGGAATCTGAAGCCTACTACGGCGACCCTAGGAGGTGCAGATCCAGCATGTCTATCGTGATGGCAACCAGAGTGCTGATAGTTTGGCTGCCCTGCAGCATTTGCGAGTCCTGGCTTTCATTTCCTTTCGGAGCCCCCGACTTTCGTCTGGGCCCACATGCCGCGTGATTATCACGCCTCTTTGTCTCAGCCGACCTTGTCTTAGTTAGGCGGGTCGTTTTTACTTTATTTCCTTTCCTTTGTATGCAAAAAAAAAACCCGATAATTTTAAAGATAAGTAGTTCTTTTAAAATTAGTTTAACTACTAGTAACCTCCTTATCTTTGAGTAATATAGAAAACTCACCATCCTAAAGTAAAATTCACCATTCTCTCTGCAGCTATTTTGTCAGCTTCAGAATCAGTTTTTGGTACAAACCAATCTGATACTAGAGTGAGTGCTATTTGACCTTGTTGAGTTTTCTGCAATAAATTCAAATTTGATATATTTTTCAAAGTCCGAAACTGATTCCAAGAGCATAAAAATGATTTAATTGATTATAACAATAAAAGATACATAAAAATGTGTTGAACCTGATATTGTTCTCTGTACAATTTGACAGCAGCTGCATGAGCAAGAAGGATGTTGTGACCTACAATGTATGGCTCAGTTCCTGAATCACCTTCGGTACAGTTGGCAGTTCTTGGTGGTAATGGTGTACATCTACCAGGTGCTTGAACACCAGTGGCATAGCCTTGTAAAGTGAAAGTGGTTGGTTCATTTATTGTTAACCAGTTCTTGACTCTATCACCAAATTCTTTGAAGCATATATCAGAATAATTACGAAAATCTTCCCTGTATAATGAACATTCCAATCAGCATATGTTTTTTTTTTTAATGAGTGAAACAAAATTTGACTTAGGAAACTGGATCGAACTTCAAGCGTTTCAATCCTGCTCGAACTTGTTCAAGTTCCAAACCACCCGTAAGTAAAAAAAAAATAGAGTCTAAACCTAGCCCGACTTTTTGTCATTCTTAAATACATACAAACATTCATCACCTTATAGTTCTATCAAATTCAAGTATATATCGTCAAATTATTGATGGAACAGAAAATTATGGATGATGCGAGTGTAATTTTAAATGATCTGGGTTGCAACACGTTACGATAACGGACCAACAACAAACACAATATTACGTTCACAAAATTAATTGTAATCCATGATTGATTGATGATGGTATTAGAACTTTTCTTACACTATGTATCAAAACAGAAAGTGTGACTTGTGAACTTAAACTGGCTAAAGTTTGGGAGATAGTACAAGGTAACTTACACAATCTTAGCATTCAAGAAACCTCCATATTCATCCTCCAAGGCTTGTGGAAGATCCCAATGAAAGAGAGCGACAAAAGGTTTTATCCCTGCCAGATATTAGTAGATAGAAAAAAAATCAAAATTGGATAAGTTTTTTTTTTCTCCGTAAATATCATTTATTTGATTGAAGCATAGGTACCATTGGCTAGGAGCTCATTTATGAGGTTGTTATAAAATTGGATTCCTTCTTTGTTGACTCCTCCACTTGCCTTTCCTTCTGAATAATTAAAAAATATTTTAAGTAAAAGAAGAAGAAGAAAATGAGACATAATATGTAATAAATTTGTGATAATGAATTATTAATCGTTTTGTAGAAATTATAAAACCAATAATTTGATTTCGAATTTTCGTTTATAGCCTCGAAAAATTCACGAAACTAATTAATATTTTTGGTAATTATTATATTATCAAGATTGAGAAATTAATTACGATCATTATCTCTAAAATATTTATACATACTTGGAAGTATTCTCGCCCATGAAATTGAAAATCTGAATGCATCTAATCCCATATTTTCATCAGAGCAACATCTTCCTGTAACAAAGTAAACAATAGAATGTGAAATTAATTATCTAATGTTAATGCAAAAGGTATGTATCATGAAAAGTATAATTATTTTAAGAGTACGAACTATTCATAAATGATAGAGTTATGCTTTTAATAATTAAAAATAGTGCAATTTTCTAAATAAAAATATGTATAGGTTAAAATTGTATTGAAATAAAATAAATCAAGTATAATCCATCTGTTTAATAATTGAAAATTCCAAAAAATGGACCATTTTGCTTAATTTAGAGAACCAAATTATTATTTTATACTATACCTTGTAGCGATGATAAAATCAGGAGCCACATCTGCATTTGTATGATCCTTTATTCTCTCTGTAATGTCAACATTTACAATTACAAATAATTAAAAAATAAAATTATAATTTAGAAAAAACAACATAATATTTTTAAGCACAGATGAAGGAAAATAATATTTTATCAAAAACAACCTGACGCAGTGCAAAAGCAGTACTCTAATTCAAGAATACAAAAAATGCAGATCTAATCTAAGATCTATCAAGAACTTAAAAGGTAGACGAAAACTTTAAGAGAAATAGAGTGTTTTGATTGAAAATAGGCAAAAGGTCATTCCACAATGCAATAAAGAAGTATTTATATGAGTTATAATGATCTAGAACTTAATAACAAGGATAAAAATGTTCTTGTAGTCCTAATAAAAATAAAACAAAATAAATAAATAGATTTTATAATCTAAAGCTCCACGTTAGTCCCCTCTACTTGTAAAGAACTCAATCTCGAGTTATGCTCTGGATAACCTAACTTACACTCCGATAAGTAGGAATAAATATCTGTAACATCAAAGGTTGGGTTAATATTACCCATCCACGAAGGTAACTGAATGACATATGATGCATTGTCATTATTTTCTTCACGATCTTAAATGGAACATACTTTTTGGCCTTTAACTTGTGATGATGTTCGGTAATTCGCTTCTTGTTTATAAACACCATTATTTCATCTCCATCTCAAACACTTGATTCTTCCTATGTGGGTCCATATTAGCCTTATACTTCGCATTAGCTTTTTCATGTTGTTCCTTCACCTCGACTTGTATTTCTTGGGTTTCTTTAGCAAACTTAGCTGCACTCGTATGGAAGTTAACATTTTTAGGTAACTGAATAAGGTCTAGTACATGATTTGGTACCTTAGTGTAAACCACGGAGAATGGAGATCGACCGCTACTGTACTTCAAGGATGAATCAAACATACCCCATAAAGTTCTCTAGAAATGACTCAAAAACTTCGTGTCTCTATTAGAGATAATTGATTTTGGAACCTCATGGAGCTTCACCACTTCTCAGAAGAACAGTTTAGCAATGGTTGTCACATCTGTTGTCTTCTTACATGATAAAAAGTGCACCATCTTAGAGAATCTGTCAACCACCACGAAAACTGAATTCATGCGCCTTTGCATTCTTGATAAACCTAGTACAAAGTCCATGGATAGGACTTCTCAAATATTGTCAGGCACAGGTAATGACATGTATAAACCTGCGTTTGATTTATGACCTTTATAAGCTTGGCAAATCTGGTACCTATAAAGAATAGAAACAACGTCTCTCCTTAATTTAGGCCAAAAATACCTTTTACGTACCTCCTCAAGTGTCTTGTCTCTGCCCAAGTGTCTAGCTAACCCTCATTTGTGTAAGTTTCTAATTACCTTCTCCCTCATTGATGTCTACGGGAGGCATAGTTGGTTACCTCTTATAAAAAAACCCATCATGAATGTGGTAGTCTGTATATAACTTGTCTCTTTGACAAGTTTACCATATTCTTTTGAAGTCTTCATCGTCAACATATAAGTCTTTCAAGTATTTGAAACCTTCAATCTCAATTGTTAGCATTCTGATCATGGCTACTTGTCGACTCAACGCATCTGCCACTACATTGTTTCTCCCAGCTTTATGGACAAGTTTATAGGGGAACTTGTCAATCTAAGCTGACCATCTAGCGTGCATCTTGATCCTCAACTGCTTCTGACTTCCTAAATACTTCAATGCTTGGTGATTGGTATAAAGAATAAACTCCTTTCCAATTAAGCTCCTATGTCTTTAAAGCCTTCACAATGGTGTAGAACTCCTTATCATAGGTAGCCTATTTTTGCCTTGCCTCGCTTAGTTTCTCACTGAAGTATGCCACTGGTCTTTTCTCTTGGGATAATACTGCCCTGATACCTATCCCATTCACATCACACTCCACTTCAATAACTTTTCAAACTCTGGTAAGGCTTCGATCAGTGTTGTACACAGTTTTTCCTTGATAAGGGCGAAGCTTTGTTATTGCTCTTCTTCCTATCTAAACTTCCTTTTCTTTAGACAGACTATAATAGGAGCTATAATGCTATTGAAATTCTTAATAAACCTCCTATTAAACGTCACCAAACTATGAAAACCCCTCACATATCTAACGGTTCTCAGTGTAGGCCAATTTCTAATGGCCTTTACCTTATCTTCATCCACTCGGATGCCATCTTTTCCTATAACATATCTGAGGAATAACAAATTCTCCAACATAATTAGGCATTTCTTCAAGTTGGCATACAATTGATTTTCTCTTAAAGCCTCGAATACACGCCTTAAATGGCCCACATGCTCTTCAATAAATCTATTATAGATATGAATATCATCAAAATAAACAACCAAAAACTTACCAATGAAAGGTCACAACACCAGATTCATAAGACGCATAAAAGTGCTAGGTGTGATGGATAATCCAAAAGGCATGACCAACCACTCATATAAGCCATCCCTTGTCTTGAAGGTTGTCTTCTACTCATCTTCAAACCTTACTTTTATTTGATGTTATCCACTCCGAAGATTAATTTTAGAGAAAATAATGACTCTACTTAACTGATCCAACATATCATCAAGTCTCAGAATGGAAAATTTATAGCTAATAGTGATTTTGTTGATCATTCTACTGTTAATGCACATCCTCCAACTCCTATCCTTCTTCAACATAAGTAATGTTGACACTGCACATAGACTCGTACTCTCCCGAATATGGCATTTACTTATCAGCTCCTCTACTTTCTCCTGTAGAATTTTATTCTCTTTTGGGCTTATCTTATAATGAGGCAGATTAGGCAAGTTGGCTCCTGGAATCAAGTCAATATGGTGTTGAATATTGCGCATAGGCGATAATCCCTATGGTAGGTCGTCTGGAGTCACTTCTGCAAACTCCTCCAATATTAGATTGCATTTCTTGAGGTACCATAGGCTCGAGCTTGCTTTCTACTAGTTTTTCCCCTTTAACCATTAATAGATGCACCTCTTTTATTTCTTTCATCTCACTAATAAATTTATCTCGATTATTCTCTACCTGTAACAAAGGTTTCTGGATTTTTCCTTGAGACTTCTCGCCACTGATAAGTACTAAAGTATACTTTACGCCATCTTTTACAAAATGATATGTATTTTTCTTCCCTAATGCATGACATCTACATCAAATTGGCATAGTCTTCCCAATAGGATCTAACATGCATCCATCTCTACTATGTCAAAATAATGCTCATCCTAATACTTTCCAATAAAGAAAGTAACTTTACATCGTTCTTTAACCAGAATCTATTCAACCTCCTTGATCCACCCAATGCTATAAGGATTTGGATGTGGCTCGGTAGTCAACTTTAACTTTTTCACAACAGCTACAGTTATAACATTTATAATATTTTCCTGAATCCCTCCATCAATGATAAATTTCTTAGCACCAAACATCTCATGCGAAAGAGCTTATGTCATTGCAAATCACCATGCTCCTTGCGGGATATCATCAGTCTTCTGACGACACACACATACATCTCCTCATCCTCTTCTCCCTGTTGTTCCCAACCATCACCTTCAGGCCCGCACACTTCCTCTTCATCTTCTTCTTCTTGTTGTTCCACCATGTTTAATGCTATTCTTTTTGGACACTTATTAGATTTGTGTCCTAGCTCGTCGCACCTGTAACACTTTGATTAAACTGGTTTAGAATACGGCTTGGTGTGTTTGGAAGTTGTTGGAGCTACTTTGTTTGATCTTCCGCCATTAATGCTTCCATTGCCAACACTACTCCTTATAGGGGTTGCAGTAACCACCTCCTTTCCCTAGACTCTTTTCACCTGAATAGCGCTTAAACTCCCATTGCTTCTCATTCAGTATAGATTCAGCTTTCATAGCTAAATTTCTCGCATCTTGCACTGTAAGCATCATCTGGATTCCTATATTTTCCCATATATTCGATCTCAACCCTCTCAAGTAGCATGAGGTTTGTTGAGGTTGAGATTTGAACAACTAATTGTGGGCTGCCAACTTCAAAACTTTGTTGTATATTCATGGACGCTACAACCGCCTTGATGAAACTGTTGTTACGCATAAAAAATATATTGCTCAAAATCTGATAATAAGAATCTCCTTCTAAACAACTACTTCATCCTCATCCACGAAGAAACTGGATTTCTACCTTCTCTCCTTTTTGACTCCCACAACTGCTCCCGCCATACGGAAGCCCCCCTTTAGATGGTAGGCCACTAACTTCACTTTCTTGTCTTCTAGAATCTCATATAATCGAATAATGTCTCTAACTCTGCTAACCAATCAAGAAAGCCTTCAATATCCAAATCTCCGCTAAAAGATGAGATATCTACCTTAAGTTTATATTCATAGTCTGCTCTTCGTCTTTGCTTTCCAATCACTGGAGCTATTTTCATGATTCCATGACACGAGATTTTGAATTTGAGGATGCCTCGCAGGGTCACCTTCCCTAAAAACTAGTTCCTCAATTCTTCTTGTGTTGTCTTCTCGCAACAACGCTTGTAACTGGTCCTGAATCAACGCCACTTGTTGTTCCATATTGCAAATTGACTCCCAAACTTTGAGTAACCCACGAATATTGTCGTTGATGTTGGTTATTTTCAGACAAACAAACCTTGGGTTTTCAAGGTTTTGATACCATGTGGAACGCAGCACTCTAATCTAAGAGTGCAGAAAACGTAGATCTAATCCAAGATCTATAAAGAACTCAAAAGGTAGACGAAAACTTTAAGAGAAATTTTTTGATTGAAAATAGGTAAAAAGGTCATTATGCAATATAACAAAGAAGTTTTATATGAGTTATAATGACCTAGAACCTGATAACAAGGATAAAACATTCTTGTAGTCCTAATAAAAGTAAAACACATTAATTAAATAAATAAGTTTTCTAATTTAAAGTTTCGCGTCACGACCTCTCTACTACGTAGGAGTACAACTGTGTACTATCGAATCTCTCTAGATCCCATGTCTCAGTAGGACTACAAATAGATGTTGATGGTGATATATAATCGATTCTTTCCTTTAAACACACAAAATTTCATCAAAATTATAAATTATAAATTGAATGCCTAAGGATTTAATTTATATGAGCCTTTTCTTTTTTAATTTTCATTTTAAAGTTGAACTAAAAGAGGAAGAAATGCTAATGTTAAAAAAATGTATACCCATTTTAGTACTATATAGATCAAATCAACTGGAAATTCCTGTAGTTTAAGCTTTTTTAAATTTTAGTTCTTATAATCTGAAGGTTACTATTTAATTTTATAATATTATTTAATTATTATACAACTTTGTTCATCATATTCTATTAATTTTCATCTATTTTCACTCGAAATAAGGTAGTACTAAAATTTATAAGTTATAATAAGAAATTTAGATGAATAGAAAATTAATAAAATAGCAAGGAGTAATTTGTATGGTAATTAAAAATATGATAATTATTATAATGAGGTCAATGATAATTGTTTAAAAGATCAAATCACAAAGGCTCTAGTATAATCAACCTTAATATATATCTAAATTATTATTAAAATTTGTAAATTATAGTACTCCCATTTTTTATAATTACGTTCATATTAGATCAATACTAACTCAAAATATATAATTTATACTATAAAGAATTTCTTCAAATGTGATAATCATCTGGCGCTTGTCACCATTCTCATAAAATATCACTAAAACGAAAGATAAACTCAGACATGATATTTCTATAAAGCACTTTCAAACCTGGATATCTCCGAGTAAAATTATCCCATGATGTTGGTCCTTTGCCGCCTTCATTGACTGCGCCTTCATACTATATATATATAGAAATAATTTTTTTTATGTCAATTAACTCTCCTGAAAATTAAAAAATAACCTTAATTACTAACCTTAAATTTATTTTTCTTTTTACCTGGTAAGAAGATGATGCTGTCCCAAAAACAAAACCTTCTGGAAAATCAGTCCGTTTAAATGAACCAGCACCATAAGAAGGTGCAACGACAAGACTGAAGAGTAGAAGAAAAATTGAGGAGGTTTGAATTGCCATTTTTATTATGGTTTTGTTTTTTGGCAAGAGGATAGGCATGTTCTTCTTGGTATTTATATATGTTAGAGATGATAATTTTAGGAAGAAACTAAAATTGTTCCAAATTAGACTTCTGTAGTGTAAAATTAGATGGGTTGATCAGAATTGTAAGGAGAGGTTCAAGGTAGACATGTAAAAAAAGAGTACAAAGGTTGTGGTGGCAATTAATGATGACAACCGACGTTCAAGCTTGGAGTTCAACCTGAAATTTTATGTTCAAACCGGGTTGATCTGAAGTTTGATCATTCAAGGTTTTTAGATTCTAATTTGAGGCTAATCAAGGTTAGACAATTCAAAGCCTGATCGGATTTTTTATAAAATTTTTAAAACTAAAATGGCATTATTTTATGAAAATTTTAGACTTCGATTTAGGCTAGGCTGATTAAACTAGATTAATGGGCCAATTTTGGCAATACTAATGGTAATTTAATTTTTGATAGAAAGTGATAAAATATAGTTTATTGGAGCAGTTAGGGAAACGAAAGGGCATGATAATAGAAGCTAAATTATTTAGTAAAAAGCAAAAAGTCATTGAAAATGTTTTGCATTTGAAACAAAAGTTGAAGAAAATTTTAGACGAGGAAATCAAATGGATTTTTCCTATATGCTAATTTTTTAATTTAGTATTTTATTTCAATTATTTATTAGTTCAATTGAACATTACTAAAAAAGTTATTCGGGTTCTGTCTAATTCAATTTTATTGAATTTATTTAAATATTGAAAATATAATTAGGCAGTTATGTACGTTATCTAATAAAATGTCATGTCAAAAATAATAAAATCGAAATTTTATACAATTTTACAAGAAAACTTTTGCTGCTATATTGTAAAATTGTTGAAAATTTAAATAAAAATGAAGATATTATTAATATAAAGCTTTTAACAAAGAAAACATGTAAAGAATTGTATGGATCAATTCAAAAGACAGAATATATATAAATTAGTCATCTTTTTCAAATATGAAAATAATACAAATTAATTTTAAAGTTATTAACAATTTTCATCACATAATTTTAAGTTTACCCTTGGCCCGCTTTGGTTGACACGGATTATTATCAGGAAAATAATCTTTTCCTAAAATTTAAATTATTATGTTTGATTCGTTTTTTGAGTAGTTAGGAAAGTAAAACTTTCCTAATTTAGGGAAAATAGTGGCACTTTCCTTGGATTCTAAATCCTAACACCCCCTTGGTATTTAGATTACTTTCTCAGAATTTAATCTAAAAATACATTGAACAATTTAACCCTTCCTTCTCTCTCAAATCTGTGACTTTAAAATATATAAATTTCAAATAAATTTTGATTTATTAATTAAAATATATATAATAAATATTAGTTTATAAATAATAATTTTAAATTATTTATTTTTAAAATAAATATTTTATTAATACTTTATTAATAAATATTATATAAAATATTAAAATAAATTTAAATAAAAATATATTTGTAAGTTTTATTTAATTTATAATTATTATTAGTAATAAAATATTTATTATTATTTTAAAACAAAAATTAAAAATTTACAATAATTATAAAAGTTGAAATAAATAAAATAACTAATTAAAAATTTTGAAAAAGGGGAAGGAGAGATAAGAGGAGGAGGAAATTTTAATTTTTTGAATATTTATGCTTAAAAGTTTCAATCGACAATCTTGAGTTCATATTTTCTTATCTAATGATTTAAATTTTATTACATTTGTAGGATATAATTGGAAACATAAGTTAAAATTAAATTACATTGTATAAAATCTTGTTACATACCAAACACTATAATAAGAATCCACCCAACTTTCCTATTAGAATTTTATAAGTATCTAAACATGTGAATATCTTTACTTTCCATAGATTTATTTTCCAAGGAATCATATTCTAAAAGTCACTTTACTTTCACCAACCAAACGAGACTGTTGTATTTTTCTACTCTTCGACGAAACCTAATTTAATATGTTGACTTCATATGAGGTCAATTTTAAACCCGATTAATTAATATATCATGATTAATTGATCAAAAAAATTACTAAGGCCAAACTCTAACTCAACAAATCGGATTTGATTTGTTATAAATCGATTAGAGTCGAACAAAATTTCTATTCTTAAATATAATGTTAAACATAAGTCTCTAAATATAACAAAGTAGCATAATTTCCTAAATATAACACAATGAAGCTTGTAATCGAGCATCGAGTCACGTTGGACTTAATTTGCTATCCTAGAGATGAAGCGAGGTATTTTAAATATAACAAAGCAAACCACTTATGAGCAATAAGTACTTAGCAATACAATCACCATATGAATAAGCATGATGGAAACAACTCGTGATAATTGAAGAACATTTTAATAATGTCATATGAAAGAAGAGAACACACAAACTATAGAAAGACAAGACATGAAACATTGTCTTTCCTTAAGGAGACACCGGCTCGGAAGTCAAACAATGCTCAAAGATAGCATAAGCAAAGACAAAACTGTGTTTTTTCTTCTTCTTTTTTTCTTGTATGTACTCAACTCCAAACTTTTTGATTGTTTGAGAATAGACTTAGGGGGTGCTTGGTGTAAATTATTTATCGGATCGAATTATTGTTTGCATACCCGTATCTATGATTGTTTGTCGTGATGATGATTTGGTTGAACGTATTTATTTCCTCTCGTCTTCTTTCATTAGAGAATTCTTCAATGTTCAGAATGATTATGATTCTATAAGTTGTTTCAACTTATATAGCCTCATCAACGGACATGTCCTTTGGTAATTGGAAGAAAGAGGAAAAGGGTTTTTGACCCATTTGAGATCCATTCGATAATACCCAATAATCATTATCTTGGATGCTTTTATTGGACTCAAATATATATAAGTGATATAGGACATAAAATAGTCTAACAATCTCCTACTTGGCCCATGTTACGACTTGATGATCCAATAATAAAACTTTAAGTACACACAATATATGGAAATATCAAGTTATCCTTAATTGAATTAAGCTGATGGGATCATGATGGTCACAAGTTATATAACTTGATTCCTTCCATATATCACAAAATCAACTTAACTCAACAGACTTTAAGTGGTAATGCGATAATTGTTATCTCATAAATAATAATTATTGTATACAACATAATATGGATAACCAATAAGTGAGCAAAAACATAAGACTGTAATTGAATTCAACAAGTGTCATAACAATTCGAGCAAAACAATGATATGTATATACACATATCTGAATACTATACTAACAAGGACTTATCTATAAGGCCCATACTTTCAACGTGACTAATAAATGTTTTGGGCGGTAAGCTTTTCGTTAGCGGATCCGCTATCATGAGATCAGTACCAATATGCTCAATTGATACTTTATGTTTTTTCACTTCTTCTTTCATAGACAAATACTTCAAATCCATATGTTTCGCACCCTTTGAATATTTGTCATTTTTAGAGAAGAATATGGCTACGGAATTATCACAATAAATTCTTAACGGTCTGGTAATACTGTCGATAAGATCAAGACCTAAGATAAAGTTACGCAACCACAATCCATGAATCGTGGCCTCAAAGCACGCCACAAATTTCACGTCTATAGTGAAAGTAACAATGACGGATTGTTTTCCACTTTTTCATGAAACTGTTCCTCCAGCTAATAGGAACATGTAGCCGAATGTAGATTTTCATGAGTCTATACAACCGACATAGTCTGAATCCGAGTAACCTATCACTTCAAGATAAGTTGATTTTCTATATGTAAGCATATAGTCCTTGGTGCCTTGTAAGTATCTAAAGATTTTCTTTGCAGCTTTCCAGTGATCCAAGCCAGGATTACTTTGATATCGTCCTAGCATTCTAATAGCAAAACTGATATCTGGCCTAGTGCATGTTTGTGCATACATTAAGCTCCCAACTATTGACACATAAGGAATAGACTCCATGTCCTTACGTTCCAAATTGTTTCGTAGACATTGCATTAGACTAAATTTGTCCCCTTTCTAAATTGGAACTATCCTTGCGAAGCATTTTTTCATTTGAAATCTTTCTAATACTTTCTCGATATATCCTTTTCTGAGACAATCCTAACAATCCTTATGATCTATCCTGGAATATTTCTATTCCTATCACATAGGATGCCTCACCCATATCTTTCATTTCGAAATTATTAGAAAGAAAATTCTTTACATCATATAACAAAACAAAATTATTTGCAGCAAAAAGGATATCGTCAATATATAGGACTAATATAATGAACTTGCTCCCACTAACCTTCATATAGATATACCGATCAACGGTATTTTCTACAAAACCATAAGACATAATGATATCATTAAACTTAAGATATCATTGTCAGGATGCTTGTTTCAGTCCATATATTTACTTCTTTAATTTACACACTAATCGTTCCTTTTCTGTGGTAACGAAACCTTCCGGTTGATCCATATAAATTTCTTCTTCCAAGTCACCATTAAGAAAGGCGGTCTTTACATCCATTTGGTGAAGCTCTAAATCATAATGAGCTACCAGTGTCATAACAATTCTTAAAGAGCCCTTCTTTGAAACTGGAGAGAAGGTCTCTTTATAGTCAATACCATCCTTTTGAGTGTAACCTTTGGCAACAAGTCTGGCTTTATACCTTTCAATGTTGCCTTGTGAGTCACGTTTGGTCTTAAAAACTCATTTACAACCCACTTGCTTTGCACCTTTCGGCAACTTAGTTAATTCCCAGACATTGTTGTCATCCATTGATTTCAACTCTTCTTTCATAGCATTGAACCATTTTTCAAAATTATTACTTTTCATGGCTTGTTTGAATGAGCCTGAATCTTTATCAATGCTCAAGTCACATTCATGTTCTAGTGAAAAATTTTCATAGCCAATTGAGATAGCTGGTCTTTTTTGCCTTACAAACCTTCGTAATGCTACGTCTTGTGACATTACTTGATCATTTGTAACTTGATCATTATTAGCTGGTTCATCATTAATATGTTCAATTTGTGGAATTGGAACAATAATTTGTTGTTCCGGTATATTGCGTATCCGTGATGCAACAAGAGGAATAACAACCAGTGGAATCACGTCTAATGTAGTAGATTCTACTCGACTTTGAGTAGTTTCTCTCGATTCTCGTGAATATCCACTTTTCGTGATTCTCCACTCCCATTGATTTGACCATTCTCAATGAACCGAGCATTTCTAGACTCAACTATTCTCGTACTATGATTAGGACAATAAAATTTATACCCCTTTGACTTTTCGGGATAGCCGATGAAATAACCACTAACGGTTCTCGCATCAAGCTTCTTTTCATGTGGATTATACAGCCTTACTTCTGCCGGACAACCCCAAATGTGAAGGTGTCGTAAATTAGGTTTCCTTCTTGTCCATAGTTCATAAGGTGTCTTAAGAACTGTCTTACTAGGAATCCTATTTAGCAGATACGCAACGGTCTTTAATGCATGCATTCACAATGATAAAGGTATAGTACTATTACTTATCATACTCCTAACCATTTCCATAAGAGTATGATTTCACTTTTCAGCTACACCATTTTGTTGTGGTGTACCAGACATTGTATATTGCGCATATCTGCCTCGACTAGCAAGAAACTTTGCAAATGGACCTGGACATTGTCCACTTTCATCAAATTTTTCGTAATATTCACCACCTCTATCATACCTTACTATCTTAACTTTTCTATCTAACTGCCTTTCTATCTCATTAATGAACACCTCTAGGATGTCTACAGACTGAGACTTCTCATGTAGCAGATAAATATATCCATATCGTGAGAAGTCATCAATAAAGGTAATAAAATATTTTTTGCTGCCTCAAGAAGGAACGTCGAAAGGACCACATATGTCAGTGTGTATTAATTTAAGTAATGCGTTACTTCTTGTGGCTGGATGCTTTGATATATGTTTGGTTTGCTTGCCTTTAACGCAATCCACACATATATCCCAGTCAACAAAATCCAATGGAGGTAAGATTTCATTTTTCACTATCCTCTGTACCCTTTCTTTGGATATATGACCTAATCTCTTATGCCACAAAAAGTAGAACATTCATTATGTGCACGACGTTTATTTCCTATAATATGGTCAACATGAAACAGAGATTCAGCAAAATTAACATCAAAATTGAAACGATATAAATAATCAATTAATGTACCAGAACCATAATATTACTTATGTTTATACGATGAAAAAACATTGTTTCCAATCTTAAATTGAAATCCTACATCATCCAATTTTGCAACACATTCAAGTACATAAAGATACTTTTCTAGATCCAGGTAACACCCAGTGTCCAAGATCAATCTGTACGTCCTAATGCCCTCTATCCGTGCCTTCATTCTGTTCCCCATATACAAGAACTTTTCAGTTCCGTTTATGATCTGGATTGAAAGGAATCCCTATTTAACATGTGACACATGAATAGTTGCACCAGAATCTAACCACCAGGTATTTTTAGGCACATCAATAAGATTTTATTCAAAACATACTGAGATATAGTATGTACCTTTCTTTTCGAACCAAGCCTTTCTTTTCGAACAATCTTTTTGAAAGTGACCAGGCTTCTTACAGAAGTGGCATCGCTTATCTTTCTTGATTCGACCCTCATTAACTTTGTTGAGAGCTTTGTCCTTATTTTTGCCTTTCTGTCGTGGTTTATTCTTACTACTACTAACACCTTGATGAAATATGAGATGAACGGAGTGGTCCTTTATTTTCTTCAATCTTCATTCCTCCTGAACTAAGATGACCTTAATTTCTTAAAGGTTCCATTTTTCTTTAATAGTGTTATAATTCACTTGAAACTGGCCAAACTCTAGAGGAAGTGAGTTGATTATAAACTATACTAGAAAGGACTCACTCACATCCATACCCATAGATTTCAACTTTGCAGCTAGGTTTGACATGTAAGTTATATGATCGTGAATGGGCTGTGACCATTCAAACTTCTTGGTCGTTAGCTCACTCATTAAAGTCTCTACTATGGACTTGTCAATTATATCAGATTGGGAGTATTCTTTAAACTTCAACATGAACTCTTTTGCATTGTTCGTTTTAGGCATTGATAGCTTGACATTTTCAGGGATCATTATTCGCATTAAATTCAAGCTCAACCTGTTAGACCATTCCCAAGCCTCATAATAAGACTTGTCAGCTTCATAACTAATATCAGTTATGACTGCAAGCCTTACGTCTGAAACTATGGCCAAGTCCAAATCTATTACACCCAGTTGGAACTAGATTTGTTCGGACCAATCCCTATAGTTCAGACCTTTGAACTTAATCAAGTCATTGCCTAAGGCGAACAAACTAGTAGATGCTGCACATACAACATATAGTTCACATTAATGCTTTGAGTAAACCTAAATGGATTCAAACTAACTAATAAACATTAATTATGCATTTAAATTCTCCTTTGGGTGAAATTTAAATATACAGAAGTAACATATTATGATGCATATATAAAACTATAATGGACAATCAAGCATATTACAGTCAATATGCATGTTATCTTTGGATATACAATCATATTAACTAGATATGTTGATAAAGTCCCTTTAATGTCATTAATTATAAGCAATGGTCCATCTTTGGGTGACCTCCTAGCGTTATAATTAATAATCTCAATTGTTCAATTCAACCTTTATGTCATTTTCGCATCATATCATATTGAAAATTGAAATAAATCACAATTAAATGATTAAAAATTTTCAAGCTAGGCTACTTTGGTGACTAACAAGCTTTCTATGCAATAAACATTTAATTGGACAATTATCAGACATGAAAAAATTTAATATAACTAGTTTGGTAACTTTGGTGACAAACAAACTATTATAAATGTCCGTAGTGTCATGTATTTTATTCAACATATGTTAGGAAAATTTAATTCCAACTATTACATAATATAAAATATTTAAAGTACCAAAGAAATATATAATATGGCACTAATTTTCAAAATTATATTATGTATAAATCAATTATGAATTAAATATTCCATTATGATTGGGCCATAAATATTTGTTAACCCAATATAATCTTTGGGGCCCAAAATCAACAAAAAAATAAGCCCAGAAACTCATTTACGGGCTGACCCCGTCTTTGGTGCGTGTAGAGCACGTGCGGCATTGAAGCTTGAGGAGGCTGCGTCTGGTGCGCATCCGCCGTCGAATCTGTTCATTGTCTTCCTTCGATGTGTCTGTATTTTTTTTAATTCTTCTTTCTTTTCCTACGATGCTTTGGATTTCTCTTTCTCTTTATACCACAAAACATCCAAAGCCTTACGAAGAACATCTCTTGTTTTTTATTTCTCTTCATACCAAAAACCATTCCAACCTTTTGTTCTTTCAATTGTCTCTAACCCCTTAAGTTTCGTTTTCTTTCCACCATTAAACCGAAAATCATTCATCGGATATGCATGGACATAGAAGAACATAACAAAAACACAACATGAAAGAAGGCAGTACAAAACATTTCAGAAACGCTACAAATATTCTTATGGACATGAAGCAATTTGTTCTCGGTTCTTTCTCAAGAATATGTTTCTTACTCATAACCCATACACATCACATAACAACACTAAACATTTATTTTGGTTTCTGAAATTTCAATCCACCCATAACCATTATGCTTCGGTGAAATATGCAGACTGCTATTAACATCAAAAAAACAAAATTATGAAAAAAAAATCATCGAGTTGCGATGTCTTTCACTATGTATTTTCTGTATTACTTTCATGAATTTCATTACAAATGCAAGGAAAATAACATTGCGCAATATAATCATGCAATATAATAATCACAAATAGAACAATCATGATGTACGGCAGAATCAACATCCATAGCTCTGATACCAATTGTTAATTATCTATCGGATCGAATTACTGTTTGCGTACTCGTATCTATGATTGTTTGTCGTGATGATGATTTGGTTGAACATATTTATTTCCTCTCGTCTTCTTCCGTTAGAGAATTCTTCAATGATTCAGAATGATTATGATTCTATAAGTTGTTTCAACTTATATGGCTTCATCAACGGACATGTCCTTTGGTAATTGGAAGAGAGATAGGAAAATGGTCTTTGACCCATTTGAGATCCATTCGATAAACCCAATAACCATTATCTTGAGTGCTTTTATTGGACTCAAATATATAAGTGACATGGGAGATAAAATAGTCTAACACTTGGTTGATGGGTTTGAGAAAGGGTTAATGGATAAGGAATGAAAAATGAGTGGTTAGTTGTTGATTATGATTATAGAGGTAATGATTTGATATCTCACTTTGGGGAATCCTCCATACCCTATTTAGTAGAGATTCATTTTTAAAATATTTTAATCTTGATTAATTAAATACAATTAATTAATTACAATATAATTAATTAAAATAATAATATTAATTAATTAAGTACATTATACTTAATTACAATATAATTCATTTATTAATTAAAATATAATTTATTCATTAATTACAATATAGTAATTAATTTATTAATCAATTAAAATATAATTAATTAAAATAATATAATTAATTAATTACTATAATTAGTTAAAATATAATCCATTCATTAATTAAAATACTATAATTAATTAATTAATTAAATTATTATTTATTAAAATATAACTAATTAAAATATAATTATTTATTAATTAAAATATTGTAATTAATTATTTAATTAAAATATAATTATTCATTAATTAAAATATTGTTATTAATTAATTAATTAATAACAATATTTTAATTAATGAATAATTATATTTTAATTAGTTAATTAAAATATTATAATTAATTAATTAATTAATTACACTATAATTAATTAAAATAATTAATTAGTTACAATATAATTAATTGAAATATAATTTATTCATTAATTAAAATACTCTAATTAATTAATTAATATATTTTAATTAATATATATATTTTTAATTAATTAATATATTGTAATTAATTAATTACATTATTTTTATAAACCAACCACTATCAATGATAATGGTAATCATTTCTTCCTCTTAACCAACTATTATAATTATAATGATAACATCCATTCCTATTTCTTATTATATTCATTCTCATTCTTATTATCATTCCTCCATATAAATCAACCACTCCCTTAGTTAAGTTCGATTCCGTTTGATCCGGTCTGAAGTTAGTAAGCTAGATTTAGAGATCGGTTCAAAGTTCACCTCAAATGATTCTAATTCTTTTAAAATAAAATTATTTGAAGTCAAACAATTCACAAGGATATCATTAGCAAAGACAACATTGTCTTCCCCTTCCTTTTTCCCCCTTGTATGTACTCAACTCCAAACTATTTGATTGCTTGAGATTATGTTTGGTTAAGTTCGACTTAGGTTGGTCCTATCCAAAGTCAATAAGCCAGGTAAGTATCTATTCAAAGTTCAGCTCGAATGATTCGAACTCTTCTAAAATAATGTCATCTTAAGTCAAACAAATCACAAGGATATCATAAACAAATACAATAGTCTTTTTTTTCTTTTATGTACTAAGCTTCAAACGTTTTGATTGTTTGAGATTAAGTTTGGTTAAGTTCGACTCAGTTTGATCATGTCTGAAGTCAATAAGTCAGGTCTAGAGATCGATTCAAAGTTTAGCTTGAATAATTCGAACTCCTCTAAATAATGTCATTTAAGTCAAACAATTCACATGGATATGTGAAGCAAAGAAAACTATTTTCTTTCTTTTTCTTTTTCTTCTCTCCAAACTTCTTGATTACTTGGGATTTGACTTGGTAATTAAGTTCGACTTAGTTTGATTTTGCCCAAAGTCAATAAATTATTCTAAGAATCAGTCCAAAGTTTAGCTCAAATAATTCAAACTCTTCTAAAATAACATCGTTTTAAGTCAAGTAATTCATCAGGATATTATAAGTAAAGACAACAGTCTTTTTTTCTTTTTTTTTTCTTAAGTTCAACTTAATTTAACCCTATTCAAAGTCAATAAATCAGGTTTAAGGATCAATTCAAAATTCAGCTCAAATGATTCGAAATCTTCTAAAATAATACTATTGTAAGTCAAACAATTCACGAGGATAACTAAAGCAAAGATATCAAAGGTCGTATAGTACATATACCGAATTATTGCTGCAAACTCCAAGATATTATTACAGCAAGGGATGAACAAAAATCTAAAGTTATGATCCAAAATTCTCTTGATTCATTTCTCCAAGAGGAAGTACCAAAACATTTAACTCTTCACCTAATCCAATATAAAGAATTGGTCAATCAAATATTAGACAATAAAGGAGTCAGCTTGCCCCTGTATATACTCGACTCTTAACTTTTTGATTATATTAGGTTTGATAAATTAAGTTCGATTTATTTTGACCCAATCTAAAGTTAGTAAACTAGGTTTAGGGATCGATCCAAAGGCGAATGGTTCAAACTCCTCTAAAATAATATCATTTTAGTTTAACTTACAAAGCATCATTTTAATTTAAGAAACTCAAAAATAAAATAATGTTACTTTGACACAATTAACTCAAAAATAAAATTACATCATTTTAACACAACTTAGGCTGCGATTACTTGAACCTAATCAAGCTTTAGATCGAGCTCAAACTGCATAACTCAATCCAGCTTATTGCCAACCCAACTATGAGTAGATGTATAAGTCTTAATAATTTGAGAAGTATAAGATGAATCAAACTATAGTTCATCCACACATACGGAGAAAGACTGCTAATCAAAGACTAATTAAACTTAGTAGTTGAATTAAATCCAAAGTTTAGTTATCTATTGAACTAAACTTCTTGCAAAATAGCTTATGAGGAGAAGATACACCAAATTAAATTCTCATATCTACTATCATTAAGTTCAATTAGAAATTTCTTTACACTAATACTTTTTACTCTCACTAACTTGAGCATGAGGGCGTGTTTTTCTCCGGAACAACCCCGACCCTCAGACCAATTGATTTTGCAGGCCTGAAAACAGTCCGATGACATTCTAACTGGTCGATTTTGCAGGCCTGCAGACCTGAAAACAGTCCGACGAACCTACTTCAAATTCAATTTCCATCAATTCTTATCCGTTCTGACCGGAATTCAGGAAATGGAAACTAGCATTACTTACTTTCCTGTTCCATTTCAAACTTCTATTCAACAGTTCAAGATAAGGGCAAAATTACAGTGCACATATGGCAATAACCTCAGACACTTCTAGTCAGGACTTTTCAGTAAACTTTTCTATCTCACCAACTTCAAATTTCTTTGAATTCTCATGTTTAACTAGCAATCCAGACAGAAAAATGATGCCAAACATTTGGAAACCATGAATGAATAAACTGGTTTTACAAAGGATCAAGCAGTGGAAAAGGGAAAAAAAGGGTTGAATGAATCAATAGCAGAAAATGCAGATCCAAATCACAAGCCATCAAGTGATATCCAACACCAAAAATTCGAGCCAGATCAAATCTAAGCAGCTAGATAAATTGTTACAACAAACTGAATTCTGCAATTGAGAGTCCGAAGATACATAACTATAGACATTGAGAAAGTAGAACTGACTTCTCTACCTTTTATGATCAACTAGAGTTCAAAAGAACGGTACATGTAAATTCAACTTATAAGCAGTATTGCAGACCATGAAAAATTGCTGATTTTTAGCGAATAAAACTGATACAGTTCTCAGGAATTAATGAACAAATCAACAGAACTAAACATATTATGCAGAACATAAAATATGGGACAGAAGTGAAACTGTAAACCTAAATAGCATTATAAAAAAGTACAAACTCTCAATTCAAGCAAAAAGAGATTAGTAAGAGAGAATTGCCAAAATGATAATCAAATAATGAACTGAAAACAATTCGATTAGGGGTTTACTGGTCCTGGCACTATAACTCAGTAAATTATGTGGTGTGTCAAAAGTTAAAAAGCCACCATAGAAGCCAATTTCTCACTTGCATTCCACACCTGCCTCAGCAGCTCGACGAGGCTTACTTTTTCTCCGACTTCCATTGTGTCGAAATCCGTTAGACTTGGTAGAATCATCAGTGCTTGACCTGGTTCCAACATCATTTTCTTCCTTTACAGTATCTGCTTTCTCCTTTGATTGTGAGTACCTCTTCCTCTTCTTTCCATTTTCAGCCACTGCTGCAACTTTTATCTCTTTGCTTATGGTACCATCTCTTCCCTTCTGACAATCTTCATCTTCTACATTTTCAACTTCTTCTTCATCAATGTCATCCTTTAGTGGCTTTTGCGGCCTTCCCCTTCGCTTCTGTGCAGGAATCTTTTCTTCCTCACCACTTCCTGTATCGTCATGATTCATAACAGATGACCTCTTTCCCTTTCCTCTACCTCTACCCATAACTTATCTTTTGCAGAAATAACTCATAGAAATGAAGACTCTTTCTGCAAAAACAGAAAACAAATAACCCAAACAGTTGATTAAGCAGATTCATGGAATCATTTGTAAACAAATGTAAGCAAATGCTTCTCTAATTATCAATCTCAAAAGGATTAGATTATTATCCACGTCAACCGCTTAAAAGAACAGTATTTTGCATAAATGAAGCTGCTTGATTACGCAATTAAGTTCCAGGACAACTGGTTCAAGTGCTCTTCTTTTCATAAACAAGAACATCTACCTGAAACCAGATATCACTAAAAGAGTGCAGCTGTAGTTTCCCATAATCTAGAAGTACATCAGGAGACCATCAAAAGATCTGAATCTGTTAAAAGAAAGAATCTTTCTGCTTGTAAACAGAGAAAAATCGCAGAATTCGACATTTTCTTATAAATTTATGCTCAGAATATGGTAATTGAACTTCAAATAGCACAGTTATTACTTTCTCAACCACTGCTAGTAAATTTATTAAGAACAAAATCATGTATTTTCACACTCAAGGGCAACAAAGAAAATAAGAGATTAGGAAAACAGTTAAAAGAAAAGATCAATTCACAGATACGGTGAATTTGAGAGGGAAAAGCAAATCTAAATAGAAGCTGAAGTACGGTTTGTAGATTTGACGTTCAGAAATCAAGGAACAGAAGCCAGAATCACATCTTCTTCAATGATACAACAGCTACTTGTAAATCAATCTAGAGCAAGATCCATAAAATGTTCCAAACTTTCTGTTCTTTTCTATATGAAACTTGTAGAGTTTGTGCTAAACACGAAATGAAAGCAACAAGTTTCAGCTTTGAAATCTAAGAAATACTAAAAGCAACAAAGCACACAAAAAGGAACATAACAAAGAAGAGAAACTAACCTGGTAAAGAACAAAAGCTGTTTGAATCTTCAACAAGTCCATTGCTTTGAATCTGTTAAAGAAAGCAACCAAAACTCAGAGCAGACCAAGGCCCAGATAGGCTGTTTCTCAGAAAGTGACAAAAAAAGACAAGATTTTTGAAGGCTATAATAACTATGATCTAAAGAAGAAACTCAATACCCAGATCAGGAAAACATTTGAGATTCCAATATGACAAGGATTTGGATAAAATAAGGTACTTTTATAGAAGCAACCCCACAAAGGCCATGGCCAAGTGAAAGACACAGAGAGTCGGACGGGAAGATGGGAGCTAAGAGTTAATAGATATTTTTTGATTGGCTATGCAGTCCGTGTGGGACTCTGTATACTGCACTTAGTTGAAACGTTAATCTCTCTCTCTTTCACTCTTTTTGTTGAGTGTTTGAGAGAAAACTTGTTTCAAGGGCAATGTGATTCATTGGATGAGTTAAGAGCAAGTGGACGTCTTATGTGTAAGCTTAGCTTAGTTCCAACACCCGACTAGTAGGTCAGAAATTATCAATTTATCATTAAAAAATGGAACTTCTTTTAATTATACTCTTTAAAATTCATTAGTTTTTTTATAATTTTTATTTTCCAGAAATTCTTTTCTCCACAAACAACATCCGGTACAAATCTGGCTGATATATGAAGTTTGAAAATAGTCAACATGTCCCGTGCAAAAGATTTCCTGTTATGTGAGAATTTAAAGAAGGTCAACAATATAGACAATCTTCTCTTTGTATTTGTTTTTACAAAGAGAGTATTTTTATTATTCGAATTTGTGACATTCTGATTATAAACGAACAACTTTTACTAGTTACTCCAAAGTTCTATCTCTTTCAGAAAATTCTTCTAAAAAATAAACATTATACCGCATGTATTTAAGATAATAATTATTAATTTTATAAAGTAATTTTATAAAATTACTTAAATTATACAAAATTTCTCTCTTTTACTCACAATTATAATTTTACATGTTGGTTGCTAATTAAAGTATAATAACAACCATTATAGAGATAGACCTAATTTAGAGACATGTACTTATCTATAGTATCCATAGTACATGACATCTTCATTTAATAACTTCATGCCTTGCTTATGACTTGGTCTGCTGTCCCTTTGTTTATATATACATTTAATGAGTGACAACCCAACATACCAAAAAAAGGGTAAAGACTTAAATGAATTGTAAATTACAAAAATTTGAAGGGTTAAATTAAAAATGATTAAAGATTTTTATATTAGTTAATAGTTATTATATTTAAAAATAAATATTTTATCTTAATTTTAATAAATTAAGTTATTGAGTTAAACTTCAAATATTTTTAATATTTTAAAACTTTTATTCATAATAAAAGACTAAATATTAATTATATAAAAATTGAGGGATTATTTTATGACTTTTAAAAGTAATTTGAGAAGATACATATTTGATATTCATTGATACTGATATTATATTAGTATTAATATCGAGAGGCCTTGCTTTACAATTTATTATTATAATCTCATAAAAGATTTATATATAAGGTAAATAGAAGTTAATGTGAATATTAAGTGTTAAATATAAAATTTTATGAAATTATTTAAATTTTCAAGTGTTAAATATAAAAATTCAGTATATTAGTATTAATATCGAAAGGGCTTGCTTTACAATTTATTATTATAATCTCATAAAAGATTTATACATAAGGTAAATAGAAGTTAATGTTAATATTAAGTGTTAAATATAAAAATTTTATGAAATTATTTAAAATTTATTAAGTGTTAAATATAAAATTTTATGAAATTATTTAAAATTTATTAAGTGTTAAATATAAAAATTTTATGAAATTATTTAAATTTTCACTTAATATTAACATTAACTTACAGAATAAATTTTATAGACAAAATTTATTAATAATATCATAATATATGTACAATTGGGATACAAGTTTTTCATATAAGAAAAAAGAGGTCCATCATTAAATTAAAATATTAGGTGTTTACTTAAATTTTTATTAAAATCTCAAGAATTGATTATACATTTTGTCAAAATTCTATATAAATGAAAAAAGGACGTATTTCGTGTTAAAAAGCTTCTTATTACTTACTTTGATCAATTATATTACTTGATTTTAAGTTATTAACTCATAAAATAATGGGTTAATTGCAAAAAATCAAACTTTGCTTAATTTTGCAATTATAACCTGAACTAAAAAAGTGTCAAATAAATGCTTAAATTTTTAATTTTTTTCAATCATAACCCAACGTTAGTGTCTTTGTTAAGTTTTGTTGACGTGGTTTGTCATGTGTTCCAAAAACTCCTAAATAATAATACACGTAAGCAAAAATTAACATAACTAATAAAGATTAATAAAACGATGTCATTAAATCACATAACCAAAATGACGTTATTCTTAAAAAATAATGCGCTTCAACTCCTAAATCAATTTACGTAGCCCCGATACCCTCACCATTCATTTTCAGTTTGTTCTCCCGATATTTTCACCATTCGTTTTCAGTTTATTCCCTTTGTTTTTAGTTTGCTATTCCAACTCTCTCACCATTTGCTTTTAGTTTGATCTACCAACGCCCTAAGCTAGTCTCGCATTGCAGTGCACCAAAAGCTAAAGAGTGAGAGTGTTGGGAGAATAAACTGAAAACAAAGGGTGAGGGCACTGGGCCATGCGTATAAACTAGTTTAGGGATTAAACTATGTCATTTTTTAACGACGACATCGTTTTAGTTATATGATTAAATGATATCATTTCATTAATCTTCATTAGTCGTGTTAATTTTGGCTAACATGTATTATTAGTTAGTAGTTTTTGGATCATGTAGCAAGCTACGTCAACAAAACTTAATGAAAACATTAACGTCGGGCTAAAATTAAAAAATTGAAAATTTAAGCATTTATTTATCACTTTTTTATATTTGGGCTATACTTGCAAAATTGGGCAAATTCTGGTATTTGTTTTGTAATTAACCTTAAATTAATTTATATTGTATACACAACATGAGTTTAGTATTGATACTTTGAAATTAACGAATAAAGTTCGGTTTGATTGGGCTTCATTTAAATTCGAGTCTAAAAATTTTATATTTTAGATTTAAAAGTTTGAAAAAATGAATAACTTAAAAACAATTGGAAGGAATTTGAAATCAATCAAACTTAAAAAAAGGTTTAAAATTTCAAATTTGATCAAATTTCGAGCTAGATCGTTAATTCTAGTTAATTTATTATTTACATTTGAGAAATTGTTGGTTTGCTTTATTTTAGGAAGAAAAAAAAAGATTGAATGAAAGTTGTCAAGCAGTTTGACTTGTCCACAACTAGCCAACAACCCCAACATTTAATTACGCTCAATTCCAAGAAAAACATGAATAATGGTCGGGTTGGTCGTGCTGGGCCCGCATCCAGTCATAACGACCCGTGGACCGATCGGTCCATTCTTCAAGTATCAGTCTTGTACCTATGTCAAGCCCATATCCAATCCACGATCTCCTTGGCCCATCCGCGTGTAAGAGTCTCTATGCGCGCGTAAAGACCTAAACCTAGCTATTGCTTCGTATATAAGGTACAATTCTACTATAACGAAGATGCATACGATCATAACCTGGTTTTCTCGTTTACTGGCGATCCCACCTTCACAAAAAGATCGACTTGGCGTCGGAGGGCTTATCGAAACAACCCCGACGTGCCTTCTTTGTTTTGCAGGAAACTTGAGTCGCAGACTCTTGCGAAACCACCAACTCCATGGACACAACGACAACGTTGATTCGGTCGAATCTGGCGAACCAATTGGCGCGCCGTGGGGCCCGACATCGAGGCACCATGTCGAAACACATATCGGTCGGTGGCGGCGGCTAACTCGATGTGGCCATTGTCGCGGCTCTGGCGTTCTAAAGGATAGGTTTCTGACTACTGCAACCTGCCGCTGCACATCATCTTTCCCGCAGAATCTTGGACCGAATGATCAACCGCAACCTCAAGACTTGAAACAAGAAGAACAGATCGTAGCTTTGGAGGATAACGCTGCACTCAATACGCGCCCAAATCCCCAACACCAATCGGATGTAGATCCTCCTCGCGATACGCCTCTCTTGCAGCAGTTGAGAAGTGGTCGATTTGTTGATTCGCCAGATTTTACAATCTCGGCCGACAACAACGATGGCCGTCTGACGCGGACCGCCTGGCGATCGGCGTGACGACCGATCGCCACCCTAAAAGCCCTAGAAAAAATCGTGGACGATCGGATTAATGCAAGAATAGCGATGAGCTTCCCCAGATCGCCCGATACCTCGGTCTGACTCTTCCTTTACTCCGGCAATCTTGGATAGTCTCCCGGCGCCCGGCACTAAAATATCGGCCCGAGAAGTACCTTGAAAAGACCGACCCTGGATTACCTACGGCACTTCCGATCGATGATGAATCGCATTGCGTTCGGGCGCCATTCGGTCTGGCTTCTGTACAACCTTCAAGAGGGAGCTCGGCGATGGTTTAATAGCTTGCCCCCATTTGTATCACGTGTTTGAAGATTTCGAGTTATTATTCTGAACGATTAAATCCTGAAGTAAGCGGCCGCAGAAGACGGCCTTGGAAGTGATCTGATTGACCTGAGGAGGAGCGAGCTGCGGAAATTTATTACTCGGTTGATAATGAAGTGGTGAAGTCCCAGGCCTCACTTGCTCGTCCATGTTGGCGGCGCTTATGAACAACACGAGGATGAGGAGTTTAAAAGTCGTTAGCCCTCGACCAGCCCGATCCATTCAGAAATAAGAAGCAGGCGGATAAGTACATTCATTTCAAGAATCTTGAACAACACGAGGCGTCGGACACATGATCGCTTCGCCAAATGACAAAGCGAGTGGTCCGCCTGGCGACAAAAAGGCGGTCAGTGGAGAAAGCCAGCCGTCGGCGAGGGATATCGCCAGGAGTTCACCCCGTTCAACAGATGATATACAAAAGTACTCGCGGCCATAAGAGCGAACGGAGAAACTATCCGAGAGCCCGAAAAGATGAAGACTCCCTCCAAGGATAGAAACCCCGATTTATATTGCCATTTCTACAAAGACATCGGTCATGACACGGAACATTGCCGACAGTTGAAAAGAGAGATCGAATCCCTCATCCAAAGGGAAAGGTTGAGTCGATTTGTGAAGCACGAGCAAAATGCCGACCGAGATAACGAGCATAAGCCCGGTCGGTTCGACAACAGACGACAGTATGGGAGGCGAAATCATAAAGCAGTGGAGGTCGGCGAGCATGTCTGAGATGACCACCGCGAAGTGAGAGATCGATCCAGGGCCCGAGGTGATAGGAATGTTAGGCAACGAGATGACCGACCGGTAAGGGTCATTAATATGATATTTGGTGGAAACGCAGCGGGGGGATCCACTGCTAAAGGAAGAAAGAGATATGCCAAACAGGTCGACAAAGACTCGTCAATCAAAAGAAAGAGAGAGAACGACGGGATGATATCGTTCGACGGGTATGACCTTGATGGTGTAAGTTGTCCTCATGACGACGCGCTTGTCATAAATCTGAACATGGACGGCAACGAGGTGAAGCGGGTAATGATCGATACGGGCAGCTTGGTCGACCTACTGTATTATGATGCCTTCAAGCAGATGAAGGTACCCGAAGATCGGCTACTGCCTATAGACGGACCTATCAAAGGGATAACTGGAGCCTCAGCCTACCCGTTCGCCCGAGTCTACTTAAAAGTGAAATTCGGGCAAAGGCCGTGTCAAATAGAGAGGGACGTTGAATTCCTAGTCGTGAAGTTCCAAGGGGCATACAATGCAATAATCGGACGAGTTATCCAGAACGCCCTCAGAGCGGTCGTCTCCACCTATTACCAAGTGATGAAGTTTTCAACGCCCCGAGGAGTTGGTGTTGTTAGAGGTCAACAAAGAATCGCTAGAGAATGCTATTTGGCAGAGACAAAAACATTAGACGGGGCGGTGGTATTGACGAGCTCTCTTGACGTGAGAGCAGATGAAGAAACAATAAGATTGAATCCCATCGAAGAAACGCATCGGGTCGTATTGGATGAAACAGATGGCTCAAAATTCACGAATCTAGGTTAGAGCTTGAAGGACCTGATTAAAGAAATCACAGACTGCTTGGTGGAGAATAGGTCGGTCTTTGCTAGGGTACCGAGCGATATGTCCGGAATTCCTCGATCGGTCGCTTCGCATTCCCTTGGTATTCGACAAGATTACAAGCCGGTTAGGCAAAAAAGCGATAACCTTGCAAGAGGCGACGGGAGGTGATCGAGAAAAAATAGAAGCGCTCGGGCCGGGTTCATCAGAAGTCAAGTACCCCGAATGGCTCGCTAACGTGGTGTTGGTAAGGAAGAAGAACGGGAAGTGGAGAATGTGCATCAACTTCACCGACCTGAACAAGGTATGTCGAAGGGCGGTTTCCCCCCAAGATCGACCAGTTAGTAGACTCCACCTCCGGACATGAACTTCTCAGCTTCTTGGATGCTTTCTCGGGCTACCATCAAATTCAAATGAGCTCTTGAAGGCGAAGAAGGCGCTTCATAACCGACCAGGGCATATATTGTTACCAAGTAATGTCGTTCGGCTTGAAGAATGCGGGAGCCACTTATCAGCGGCTCGTCATGGAAGTCTTCAAAAAACAGATCGGTCGGTCTGTTGAAGCTTACGTAGATGATATGGTAGTTAAAAGTAAGACGGCTACCGAGCACGTGGGAGATCTAAAAGAAGTCTTCCAGACCCTTAACAGATTTCAGATGAAGTTGAACCCGAAAAAATGCGTCTTTGGTGTGGCATCAGGAAAATTCCTGAGGTTCATGATTACTCAACGAGGAATTGAGGCTAATCCAGAGAAGATCGAAGCCATCATCCAAATGCCCTCACCATGATGCTTGAAAGAAGTACAAATATTGGTGGTCGAATAGTCTCTCTAGCGAGTTCGTTTCAGTTGGGAGATAAGTGCCTCCCATTTTCAAAATTTTGAGGAAAGCAAATGTGACCCAGTTCAATGGCGGATGAATGCGAAAGCTTTTCAACACTTAAAGCAATACTTGTCTAGCCCGCCTATCTTGCAAAGCCCGGTTGAGGGAGAATCGATTTTATTTTTGGCGATTCTGGAAGGTCAATCGGTAGCTGATACTTGTTCGATCGGAGGAAATAAGCAACGCCCGATCTACTACATCACAAGTGTTGACGGACGGAAGCGAGGTATCGCCTATAGAGAAACTAGCCCTCTCCTTGATAAAGGCAGCCCGGAAGCTAAGACCCTACTTCCAAAGTCATACCATTGAGATATGGACAGACCAACCCCTCAGGCAGTGCCTTCAAAAGTTTGAAATTTTGGGTTGATTAATAAAGTCGGCGGTAGAGCTGGGAGAGTCCGACATACAATACAAGCCCCGGACGACTATTAAGGCATAGGTGTTGGCAGACTTCATTGCAGAGATGAGCCAACCCAGCTCGAAAAATGAGCAGTTCCCTGCCTGGAGCTTGTTCGTTGACGGATCATCCAACGCTGACGGATGCGGAGTAGGAGTGGTATTAATCGATCCGCATACGGAAGAGAAGGTGGAATACGCCATTCGGTTAGAATTCAAGGCCTCCAATAACGAGGCAGAATATGAGACTCTGAAAGCCGGCCTCCAACTAGCTAAGGAAATGGAGGTAAAGCACCTAAAGATATATAGCGATAGATAAGTGGTGGTCGGCCAAGTCACCGGACAGTATGAAGCCAAGAGGAATAGCATGATCGAGTACTTGGAGCTAGTAAAGTAGGAGTTAGGTAATTTCGAGCAATACTCGATCAACAGGATAGAACGAGCTCAAAATGCTAAAGCGAGCGCACTCTCCAAAATGGCCTCAGATCGAGACGCCAAAAATAACGTTCTAGTTGAACAACTAAATCGTCCTAGCATTCAAAAAGCCAAGGAAGTACTTGAGGTAAATACCGATCGATCGAGTTGAATGGAACCGATTAGACGGTATCTCCTAGAGGGAACACAAACGCAAGAAACCTTAGAGGCCAAGAAATTGAGAATAAAGGCGGCTGAATACACGATCATGAATGATGCCCTGTATAAGCGATCTTATGATTAGCCACTGCTGCGATGCTTAAACGAAGAAGAGGCAGAATAAGCAATGGTTAAAGTCCACGAAGGGATGTGTGGCAACCACGTAGGAGGCAGAATGTTAGCCCATAGGCTGATCAGACAGGGATATTACTAGCCGACGATGAGGAAAGACTGCCAGGAGAAAGTCGACCGATGTGAGGCCTGCCAGAAAAATAGCAGCCTATCTCACCAGCCGACCGAGAGGATGAAAATTGTGAGTCATCCTATCCCCTTCGCTCAATGGGGGATGGATATATTGGAGTCTTTCCCTCTCGGTCCCGGACAGAAGAAGTTCCTGATAGTGGCAGTGGAGTACTTCACCAAATGGGCAGAAGCGGAAGCGGTCGCTACAATCACCGAGCAAAAGGTGGAAAGTTTCGTAAACAAAAATATACTAACTCGCTTCGGGATGCCCATGGTGCTGGTCGCAGACAACGGTCGACAATTCGATAACGATAAGTTCAAAGATTTCTGCGACCGACTAAAGATAAGGCTACAGTTGACCTCCGTAGCCCACCCCCAAAGCAACGGTCTCGCGGAAAACACAAACAAAAAGATAATGAGTGCTCTTAAGAAGCGCCTAGACGGACGAAAGACTTGGGTGGAAGAGCTTGATGAAGTGTTGTGGGCATACAGAACCACACCAAACGGAGCCACAGGGGAAACTCCATTCAGGATGACCTTTGGGGCAGAAGCCTTAGTCCCTGTAGAAGTGGTGTTGCACAACCAAAGGGTGACGAATTATGACGAAGAGCGGAATAATGAAGCCCATCGAGCCGAGCTCGTGCTCCTCAGTGAAGACAGAGATAGGCGGGCAGCTCGTTCGGAGGCCGTCGAGCGAAAAGCAGCAGTTCTACAACGGAGAGTAAAAAAGCGGCGTAAAAGTCGAGTGCATACTGCGAAAAGTCGGTAGTGGGAAACACCCCGAAAAACTCGGACAGGCATGGGAAGGACCCTATCAGGTAATCAAGCAAGTCGGGCATGGCTCTTACATCCTACGCGATGCGAATGGGAAAACTCTACCGAGGCCATGGAACTCTCGAAACCTGAAGGCGTTCTACCAGTAGATAAGTTTTATTTTGGTTAATGTTTGTTCATTACTGTTTATTGTAAACTCGTGGGTACCTTTTTCCTGTCCCTGCCAGACAGGTTTTTTAACGGCCCACGCCCTCGTTATCGTTAATAAAGGAACTTTCGGATTTTCTGGCAAGAAAAAATTTCATTATCTTCGGCAAAGTGCAGAAAGTCTCACCAGCCATCACTCGGCCTAGACATAGACCGACTACGATCGATCGGTCGCCAAGACAAGATCCTTGGGACCATAGCTCGACCTCAACATAGATCGACTACGGTCGATCGGTCGCCAAGACAAGATCCTTGGGACCATAGCTAGGCCCCGACATAGATCGACTACGGTCGATCGGTCGCCAAGACAAGATCCTTGGGACCATCGTTCGGCCTCGACATAGATCGACTACGATCGATCGGTGCGCGAACAAGATCCTTGGAGCCATTGCCGGCCTCGACATAGATCGACTACGATCGATCGGTCGCGAACAAGATCGCGGGACCATCGCTCGGCACCGACATAGATCGACTACGATCGATCGATCGCGAACAAGATCGCGGGACCATCGCCGACCTCGACATAGATCGACTACGGTCGATCGGTCCCCGAACAAGATCGCGGGGCCATAGCTCGACCTCGACATAGATCGACTACGGTCGATCGGTCGCCAAACAAGATCGCGGGACCATAGCTCGGCCTCGACATAGATCGACTACGGTCGATCGGTCGCGAATAAGATCGCGGGACCATAGCTCGGCCTCGACATAGATCGACTACGATCGATCGGTCGCGAATAAGATCGCGAGACCATCGCCGGTCTCGACATAGATCGACTACGGTCGATCGGTCGCCAAGAACAAGATCCTTGGGACCATAGCTCGGCCTCGACATAGATCGACTACGGTCGATCGATCACCGAACAAGATGCTTGGGACCATCGCCGACCTCGACATAGATCGACTACGATCGATCGGTGCCGAAAAAATCGCGGGACCATAGCTCGGCCCGACATAGATCGACTACGGTCGATCGATCGCCAAACAAGATCCTTGGGACCATCGCTCGGCCTCGACATAGATCGACTACGGTCGATCGATCGCCAAGATCCTTGGGACCATAGCTCGGCCTCGACATAGATCGACTACGGTAGATCGGTCGCCAAGACAAGATCCTTGGGACCATAGCTCAGCCTCGATATAGATCGACTACGGTCGATCGATTGCCAAGACGAGATCCTTGGGACCTCGGTTCGGCCTCCACTATAAGTCGATCTCGAAGCCGATCGACCATGAGCAACTTCATTAAACTCCACTATACATCGAAAGTAAAGAACATAAATACAGAAAATGACTTCAGAAAAATGAAGCAAAAATAAAGATTTCATTAATTTGAATTCGCCCTGGCCACAAGCTCGACCAGGTGAGCTCTAAAATTCAGCATAAGGAGAAGCTGCGGAAGTCAGTGGATGCACAGGGGAAGCCTCGGCCAGGCGGGCAATCAGGCGGGAGCAAGTTCTAAGGGATCAGTCGGAGGAATACCCTCATGAGGAAGCTCTTCCCCTTCGGAGCTAAGATCCAACTCCTCGTCCGGAACAACGGTCCGCTCCCCCACGACCCTCTCCTTGATTCCCTCCAACGAAAGGTCGAGAGCAGGAAGCAGCGGCTCGACATAATCTTCAAATGAAGGCTGCTCCGACCCCTCGAAGAAGTGAATCTCATGGCACCTTTTCAGGATCAAAAGGGTTACGTCGCAGGCGAGCTCTAGGCATTCCGCGTTCAGATTTCTTCTCTTCCACCGTTTGATCGCCTCGATTCTTTGCCTCTTAACGGAGCATCGCAGCTTCCTCAACGCATCCTCGGTCCTGTGCCTGTCCTCCACCGCTGCATGACAGTCTTGGAGGAACTTTTCTTTAAGCTTCCTCTCCGACTCCATTTTCTTCTCCAAGGCCTTACACACCTTGACCAGCTCGCCCTTCGCTGCTATTGCCCTGATCTTCTCCTCTTCCCCCGTAGCAAGTTGAGCCTCCAAAGCACTCATTGCTTCCTCCCGAGATCCCTTCTCCTCCTCAAGGAAGAGTTACGAGCCGTAAGAGGTCTCTCCTCCTTCACCCAAAGCTCGTCCTTCAAAGCCTTCACTGCTCGTGGAGGTCTGGACTTTCGGTCCAGAGCCTCAGGCCGCACCACCACCTGAAGCTCATCACTGCACTCCGTATACTGCTGCGAATGAGCTGAGACCCCAACTCTAAATTACTCTTCCCGTCCATGATCCGCTCATCCACGGGAGGAACAATCATTTCTGCAATATGGCGGGACACTTCAAGGTCCCCGATCAAGGCAGTATTGGCCAGCTTGATCGCGGACTCCCACTGCCCGGCATTAGTCGCTCGCCCCTTACCCTTGCCTTTCTTCTCCTTCCCTTTCGCACCCTGACTTGGCGAGCCGGACGGCAGATCACCAAGCTTTTTCAATCTCTTCCTCTTAAGAGGAGGCTCTATTTCCTCCTCCTCCTCCTCCATCAAGACTGCTCGGCCCGCGCTAGCTGTCACGATCAGCAACGACGCCGCCGCAGCAGGAAGATCTTCTGCAGGCGGAGGGACCGGCGACACGCAGAACGACAGAGCTCCAACAGCGGAGCGGAGCGGAGCCTTCACCAGTCTCCACCTCTTTCCTCTTCTTCTTCCCTGCGGCCTGTTCTTTGGATTTTGGGGAAACGGCGGGCCCGACGAAATCTTCTATCCTCACCATGGCTGCACAGCAACAAAACAAGTTAGAAAAAGAAACCAACAATCAAAAATGCAGTGAGTAATTCGACTACGAGAGCTCAACCAGACGGGACGGTTTCCTCTCCTAGCCCGCTAATTTGTGGCGGGGGGTCAATAAGAAACGAATTAGCCGAGACTCCCCCGGAATAGGCCCGTATTAGCCCAACAAAATCATATCGGTCGAGCTCTTTTATGTGGCCGACCACTACCCACTCCTCTCTACTGAGGGACACGCTCGACGTGTCATTCCACTGCTCGGCCAAAGGATATCTCCATGGCCGGGACTCGAAGAAAGATCCTGGAGCTTTCACGAAGAAGTACTTCGTCCGCCAAGAGGATACCTTCGAAGGTGTTCCCGCTGGGTGATACTTGGCTTCTCTGTACATCAGAGAAGGTACCCTGGCCCTAGAGCTCAGACTTTGGCCCATCCTCAAAAAGTGACGTAGGATGCCAGTTGAAGGAGGGAACCCGAACTGATGGCACAGCAAGGCCAAACCGTTGATGAACCTCCAGTCGTTCGGAGGAATTTGACTAGGCATCAGCTGATAGGCCGTGCACACCTCGTCGACGATCGGAGCGTAGGGAAGCTTCATACCACCAACCGTGAAAAAACTTTCAGAAACAGCAAAATATCCACTAAAGTTGTTGTGGATTCGCTCTTTCCCAGGGCGGTAGGGGTCCCCGAGACGAAGGATGCTATACCTAAGAGCGGCCGATTCAACTCTCCACGGTCATCGTTGATTCATTTTTAGTGGCGCCTCTACTTGACCCATCCTTCCTTTCTCTTGTAGATATTTCTTCAACACCCTCTACCATACTTCGAGCTAGTGGCCTTGACATGTTTACGAGCAGAACTTTTGAAAGAAAAACTTTAGAGGAGGAGATGAAGAAAATGGGCGTACCTATTTAGTGAATGGAGAAGGAAAATCGAACGATGGTGAAGGAAATTTTCGAGGCGAGAGCAAGAAAGAGCAAATAAAGCGGAAGCAAGAAGCGAAACAAGCGTGAAGAAAACCAAGCGATCTGTCGATCACGAACACTTATAAGGAAGCGTTCGGTGCGATCCGGTCAAAAGCGGCGCTTGAGAAAATCAAACTATGCGGACACGCGGCATAATCCGAGCCAAGGGAATTAGGGTTGTTCGAAATCTGAGTGGCGCGACAGTTGAAAGAACGTCTGGAGACGGTACTGCCAACGGTTACAAGACGTCGTTTGATTCGAAAAGGCTGTCGAGGCATGCGCGTCAAACAATAAATGCTTGAAGTACCTTCAGCGCTCACCAATGATGACCACCGATCGCTTTAGCGCGGCTATCACGCATAAAAAGTACAAATCTGCCGGCGGTTAGGGCACTCGATCGACCGATCGATCTGAGCGATCACGCCTGACGATCGACATCGGATCGATCGGGCTGCTGGTTGTCCCATGACCAAGCTCTGATGCCAATATCGACCGATCGACCACCTTACGAAATGTCTTGCGGACGAGCTATAAGATAGCGACGGCGACAAAATCTAACATACTCCTTGACCCTTCTCTCGCTCGGACTCGAGGTAGGGGGCTTATGGTCAGGTCGGACGTGCTGGGCCCGCACCCAGTCATAACGACCCGTGGGCCGATCGGTCCATTCTTCAAGTATTAGTCTTGTACCTATGCCAAGCCCAGATCCAATCCACGATCTCCTTGGCCCATTCGCATGTAAGAGTCTCCCATGCACACGTAAAGACCTAAACCTAGCTATTGCTTCATATATAAGGTACAATTCTACTATAACGAAGGTACGCACGATCATAACCCTGGTTTTCTCTGCTTATAGCGATCCCACCTTCACAAAAAGACTGACTTGAGCGTCGAAGGGGCTTATCGGGAAACAACCCCCGACGTGCCTTCTTTGTTTTGCAGGAAACTTCAAGTCGCAACTCTTGCAAGAACTAGCCAACTCCATGGACCCAAACGGCAACGTTCAATTCAGCCAGAATCCGGCAGAACCAAATAAGAATCAATATCAAGCTCTTGACTTTCTTGTAACACTTCATAGACATCATAAATCCAGTTTATATTCATAATATATTCATGCATTTCTCACGATATCTACATGTTCTGAAATGCTACACAAGTTCTGAAATGCTGCACATGATTCCTGATGTTGAGCATGTTTCTTTCATGTGATCATCATAAAAATCCCACCATTTTTTTGGGGGGCTCCATAAACTTCATGCTCTTTGTCCAGGCGGAGTAATGATATGCGAGATGCATTATTCGGGAAGAAATATACAAGAAGATAAGTTAGGAGCTGATGGTAACAGGTGGTTATGAAGTATCTGATTGATAGAGCATGTGGTAATGAGATAAAGAAGACGTGAAATTGATTCTTGATAAGAACTAAGAAACATTGATTGTTTAACAAAGCATAAGGTGAAGTTTTTTGTAGGAGGAAGCTGAGAATATCACTATCTTGCTTTCTGAATTCCCATGAAATGTAATAAATAGATGTGGAATGAGTTAGATTGTGCTGAGAATTGATGCAGGATCTGGAGGAATGGAGACTGGAGCAGCACCTTCAAGCATTGCCACCACTTTCTTCATCGTAGGTCGTAAAGATGGATCCTCCTGAATGCACCAGATTGCAACCATCACAAATTTCTCCACCCTTTTCATGTCATCCAATGCCTCCTCATCTTCCTTCACCAGCAGATTCAATGCTCCTGCCTGATAACAATCATAAGCCCAATCTACAAGTAATGTCTGACATTCTTCTTTCAGATCGAGTTCCACGTTCCTCCGACAACAAACCAGCTCCAGAAGCAATATGCCAAAGCTGTAGACATCAACTTTGACAGTAACAGGCATGTTCCTGAACCATTCAGGTGCTACATATCCTTTGGTTCCTCTGATGGCAGTAGTTGTTCGAGTCTGGTCTGCCTTCAAAAGCTTGGCAAGTCCAAAATCAGAGATTCTTGCTGTCAAAGACTCATCTAGAAGGATATTCTGAGGCTTGATGTCACAATGTATGATCTGAGTGCTGCATTCTTCATGGAGGTAAAGGAGGCCTCTTGCTATTCCATAAACAATTTGCATCCTTTTGTACCAGTTTGGCCTTGAAACTCCTAGCAGGAAATCAGCTAAAGAACCATTGCTCATGTATTCATAGACCAGAAGACGATGTTGTTCCTCATTGCAGAATCCTAGAAGTTTTACCAAATTTTTGTGATTCGTTCGGCCAATGGCGTTCACTTCAGTCTTGAATTCCTGCTCACCTTCATTCACCTTCTTTTCCAACTTCTTCACCGCAACAATTTCTTTGGTGTCATTTTGCAGAACCCCTCTATAACCAGTTCCAAAAGCTCCGCTACCCAGTTTTTCCTTGAATCCTGATGTAGCTGCTTCTAGTTCATTGTAACTAAAGCTCCTTGGACTTGAATCTGGCACAATCTGGGAAGTGTGAACTATTTTTGGTTTCTGATGCTTTGCTCGAGACAAGAAAATGAAGATTACTATCAGTAAGAGAGCATTTAGAAGGATGGAGCTACCTAGAAGCACAGATCCAGTGATGATCAGAGTTGGTTGATCTTTCTTCTTTGAACCCGAGCCTGTATCAATCTTGGAGTTTGGCTTTTGTACCTTTATCAGGGCTTTTCCTCCGACACTATCATCAGTTCTACCATTTGAAAGAGGCAATTTCTTCTTCCAACAATTCCCATCTCTGAAAATTGCTACATCACAGAAACAATCACTCAAGCAAGCTTGTCTACACCAATCCTCGTTCTGCGATTGAAAATATTCGTAGTCGGACTGTGGCCAATCTGTGTTGGACATCTCAGCAAACTCAAACTGCTCAGCATCTTGGGATGCCCCATCACAGTTTTGTGAAACAAAGTTCTGCTTGCAACCTTTGCTAACATCATGCGAGTCAATGAAAACATAGCCAGGTGGGCACTGACAAATTGGTTTCGAATCGTTTCCTAACGTGCAGTAGCTATTGAAACCACAAGCTCCACTGCCTGTTTGTGATTCAATTCTCAGACAGATATTTGATGGCATGAACATCAAAGTTGTCCAGGCCATAGGCCACCTTTCACTACTTGAAGAAGCACTCCTGGGGTAGACATAATGTCTGAAAGGCCCATCATAGTCAACAGTTGCCCTCTGATAGAAATCTTGCATCGACAATGGGTTAGAAGACACATAGTTTAGTATGCTACCATTGCTTGCTGTGAGGTATATATAACCTGACTGGTTGAAGATCACTTGAAAACCGCTGCCCATGGTTTGAGTAGACCAGTAAGCAAAATTAGTGTCAACCAAAGGATACCTTGTGGTGTATAGTACCAGATTTCCATCATTTTGCAGTGAAAACTTGAATCTTCCATTTGAATAATTCCTTTCTGAATAACGGGCAATGAGTTCGATACCTTTGTTCATGGTCTGCAAGGGCAAAATGGTATCTGTTGGTTGAGAAAAACTTTCCCACAAGTTGATCGAAGCCGTGCTCCTGAGTACAAAGTTTCCACTATCAAGCATGGCTGCATAGGCAACTCCTGATCCAACAGAGTTGGCAATCCATACTTGTGTGTCTGATTGGTCTCTGAGGACTAACAGGCCATCTGCTGTGAGCTGCACTTTGGATCCTACTCGAACTAGACTATTTCTGTTAGCTGACCAAACTACAGTTTTCTCAGGAATTTTATTAAACCATATAGCTAACAAAAAACCATCAGGATCTATTTTCTGGAATCCAAAAGCAAAATCACCAGATGGAGACACCCAACTGGAGTTATCATTTGAAGAAGCAGTGACATATGATCCCAAAGAAAAGTTACTGTGACTCTGTGATTTGGTGGGAAATGGAAGCAGCACTACAAAAAGCAGGAAACAAAGTTGATATAGCCATTTAACAAAAACCATTCTGTATAGATTGTAATCCACAAGAAGATTACAAGCATACTATGACACAACAGAGTTAAGATGGAATGAACAATACAATAATGTCCTGAGCAGAAGAGAAAATGAAGAACATCAAAACCATCCTCTACTTAGAATTTCCAGGGCAGGAAAAGTTTATATGTCTCTGTCTAGAGCACATAGTCAATAAGCAGAGTCTCAGTCAACAATTATAGATAATGAAAGGTTTATGCTGACTTCCACCCTCAATTATCTAGACATTGAAACTTGGCCGGCCTGAATAAATCAATAAAGTCTACAAAGTTGATACATTAATAGTGGTCAGTTAGTTCATTAGCTTCTTTGAACATGTCAACTGGAGATTCCTTATCAGTAGACTATTCCTATATTCTCCATTTAGTATTCTTTTTCCATACCTGGAATGATCAAACGAGTCTAAAGGAATTGCATATGATGCCAACTTCTCAAAGTTCCATCTAGGTTTTTTAATTTAACCAATCAGAGGTTGAATTTCATGAAACAAAATCTTTTTGACAAATAAGAGATCAAAGTTTATGATAAAATATAGTCTCTCCTCTTTAATTATGTCTTACAAGTTTTGATGACTCAAGTTTAGAGAATCTTTTATTTAAAAAAAGGTCCAATGATTAATTTGGATGTTATTTCTTATATAAAGACAAATCTTCTCCCTTAAGAGTTGTAAGCGGTGCTACTTGGTCAGAAGTTAGCTGCAATGTTGATTTGACTAGTCCAACTCTTTCCATTTGCATCTTGGACTCAAAAGGTGGAACGCCCACCCTAAGCGCCCCCATACTCCGGCCCGATATTGTGTAAGGGAGGTAAATCACGGTTTGATCTCAGCCAGCTTCTCGGAAAGGCGGCCCAATGTTCGGTGCGCACAAGGAGTCACCACATTGGATGAGTTCCCACACTGCCGTTGTCGAGATTCGAACCCGAGACCTTGGACTCACTTTTCTTCCCAATGACGGGCTACCCGTGCGGGCTATTCCATTTGCATCTTGGATCTTGTGATAGAAACCAAAAAAGAAAGACAATAGAAGTAACTGAATAATAGAACTTTATTGATAAATTTGAGAGTAAGAATCTTAAACTCCCAAATCAGTTTGTATGGAAATGACTAAACTCCTAAACAAAGGAATTAATTTTCTCAAAAGCTGCTCACTTGTTCTAACTATCAGATATTTATAATGCTAGACTCCAAATCGCAATAAAAGATAGACTCCTAATCATAATAAAAGATAGACTCCTAATCGTAATAAAAGATAGACTTCTAATCGTAATAAAAGATAAGACTCCTAATCGGTAAAATAACATAATAGCTAAAATAATGGGATAACTACTAGATGTACGTAATGAGATCAAACTACTGATTGACTAAATCTTGGCCCATGTGATCCTCATATGTTGGAGGTGTCGTATCAATGCACCCCTCCTGGAAATTTGCCTTGTCCTCAAGGCGGAAAGAGAGAAATCTCGGCAAATTTTCCTGTTCCGTCGCTTTCAGTCAAAGCCTCTGCTGGTGCACCGTCGCCGTCTTCATCGGCCATCTCCATGAGATTGAGGGTCGCGGCCTTGCAACGATGGCCGGGAGAAAACTTCTCGTTGCAACAAAAACACAGCCCCTTCGAAATACGTAGTTATCTCTCCTAATCCCAGCCTTGTGTGTCGCTAGTCGAGAAGAAGCGGTCGAAGCGGATGTGGAATGTTGTCTTTGTTGGGTTGCTAGTGAATGGACCTCTGGTGACAAATTGGAAGTTTGGGCTGTGAGGTATTGGGCATATTAGAGTTGACCCATTGATTTGCTTTTGGCCCACCTTTAAGGTTGGACTTTGTTCAAACTCTAGTGCCAAACTCATAGCTCTGTAGATGGTGCGTGGCTTGTGGATCGACGTCGACTTTCAAATCATCTTTAAGACCGTTTAGGAATACCCCTAATACACAATGATCCGGCCAATCTACAACCCGGGCTGATCTCTGTGCAAATTCCTGCCTATACTGTTGGACTGTACCAGTTTGTTTGATGTTGCAGAGGTATTCATCAGGGTTTTGAAATTCAACAAGACCGTAGTTCTCTTGGAAGGCCTGAACGAGTTCCTCCCAATAGATCATGGTTTGATTGTTGTTGAGTCAGGAGAACAAATCCAAAGCATCTTCCTCTAAATACATCGCGGTTATGTCAACCTTGTGTTCGTCCAATGTTTGATAATAACGGAAGTATTTTTCCGCTTTTAGAATCTAGCTCCTCGAGTCTCCTCAGTCATATTTTGAAAACTCGATCTTGGTGTAAGGACGTTGTCATCGCCATGATTGAGATTCTTCTTCATCTTCTTCATTATCCTGCCCGTTGGTTCGATGTTGATAACGTGGTTGAGGATTGCGTTGATCGTGGTCCCGAGTGGGGTTCACGTATTCCTTTCTTTGTCTGTGAACAGAAGAAGATGGGATATTGGTGGCTTTTTGATAAGCTTCCAATGTAGCTATTTTTGCTGCCAGAGTGTCAATTGTTCTTAATATGGATACAATAGCAGCGAGTTGAGTGGCAATTTGGTCATTGGAAGAATTGGGTGAGGAGGGATGAGTGTTTTGTGGATCGATGGATTGAGTGATTGGTAAGGAGATTCGTGTGTTTACCATTGGAATCAACCTGCTCTTATACCAAATGATAGAAACCAGAAAAGAAAGACAATAGAAGTAACTGAATAATAGAACTTTATTGATAAATTTGAGAGCAAGAATCTTAAACTCCCAAATCAGTCCTTATGGATAAGACTAAACTCTAAAACAAAGAAATTAATTTTCTCAAAAGCGACTCACTTGTTCTAACTATCAGATATTTATAATGCTAGACTCCAAATCACAATAAAAGATAGACTCCTAATCGTAATAAAAGATAAAACTCATAATCGGTAAAATAGCATAATAGCTAAAATAATGGGATAACTACTTGATGTATGTAATGGGATCAAACTACTGATTCACTAAATCTTGGTCCATGTGATCCTCATATGTTGGAGGTGTCGTATCATCTTGTAATCCCATATACATAGACACGGCAAAGAAGAACTTGGTTTTTGGAAAGTGAAGAAAGTTGGTATTGATAACGCCGGAACCACCTCGGGCATTAATCTGCAAGAATTCATCAACCGACCTCGCAGATCTGAAAACTGAGACTAAATCAAGTTGATTAGGATAAATCTGCAGATCTGCACACGTAACAGGTGCCATAAACAAAGAGAGTTTTTTTTTTTTGACATACAGAGAACATTAAACCAGTCTAAAACTATCAACAGATTGACAGACATAATTTCCACACATCTAGACCAAGTCAAGATATCAAAACTGAGAAGACCAACTTGGAATGGAATTGATTTTGTGTTTTGATCCATTTAACAGAACAAAATCCTGGAAATAACTTTCTCAGACGCCAAACAACGATATATGAGTTTTTCTTTCTCAATTTATAGCAGAGATAGTTCTCCTATTCCTTATTATATATGCTGAAGGGGCTTGAAGTTTTTCATTTCCAAGTTTTTTGGTTCTTACATAAATCCTGAAGACATAGTTTTACTCCAAAGTTCAACTCAAATGCAGGAAGTCCCAACAGTGGTGACTAAGCTATGTTTTGTGCTAACAGTTACCATACATGGATTACAACCATTGCATGATCAAGCAATCAATAGGATGAAATTAATATTACAATATAAGTGTCAGAAGAACAATAAACTACCACATAAAGAAGTGATTCGATCATCCATTCCTGTTCAAAGACAAGTAACCGAAGATTATTAACTACTAACAAGAGATAAATGAAGTTTCATGCGTCAAGTGAGCAATTTCGCTATCAGTTTGAATGTTGTATGGGCAGGGACAAGGCGGAATTGGAACTTCACAGACTCCTTCCAGCATCTGTGTGACTTGCCTCATGTTGGGTCTAAGTGAAGGGTCTTCCTGGATGCACCAAATGGCAACCATTACAAACCTCTTCATCTTTGCTCTATCCTTTAAGGCCTCCGGTTCATAATCTACTAGAGCGTCCAAACTTCCTTCAGAATAACAATCATAAGCCCAATATGTCAGAATTGCTTTCTCTGGTATGCTATCCTTAGGATCCACACTCCTTCTACAACAAATGATCTCCAGAAGTAGGACACCGAAGCTGTACACGTCAACTTTAACCGTGACAGGCAGGTTCCTAAACCATTCAGGAGCAACATACCCTTTTGTTCCTCTAATGGCAGTAAGGGTCTGGCTCTGATTGAACACCAGAAGCTTTGCTAATCCAAAATCAGAAATCCTTGCATTGTAATAGTCATCAAGAAGTATATTTTGTGGTTTTATATCACAATGGATAATCTGAGTACTGCATTCTTCATGCAAGTATAGTAGTCCTCTTGCAATTCCAAAAACAATCGGGATCCTTTTGCTCCAACTAGGCCTCGTGTCTCCGAAAAGAAAGCTTGAATAGGTTCCGTTGCTTAGGTATTCATAAACTAATAGATGTTGCTCACCATCATCACAAAATCCAAGCAGTCGAACCAGATTCTTGTGATGTGTCTGTCCTATCACATTTACCTCGGTCATGAATTCCTTTATACCATCACCTTGCAGTACGTGATGCAACTTCTTCACTGCTACGAGAACACCTGAACCTATCCGCAATGCTCCTTTATAGACAACGCCAAAAGCTCCTCTCCCCAACTCTTCTTTGAACCCATCTGTAGACTCTAAGAGCTCATTATATGTAAAGCATCTCAAGTTTGTTTCAACAATATTACTCTGATATGGAGCTTTTGTGCTTTTTCTTCTGTAGATGAAGAAGAATCCCAAACATAGTGCACTTAACATCAAGAAGTTGAAGAACGCAGAGCAACCCAAAAGCACCGATCCAATCAGGATTTGATCGTCTTTATTCTTCACATTTTTCTCTGGAACAGGCTTGTGGGGTTCCCTGGGATTAACATTACCTATCCTGACTTTGATAAGTGCTTTCCCGTCAATTTTCGTGTCTACTCTACCATTTGAGAGTGGCAGCTTCTTTTTCCAACACATATCACCTGACCTGAAAATAGCAACAGCACACATGCAGTCATGTAAGCAAGATTGCCTGCATTCCTCTTCATTGAAAGGCTGCAAGAGGGCATAATCAGCCTCTGGCCAATCTCTGTTAGTTAGCTCTACAAAATCATACAAATTTTCCACTGGACCACCCTCATCTTCTCCACAGATTTGTGTATAGTTTGGTTTACAAGCACCATAAGAATCATTTGGATCAAGTAAAGAATATCCATCTGGGCATTTACAGGATGGTCTTTTGTTTGGTTGCAAGGTGCAGATACTGTTATAGCCGCAGGTACCACTACCAGTTGTAACACGATTCCTTATGCAGATGTCATCTGGTTGAGACCAGAGAGGAGTCCAATTTTGATCTCCTGTAGATCTTTTGGGGTAGTAATACTGAGTGAAAACTCCATCAAAATTGATACTTACCCTGTGATAGAAGTTTGTACTTGAGGCCGTCATTGTTTGTGTTAGCATGACTGTCTGGCTGTTCTCTCTTAACACATACAAGTACCCTGACGAGTTAAACACCAGCTGGTAGCCTGGACTTGATTTATTGGATTCACCATAGGTGCCACTTGCATAATAAGGCTCGTTGGCATGAGTAGAAGGCAAGTTTATAGTAGCAAGCACCAGATTCCCATCTTCTTGGAGTTTTAGTTGGAACCTACCCTTTGAAAAATTGGTTTCTGATTGTCGAGAAGATAGAATCATCCCCTATCCAACACCTGTCCAGGCAATATTGTGTCAGCAGGATCCTTGAAGCTTTCCCAAAGCATATCAGATCTACTATCTTGAAGCACAAAGTTGCCTGAATCTCTCATGGAACCAGAAGCAACAACACCACTTTTGGTAGATGTCCACAGTTGGTTGCCTCGGTCATCGGTAAGGACAAGCCCTTGGCTGCTATTGAGCTCAACTTTGGACTGTTTTGGTGCAAGAACACCTACATTAGCATACCAAACAATGGTTCTTTGTGGTATTTTAGCATACCATATAGCAAGCAAATAGAGATCTTTGTTGCTTTCATGTTGATAAAAACCAAAGGCAAATTCACCAGAAGGTGAAATCCATGAAGAGTTTTCAGCAGCAGTAAGGGAATCCCCTACTCTAACATCTCGTCCAGTTTGAGCAACAGAACAACTTGGCAACAAAAATAGTAGCAAACAAAGGATCAAATGAAGAAGAAAGGAAGTCATTGTTAGATGCAACTTTTCAGATGAGGCTATGAAGATAAAAAGGGTTTGATTACCTTTCCCTGTTAATTGATCCCTACCTTGTCGACTAACAGAGACTTTTCAGATGTTCGGGAGAAAAGTTTAACCCAACAAGGCCGGCATGGAGTTACGTTTGAAGCTCAAATTTTGTGTCTTTGACATGAAACTAATCTTTCACTAATCTCTTTCAAAAGTGAAGTTGTCCAAGATTGAAAGGTCGCAGAAACTTCTGATTATTAGGCCCTTTGAACTTTCAAGTATAGGTTCTGTACCAATGACTGGTTAAAAATGTCATTACAAGTTGATAAGCCACCATAACCAGCCGTTAATTTTCCACCCAACTTTGGTGAGAAACAGGATGGTACTTCAACGATGACAAGGACTGAAACACACAAATCGACCACTTCCGTGCAAGTCTTTGCAATCAACAAGAAGTTACACAGGCAACTGGAGCATAGACTCCCAAGTCTCCTTAAAAGCAGAAATCTAATTGGCTAAAACAAGAAAGGTGATTAATTATTATTAATTATTGTTATAAATTTTTTACTTACTATTTTAATACTATTAATATTAATATTTTTATTATTAATTTTATTATACCAAATTAATTATCTTATTATTATTATTAATTATTAATTTTATTATAAAATTTATTATTATTATTATTATTATTATTATTATTATTATTATTATTATTTGAGATAGAAATCGGAGTTATGTTGACTTTTTTCGAAGAAAACGTGTTGTCGAAATTCGGAGAAAGCGATGTTTTTGATTTTTGTAAAAGCTGTTGGGTTTTTATTTTGAAAACAAAACTAAATGTGATTAAAAAACGCTTTTTCTTATCTGTTTTCTTTTACAAAAATGACAAAAAAAAACGGAAAAAAAAAACAGAAACAAACAGCCCCTTAACAAGGGATCGCTTGGGGTACGTTTGTTTCTATTTTATTTTATGATCAATAAAAGCTTTTGGTTTTAATTTTTTAGTAATTTTTTGATAATATGATTTAGTACTGACTAAATATATATTATTTAATTATTTAATATATTAATTTTGATAAAATTATGAATGATTTCATTTAACATTATAAATTTAATTAATTAACATTAATTGTTAATAAAATTATGAAAAAGAAATTAAAGCTAATAATTATTAATAGATATAGTTAAATTTGAAGTAAAATTGATTTAATAAATAAATTATATTTAAAATAATTATTAGTTTATAAACAAAATTTTAAAATTTAAATTATTTAGTTTAATAAAATAAAATAACTATATTGATAATTTGTTAATAAAATTATATATGATATTAAATAAATTTTAATTAAAAATAATTTATTTTAAGTTTTATCTAATATGTAATTATTAACATTCATATCTAAACATACATTTATTTTTATTTAAAGAGTCCTAAATTACTTCCATAATTTGATGCTTTTAAATTTTAATTAACATTTGAACAAAATGTTCTTAAACAATTTATGTGATATAATTAATTTTTAAAGAAGTTTCCAAAAGGATCAAGCTGCAGCAAGGGAAGATGATGATCAAGTAAAAGTAAAGACATGTTGGAATCTATACGTTAAATGATCCTTTAAGATGATGATCAAGTAAAAGTAAAGACATGTTGGAATCTATACGTTAAATGATCCTTTTTTGATTGCCCACGAGGAATTAGGAGGATCTTTATAATAAAACATTTTAAGTCGTTTATATTTAGGTAATCATTCTTTCCAGTAAGTAAGTCTCTTGTGGGAAGCGAAACTTTGATTTCAAAATTTTAAACGGTTGTATATATGAAGGAGATTTCAAACTCACGACCTCGATCACTTAAGTTAGAAAAGCTCCTTACCAATTCATCTAGGAATTAAGTTAAATGATCTTTGCCATCTATTATTTTACTCTAAGAAGTAGTCTAAGAAGAAGAGACGTCAGCTCAAGGTTTGAGACCGTATTATTCCTAGTTACAAGGAATTGGTCAGTGCCCACTTTGAACGCAAGGGAATCATAGAAGCGGGTCAAACTCTCCGGAAAGTCTTTCTTTGTGGAACTTTCTGAAGAGCACATGAAAAGAGGGTAGTTCTTGGTGGAAATTTTTTTAGATTTGCATATTATTACAAATTAAGCGGTCAATTTAACTACGTCTTAAGTAAATTTGAATATGATATTTAGTGTTTAATTTTAAGATTCAATTTAGATATACTCTTATGATATTTGACAAATATTTAAGATTTTCTGTTACATTTCAACTCTATATAATAACTTATGTTGTTGTTAATAAATGTGAGTGTTCTACAATAAAACATATTTTCCTTCACTTCTATTTACATATCATGCTTAAGCTTTAAAAAAAAAACATAGTATCAAAGCTTTTTATCTTAAGGGGTTGTGAGATGAGCGAAACCAAAACACAAACTTAATTTATAACTCATAATAACAATAAGAATTATAACCATCTTCAAGCAATGGAGATTGAAACAACTGTTCAAGGTGCACCACCAATTTTTGATGGTGAAAACTCTCAAATTTGAGCTATTTGAATGAAAGTTCATTTTGATGGTATGGATATTTGGAAAGTCGTGAAGGAAGACTATGAAGTGTCTCCATTATCAACAAATCTTACAATAACTCAAATCAAGATGCACAAAGAAATGAAAAATAGGAAGTGTAAAGCCAAAGCTTGCTTATTTTCTGTTATTTCAAACATTATATATATGGGATTACCTCAAAAAGGAATACGAAGGCAATGAAAGAACAGAGAGCATGCAAGTGCTCAACTTAATCAGAAAATTTGAAGTGTTGAGAATGAAAGAGTCAAAAATTATTAAAGAATACCCAACAAGTTGCTCGGCATAGTAAACATGATGAGGTTATTAGATAAGGATTTTTACGAGAAGCGAATAGTCCAAAAATTCTTGTAACTTTACCTAAAAATATGAATCTAAAATTTCTGCATTAGAAGAAGCTAAGAATCTATAAGCATGTCTTTGGTAAAATTAGTAAATGCACTCAGACTCAAGAACAAAGGAGAATGATGAGAGAAGAAGAAATCATTGAAAGTGTTCTACTAGCACAAGAAAAAATTTAGGTTGAGACAAAACAAGAGTTTCAACGAGATTGATAATAATAACATAAACAATAATGATTCATTTCCACCATGTTCACATTACAAAAAACAAATCACCCACAAAGAAAATGTTGATGGAGACCTAATATTAAACCCAAAAATGTGGACAAAATTGGGTAAATGGAGAAGATTTGCAAATCACGAAATGAAGAGGTAAAAGCAACAACTGAGCAACATCAAGATGATAAATTATTTTGAAATTAAAACACTGTAACTCCGAAAGCAAAGAGGAGTTTACTGAAAATTCTTTATACTTGCATATTATTACGAAATAAATGGTCAATTTGACTAAGTCTTAGGCAAATTTAAATATGATATTTAGTGCTTGATTTTAAAATCAATTTAAAATGTTCTTATAATATTTAACAAATATCTAAGATTTCTTGTTACATTTCAGCTCTATATAATAAGCTATGCTGCTATCAACAAATGTGAGTGTTCTACAATAAAAACATCTTCTTTTTCCTTCACTTCTATTTAAGTATTATGCTTAAGCTCCAAAAAAAAAAAAAAAAAAGAACAGTTCTCTAGGAGCTTCTGAGAGTAATCAGAAGTTGCAAAATCAGAAAGTCAAATATATTCATGTCACAATGGAGTTGGAATGAATTGGCCTTACAAGGTTGATGCCAAATAAGGAAGGCTTACTTTCTGTAAATAACCGGAAGCGCATGTATGTAACTTTCTTAACTCTCTCTGCATATATTTCTGTACCTGAAAGCACAAACTTCTCATTTTCGATCGAACGTCACCTGAATATCGTCTAAATTCCAGCACCAAAAGCCTTCATCATCACACCTGAAAGCCATTCTCTACTTACTACAGAGTAATTTCAATTGCCTTGTCAGAAAAAGCTTATATGTCTGTCGGGAGCACATAGTCAATAAGCTAAGTATTAGTCCACATTTATAGAAAATGGAAGGTTTAGCTGACTGGACCATCCATTCTCTTAAAACTGTTGCAGACATTGAAACCTGAATAAATCAATACAGTCTACAAAGTGGATACATAATATTGGTAAGTTAGTTCTTTAGCTTCTTGGAAAATGTCACCAGGAGAGTCTTTATCACTAGACTATTCCCATATTCTCCATTTAGTATTCTATTTCAATACCTGGAATAATAACGCAGAACCTAAAGGAACTGTATGTGGTACCAACTTCTGAAAGATCCAGCTAGGTTTTTAATTTAACCAATCAGAGGTTGAAGTTCATGAAACAAATATACTCTTTGCTTTTTGACAAATAAGAGATCAAAGTTTATGATAAAATATAGTTTCTCCTCTTTAATTATGTCTTACAAGTTTTGATGACTCAAGTTTAGAGAATCTTTTATTAAAAAAAGTCCAATGATTAATTTGGATGTTATTTCTTATATAAAGACTAATCTTCACCCTTAGGAGTTGTTAAGCGGTAGTACTTGGTCAGAAGCTAGCTGCAATGTTGATTTGACTGGTTCAACTCTTTCCATTTGCATCTTGGATCTTGTAATCGCAAATACATAGACATGGCAAAGAAGAACTTGGTATCTGGTAAGTAAAGAAAGTTGGTATTGATAACGCCGGAACCACCTACGGCATTATTCTGCAAGAATTCATCAACCGACCTCGCAGGTCTGAAAACTGAGACTAAATCAAGTTGATTAGGAGAAGTCTGCAAATCTGCACATGTAACAGGTGCCATAAACAAAGCTGGTTCATGGAATTTGTACATAGAGAGAACATTAAACCTGTCTAAAACCATCAACAGGTTGACAGACATAATTTCCACACATCTAGACCAAGTCAAGATATCAAAACTGAGAAGACCAACTTGGAATGGAATTGATTTTGTGTTTTGAGCCATTTAACAGAACAAAATCCCGAAAATAACTTTCCCAGACACCAAACAACGATATATGAGTTTTTCTTTCTCAATTTATAGCAAAGATAGTTCTCCTATTCCTTATTATATTTGTTTAGGTCAGTTCCTAGTTTTTTGGTTCTTACAGAAATCCTGAAGACATAGTTTTACTCCAAAGTTCACCTCAAATGCAAGAAGTTCCAACAGTGCTGACTAAGCTATGTTTTGTACTAACAGTTACCATACATGGATTACAACCATTGCATGATCAAGCAATCAATACGATGAAAATTAATATTACAATATAAGTGTCAGAAGAACAATAAACTACCACATAAAGAAGTGATTCGATCATCCATTCCTGTTCAAAGACAAGTAACCGAAGATTATTAACTACTAACAAGAGATACATGAAGTTTCATGCGTCAAGTGAGCAATTTCGCTATCAGTTTGAATGTTGTATGGGCAGGGACAAGGCGGAATTGGAACTTCACAGACTCCTTCCAGCATCTGTGTGGCTTGCCTCATGTTGGGTCTAAGTCAAGGGTATTCCTGGATGCACCAAATGGCAACCATTACAAACCTCTTCATCTTTGCTCTGTCCTTTAAGGCCTCCGGTTCATAATCTACTAGAGCGTCCAAACTTCCTTCAGAATAACAATCATAAGCCCAATATGTCAGAATTGCTTTCTCTGGTATGCTATCCTTAGGATCCACACTCCTTCTACAACAAATGATCTCCAGAATTAGGACACCGAAGCTGTACACGTCAACTTTAACCGTGACAGGCAGGTAAGGACAAGCCCTTGGCTGCTATTGAGCTCAACTTTGGACTGTTTTGGTGAAAGAACACCTTCATTAGCATACCAAACAATGGTTCTTTGTGGTATTTTAGCATACCATATAGCAAGCAAATAGAGATCTTTGCTGCTTTCAAGTTGATAAAACCAAAGGCAAATTCACCAGAAGGTGAAATCCATGAAGAGTTTTCAGCAGCAGTAAGGGAATCCCCTACTCTAACATCTCGTCCAGTTTGAGCAACAGAACAACTTGGCATCAAAAATAGTAGCAAACAAAGGATCAAATGAAGACCAAAGGAAGCCATTGTTAGATGCAACTTTTCAGATGAGGCTATGAAGATAAAAAGGGTTTGATTATCTTTCCTATTAATAGATCCCTACCTTGTTGACTAACAGAGAATTTTCAGATGTTCGGGAGAAAAGTTTAACCCAACAAGGCCGGCATGGAGTTAGGTTTGAAGCTCAAATTTTGTGCCTTTGACATGAAACTAATCTTTCACTAATCTCTTTCAAAAGTGAAGTTGTTGAAGATTGAAAGATCGCAGAAACTTCTGATTATTAGGCCCTTTGAACTTTCAAGGATAGGTTCTGTACCAATGACCCGTTAAAAATGTGATTAAAAGTTGATAAGCCACCATAACCAACCATTAATCTTCCACCCAATTTTGGTGAGAAACAGGATGGTACTTCAATGGTGACAAGGACTGAAACAGACAAATCGACCATTGACTCCTGTGCAAGTGTTTGCAATCAACAAGAAGTGGTCAAGAGACTTTCAAGGAGAGATGTTCTACAAGCATCTCTCTAACTGAAGTCCTTCCTACTATCCTAATCTCTTCAACCTTCTGCAAGTTACTCTTCATGCCTTCTACTGTTTCCACTCTTCTGAACCTTCATTGCTTCACCTCTTTACTTTACCTTATCTTCCTTCTTCTTCCTGCTCTCCGCATTTCACTGTCCTGGGGAGAAGGCTATTTTGGTCATTTCATCCTCCCATTTGCCCCCTCCAGCCTATTTCCCTTCAGTAAAAGTCCCTGCTTTTCCCTGTTTAGAAATCTAATATAGTTAGCTTTCTCACCAGAAAATGTAGACTCCCATTCCAACAATAAAACAAAGCACCCCTATGGAGGATTTTCCTCCTTTACCCTCTGCTTCAACTCTAGCCTTACCTTCTGTCACTACCCCTCTAGTGCCTCAACCTTTCTCATCGCCACTCAACCCAGTTGTTTCAATCTCTCAGCCCCCTCAACCCACCTGACCCTCTTTAGCCTGCACACACAACATTCCATTAAACAATCAGACCTTACCTAGCTCTTCTTCATCTCCCCCAGTGGTGAGGAAAACCTGGAAGCAAGTGGTGGGAGGCTCTATTGCTGATCTTTCTCTTCACTTCTGCCCTCCAAAGAATGAAGATAGTGGAGTAATTGTTGCACCTGATATGGAGACCGTGCAGGAAGGAGTCAAGTCGTGGGAGAACCCACTTATTGGATTCTTCTGGGAAAAAAGACCACCTTTCCCTGTTATTCAAAGATGGGCATAAACAGACAGCATGGAAAAGTTAAGGTTTTATCCAAGCTATTATGGCAGAAGACAGATATATATTGTTTGCATTTGTTACCAAAAGACAAGCACTGAAGGTTGTTGAAGAACGGCCATGGCATGTGGCAAATTTCCCACTTTTCCTACAGCCATGGAAGCCGGGTTTCAAATCGACTAAGGAGAAGAGTTCGGAACAAGGAGAAGAGTTCGGTTCCAATGTGGGTAAATCTATATAATGTTCCTCTTGAATACTGGACTACTAAAGGATTGAGTATGATAGCTAGCTTCCTAGGAAAACCTCTATGTTTGGATGACAATACAACAAATAGGAAGAGGTTGGGATTTGCTGGAATATGCATTAACATGGATATATCCAATGGTTTGCTAGAAAATATTCCTATAATGAGACTGGGGTTTGATGGAGCGCTTTATGAAGATAAGGTTTCGGTACAATACCAATGGAAGCCTTCTCTTGCTTCTCAAGGAAAAATGGATACCAACGGGAAACTTTTCCAAAGGGGATTACGAAGAGCTGATGGGGATGGGGTTCTGTACTTAGAAAAGGATCAGCTAGCTAATTCCAATCATAGCACTAATATCTCTGAATCAAATGATGTTACGGAAATAAATGAAGAACAGAAGAAAGAAGGGAAGAAGGAGAAAGGGGAGAGTCGGAGGGAGAGAACAGAGAACTTTAGAGAGAGAAGAAGAGGAAGAGAGAAGGAGAGAGAGAGAGACAGATAAACTCATTCATTTCATGCTTGTGGGGAAAACGGTTACAATATTTATACTAGTGACAGTTATCATATTTTTTCTGTAACAATTCCTTCTCCTTTAGAAAACCTTGTCCTCAAGGTTATGGAGGTTTACAGAATGGGCAAAAAATGAATAATTTGATTTTCTTGATTTTCTTTTCACCACTCATCTTCTTCACAACATCACCAGCAATTGCTCCTGCAAAGCTCACAATCGGCTCATTTAACAGAACTCCAAAACCAGATGGAATACTTCTATACTTTGCAGGGTCGAGTTGTATGTTACTTTTAATGAAATCAAAAGTAACCGTCTTATGGGTTAGACCATAACAGAGAAAACCACCAACGGTCCAAGCAGCGTAGAAAGCCGGAGAGTACATCTCGGTCTTACTAGGCTCGTTAGGAGAGGGGACGATTAAGGATCCATCAGAGGCGATGTCTTTATTATTCATGAGAGGGGTGGACTCTACGGCCAAAAACTTAATGAACTCCTTCTCTTGCATGGGTTGCTCGTTCCGATCTGTGAGTTCTGGAGGAACTGCAATAGTAGCGTCCACTTCCACTCCTTGTTGCTTCATAAATTGTGTCCCTACAGTTTTAAGCTGCAGCAGATTGTTCTCCAAATTAGTTGTTCTGTTTAGGGCTTCCAGAAACATTTTCTCATACCTGCTTTGAAATTCCAGCAACATTTTCTCACTTCTGATTTGTGCTCCCATCAAGTTTTTCATTTTTTCTTGATTCCATGCGAATCGACTTCTCGATACCATTTGTTACGAAATAAATGAAGAAGAAGAAAGAAGGAAGAAGGAGAAGGGAGAGTCGGAGGAGAGAACAGAGAACTTTAGAAGAGGAAGAGAGAGGGAGAGAGAGACACACACATAAACTCATTCATTTCATGCTTGTGAGAGAAACGGTTACAATATTTATACTAGTGACAGCTATCATATTTTTTTCCGTAACAAATGAGGAGCAAAGGGCAGTAGTTGAAGATAGTGTGGAAGGTACGATTGATGTTTCTGAAGTTGATGTTATTGATATGGGAAGAGATAGGAAGGTGGAGGAACCTTCTATGAACCGTAAGGATAATTCCAATGGCTAGGTCAATATGGAAAGTAATTGCCCCAAGTTGATAGAGAATAAGGAGAATGATCCCCTCATTGGTGATGACCGTCACAAAGAGGAAATCCAATAGGCCAAAGGCAATGTTATGAATATCGTATTAGGTTTAGTACCAGATTGAGCTCTGAACGGAAGGACTGCAGATCTGCTGATGATCTGGATACCGTTTAAATTTTTTAAATTTATAAAATAGTCCCTAAAATTTTAAAAATTACAAAATAGTCTATATTAGTATATTATAGAGTTGTCAACCATGCTTTCAAAATCTTAATAATAAATAATAATGACAATTAATATGAAATAACAATAATTTTAAATATTTTATATATAAATAATAACCACGATTAATATAAATAAAGACAATTATCATCATACAATTATAAAATTAAGAATAATACAAAGTATTTAAAATATTACAATAATACAAAATATCTTGTAAATTTATAAAATTGTCTATGAATTTTTAAAAATTACAAAATAGTCCATTGTCATATTGTAAAGTTGTAGATTATTTAATTTATTTATTTTGTTTATATCTTATTCATTTTAGTTTATATATATCTTTATTTATTTTAATTATTTCTTTATATAATAATTATATATATATATATATATATATAATATCAATATATAATAATTATCTAAATATAATAATTAATTTTAAAATAAAGAAAATAATTCAAAATTTCAAATTATTAATTATTTTCTATTTTATCAAAATTTTGAATTGTTTTTTAGAATTATTGTTTTCACATTCCATTTCATTTTACATTTAATTAGACATAATCACAATTTCATTTAATATATAAAATTAATTTAATAATTATTCATAAATATAATTAATTTTAAAATATAATTTTAAAATATATAAATTTTGATTTAATAATTGAAAATATATAAAATAAATATTAGTTTATAAATAATAATTTTAAAATTATTTATTTTGAAAATAAAATATTTTATTAATACTTTATTAATAAATATTATATAAAATATTAAAATAAATTTAAATAAAAATAATTTATTAGTAATTAAAATTAAAATATTTTATTTTTAAGTTTTATTTAATTTATAATTATTATTAGTAATAAAATAATAATTATTATTTTAAAAGTTTGAAAAAAAGGAAGGAATGAGAGGAGAGAGATTTTGAAAATTTTTGAAATTTTGCAAAAAAAAACCCCCAATTTTTTTAAAATTTTTGGTACCGATCGGTATTTTGAATACCGGTACCAAAATTTGAAATCCGGTACCGAATTTAGGCCGAAACGGTACATACCGGCCGGTACCTGTTGGACCCCGAATTTTCTTGAAAATTTGATTTATTAAATGAAATTAAATGAGGAATTAGTGGTGTTTAATTTTTGATTCGGGTAAGGTAATTGGAACAATTGCAAAGATATTTTGAGGTTAATACATAAAATGAGTGTTTTGTGTTTGATTGTGTATGATTTTTGTAAAAGAGAAATGTGTATGCCCATACTCTTTATTGTTGAGTTTGATGTTGGGGAATAACTTATTGGAGCTTTGAATTGTATTTGAGATAAATTAATTGAAGAGTTTGTGGTAGTGGGTGAATATGTGAAGTTGATATGTTAAAATGGTGTTTTGAGTTTAAATGAAATTGATAGTGAATAAATTGTTTTGAATGGTACTGAAAAGCAAGAAAAGAATTGATTTGGTTTTTGATAACTTTGAGACTTTGGGTAAATTTGTATGTGTAAAGGTACCATGACAATCATGGAGAATAAATCGATTTGAATGGAAGTTGAAAACCGAGAAATGAATAGTGAAAGAGTGAGAGTTTGGAAAATAGTAAGTTTGAAGTTTGTTTGGGATGAATAGTAGCAGAAAGTGATTTGTAAGCTGAAATTTTCATGAATATTTCTGGGTTGATCTGGAAGGATTTTGATAAAATGACCTTCATGAAACTTGTAACTTCTGTTGAGAGTTTTCTAACGCCATAAAGTATGAAATTTTTCGATATCGGAGCTAGAAGTTATGATCGATTGAAGTTTTGATAGTGTTTGGGTGAGTTCTAGCAGAGCAGAAACTTTGATTGAAAAATTGACTTAGTTAGAGGTTGAATTGGTTTGTGAGTTCTTCATAAATATTGTATAGCTTGTTTTTATCTTTCCATTAATATAAAGCACGAAAATTTTGGACAAGGGAGTAGAAAGTTATGATTTTTGGAAGTTCTGATAATGTTTAGTGTGAAGCTGATCGACCAGTCACCTTTGAGGGACTTTTTGACCTCTTTAGAGACCGAACTTGTTGTTAAGTCCTTCATGAAAATCGTAGATCGGTCTTTTATCTTTCCATAGACACCAAGTTTGTCAAATTTGAAATTCGAAGTCAAAAGTTATGAAGGTTTTAAGATAAGGTGTCTGTTTGAATTTTCATTCTGCCAGCCTGGGCACATCAGTCGCGCGCCAGGCTGGGAGATCCTCGAGTGCCCGTGCGTGGGCGCCTGGGCAATCACCCATGCGGGGGACCGATCGCGTGCTAGCGCTTGGCGATCGATCGCTTGGCTGGGCGATCGATCGCCTGGCTGAGCGATCGGTCGACCCGACCTCCCCCCGCTCTTTTGGCCATAACTTCTTCGTCCGACCTCCGATCGGCCCGATTTTTAAAGCGTTGGATTCCTAAGACATTTTTCTATCTTTCCATACCAAATTGACTGGTTTTGACATTAAATGGAGAAAGATCGAGTAGATTAAAGTGAGCTGACCGGTGGAAAAAGTCTAAACATCGTTCGGTATTTTGGAGATATCTTGAGCTATAGAGCTCCAATCGATCTGATTCTCCTTGAAAATTAAACTAGAGACATGGGTCTACAATTTATCTGAAAGAGACGATAGACAATTTAGCCTCTAAGACTTTCAATTTCTGGATTGAAGTTAGTTGTAGTGTTCAGTCTCGGTTTTGTAATGGTCTGAACAGACTTCAGTATTTTGGAGATATCTTGAGCTATAGAGCTCCGATCGATCTGATTCTTGAAGCGATGGATTCGTATGACATAGAGGGACATTTCTCTAAAATAAAGTTGTCAAATGGCTTCATTTACCTAATCGAAGTAAGGAGTGAATGTGTCAGTTTTTAGGAAGGACATTGTTGGAAGTTTACTTAAGTGTTAAGTTTTAAAGGCATACAAGTAAGGGCTTTAGGGTCTTTTATCAATCATTAATGACATGGCAATAAGAGTTGTCGTTTAAGAAGAGTGGAGCACGACCCTTATAAGGAAAAAGAGCAAAAGAATAAAAGAAGAAGAGATGAGAGGAAGAGAGCACTTTCGGATGAGAGAAAATGAAAGAGAAAATAAGGGAGCAACAAGGGTTTCGAATTTTTGGTTCTTCTAACATGAGTTTTGAGTTGTTTCAAGGGGAAAAAGATGGAAGAAGGTGATATCTCCCTTATAGGACAAGGAAAAATCCAAAAATATGAAGATTGAGATAAGAGGTGAATTTTTGATTTTTAAGTTTTGAATGAAGTTTGGTTTAGAAACTTTGCTTATGGTATGAGTTTGTTAATTCTATGCCTAATTTTGGAGATAGCATGGGTTAATTGGATCAATTTTGAATGGAAATTAATTAGGGTTTATGCCAAATTTTGTAATTTGGGGGTTTTGAAAATTTATGATTTAGATAGCTTGATTATGTGTGGAATTAGTGTTTTCTAAGTTCAATTTGAGAATTATGTCATTTATGAAGTTGAATTTGGGTGAAATTGGCTTAGGTTATTTTCAATTGGAAGAAGAAAAGAGGCAATGCACAAATTGATGATAGGAACAAGTTTCTGGCATCGATTCGAGGTGGGTAGTATATTTATTTATTGAATTTTAAGCTAAGCATGTGTAATTGAAAATTTAATAAGCAAATTTTGATAAATTAATGTTTATATAAAATTTTAAAATTATGATTTCAAGGATTAAATTCCTTATTTTAGAAATGATTTTTAGAAAATGCAAGATTTGAGAAATTCATGGTTTTCGAATTATTTGAATAATTTGAAAAATGTGCTTTGAAAATTTGAATAAGTTTGATTTATGATTTAAAGAAATTGTTGCATACATTGTTATGAAATTGATTGATGTGTGATTAAATTGATGATGTGAATTGCATTAGATTTGTTATATGAATTCATGTGGATATGTGAATGCGTCATTTATGACACGATATGATGTGAAAATATGAAAATGTGAAAATCAAGATTTTCAAAAAGTGCCTTCGGGCAATTCGAATTTTCGTTTTCGATTATGTGTTATGTGGGTTTGGTCATGTCCCATAAGACGGGACGAGTGCGCACTTGTCTATTTTTAAGCCTTCTCCCGGCTGCCCGCTAGAGGCACTGGAGTTCCGATTTCAGACTTCCATAAGTCACTACACATCGGACCGCTATCTTGGGAAGGTGTAATGCCGTTCATTACATATTCTACAGGACCGCTATATGCGAAAATGCGCAAGACGTTCGCTTTTGGACCGAACCAAACCATTTAATGTGTTATGTGTTTTTGTTTGTTTCTAAGTGTGATGCATTGCATATTTTGAAAAAGTTTAAGAAATATGAATTTTTGTTTATGAAATAGGAAAAATGTGAAAAGTTTGAGACATCAAATGTTGTGGATTTTTCAGCCAAGAATTTATTGAAATTGTTTGGCAATAATTTGAAAGTTTGAGAAATAAGGGAATTGTCTAATTTTTGCTACTATGATATCTTTAAAAATAAACGGCAAAAAGTTTTGAAAAATATTTTCGCTTATCTTTCAATTTATAAATATATTATCCACAAGCAAAATGCTCACCCCCCTTCATCCACATCTCCAGGTATAGAGCAGGAGATCGGATGAAAGATTGTCAAGACCGTTTGTTCGATTGTGTATAGCGTGTATTTGTGTAAAGTTGATTTTGGTATTTCCATGGTATATGGCTGAATTGCCATTGATGTATTTCGAGCATGTATTTCAGAATGTATGAGGATTACGAATTTGTATATATATTTGAGTATGATGTATATGAATCCTGAATTATGTATTTGGACTTTGCTATGGTTGGGATGTGTGTAGGATTATGAATAAGAATTGTTTGAGATATGATTGTGGATTAGGCTTTGGATGAGATGAATTATGAAATTGGGTATGGTTTTGATATATGTTATGTAATTGGATAAATTAGTTTGTATACGAGTATGAATGTGAGGAATACAAATTGGGTATGGAAAATGACTTGAAGTGGTTTAGAAATAAGATTGCGTTTGTTTATGCTGAGACCCCGGACGGAGGGTGCGGTAGATTTTGATAATTGTGTGACTGCTTAGGAATGTTAGAAGTGTTTATTTACCATTTGCAGGCTTTGAGTTTTTACAAATGCAGCCGTTATGCTGCCGAAATTTTGGTAAAATGGGTATAAAAATGAGTTTTGGGATTTAGATGAATGTATAAGAAAATGATTAAGGATTGAGACCTTGCATGTATAAAAATTTTGTTATGCTTTGAGAAATTGATTGAGGATAATTTCCAAGAAAAGGGACATTGTATGGATTTTTGCATGAATTTGAATAAAGATGCTTAAAAGAAAAAGAAAAAAAAAGTTATACTGGATTTGATTGGTTTAGATTAGATGTCTTAAGGTTTCCAACGCGACGCTTTTCTAATGTGTTTGTTCTCGGATGTCGGACCTTTGTTTCAAGATTACTCGTTTGTATGCTTTCATTTAAACCGCAATTGTTTCGCATTTCTATTATCCGATCTTTTGATTTTGCTTTTGCTTTTGTTTTTGCTTTCCGCCTAATTTGGTTCCGTTTCGTTTCCGTTTTCGTCTTCTATTTAACGGTTGGGATCCGGTCTCTGGATCGGGTCCCAACAGTACCGGCCGATACGGTACAAAATCCTATACATTGGCTAAAGGTAAGGGCTCTAAAAGTAAGTAATTGACTAATGAAAATAATAGCATAGAGTATGAGGGGGTTTAACTGCTTTAAAAAGCTTTCAGTTTTAAGGAATTTTGTTTCTAACACAAATCCAAGGATTTTTGCTCTTTTTGAAACAAAATTCACAAGAGAGAATATGAGGTTGTTGAATAAGATGGGTTCTAAATAGAAATTCATTTCCAATCATCATACTCATAGGTATGGGAGAATTATCATTGAGTATGACCCTTCTTGTTAGACGTTCAAGTTCTTACTATGGAGATACAAGTTATTCACCTAAAATGTAAACTCCTTCAAATAAATGTTGAGTTTTCTTTTTTCCTTTATCTACGGAGCTAATCATAATTTTTAAAGGAGACTTTCATGAGAAACCTTACTAGATTTTCTTAGGATTGTAAATGATCTATGGCTCTTATGTGGTGATTTCAATGCTGCACTATAAAGAAGTAAAGCTGATGAGAATTATAGCTTGAGGAACTTCTCAGCTGATTTTAGTGATTGTGTGGAAAAAATTGAAGTTTTTGACCTAAAGGCTCAGGGATGCTTTTACAATTGAAGCAATAAGCAGTATGGGAGATTAGCTTTGAGGAATAAATTGGATTGAACATTGGTAAACAAAGAGAGGATTTCTCAATTCTCAAACAGTTTAACTACTTTTCTTAATCCTTTATTTTCAGATCACACTCTTATGAGGATATAGAACCTCTTCCTGTTATGAATCTGCGTCTGGGATCGAGTTATGGGTCGGAGATTCACTATAGGATCAAAAGATAGAGATCGTTGCTTGTTAGAACGTCTACCCCTTCGACCTATGTTGAAAAGAATTAAGGGCTCATTAGAGAGAATCCTACGATCTCTAAACTTTAGGAGTTCACAACCACTAATAATGAAAAATCGGCCCCCTTTATTCCATACGAACATAACGTTTTTATATTACAAGTGAGGGTAAGCTAATCCTTAACTCTTTACCCTACTTGCCATACGTATATAAGTCTTAAACAACCAAAATAAAACATTCTAGAATGAGTCATAATATCTGAATAGGAATATAAGAACTACTTTAGGAAATTGACTTTTTCTTCCCATGTGTAAACCGTTTGTAAACCACGATTGATTTCTGCGATTTAGGAGCTTTATCTTCAACGTCTGTAATGTTGCCCATAACATCACTCTCCCCTCAAAAATGCACTTGTCCTCAAGTGCTAATGAAGGAAACCGCTGTAGCAGAGAATCGACATCTTCCCACGAGGCTTCAGCTGGAGAAAGACCATCCCAATGAACTAGAACTTGTTTCGCTGTGCCCTTAATCCGAGAATCTAAAATTGCCTATGGAAGGGGTAATGTTGCATCTGTAGGCATAATCGGTAAAGCTGGGTGTACCGTGTCTGGATTACCAATAAATTTCTTCAAACAAGACACGTGAAAAACTGGATGCATTTTCGCAGTTGGGGGTAACTCCAATTTATAAGCAACAGCACCAACTTTCTCCAAAATACGAAAAGGGCCAAAAAATTTTGGGCCAAGCTTGCGATTCCTTTTAACAACCAAGGAAAGGAAACGGTAAGGATGTAATTTCAATAAAACGAAATCACCTACCTCAATGGACACATCGCGATGACGGGAATCATATGAAGCCTTCATGGTTTGTTGGGTCTGCAGTAGCTGGGCACGCAAATCCTCCAAAACAACATTTCGATTCCGTAATTCATAATCCACCGCCTCCAACTTGGTTGAACCCGCACAATAAGACATAAGACAAGGTGGAGGTCGGCCATAGACCACTTTGAATGGTGTAGTCCGCAAAGAAGAGTGGAAACTCGTGTTATAACAATATTTTGACCACGCAAGCCAATTCACCCATAGTTTCGGTTTGTCACTCGTTAAACATCTCAAATACATCTCGATGGTACGGTTAACCACTTCAATTTAGCCATCCGACTGAGGATGGTATGCTGAATTGTAACATAGTCGTGTGCCACTTAAATGAAACAATGTGGACCAAAAGGAGCTAGTAAAAACAACATCTCGATCACTAACAATGGTCTCAGGTAGCCATTGCAACTTGAAAATGTGATTAAAAAATAATCGAGCTACACTAACTGCAGTATAAGGGTGTGATACAGGCACAAAATGAGCATATTTAGAGAGTCTATCGACTACCACGAAGAGAACATTTTTACCATGAGAGGTTGGAAGACCCTCAATAAAATCCATAGAGATATCTGACCAAATCTGTTGTGGAATAGGGAGAGGATTCAAAAGACCTGCTAGATGGAGATGTTCAGTTTTGTGGCATTGGCAAACGAAACAAGCGCAAACAAATTCTTGAACATCATGCTTCATGCCTCTTCAATAGAAATCAGAGGCAAGACGATGGTGTCTTTTGATATCCCTCATGATGTTGGTTGTGGATGGAAGCTAGTAAGCCTTGAATCAAAGGAGAGTCTCTAGGCAAATACACTTTATCTTTAAACATAATCAACCTCGCATGCACTTTCCATTTGTCATCTGCTGTCCTTGCTTGAATTTGGGCTAATAACCGTTGTAAATCTTCAGATTGCAAAACCTCTTTTCGGATATCGTAAAAAAGACTCAACTGTGGTGAGGAAATTGCGGCAAGCCCAGCTTGATCTTCATGTTGCCTCGATAGTGCATCGGCCACCACATTTTGTTTACCAGCCTGGTATTCCACAGAGAACTGATAACCCATCAATTTACTAATCCAATGTTGTTGCGGGAACGTAATGATACGTTGTTCAAGAAGAAACTTCAGGCTATAATGGTCAGTTCTCACCATAAAAGGTTGCCCCCACAAACAAGGCCGCCAATGACGAACTGCCTTGACCAACCCAATAAGCTCTTTCTTATACGCTGGTAATTTTTGATGCCTAACGGCCAATGATCGACTGAAATAAGTTATAGGACTACCCCCTTGTTGAAGTACTGCACCGATACCACTATCTGAAGCATCACACTCCACAATAAAAGGTTGAGAAAAGTCCGAAAGAGTGAGAATAGGAGTACTAGCCATTGCAGCCTTGAGTTTGTCAAACGCTATAGAAGAACTTTCCGTCCAGAGAAAAGAATGTTTTCGCAGCATGTTGGTTAATGGAGCGGCGATAGAACCATAGTCTTTCACAAACTCGCGATAATACCCGGTGAGACCCAAGAAACCCTGTAATCCCCGAGCAGTGTTAGGTTTAGGCCAAAGGGGCATTGCTTCCACCTTACTGGGATCCATTGATACCCCCTCTGCCGAGATAGTATGTCCCAAGTATGAAACCGAAGGTTGGACCATGAAGCATTTAGATTGCTTTAAAAATAATTGTTGTTCCAGCAGGACAGAAAAAATTATCCGCAAATGGGCCATGTGCTCAGCCCAGGTTCTGCTATATACAAGAATATCGTCAAAGAAAACAAGGACGAATTTACGCAAGTAAGGACTAAATACCGTATTCATTATGGACTGAAAGGTGGATGGAGCATTCGTAAGGCCGAAGGGCATCACCAAAAATTCGAAATGCCCATGGTGAGTTCGAAAAGTTGTTTTCGCCACATCCTCCAGATGCATCAAAATTTGATGATAACCTGCACTTAAATCCAACTTAGTGAAAAATCGACCATGTAGTTCTAATAAATCTTCAATGACGGGGATGGGAAATTTATCCTTCACTGTCTTGGCATTCAACACTCGATAATCTACGCAAAATCGCCATTTGCCATCTTTTTTTTTCACTAAGAGTACAGGTGACGAAAAGGGAGACTGACTTGGATGAATAATGCCTCTTGCCAACATGTCTGCGCATTGCATCTCAATCTCATCCTTTTGAAGATGAGGATAACGATAAGGACGAACCACAATGGGACGTGTCCCCGGCTCGAGTATAATGCGATGATCGAGGTTGCGTTTAGGAGGCAAGGTTGACGGTGAATCAAACACTGGTTTAAATTCAGCCAACAATCATTGCACTTCCAAATTTATGTCTACTTCTGGAAGTATTGTCGATATCAGATTCATGGAGCCTTGGCGATTATCCTTGATTCCTTCCAATTCCACCGCACGACCATCCTTTGTAAAGCTCATCTTCATAACGAAAAAATCCCATGTAATCGGACCCAAAGTGCGTAGCCAATTCACACCCAATACAGCGTCAAAGCCACATAAGGGTAGCACAAACAAGTCCACACTAAAGTGTTGATTACCTAGTTGTAATCGAGTGTTCTTCCATATACCTGGGCTGCGAACACGTTCTCCATTAGCTACCACGACTTGTAAACTGTCCCGGTGGTCCACCGGAATCCTAAATTGTCGTGTCAAACTCTCATCCACAAAGCTATGGGTACTTCCAGAGTCAACTAACACCAGCAAAGGCATTCCTTTTAGGCTTCCTGAAATTTGCATTGTTTGTGTTGCTCGGACACTGGTACTCACATGGATGGAAATTTCTGGTTCACTATGCCCCTCATCGCAACTACCTCCTTCCTCGAGGTCTAGATCATTCTCCCAAATCTCCAATGCAAACAACCTTTTACATTGATGACCACGTACATATTGCTCATCGCAATTGAAACAAAGTCCCTTGCTCCTCCTGTCTTCCATCTCGGCTCGAGTCAAACGCTTAACTGCTAGCAGCTTGATAGGATTAGGGGGGTTGATATGTCGTCGAACCAATGAGAGGGTATTTTTATGCCCCCCTCCACGCCTTTCATACAAACGAGCGAGACTCATTGCACTAGTCAAATCAGATGGATTTTTAATCTCCACTTCGACCGCAATATGTTCTTGCAACCCACTAATGAACAATTGGACCTCTTGTTCTGCAGTTAAGGTACCGGCGCGAGCTGACAATTGCTCAAAATGGCGTTGATATTCTATGACTGTCCCGTCTTGTTTGAGTTTAGCTAGTTCGCCAAGTTTATTGTTACGAATAGGTGGGCCAAGCCTTAAGTTGCATTGCTGTTTGAAGTCGCCCCAACTCAAGTTAGGCCAATCCCTTTCTAGTTTTAAAAACCACAATTGCGCGTCACCTTCAAGGTGAAAAGATGCCAAACCTACCTTATCGTTCTCAGGTATGTTTTGGTGATGAACAAAATGGTCACACCTGTTTAACCAACACAAGGGGTCCTCCTGCCCCCCATAACAGGGAAATTCTAACTTCGAGTACTGCGGGACGTATGAACCTCCTTCCATGCGACTGGTTTTATGGTTATCATTCTTCGCTACGCTTTGTTTTATCGCCACTTGAACAACTGTCGATCTGCATTTATTTTGGATTCGATTTAATCGCTTGCTATCTCTAGACAACTCCTCCCATTTTTCTGTTGCACGTATTTGGTCATCTTGATACATCTGCATAAACCTCTTGAATTGTTGCTGTAAAAGCTGAAAGTCACCCATAACTGTTGGCTCTGGTACCAAGTTGTTATGAATCTGCGTCTGGGATCGAGTTATGGGTCAGTGATTCACTATAGGATCAAAAGACAGAGATTGTTGCTTGTTAGAACGTCTACCCCTTCGACCTATGTTGAAAAGAATTAAGGGCTCGTTAGAGAGAACCCTACGATCTCTAAACTTTAGGAGTTCACAACCACTAATAATGAAAATCGACCCCCTTTATTCCATACGAACATAACGTTTTTAAATTACAAGTGAGGGTAAGCTAATCCTTAACCCTTTACCCTACTTGCCATACGTATATAAGTCTTAAACAACCAAAATAAAACATTATAGAATGAGTCATAATATCTGAATAGGAATATAAGAACTACTTTAGGAAATTGACTTTTCTTCCCATGTAAACCGTTTGTAAACCACGATTGATTTTTGCGATTTAGGAGCTTTATCTTCAGCCTCTCAGAACGTTGCCCATAACACTTCCAGTGCTATGTAGGAAGAGTTCCTTTTAGGTTTAACAATTTGTTAGTAAATGATGTGGGTTTAGTAATGCTCTTAATAAGAGAACGGAGGTTATGGTGGAAGGAACTTAACAGTTTGTTTGTAATCAGAAGCTTAAGGCTATCAAAATGGAGATGAAAGCTCTAATGAGTAACATATCCTCCTCAACACAGGAAGCTGATTTAAAAGTCAATGAGGATTTGTAGAAGTTACAGCAAGAGATAGAGATAGACCCGACAAATCCTTCATTGCTAAACTCAGAAAAGACTCTCCTGATGTCTTACTTATCCAAAACCAGAGACTATGATGGAACAGAGGTCTAAGATCAACTCGCTAAAAGAAGGTGAAAAGTGTACTTAATTCTTCTTTAACTCTATCCTATCTAGAAGAATAGAATTAGTTCCCTTAAATTGCCGAATGGGGAGGAAGTTTCCCAACAGAATGATCTCTTAAAGGAAGCTGTGAGATACTTTGGAAGTTTCTATGGCTCTTCTAGATAAGTAAATACTACCACCCTTAGCTCCTTTATTCAGAAGAAGTTAACCCATTAGCAAGCTTTATCCCTCATTAAACTAGTGGACGAAAAGAAAATAGAGGAAGTTGTTTTTCAGTTGCACCCTAACAAGTCTCCCAGACTCGACGGATTCAATAGGTTTTTCTATCAAAAATCATGGTAGGAAACTGGTTCAATGGTAAAAAGTGATATTCTAGATTTTTTTCTCAAGGGGGTTCTTCTAAGGGAGACCAACAAAACTCATATTTGTTTGATTCCTAAATCTAATTGTGGTTGTTCTTTGGATGACTACAAATCTATTACATGCACAAATTTCATTTATAAGGTCATTTCAAAGATCTTAGCTAATAGGCTGAGTTCAGTGTTGGATTCGTTGATATTGGATAACCAAAATGCTTTCCTTCAGGGTAGAAGAATTGGGGATAACATATGTATAGTTCAAGAGCTAATGAAAGGTTATCTAAGGAAGAACAGTCCCCCTAATTGTATCATTAAAGTTGATTTCAAGAAAGTGTTTGATCATGTGGAATGGGAATTTATTCTTCAGACTTTAAGGCTATTGGGTTTCCCAAGGGAGTTTGTTAAATCGATTGAGGCTTGTATTACCACTACTTACTCTATCCTTATTAATGGTTCACCTACGGATATCTTTAAGAGTGCAAGAGGATTGAGGCAAGGAGATCCAACCTCTCCTTATCTTTTTATCATTTGCATGGAGGTTCTAACCCAGTTGATTCAGTATAAGGTAGGCAAAAACAAAGACTTCAGATATCATAGCAGATGGAGGAGAGTAGGGCTAATCAATCTTTGTTTTGCGGATGACTTTTTACTCTTTTCTAAGGCTCATAGAAAATCTATCGAATTACTCATGTCAATTCTGACAATTTTCAAAGATCTTTCAGGGCTAGAAATAAACCTTACTAAGAGCCAGTTCATTTTAGCTACTAGTGCTATTATGATAGTAGCTAATATGATGGAGAACAATATCTCTGTAATAACAGGAATGAAGAGGAAACCTGCACCACTCACTTACTTGGGTCTTCCTATTACTATGAAAAGAATTCAATTTTCTAAATGTTTCCCTATGATTGAGAAAATTCAGAGACGATTGAGAATGTGGACTAATAAGGTACTCTCTTTTGGGGGGAACTACAACTTATCAAATCGATACTAAACTCTCTTCACATTTACTAGTCCTCTAATATCTCATTAGCTAAAGGTGACATTAAATTTATAGAGAAGCTTTTCAGAAGATTTCTCAAGGGGAATTTAAATTCGGATAGACATTTTGCCAAGGTTAAATAGTCTAAAGTTTGTAAGAGTAAAGCAGAAGGGGGATTAGGACTAATTCCTATTGCCTCGTTTAACACCTCAGCCCTTATTAAAAATATGTGGAATAACCTTTGGGAAAAGAAGTCTCTTTGGATTCGGTGGTTTCATACCTATATCTTGAAAGGAAATAGTCTTTGGGCTATTTCGATTAGGCCCACCTTCTCTTGGTCATTGATCCAACCAGATACTAAGACCTATATTAGAACCTCTGGTGTACTGTAGGGTGGGTAATGGAGAAAAGGTACACTTACGATTTGATAACTAGACTGGTAAGGGCCCACTAATTAGATATCCTTAAGCTCTCCAAATATTGAGTGGATTCCCTATCAATACAAAGGTTAGCTTTATCCTTCTAAGCGAACAATGGAACATTCCAGCTAAATTGCAGTATCTTACTCCTAGTTATCAACCTGAGCTACAGAAGGAGGATGTTTTCCAATGTCTCAAGATGATTCTGAACTCCTTTAACATTTCTAGATTCAGGAAGTGGCAGAATCTGAACAACACTAAACTGAGTTGGTCTCCTATCATCTGGCACAAAACCATCAGGCCTAGCATGTCAATCCTTATGTGGCTCAGACAGAATGCACTTCATTAATTCTGATCCTATCTGTGTGTTATGTGGGATGGAGGAGGAAATTAGGAATCATCTATTCTTTTTTTTCTCCCCTATTCCCAGTTTATATAGGAGAAGATATAAGGGTTACGCCTCATTACAAACATAGGGTCAACGTTTGCAAAAGCATTGGAATGGCTTATGGAATGGAATATGAGATTCTAGGCATAATATTCACATCTTTATTATATCTTTCGCCTTCTCCATTAAGGAGATTTGGCGTGAGAGGAATCTTAGAAGAGTCCAGAGCAAAGCAAGGACAAGTAAGGAGGTCCTTAGTGATTTAATTTCAGTAATCAGAGAGTACCTTGTGTTCACAACCAATTCAGACACAGCAAACCCTAATCTAGCTCTTTCATGGGGAATTAGGTAACAAATATTCAAGAAGGCTCTAAGATCATGCATGTCATGAAAGCTGTAAACTGGAATGCAAATACTTGGATATTACTTGCTATCTTGCCGATCTCAACTATTGTTTATGAAAATAATGACCATATAAATGCCCTTCTTCAAGAAGAATCAGATGACTAATCTTAGAAAGGGACTTAGATCATGAAAGAGATGAAAGTTGGAAACTGGAATGGAATTACCTGGCTTGTAGCGTGTTTTTTTGCATATCTTAAATGTTGTCGCTGAAAGATATGCCCAGATCTTCGCCTGAAGAGGCCGATGATGTTATCTACGTGTTCTCTATAAGATAACGACCTCTTGACAATCAACTCAACTGATTACATAAGTTATTAACTTATTCTATCAACCGCTACAATTATTCCAATTAATTTGACTAATAGATTTTCCTTCTTTAAAATTAGTTGTTTAGTATTAACTGTTTATATATAAAATAATTTATAAGGACATATCTTAATAAAATAAGTGTTTAAATTTTATATATCTTATTATTTTATTGAATATTCTTATAAAAATATTTTATAAAAATTAAGTTTATAACTCCAATAAAAATATAAAACATATAAATTATTATTTATAAATACAAAACTATTTCTAAATAAATTAAATAATATTTCTTTTAAAAATAAAATAAAATAAAGAATTTAATTTATCTAAATAAAACTGAAATAAATAAATTTAATTAAGAAACAACATTGTTAATTATTTAAGAAAACATTTTTAATTAATTCTAATTTTAGAAACAACTTTTCAAAATTAATTAAGAATCAATATAATTTTTAATCTTAATCAAAATAAGATAAATAATTATGATAATTTTAGAATTGATTTGATGATTAATATAATTTAATAATTCAACATTAAAAATTAAATTAAATTCTAAAACATTCCTAATAAAATAATCCTTAAAAACAATTTTCAAACAATTAAAACACCTTTTCAAAATTATTAGAAATTTAAACTTGCTTAACTTCAATTAAACTCATTTAATTATAATTAAGTATTTAAAATATTAAAAACAAAAAAACCTTCTTTTCTTCTTCACTAAGCATCTTCTTATGTTTATGTACTATTTATTGATGGGAGAAATTAACAAGTGGTCCACGTCTACTATTCATCTATGCTTAACTGCTTCCCATGTTATTACTTCCCTTGTAGTCAGTCTCTACCTCCATCCTTATGCCTCACTCTATCTCACTGTTACTGCTTCCCTACATCTCCGATGTTGCTAACCGCATGTTTCTCACTCATCAGCGTCAGCAAATAACACCCAAATGTAGACATAACTCCTGTTACTGCTTCCCTACATCTCTGATGTTGCTAACCGCATGTTTCTCACTCATCAGCGCCAGCAAATAACACCCAAATGTAGACATAACTCCAACCAAGTTTTATATCGTACATAGAAAGTTTCCAAAATAGCAGATTAGGCAACCTAAAAAACGACATAAAAAAATTAATTAAAGAAGGAAAGAGAACAACTTTCTCTACCACAACTAGCAACTGCATTTCGCACACGATTATTTAGCCAAACAACTGTGGGTATTTTTGAGGGCACATTTGTCAGTCTTGATCAGCTGAAACCAAAACGCTAATCCTCTTAAACTTTTTGAAAATTAATTGATTGGATTCAATCGACCAACTCAATTAGTTGATTACCAAATATAATAAATAACTATTTATCATAGTCAATCAGCTAAACATGATCAATAAGCTATTCACCAAATGAGGCCAATCTCTTCTGTAATTGTTAAAATCGACAATCGCCCAACCCTAATTTGGTAGTGTTTGGGTGTGAGGAGAACAGAAGACCTTCGAGACTTTTCCTTTTCTGCCAAATGACTATGCGTGTGTGTTTTGCTACTCTATTTGTTAGTAGACGATGTCGTTTCATATCGCTTCTAAGTGTCCAAACGTTGCTGTTTCGTGTAATAAGTTGATATTGCTCCCAAGTCTCCTTAAAAGCAGAAAGGTGATTAATTTAACAAACGGTCGCTCAAGGTACCGTTTGTTTCTATTTTTTATTTTTGATTTTGATTTTTGTTTTTAAAATCAGTTAAAGTTTTTGGTTTTGTTTTTTATAATATGATTTAGTATCGACTAAATATATATTATTTAATTATTTAATTTTAGTAAGAATTATGAATAATTTAATTTAACATTATATATTTAATTAATTAACATTAATTGTTAATAAAATTATGAAAATAAATTAAATCTAATAATTATTAATAGATGTAATTAAACTTGAAGCAAAATTTGATTTAATAAATAAATTATATTTAAATAAATATTAGCTTATAAACAAAATTTTAATTTTAAATTATTTAGTTTAATAAAATAAAATAACTATATTGATAATTTGTTAATAAAAGTTATATAAGATATTAAATAATTTTAATTAAAAATAAATTATTTTTAAGTTTTATCTAATATTTAAATATTAACATTAGTACTTAAACATATATTTATTTTTATTTTACAGAAAAGAAAAACTGAAAACAAAAACAAAAACAAAAACCGGAAGTCACAACGGAAAAACAGAAATTACTTCCATAATTTGATTCTTTTTTAATTTTAATTAGCAATTGATCAAAATATTCCGAAACAATTTATGTGATATAACTAATTTTTTAAAGAAGTTTCCAAAAGGATCAAGTTGCAGTAAGGGAAGATGATGGTCAAGTAAAAGTAAAGACATGCTGAAATCTGTAAGCTAAATGATCTTTACCATCTATTATTTTAGTCTAAGAAGAAGAGAGGTCAGGTCAAGGTCTGAGACAATATTACTCCTAGTTACAAGGAATTGGTGAGTGCCCACTTTGAACGCAAGGGAATCATAGAAACAGGTCAAACTCTCTGGAAAGTCTTTATTTGTGGAACTTTGTGAAGAGCACATGAAAAGGGGGTAGTTCTTTAGGAGCTTCTGAGAGTAATCACAAGTTGCAAAATCAGAAAGTCAAATATATTCATGTCATAATGGAGTTGGAATGAATTGGCCTTACTTTCTGTAAATGACCAGAAGTGCATGTATGTAAGTTCCTTAACTCTTTCTGCATATATTTCTGTACCTGAAAGCACAAATTTCTCATTTTCAATCGAACATCAGCTGAATATCGTCTAAATTCCAGCTCCAAAAGCTTTCATCATCAGACATGAAAACCATTCTCTACTTACTACAGAGTAATTGCAACTGCCTTGTCAGAAAAAGCTTACATGTCTTCTAGAGCACATAGTCAATAAGCAGAGTCTCAGTCCACAATAATAGAAAAATGGAAGGTTTATGCTGACTTCCACCCTCAATTATCTTCAAACTATTGCAGACATTGAAACTTGGCCCGCCTGAATAAATCAATACAGTCTACAAATTTGATACATTAATATTGGTAAGTTAGTTCATTAGCTTCTTTGAACATGTCAACAGGAGAGTCCTTATCAGTTGACTATTCCTATATTCTCCATTTAGTATTCTTTTTCCATACCTGGAATGATCAAACGAGTCTAAAGGAATTGCATATGATGCATCTAGGTTTTTTAATTTAACCAATCAGAGGTTGAATTTCATGAAACAAAATATATTCTTTGCTTTTTGACAAATAAGGGATCAAAGTTTAGGATAAAATATAGTTTCTCCTCTTTAATTATGTCTTACAAGTTTTGATGACTCAAGTTTAGAGAATCTTTTATTAAAAAAAAAGGTCCAATGATTAATGTGGATGTTATTTCTTATATAAAGACTAATCTTCACCCTTTTTAAGCGGTAGTACTTGGTCAGAAGCTAGCTGCAATGTTGATTTGACTGGTTCAACTCTTTCCATTTGCATCTTGGATCTTGTAATCCCAAATACATAGACATGGCAAAGAATAACTTGGTATTTGGAAAGTAAAGAAACTTGGTATTGATAACAGCGGAACCACCTCCGGAATTATTCTGCAAGAATTGATCAACCGACCTCGCAGGTCTGAAAACTGAGACAAAATCAAGTTGATTAGGAGAAATCTGCAGATCTGCACATGTAACAGGAGCCATAAACAAAGCTGGTTCATGGAATTTGTACATAGAGAGAACATTAAACCTGTCTAAAACCATCAACAGGTTGACAGACATAATTTCCACACATCTAGACCAAGTCAAGATATCAAAACTATTAGCGATATCAGATCAGCAATCACAGGGCCTTAATCATAGCCTATAGTTATTTACTTTCTACACGTAATGATCATATTGTACAGCTGTTATTAGTAGGTAGATCTCTAGCATTACTTTGTTACCATAAGTAGCTTGAGTATAGAATCGTGATTAACGAGTTTAACGCCACTGTATATTGTATTTATATTAGCATTCTTGTCAATAGAAAGTGAGCTTGAATCTTCAACTTATTCTTTTTCTGTTATGGTATCAGAGCCTGAATCGGTCATGTCTTCCAAAACTCAAACCTCAAACATACCATCCTCTTCTCTTTCTCCTTCCTCACTCATTCCAACAAATCCTTCGACCTTACCTCGCGCACAATTTACGTTTGCCATAAAACTAAAGCCTACCAACTTCTTGATTTGGAAAACTCAATTCAATCCAATTTTGAAAGGATACAATCTAACCTCTCATATCGATGGAACACACTGCAAGAACCATCTTTGGATCCGAAATAGAAGCCTTGTGCTCAATCACGAATTCCAAAATTGGGTCTATCAAGACCCGGTGCTTGTTGGTTGGATATTATCTTCTCTTACAGAGGAAGTGTTTCCTTATGTAATTGATCAAGAGTCAGCATCCGAAGTATGGGAGGCCCTCAAAGATGCATTTGGTGCTCAATCAAGTGCTAGACAAGTCCAGCTCCACATGGAACTACAGAACTTGACATCAGAAGACAAACCCATGGCCCAGTTTCTTAAAGAGGCCAAAAACATCAAAGATCAACTTGCACAGGCCGGAATGCCAATTGGGATTGCTGAATTCAATGCTAATATTTTCAGATTATTACCTGGCGATTATCATCCTATTCTTGCTGGCATTTCCTCAAGAAAGGACAAGGTAAGCTTCTCTGAACTATCTGGAATGCTGATCTCTCATGAGATTTTGTTGCAGAGCTCCAGAAAACCAATCTCTGTGGTTGCAAACATGGCACGTTATGACCTCTCTCAATCCAGAAACAACAACAATAATAGTTACAACAAGAACAACAACTACAAGAACAACAACTACAACAAAGGAAATGTCAACAAATCTGGCAAAAAGTGGTTTAATACTCCATGTCAGATTTGCAATATGAACAATCATCAAGCCAATACTTGTAGAAAAAGATTTGACAAAAGCTATGAATCTCCTACAGCAAATGTTGCTAGCTGCAACTCTCATGCCAAGTGCAATGATTGGTTTCCAGATTCAGCAACCAGTCACCATATGACACCAGATTTGGCAAGTCTGGGAATCTCAGAGGAATACAAGGGTGCAGATAATGTTATTATTGGAAATGGATCAGGTATACCTATTAAGCACATTGGTCAGTCATCTCTTTTCACAAACCATAAACCTTTGTTGTTGAACAAGATTCTGCATGTTCCTTCCCTACAAAAACAACTGTTGTCTGTGAATAAGATTGCTAAAGATAATCGATGCTACTTTAAGTTCTACGACTCACATTTTATTGTGAAAGATCGGATCACAAAGAGTTACGCTAAAGGGTCCTGCTTGAAGATGGCGTATACAAATTCTCCGAACACAAGTACAACACTTGCACATGAAACCTCAAGCTTTTGTTGCGAAAAACTCACCCTACTGGATGGCATGCAAGACTTGGACATGCTCAATATGGCCTTGTTTCAAGGATTATCAATAATTTTAATTTACCTTGTTCAATAAAACACAAACCAATCGAAACTTGTGAGCCTGTTGTCTTGGGAAATTGAAGAGAACTCATTTGTCACCAATCGCTTGTTACTTCCAAAGAAATTTGATTTAGTTCATGGTGATGTATGGGGTCCTGCCCCTATGAACTCTATTTCTGGTGAAAAATACTTCTTGATTTTGGTTGATGACTTCTCCCGATTTACTTGGATTTATCCTCTTAAGCTCAAAAGTGATGTGTATTCTATAATTTCACAGTTTGTTGTAATGATAGAAAGACAATTCACCACCAAAATCAAGGCTTTTCAATCTGACTGGGGAGGGGAATTTCGCAATGTCAATACATTTCTGAAAAATTCAGGAATTGTTCATAGAATTGTTTGTGCTCACACTCATGAGCAAAATGGGACAGTAGAAAGAAAGATAAGGCATGTTGTTGACACAGGATTATCCATGTTGGCTCATTCCAAGGTTCCACTGCAATTCTGGAACTATGCTTTTACAGTTGCAGTTCATATTGTGAATCGTCTCCCATCTCTTGTGATTGCAAATCTGTCTCCTTATGAAAAGTTGTTTGTTCAACCACCAGATTACAATACTCTCAGGGTTTTTGGATGCACAGCCTATCCCCTTCTCAGATCCTACAATACCAACAAGTTCTCTTTCAGAAGCACACCTTGTGTTTATCTTGGCAATGCTACTGATCATGCAGGTATAATATGTTTTGATCCTCAAACTAATCGATCATACATTTGCAGGCATTACAAGTTGGATGAGACAAGGTTTTTGTATCATGATGCGTCACTTTCCAAGGACTCTATCTTGGGCACGCCACCACCAGTCACAGACAATGACTTTTCACCATGGTTCACTCTACCTATGGGCTCTCCTGCCCCTTCTACGCAATTACCACCTTAAATACATGTCTCAAGTCCGAATCGGAGATAACACCTCCTCCATCAACACTGTACCTACACATTCGTGCCCAGACTTACCGTTATCTCCCCGCCTCACCTTTACGTCATCGCTTCCAGCGATTCTGGTGCCACACTACTCGGCATCGAGTCGCAAGCACCGATCCACCCCTACCGAGACAAACTCATTTGCCAATGACTCTGCGACCTCATCCTAAGAAAAAATTCTATATCGCAGCAGTCACCTCACCTTCATCGTGCTCTTCTATTTTGAACCTACATCCTATTCCCAAGCATCTAAGCATAGCGAATGGAGACAAGCTATGGCGAATGAGATTCTGACTCTTCTTAAACATGGCACATGGGATCTTGTGCCCAAACACGCTAATGTTAACATCGTGGGCAATAAGTGGGTTTATAAGCTTAAATGTCATGTCGATGGCGGTGTTGAAAGATTGAAGGCCGATTAGTTGCCAAAGGGTATACTCAAAGAGGGGTGGATTACTCGCCACATTCTCACCGATCATCAAATCCACAACAATTCGATTACTTCTCTCATTGGCAGTTTCCAATTGTTGGCATATGCAGCAGTTGGATATTTCTAATGCCTTCCTCAATGGTTATTTAGAGGACGAGGTTTACATGGCTCAACATCAGGGGTTTGTTGACTCTCGATGTCCAGATCATGTTTGCAGGCTCCGAAGGTCTCTCTATGGGCTTAAGCAAGCGCCAAGAGCCTGGTATAACATGCTTAGTTCCTTTTTGCTGCGTATTGGTTTTAAGGCATCACACACAGATGCATCTTTGTTCATCTTGAAGAAAAATTCTCAAATACTCTATCTATTACTCTATGTGGATGATATTGTTTTGACAGGTAGCGATCATTTTCTCACTCAGCAAACGGTGAACCATTTGTCTGCGGAATTTGAACTACGAGACTTGGGCGATCTTAGATACTTTCTGGGTATTGAGGTTCGACATCGGCGTGATGGCTTGTTGCTTAGTCAGACCAAGTATCTCACTGACCTTTTAAAGGTTACTCACATGGATGGTGCCAAATCAGTACCAACTCCTATCCCTGTTACTCATCAACTTGATCAGTCTGAAGGGGAGCCACTTTCCGATCCATACCTTTACAGGAGGTGTATTGGAGCCTTACAATATGCCTGTCTGACTCGCCCAGACTTGGCTAATGCTGTTAACAAACTGAGCCAATATATGTCTACTCCTACTGACATACATTGGCAGATGTGCAAGCGCGTTCTACGATATGTGAAGGACACACTTAGCCAAGGCATCCTACTTGTCCCTAGTTCTACAACAAATCTGCAGGTTTTTACGGATGCCGACTGGGCTGGTGATAGGGCAGACCGTCGATCTACTAGTGGTTTTGCAGTCTATTTAGGACATAACTTAATCTCTTGGAGCTCCAAGAAACAACCAACAGTGGCTCGATCTTCTACAGAAGCCGAGTATCGCTCTGTCGCCAATGCTATCTTCTTTGAAATCATGTGGTTGCAATCCTTGCTCACGAAATTGGTCATTCGTTCGTGACCGGTGGTAGTTTGGTGTGATAATCTTGGGTGCTTTTTATCTCTCAATCTGCTTTCAAGGCACGAACCAAGCATATCGAATGTGATTATCACCGTTAGGAACAATGTAGTCAAGGCAAGCTTACAGTGAAGTATATCTCCACAACTGATCAAATTGCGGATATTTTCACCAAACCGTTGTCCACTCCACAGTTTTTAGCATTAAAGAGCAAGCTACGAGTTATTTGACTGCTCCCTCTTGCTTGAGGGGGGGTATTAGCGATATCAGATCAGCAATCACAGGGCCTTAATCATAGCCTATAGTTATTTACTTTCTACACGTAATGATCAGTTATGCAATTTGTTATTAGTAGGTAGATCTCTAGCATTACTTTGTTACCATAAGTAGCTTGAGTATAGAATCGTGGTTAACGAGTTTAACGCCACTTGTATATTGTATTTATATTAGCATTCTTGTCGATAGAAAGTGAGCTTGAATCTTCAACTTATTCTTTTACATTAAAAGCGAGAAGACCAACTTGGAATGGAATTGATTTTGTGTTTTGAGCCATTTAACGAACAAAATTCGAAAATAACTTTCCGGACACCAAACAACGATATATGAGTTTTCTTTCTCAATTTATAGCAAAGATAGTTCTCCTATTCCTTATTATATATGTTGAGGTCATTTCCAAGTTTTTGGTTCTTACAGAAATCTCGAAGACATAGTTTTACTCCAAAGTTCAACTCAAATGCAGGAAGTCCCAACAAGTGGTGACTAAACTATGTTTTGTACTAACGATTACCATACATGGATTACAACCATTGCATGATCAAGCAATCAATAGGATGAAAATTAATATTACAATAGGATGAAATCTAATTTGCTATCCTATTTGATTGAGGGTTAATAATGAAAAGAGGTGGAACATAGCTTAATTCCATTATTTAGTTCAAGTTTTTATAATAGAATGGAATAGAATGAGGTGAAAGTGGCAAATTTCATGTTACGTTTCATTCCATCCGGTTTATGATGGAATGTAAACTAATAAATACATACTATCTAATATACTCTCAATAACTCTTCTTAATACCAATTATTTTTCTAACCCTAACCTCCTTTTCTCCGACGCATTTATTGCGGTCCACAAAATTATATAAATAATAATATTTTATATTATTTCTCCTTACCTATTAATAATATTTTTATTTTATTAATAATAAATTGTATATAATTAATAATAAAATTTTATTAATGAAAATAGAAAATATATAAAAATTATTCTTTAATTTTTGAATATATTATATATAAATAAATTATTTTAAATATAAATCACTTAAAATAAAATAAAATATATTAAATAATTAATAATAACAGTTGATACGTTGATATTTTTATTTTATATTTGGTGGAAATGCGTTTTAATACAAGATATTGTGATGTTTTTGATGGATTTATTTTATCTCCGTTATTTTGGACAGATTAAGGAAAGTTTCTTTGAATTGTCAATTATTTGGGCTTATCCGAAATATTTCAAATGGAGTTCAAAATCATAGGCGGTTCTATCTTTATGGAAGAAGAAAAAACAACCATCTGTTTTGAAAGTGGATAGGGGTGACTAGCGAGAATCAGGGGGAGGAGTTGAAGATTATCTCCTTATCATTTATTGGGTTGAAGATTTTGTGCTGTTATTGAAGAATGGACGTTCTTCTCTTTTTAAAAGGGAAGAGGGCTGTTGGTTTTGGATCCATTGAGAACAGAATTTTCATTTTCTTTAGTTCAAAAACCAGCCATGATCGGCTAACTATTTTACTTTCCAGCTTATGGTCTAGTCGAAGTGTTGAGTTCTACGGAAGTGTTGTGAGATCTAAACATTCTTCTCCTTACTCATTTCAATTCTTCAATATTTATTTGTTTCCTACACTTATTGGGTTATGGTGGATGATTATTTTCTGTTTGATTAAACAGTTTGATCAATTGTTTAGTTAATTCGGATAATAAATTGCTAGTTAATGAGATCGAATACGTAATCGTTTGGTTAAGTTAACAATTGTAGCAAATAATATAACTTGATAAGAACCATATTTTCAGGTTATATTAAGGAAACAAATAATCTAATTTGAATAAACTACACGTGTGGTTTATTGGTTAGAATCGGGTCTTCCTCATTTTTAGTGCTGTCGATGAATTGAATCCTATACGCGAGTTAGATTATTTGTTGGTAAGAGATTAATCAAAGCTCGTTGTTTTGTTTAATCTAATTTACGGAAAGATTAAGTTGTTAGAAACGTTTTCAACAACTATAACTGGTCTATTGATTTAATTGATGAGTTTATTTTTGCATCCATGATAGACACCATTGAACTAGCATGAAGATGACCTTTGGCTGGAATGAATTCTTAAATCGATTTTCTCTATTCTTATTTTTATAATCTCATTTAGTTTCTCCAATTAAACCCCCTCCCCTCCCCCCTTTTTATTTACTAAATTCTTCTAGTTTTCAAAAGAATATTATTAATCTCTAGTCTCTGTGGATTCGACCTTACTTGCCATTTTCTACAATTATTTTGTAACTTGGTAGTAGGATATTTTAATTGGTGGCTTGACACCTATCAATTTTAGTGCCGTTGTGGGGACTAGCGCTAATTAATTTTATTCTTTGATGCCTAGATCGATCGTGCAGGTGAACTCCAATACGACATTGAGATAGAGAAGACAACCAAATGATTGAGGAAGGAAACAAAACAGAAAAAGCAATCTTCTCTACCAACTACCTCAACGCCAGAAGAAGAATTGACCCTGAACCTTTAGAAAATTTCAGTGCATCTGAACAAGAAGAAGAGATGGCAGAAGGGAGGACGCTAAGGGAGTTGGCAATGCCCCCTGTTAATCAGCCACCCCTTTGTATCACATACCCAGCTTTGGAAGCGACGTTTGAGCTTAAATCAGGTTTAATTCATCTATTGCCCACTTTCAGAGGTTTGCCAAATGAAAACCCTCATAAACATCTTAAGGAATTTCATATAGTTTGCTCTACAATGAAACCTCAAGGAATATCTGAAGACCAAATTAAATTAAGAGCTTTTCCATTCTCTTTAGTTGATGCAGCAAAGGAATGACTGTTTTATTTACCTTCTGTATCCATTACGTCATGGACAACCATGGTAAGAGTGTTCTTAGATAAATTCTTTCCTGCCTTAAGAGCTGCTAGTATAAGGAGAGATATTTGTGGGAGTAGACAAAAGGATAATGAAACTCTCCATGAGTATTGGGAGAGATTTAAGAGAATGTGTGCAAGTTGCCCTCAACATGGAATTTCAGATTAGGCTTTGATTCAGTATTTTTATGAAGGGTTGTTGCCTATGGAGAGGCAAATGATGGATGCAGCCAGAGGTGGAGCAATTGAGAATAAAACACCTCAAGCCGCAAGAGAGTTGATCTCTACAATGGCAACCAATTCTCAACAATTTGGGTCTCGTTAAGAACCCTCAAGACGTGTCAATGAGGTAAATTGTTTCTTCTCTAGAAAATAAAATTAACCAATTGACATCTTTGGTTCAAAATTTGGCTGTAGGTAACGGAAAACAACTTAAAGCTTGCGGAATATGTGCCTATGCTGGACATCCTACGGTCATGTGTCCAACTTTGCAAGAAGATGGTCAAGAACAAGCCCAAGCTATTGGAAACTTTTTAGGTCCACCTCAGTGAAAGTACAATCCAAATTCAAACACTTACAATCTGGGATGGCGAGATCATCCAAATTTCAGCTATGGACTTAGACCTTCAAGTTTCCAAAAATTTCAGAATAGACTGGTGGCCCCACCTGAACAAGGTTCTTCAAACTCAGGTATGTCTCTTGAAGACATTGTGAAAACACTTGCAACTAATACAATACAATTTCAGCAGGAGGCACGAACAAGCATCCAAAATTTGGAGAACCAAGTTAGTCAATTAACAACTTCATTAAGCAAGTTAGACTCTCAAGGAAAATTACCCTCTCAAACCATAGTGAACCCAAAACAAAACGCTAGTGCAATTACCTTGAGAAGTGGAAAGGAGCTGGAAATTCCAGCTACAAAAAAACGTGGGCATAGCTTAGCACTAGAGGATGAAGTAGAGATAATGGAGCCATCGAATGGTGTTGTACCTGAAAAACCAAAGATTTTGAAAGTCCACCTCCTTTTCCTCAAAGACTTGCTAAGTCTAAAAAGGAAACATAAGAGAAAGAGTTCCTTGACACATTTCGGAGGGTGGAAATAAATATTCCCTTGCTGGATGCAATCAAGCAAATATCCAAGTATGCAAAATTTATTAAAGAGCTATGCACAAATAAAAAGAAGTTAACTGGGTATGAGAAAATAAATATGGGAGAAAATGTTTCTGCTATTCTTCAAAGGAATTTACCTCAAAAGTGCAAAGACAAAGGCATGTTTGCCATATCTTGCAAAATTGGGAATGTAGGAATAGAAAGTGCTATGTGTGATTTAGGAGCATCAATAAATGTAATGCCTTATTCTATTTATTTGTCCTTGAATGCTGGTCCTTTAAAAGAAAAGGGGGTAGTTATTATACTTGCTGATAGGTCGGTAGTTTACCCCAAAGGAGTGTTGGAAGATGTTTTAGTTCAGGTTCATAACTTAATTTTTCCAGCTGATTTCTATGTCTTAGACATGGAGGATGATAAATCCTCTTCTTCATCGATATTTTGCTTGGAAGGCCTTTTCTCAAAGACCTTTGTTAGAGCAAAGATGGATGTTCATGATGGGACATTGACCATGGAATTTGATGGTGAGATGATTAACTTTAATGTTTATGATGCCATGAAATTTCCTAATGATGTTTCTTCTATTTTCAGCATTGATGTTATTGAATAGGTGATTGACAAAACTTTTGATTTAAGTAATGATGATAAACTTAAGGTGGTGCTTTACAAACATTTATATCCGAGCAGCCTTGGTAAGCTTAAAGAAAAGTTTATGATAGAGGAAGAGTTGCGTGAAGTGGTACTTGCATTAGAGATAGAAGAACCAAAGGTGAGTAGTGCCCCTTCTTTTAACTTACCTAAATCTCACTCTATTCTTCTACCTTCTATTGTGCAAGCTCCGAAATTGGAGTTAAAGCCACTACCCCAGCATTTAAAGTATGTATTTTTGGGTGAAATAGAAACCTTTCCCGTAATAATCTCCAATAAACTCACTACGGAGGAGGAAGAAAAGTTAGTTATGACTCTCAAAGATTATAATAGTGCAATTGGATGGACTATCGCTGACATAAAAGGGATAAGTCCCTCCACATGTATGCACAAGATCCTGCTTGAAGAGAGCAGCAAGCCAAGTAGAGAAGCAAAAAGGTGTCTTAATCCACCTAAGATGGAGGTGGTTAAGAAAGAAATAGTGAAGCTTTTGGATGCTGGTGTTATTTATCTGATTTCGGATAGCAAGTGGGTAAGTCCAGTTCAGGTCGTACCTAAGAAAACGGGTATTACCGTAGTAGAGAACAATGATGGTGAGTTGGCGCCTACCCGAGTTCAAAATGGGTGGCGGGTTTGTATTGATTACAGAAAGTTAAATGCATTAACTAGAAAAGACTATTTTCCACTCCCATTTATTGATCAAATGCTTGAGAGATTAGCTGGTAGGACTCATTATTGTTGCCTTGATGGATATTCAGGTTTATACCAAATTCCAGTTGCACATGAGGACCAAGAAAAGACGACATTCACCTGTCCATTTGGAACTTTCGCTTATCGGCGAATGCCATTTGGACTCTGTAATGCCCCAACAACGTTTCAAAGATGTATGGTAAGTATCTTTTCAGAGTAAGTAGAGAATATGATAGAAGTTTTTATGGACGACTTTACAGTCTATGGAAATTCTTTTGATGAGTGCTTGACAAATCTTACCAAGATTTTAAAAAGATGCTTAGAGTCTAATCTTGTCCTTAACTATGAAAAATGTCATTTTATGGTTGAACAAGGGCTTATTTTGGGGCATATTGTTTCTGCCAAGGGTATTGAGGTAGATAAGGCAAAAATAGATGTCATTAAGTCTTTACCTTATCCCGCAAGTGTGCGGAAAGTCCATTCTTTTATTGGACATGCAGGTTTCTACCGACACTTTATAAAGGACTTCTCAAAGATCACTCAACCCTTATGTAGACTCTTGCAAAAGGATGTCATATTTGAGTTTGACAAGGCTTGCCAGCAAGCATTTGACACATTAAAAGAGAAGCTGGTTTCAACCCCAATTATTCAAGCTCCGAATTGGAATTTCCCATTTGAGATAATGTGCGACGCTAGCAATCTCGCTGTAGGAGTTGTGTTTGGGCAAAGAATCAAGAAAGAACCTCATGTCATCTACTATGCCTCTAGAACACTTGATAGTGCTCAACGCAACTATTCGACAACGAAAAAAGAGCTTTTAGTTATAGTATTTGCCTTAGAAAAATTCTGTTCTTATTTGCTTGGCACCAAGGTTATTGTGTTTTCTGATCATGCAGCATTGCGGTATTTATTGAAGAAGAAGGAAGCTAAACCAAGGTTGATAAGATGGATTTTGTTGTTGCAAGAGTTCGATCTGGAAATTAGAGACAAAAAAGGATCTGAGAATTTAGTGGCAGATCATCTTAGTCGAATACCATCACTGGAAGAAGCATTACCTTTAATGATGCATTCCCGATGAGTATCTCTTTTCTTTACATGATAGCATTCCTTGGTTTGTTGATATTGTCAATTACTTAGCTCTTTGGATCATTACCCGATGATTTAACTAAGTATGAAAAGATAAAATTAAAGGGATGTGAAATATTATGCTTAGGATGACCCTTACTTATGGAAATCTGTTCAGATAAAATAATCAGGAAATGTGTTTCCAATGAAGAGGTTGAATCCATTCTTAAATTCTGTCATTCTTATGCTTGTGAAGGTCACTTTGGACCAAAGAGAACAGCACGTAAAGGTCTTGAATGTGGTCTTTATTGGCCAAATTTATTTCGTGATTCATACACTTTTTGTAAGTCTTGTGCTAATTGTCAAAGGACTGGAAATTGAGGACATAAAGACCAAATGCCTCTTCATCCAATTCTAATTTGTGAAATCTTTGATGTTTGGGGTATAGATTTTATGGGTCCTTTTCCTCCTTCTTTTGGTTATACTTACATATTACTTGCAGTGGATTATGTTTCCAAGTAGGTAGAAGCTAAAGCTACTCGAACTGATAATGCTAAAACTGTTTCAGATTTTGTGAAGTCGAACATTTTTGCTAGGTTTGGGATACCTAGAGCTATTATCAGTGATGAGGAACACATTTTTGTAACAAGACAATGGAGGCTCTCTTCAAGAAATATGGAGTCACTTATCGGACTTTAACAGCTTACCACCCTCAAACAAGTGGGCAAGCTGAGGTGTCGAATAGAGAAATTAAGTCCATTCTTGAAAGCAGTCGATCTAATCGTAAGGATTGGAGTTTACGTTTGGACGATGCCTTATGGACATACCGCACAGCCTATAAGACACCTATAGGCATGTCTCCTTATCGTATGGTATTTGGGAAACCATGCCATTTGCCTGTAGAATTGGAGCATCGTGCTTATTGGGCTGTGAAAAAATGAAATATGGAGATGCAAGCTCTTGATGAGCACCGGATGTTGCAATTACAGGAGCTAGAAGAGATTAGAAATGATGCATACGAAAGCTCTCGCATCTACAAGGAGAAGATTAAAGCCTTTCATGACAATTTAATTTCAAGGAAAAAAATTTAATTGGCCAGAAAGTCTTACTTTATCATTCACGATTGAAGTTGTTTCCTAGAAAATTAAGGTCACGATGGATTGGACCTTTTGTGGTTACTAATATTTTTCCTCATGGTGCAGTGGAAGTTCAAAGCTTGGAAACCAACAAGATCTTCAAGGTGAATGGGCACAGATTGAAACCTTTTTATGAGGGATTTCGAGCTATTGGGACAGAGGAAATCTCTTTGGAGGCCCCTGTTGTTGAAGCTTAAGAATGAGGAATGTCCAGCCTAAGACATAAAACGACGACATTCTGGTTTATTTTTCTTGTTTTTATTTTCAGTGTTCCTTTATTTTATTTTATTAGTTGTTAATTTTATTTTTATTTTATTTTTATCCTTGCCTTTCAATCCTCTTCTCCAAATGATTGACCCTAATCGTGTGTTCTGTTCCAATTTTGGGCAAAGTCGTCTACCTTGCTGTGACCACACCCACCATACCTTGCTGTCACCACAACCCACCATACCCATCTCTCCATCTCCGTTCATCGAACCCACCACAAACCACCGAACCCATCTCTCCATCTCTGTTCATCGAACCCACCATAAACCACAAAACCCATGTTTCCATTTCCGTTCAACCTAAGGAAACATTAGTCCCATCTGAAGCTGTTAAGACTTCCTTTCCCTCTTTGATTCATGTCTCGATCTACTCAGCGTCGCCCCCTCGCCGTCTGCAACAAACTCGGAGATCATTCACATCACAACACCGATTATCATCTCTTTCCACCAGTGGCAGAGTCCCGTGATTTCACCGGCAGTCCCCTTTCCTTCTTCATCAAGCGCACCCCTTCCACCAAAAGGACCATCGATCAACAAGCTAAGGTCGTTCCTTGCAAGGAATCGAGCGAATATGATCTGCATTCAGGGAAGTCTTCTTGCCATTTTTGTTATTCTCTGTTTTTCCCTCTTTGATTTCATGCCTTGAGTTCACATTGGGACAATGTGAAATTACGTGTGGGGGAAGGGGATTTTAGGGCTGAAATGTTTTAGGGATTTGCTCTCTATTACTGGTTGGTTGTTGAAACTTTCAATGAATATTGCTAAGGGGATTTTAGGGCTGAAATGATTTAGGGATTTGCTCTCTATTACTGGTTGGCTATTGAATTTTCCATGGGTATTACCTAGAAATGCTTTCTGTTACTGGTTGCTGATGATTTCTGTTGAATTCCACACATTTGAATTCCTGTTTAAATAATACTTTCTGCACTTCTAACCTTTCGGATGGATTTCCTCATATCCTTTATTGTTGTTGAGAATTGAGTTGCTTCAGTTACGAGTCCAAGCCTTGCAATATTTTACTAGCTTTAACAGAATAGATTTTCTTTTGCTCACAATATTGAATGACCTTCTTTGAGAATCTCTTGGATGCAAGTGAAATGAGCCTGTTTAATGGATTTTGAGTAATTAGTTGTATGCTGAAATGGTCAATTCATGACTGGAACACTTACCACGAATCTGCCATTGTCTATTTGCATGTGAGTTGTGTGCTTAATGCTTTTTCCAAGTTACTTAAAGTAACTAAAAAAAAAGAGCACAAAATCCAATCAAATTCTTACTCCGCTATCCGGTAATGGATAAAGAGTAGAGCTAGTAGCCATCTGAGCTTGTGACTCCGAGTAGCCGAATGCGGGTATCACAAATATTCGCCCTCGCGCCGAAAGGATGATGACATCTCAGACAAGCCTAAAAGGTGCTCAAAATGTGCTGAAATTGAAAAAAAAGAGACTATTTTGTGAATCAAAGCTGAAATTGGTAATCTTTGGTACTTGGCAAATTCATTTTTTCATCTATGCTTGTTTGAGCGTGATTTCTCTTGGCAGGTTTTTGGTAATTGTTCTGTTGTGAATTGAGTTAATTATACTGGGTTTAAAACTGTGTGTTCTGAACTAGTGCATGGCTCTTTTATTTATGTTTGAGAGGTATTGCAAATGTTGGGCCAAGGTCCCGATTCCCCATTCCCGAGGTGGCCCCTCGGGCTGTGCCAGCGACGAGCTCCCCAAAACTTCAGACCCGATCCCAACATCCATACATAATACATAATAAAGTCTAAATCTAAAATACATGAAAATGCTCCATGATGATATGCTCGGAGGGCCAACCAAAATACTAACTTAATACAAAGCTCCTAACTATCTTGGAGTTTCCGATGCCTTGCAAGATCAATGATCATCTCGCTCTGCACCTGAGGAGTGGGAGATAATAGGGTGAGCTGCGAAGCTCAGTGGCATATACATTTATAGCCATTGGCAACGAGCCAGACATTCAAGCATATACATATATATATATATATACACAAGAATATAGCAAGTCATCAATCTATCAATTTACAATCCTCACAAGAATATGTCATATGATTACACAATATAACAATTCATCATGCCCAACAAATCAATAATGAATGCACACAAATGGCTTTAGAGTTCTGTAAAACGATCCGGATAAACCGAAGTTTATACCGTAAACTATCCGAGTCCGATTTCTCAGAATCTCGTGGCCTCAATCGGGCAGCCGAAAAAAGGCTATACATCGACGTGCACGTGACTAACGATCCGTTACTCTCTCACCCAAACAAAGCACATAACAATTCGTTTCATGCTTAAAGCATTTTATCAAAGCTTTCATACTTTTCGTTCTTTTCATTCTTGCAAAATGCCATAATGCCTATCAAGGCAGTACATAATCATGATCACAATGCATTTTCAATATTTCTTATAATTCAACACAAGCAGTGTCACACACATGCAAGCAAGTATACACATATTGCCCATACACACAACAACCATAAATATATTACCCACCTAATATTGCTCGAGAATCCAACTCATTGTTGTCCTTCCTCTTGCGATTGGATCAGGTCGGCTTGGTTTCCTATAACAAACCAAGTTTTTATTCAAACAATATCCAAAAGAAATATTCAAAAAGCTTGATAATTAAAAGTACTAGCATTAAAAGTCTACATTCGACATCCAACCAAATACCCGAATCTCTAGAGGCAAATTCCAAATTTTTCTTCTTCATAAAACTTGTAGCCCTCTATCTCTAGTCGACAACGAATTTGAAATCACCTCATTTGGACATCCACAGCAAAAGATATGCCCAAAATACTACAATTCATCTTTGCTGGATGAACGGCCCGCTCGTCGCGACGAAGGCCACGCTCATAGGGATGAACGGCCCGCTCGTCGCGACGAAGGCCCATGCTCGTCATGACGAACAGCCCGTGCTCGTCGCGATGAACATAAATTCCTACGTCGAGATGTGCAAACCTTCCCCGCACGTCGCAACGAATACAAATTAGCACGTTGCGACGTGCGGGTCTGGAGAACGTCTCCGAACTCGATTTTTCCAGCATTTTCCCACTTCAATCCTTCCCTTAAGCAAATATATCACATCTAAACCTTGATTCAAGTCTTATACTACATTTCTAACCCATTAACACCTTAAAATCAGTCACAAACTAAACAACCCAAGAAATCTATCCATTTTTTCCTTTAAAGCCTAAACCACCGATTCTAACATATGCAAAACAATTCTAGGGTTTAATCTAATCACAACACAATGGAATGAAGCTAAACTTACCAGTAATGTGCTTCAAACTCTGTCAAAAACCTTAGGAATTAAAAGCCCTAATTTCTCTTCTCTTCTTCATCACCCACGACACTCTCCCTCTTTCTCTCTTCTTACTTTTTCCTTCTTTCTTTCTAATTCTCTCTTTTAAACCTAAAGGAATAAACAATGACTAAAATACCCTCCTATGCAAAGCCTTAACTTATCCAACTTAAGTAATCTTCCCAAAAAATCCTCATATACTTTTACCCCTTTAATTCTTATTTAAATCACATTAAACTCAAAGAAACCTCAATTATCCACTAATACTCCCAATTAAATCAAACTAAGCCATAATCACGCAATTAACACAATTCATGCTTAATGACATCAATTAGAAAAATTTGGGGTCCAACTGCAAAAGATAGTCATTCCTTGTTATGAAATTTGGAAGATAAGTTTTGTTTATGCTAGTTCCATATTGTTTGTATACTGGATTTCTTCAGCTGAGCAGCTCTTTTCTATTTAATTGGACTGGAATCTATTGAAGAGTTGGAATGTTTTGATTTTGAAATCTTGCTTGAGGACAAGCAAGTAATAAGTGTGGGGGAATTTGATACGTTGATATGTTTATTTTATATTTGGTGGAAATTGCGTTTTTAATACAAGATATTGTGATGTTTTTGATGGATTTATTTTATCTATGTTATTTTGGACTGTTAAGGAAAGTTTGCTGAATTGTCAATTATTTGGGCTTATCCGGAATATTTCAAATGGAGTTCAAAATCATAGGCAGTTCTATCTTTATGGAAGAAAAAGAAAACAACCATTTGTTTTGAAAGTGGATAGGGGTGACTAGCGAGAATCAGGGGGAGGAGTTGAAGATTATCTCCTTATCATTTATTGGGTTGAAGATTTTGTGCTATTATTGAAGAAGGGACGTTCTTCTCTTTTAAAAGTGGAAGAGGGTTGTTGGTTTTGGATCCATTGAGAACATAATTTTCATTTTCTTTAGTTCAAAAACCAGCCATGATCGGCTAACTCTTTTACTTTCCAGCTTAAGGTCTAGTAGAAGTGTTGAGTTCTATAGAAGTGTTGTGAGATCTAAACATTCTTCTCCTTACTCATTTCAATTCTTCAATATTTATTTGTTTCTTGCACTTATTGGGTTATGGTGGATGATTATTTTCTGTTTGATTAAACAGTTTGATCAATTGTTTAGTTAATTCGGATAATAAATTGCTAGTTAATGAGATCGAATACGTAATCGTTTAGTTAAGTTAACAATTGTAGCAAATAATATAACTTGATAAGAACCATATTTTCAGGTTATATTAAGGAAACAAATAATCTAATTTGAATAAACTACGCGTGTGGTTTATTGGTTAGGATCGAGTCTTTCTCATTTTTAGTGCTGTCAATGAATTGAATCCTATACGCGAGTTAGGATTATTTGTTGGTAAGAGATTAATCAAAGCTCGTTGTTTTGTTTAATCTAATTTACAAAAAGATTAATTTGTTAGAAGCATTTTCAACAACTATAACTGGTCTATTGATTTAATTGATGAGTTTATTTTTGCATCCATGATCGACACCATTGAACTACCATGGAGATGACCTTTGGCTGGAATGAATTCTTAAATCGATTTTCTCTATTCTTATTTTTATAATCTCATTTAGTTTCTCCACTTATTGGGTTATGGTGGATGATTATTGAGTTCTACAGAAGTGTTGTGAGATCTAAACATTCTTCTCCTTACTCATTTCAATTCTTCAATATTTATTTGTTTCTTGAACTTATTGGGTTATGGTGGATGATTATTTTCTGTTTGATTAAATAGTTTGGTCAATTGTTTAGTTAATTCGGATAATAAATTGCTAGTTAATGAGATCGAATACGTAATCGTTTGGTTAAGTTAACAATTGTAGCAAATAATATAACTTGATAAGAACCATATTTTCAGGTTATATTGAGGAAACAAATAATCTAATTTGAATAAACAACGCATGTGGTTTATTGGTTAGGATCGGGTCTTTCTCATTTTTAGTGTTGTCAATGAATTGAATCTTATACGCGAGTTAGGATTATTTGTTGGTAAGAGATTAATCAAAGCTTGTTGTTTTGTTTAATCTAATTTACGGAAAGATTAAGTTGTTAGAAGCGTTTTCAACAACTATTACTGGTCTATTGATTTAATTGATGAGTTTATTTTTGCATCCATGATCGACACCATTGAACTACCATGGAGATGACCTTTGGCTGGAATGAATTCTTAAATCGATTTTCTCTATTCTTATTTTTATAATCTCATTTAGTTTCTCCACTTATTGGGTTATGGTGGATGATTATTTTCTGTTTGATTAAACAGTTTGGTCAATTGTTTAGTTAATTTGGATAATAAATTGTTAGTTAATGAGATCGAATACGTAATCCTTTGGTTAAGTTAACAATTATAGCAAATAATATAACTTGATAAGAACCATATTTTCAGGTTATATTAAGGAAACAAATAATCTAATTTGAATAAACTACGCGTGTGGTTTATTGGTTAGGATCGGGTCCTTCTCATTTTTAGTGCTGTCAATGAATTGAATCCTATACGCGAGTTAAGATTATTGTTGGTAAGAGATTAATCAAAGCTCGTTGTTTTGTTTAATCTAATTTACGAAAAGGTTAAGTTGTTAGAAGCGTTTTCAACAACTATAACTGGTCTATTGATTTAATTGATGAGTTTATTTTTGCATCCATGATCGACACTATTGAACTACCATGGAGATGACCTTTGGCTGGAATGAATTCTTAAATCGATTTTCTCTATTCTTATTTTTATAATCTCATTTAGTTTCTCCAATTATAGCCCCCCACCCCGGCCCCCTTTTTTTACTAAATTCTTCTAGTTTTCAAAAGAATATTATTAATCTTTAGTCTCTGTGGATTCTACCTTACTTGCCATTTTCTACAATTATTTTGTAACTTGGTAGTAGGATATTTTAATTGGTGGCTTGACACCTATCAATAGTTTATATAATTAATAATTAATTGTATATAATTAATAATAAAATAATAAAGTTTTTATTAAAGTTTTTATTATTTTAAAATAGAAAATATATAAAATTATTCTTTAATTGTTTGTATATATTTATGTATAAGTAAAAATATAAATAAATTATTTCAAAATATAAATCACATATAATAAAATATAATAAAATATAGTAAATAATTAATAATAATATTTTTATATAATTAATAAAATTGCATATAATTAATAATAAAATGATAAAACTTTTATTAAAATTTTATTATTTTAAAATAGAAAATATAAAATAATATTTATCACAGTTGAGACTTAAATCGTGACTTTTATATGATTTTTGTTTTAGCATTAAACCTCCTGTAACAGCTATTCTATTCAATTCCATTAATTAACATTCAACCATATAGGCCAACAAAGGTGATTAATTTAACAAGTTGTCGCTAAAGGTATGTTTGTTTACGATGGCGTGTCAAACCAAAGAAAAATAAATTCTCTCTGTAACACTTAAGCGAGTAAAAAGTGGTGAATAGAACGAACCACGTAGAGGCAAATGTAGTAATTATTTATTTGTGTGAAATAAAATAAAGCAGATGAAAATAAAAATAAAAATAATGAATTTAATTTTGATTTGGGAATGATTGATTTTAGAACACTAAATTAGAAGCACGAAATCACGTCGTAGGAATTTAAAAATAAAGATTGAAAGCAATATAAGGAAAAGCTAGCAAGGTATTCTAAGATTTAATCTAGTAATTGATCATGACTCAAAAATATGAATTTCGTTCACTCTTATGGACAAAGTTATAGCGAGACGATGAATAACACGTATCAACCAATCCATTCATAATTATTCGATAATCCCGAGTAAAACATGATTATTACCCTAACCAATTAGACTATTCCCGAGTAAAGCTCTGCAAAATATAATCTATGGCAGCGATAAGCTCTAATGGACATTTGTCTTAGTCAACTGAATCGAAAAAGCTGCAATCTATTTAGACCAAATTATTTAATCTCATTAATCTCTCAATTGAAATTAATTCGCCACTCGATGAGCAAAGAATTACGGATTAACTAATCTATTCGCAATTTATCACCAAGTCAATTAATCAACAGCCTCATTAATCAACAAACGCGCAATAATAAATCAATTAAAGTGCGAGAGATCAAATAAACATAAGAAATAAACGAAAACAATTAAACCGAGAGTAGCCTCACTAACTACGTGAATCAAACGTAAAGATCGTTTTCAGATTAAAAACTTAGCTACACATAATGCTAGTCTCTATCTATTATAGCTTAAATTGACAAGTAAAAATGGAGTTTCAACCTTCATCACGAACCAACTTCAGCCTTCCTAGAGTCTAACGTTCCTCCTCTTTTTCCCTTCACCAGTTCAACGTCTTCCCAACTGTCACTTGGTGGAGAGGTGAATGAAGATTTAACGTGAATGGCTTCCACCTGTCCTCCTCCTTTTTCCTTCACCAACAGCTCACGCACTCTCCTTTAAATGGTGATAAAAAATATATGATTGTCGATGCTCCTTCCCAGTTGCTCACGTTAATATGCTCCAGCTGAAGGTCAATAATAAATGGCCCTTGTAACTCTCTTTAGCTGATTGCAAGACACCCCTCTCCCTCTCTTTGAAAATCCCCTTTAATGTCTTTCTTTTCCTTTTAAAGTTACCGCCGTCACCTCCTTTGTCTCTTGCATGCTCCACTCTTTCTCTCTACTATTTGATGATGTGACCAATAAAGGTCACACATCAATTAAAACATTGTTTCTCTCTTCAAGTTTCAGCCAGCTAACGTGTCTCCTTGCATGTGTGTAAGAGTTTTCCTTCTTTTGTCTCAGCTCTCCACGCAGTTGCTTCATCAATGTCTTCATCCAATGTTCAACGTGTCTTCTCTTCTTGTACGCCGACCATGCTTCAGATTTTATTCCTTTTTTTACGCTGCCGCCAGCCTTGTTTTTCTTGTTGTCTCATTACATTAAAGAGTGGGCTGCTGTTTTTGTGGAGTCTGCATGCTTCTCCTTCATTCACGCCTAACTTCCAATTTTTCAACTCTTGCCGCAGTCACCTTCTTTTTTTTGATTGTTGTGTATTAAATGTCAAACTTTGCTGCCAGCTGACTTCTTCTTTAGGCAAAAATTGTGGCCCTGTAGTGTATTCTTATCTCTTGTTTTGTTGTAGCGCCGACACTGTCCAAAGCTTTGCACTGTTCATCGATTTGACGAATAAACCTTCAGATTTGTTGTCCTCGCTACTGTGCACGCATTCCTCTCACTGTTGCAAGCTTTGCTCCACGCCTGCGCTGCTTGTTCTGCCTTCAAAACGACACCTCCTTCAGCATCTTTTGTAGCTTCCTCACGTGTGTATCCTTGCTTCTAGTGTCATTTCACGCTGCCCACACCTAGCGTGATTTTGTTCAAGCCTCCAGTGTTGATTTTGTTAACACCTTCTGTCTCCTATTGCGTGATTCCAGCTCATTCATGCGTGATTTCTATTTGTACGCGTTGATTTGGAGTTCCTCTTAATTGCCTGTTGATTATTCATTGGCTCACGTTGTCTCCCTTGGCTGATCTGACAATTTAACATTTCAAAGCTTAAAAAACCTCCATGCTGCACTGTTGCGTTGTCTCCTTCAAATGACGCCACCTATTGCTCTTCTTCAATTTGTTGCGTGACTCTTGCCTTCTTCGTGGCTCTCCCTTGTGCTGTTGATTTTCGTTTTTTTATGACTATTGCGTTACATACGATGCCCATCCAATTTAGTGATTTTCCCTTTTAAAATACCACCTGATGCTTGCTTATTTCTCAATCAATTTTAAACAAAAACTTGTTGTAGCTAATTGCTTGGATAATTAAAATTGCAACTTAAATCCTCCACGCTGGTCCTCCTTTCTTGTTGTGCGTCCCTTTTCGTCATGCTTGTGGACTTATTTACGTCACTTTTCACAAATTTACTGCTCTCAAATGACAGCTCCAAAAATTCTAAAACTTGGTGGAAACAGTCTTCAATGAGTTAAGATTATGCCTGCCAAATCTTAGAATTTTCTAATAAACCAATCCCGAGATAAAAATTTTCAAAGATCCAAAGGTCAAATTTGCAGAAGATTGAAAAGCAGTGTTAATTTCAACCTATTAAGGACTTTCGTATTTTATGTATCTAAAGTTCTAATAATTATGAAACATGATGAAAAAGCCATAGATATCCATAAAACACATGCAAGATACTATCTAAAAACATATAAAATATGATTGCATCAGTTTCTATTTTATTTTTAATTTTGATTTTGTTTTAAAATCAGTAAAAGTTTTTGGTTTTTATTTTTAGAAAATTTTGTTTTTATTTTGTTTTTCATAATATGATTTAGTATCAACTAAATATATATTATTTAATTATTTACTATATTAATTTTTGATAAGAATTATTAAAATTAATTATTACAAAGTGGATACATAATATTGGCAAGTTAGTTCTTTAGCTTCTTTGAATATGTCACCAGGAGAGTCTTTATCATTAGACTAACATTGTCCTCAATGTTAGGACATAAAATTTAAGAAGCACAAATATAAAAGAAAAGAGAAAAAGAAGGCTTCTTTATTTGGAAATGTCAAAATCATGGTGTTGGTGGGTGCAGAAGTTGTAATCCTTGATACTCTCAATAAACCATCAAATTATGCTCTATACGATGCATTCGGTGTTCGACGTAACTGAGGTGGTCATCCAAATTGGTCTGGGAAGTTTGTTGACTACTTGGTGCAGTTGTTGAAACTCGATTTCTTGTAACTAATTCCCCCACACCTGAACCATTGCTTGTCCTCATGCAATAAATCAAATGCTTCATTCAAACAATTCCAGTTAAGAGTTAATGGATAATCAAGCACATAGAAATCCATCAATGCTTTCAATCCAATTCACTCATTTAAACTCTATCACTATCAAAAACAAGTTACTCATTGTTAATGGACATTTCTATATTAATTTTAGATATATAATTTATTAAACTCTTGTCCATTTATGTTTAAATTATACTAATTAAGAGTTATTTGTTTTATTGTTTTAAATACCGACCTCTCCATACCTCCAAGACTCACAACTAAATCAACCCCACTTAAAAAGCAAATGAGAAAGGCTCCACCAAGCACTCTCCATAAGCTCCTCCTTTTGACGTTATTTTCATATTCCAACACTAACTCTTTAATTGGGAACTCTCCACCACGCCAAGGATATACACAAAACAAAGGGGGGGGGGGGCACTAACATGGAGTGAGGTGGTGGTTTAAACCCACCACCCATGCAGACAAGAGGACTACTTCACATAGGAGGTAGCCAAATTAAAATAAAAAGAAGTATGGGAAGAGGGCGTGAAGGTGGGATAGCAGCGTGGATCTAGAGGCTAGTGGAGTGTGTGCTGTGCAAGGGTGAGAGTAGGTGCGTGAAGAGAATGAAATAAGAGAAGAGTGAGTGAATAAAAGAGGGGGGTTCATGAAGGCTGACGGGAGACCAAGAAGGAAGAACAACGTTTTTCTTTGGACAAGAGAGCAAGGAAGTGCGTTGTCTGAAGGAGAAGATGTTGGACTGCAGGTGTGGCATGGAGCTGTGAAAAAGAGGAGAACTTTACTCCTTCAACTAGCAAACATACACTCAAAACACACACACATTAGCTGAATGGGAGGAGCACGTTGCAGCTGTGGGAAAAGAGATACACTCCATTGATTAACATCACAACGTTACACACCTCAAGACTCTCAACTCACTCACGTTGAAGGCAAGCAGGAGGTGGCAGGAAAATAACGTGAGTTAGCTGCTTGTGAAGAGGAAGAGAAGTTAAGGCTAGGGGGTTTGAGACGTTGAAGCAACCTGGTGGAAAAGGAAGCAAACGAAGCAGCTGGTGGTGTGGACAACCCCCACCTGTAGACAGCAATGAAGCATCTGGTGTCAAAAGCAATGAAGGAAACAACTACGTTGAAGAAGACTATATTGGCAGCTGGTGAGTTGAAGAAGACACGTTGAAGCAAAACGTTGGAGCTGGTGGCAGTAGAAAGAAAATTTATGAAGACATAGAAGTGACGTTGGCAACAGCTAGGTGTAAGTGACGTTGGCAGTAGATGATGGAAATAAAACAAAGAGAGTAAAAGAGAGCTGGTGGTGAAGGAACATGTGTAAGAAACGTGACTAAGGGTGGACCAAACACTTAGATAATCACTCCATACAAAAGAAATAGAAGCAGCTGGTGGCACACCTTCCTTGAGGCAGCTGACGGCACAATAAGAAGGAGATAAATGAAGCGTGAGCTGATGGGATTCAAGAGAAGAAAAATGAAGCAGCTACGGTGGAGAAGGCTGGCCACACCACTGCTTAAATTGGAGACAGCGTGGATGTTCGTGGACAGGAATACATAAGAGAATTGCAACTGAAGACAGAAGTGTGAAAGAATACAACCGTAGAAAAAGGGGTGTTTTAATTTATTTTCTTAATTTATTTTTAATTCCGTATTTATTTTAATTGTGTGGATTTAATCAATGCAAACATATATTAAGACCGTGATTTATGTTACATTGATAAATATGTGTGAGTAAGTTTTCTTTTCGGTTAAGGTTAAGATTGATATTGGATTAGGATAATTTTTGTGGTATTGATTTTTGCTTGATTAAATGTATATTTAGTCCTAATTTAGCTTGATCACCTAGATTAAGACCTTAGATGATTGAATGCCAAAACCAATGGAATTTAATTTGTCAAAAAATTAATCAAGCGACATACTTGAGACTAAAGTGTAGACCAACCTTAGGATCTTGTGTGAGGATACCTAAAATTAACGAACTTAATTTTAGGCTTCTTGTATTTTCCGCATTTTATTCCGAATTATCTATGGACCAAGTAGTGACTCGGATTTAAAAGATAAGGGAACACCATGAACATTGGTTTTAACTTGCTTAAGTGAAGTATTTCCTAAATCAATCCACCGTTATAATTTTTTTTAAATGTCTAATCCAATTGAAATCTGATACCTTAACCGAACTTTTGTCATTTGATTAAATCTAGCCGTTTTAATTCATACCTTGCAATTTTCATATTTCCTTGATTTACTTATTTCATTTTATTTTATTTTCAATTCAATTAATTCGTGATCGTCTAAGTAATTTTTCATCGTTTAATTTAATTGTCTTACGTGTTGAATTTTTTTTCCTTGGGTACGATATCCGGTTCTCATCGATTTATATTACTTATCAATGGGATGCGCTTGCCTCTAATTGGTCTAGATAGAATTTAATTGTTTTGTTTAGACCGCAACAAGTTTTTGGCGCCGTTGCCGGGGAGAAAATTTCTGATTTTGAGTCATTAAATTAGACGGTGTTAATTATCTCAGATTTAATTTTTGCTTTGTTGTTTATTTGCGTATTTTAGTTGTTTGTTTGATTTCTTTATTTCGGGTGTTTTATTTTTCATCCTTAGGTTTGTTATTATTTTTTTATTTGTTCCATTTTATTTATGCTCACTCGTGGTCAAAAGCCCGAGAATTTGCTATTAGATATTGAAATTGAAAAGCGCTTTCGCGAGTTGCGAAGGAAACCAGATTGGCTCGGAGTAGTACTTGAGAAAGGACTAGAGGAGAGCGGTTTTGAGATGGAACAAGACGAGGAGAGGTTGATGCCACATACTGAAGAGAGAAGGGAGTTGACTATGATGGATTTGACAATGGGGCACAACAATAGACCCATGCCTCCCATTATAAGGCCGACGATCACAGCTGTGAGTTTTGAGATTCATCACAGCATTACATCCATGGTGAGAGCATCTCAATTTGGAGGATTGCCTTTGGAGGATCCGAATACCCATTTGGAGACATTTTTAGATATTTGTGATTTATTCAAGCAAAATGGAGTATCAGAAGATGCAGTGAGATTAAGGTTATTCCCATTTTCTCTAAGGGATAAGGCTAGAGCATGGTTGGTTAGTTTGCAGTCGGGATCGATAACTACATGGGATGAGATGATGAGGTTATTTTTGGCAAAAATTTTCCCTCCTACCAAGGTTGCAAAGATGAAGAATGAGATCACTTCCTTCTCTCAGTATGAAAATGAAAGTTTATATGAAGCGTGGGAGCGATTTCGGGATATGTTGACGCAGTTTCCTAGTCATGGGCTCTCTATATGGCAAAGAAGTTAATACTTTTTATACAGAATGAACCCATCGACCAGAGTACCATAGACGCTGCTGCGCAGAGGTAGTTTAATGAGGAAAACGCGGATCAAGCTTCACAAGTCGATTGATGAGATGGCCACTAGCGTTTCAATATCATTCGAAGGCATCCCAGCGACTCTACAAGAGCTCGTGTAGTCGACAATACAATGGCTTTATCTGCTCAGATGGATGTTCTGACGAAGAAATTGGATAATTTGATGCACAGTGTGAGAGGAGGAGCTAGCTCTTCATTAAGGAGTTGTGCTGTTTGTGAGCATTGTGGTGGAGATTCCCATGCATCTTCTGAATGTCAATTCGAGAATCCTTTTCCTCAAGAGTCAGAAGAGGCCCATTATGTAGGGAATTATAACAGACAACGATTGGACCCATATTCTAATACTTACAATCCAGGGTGGAGGAATCATCCAAATTTCTCTTAGCGAAATGTTCAGGTGGCACAAGCACAATCATCCAATGTTTAGAGACAACCACCTTTACCCCCAGGTTTCAAGGCTCCTAATCCCGCACCACCAGAGAAATCTAATCTCAAAGACCTACTGTCGAAGTACATTTCCACTACCGAGGTCAGGATGCATAACCAAGAATCTTCTATCAGACATTTGGAGAATCAGATGAGACAGATTGCAAGTTTGTTAAAGGAAAGACCTTTGGGTTTATTGCCTAGCACTACTGAGGCTAACCCGAGAGAACATGCAAAGGCTATTGTATTGAGGAGTGGTAGACAGCTTGAAGAAGTTCAAGAGAAGCAGAAGGATAAAGAAGTGGATTATAGTGAAGAAGATGAGAGCCAGGAAAGTGGAAAGGAGGCCACGAAAGAACCAGCAGAAAAGGAGGACCATCCAAGGTTATTTTCTGATCCCATCACACATCTAGTAAGACCTCAGATTTCTTATCCTCAAAGATTGAAAGGTACGCAATTAGATAAGCAATTTGGTCGTTTTCTTGAGATATTTAAAAAATTGCATATAAACATTCCTTTTGTTGAGGCCATAGCGCAGATGCCTTCTTATGCTAAATTTTTGAAAAAAAATTTGTCTAATAAGAGAAGACTTGAGGAGTATGCCACGGTGAAGCTGAATGAGGAGTGTTCAGCCATATTGTCAAGAAAGCTACCACCGAAGCTTAAGGATCCAGGGAGTTTTACTATTCCTTGTGTTATTAGTGATTTACATATAGATAAGGCTTTAATGGATTTGCATTAACTTAATGCCTCTTTTTGTTTTCAGGAAGTTAGGATTGGCAGAGCCCAAACCCACAACTATTTCACTTCAGCTGGCAGATAGGTCAATCACCTATCCGAGGGGATTCATTGAGGATGTATTGATAAAGGTCGAGAAATTTATCTTCCCGGTGGATTTCTTAGTTCTTGATATGGAGGAAGATATAGACATCCCCATCATTCTTGGGAGACCTTTCATGGCCACTGCGCGGACCATCATCGATGTGCAACGTGGAAAACTAATCTTAAGACTTCAAGATGAAGAACTAGTGTTTGATGTGTTCAATGATATGAAGCATCCTTCAACTCTCGACTCTTGCCATTTTATTGATATTTATTCTTCTGATGCTAAAGATTCTTCTACTATTTGTGCAGATTTGTTGGAAGGAAAAACGCAAGGAATGATCAAAGAGTTAGGGGAAAAATTGCAAGAAGAGTTGGAAGATATTGTAGTTGAGTTGGAGCAGGCATATTGGACACATTATAGAGCATACAAGCTTCTCCAACGTCCGGCCAAGCTAGTTCCGAAGCCTTCAATTGAAGATCCCCCTTATAAGGAGTGATTGTCTCTTCATGACACTTTGCCTCCTTGATCGCAGTGCATGCCTTTCAGTAGGAATGTAATTTTCTTTCTTTTATTTTCTCGTTGTTTCCTTTGCATTTCTTTTTAGTTTAATGCATTTCTTCGAGTTGTTTTGAGTTTTTTTCAAGTTTGCGTGGTTGGTGACAAAAAAAAATTTCTTGGCTGATTTTTCTTCAAGGAAGTTTCTTCTTTCTCTTTCCCCTCTATGTGTTTGATTGTTGACTACTTGAACATTAGGGACAACGTTCATTTTAAGTGTGGGGGGATTAAGATTTTGTGCATGCTGATGATATTGATGTTGATGTTGAGAAATACACACTTGAATGGTTGCGACTCTTTTGGCAACTAATTTGGGTCCCAGTTGTGATGAATTTGACCATACAATTCTGTCAAAGTAGTTGGATGGAAAATTGAGTTGTTTGTGTGAACTTGGATTAGGCAGCTTGAGAGGATAGTGAACCTTGTGGGTTGATTGAAGTAGTTAATTTCATAAACTTAGTCAATAACTGATGCTGAGTGATGAGGCAATGTATGAAATTTTGATGGATTTTCATTTAAACATATGTGAGGTCTTGAGCCATATGACTACATCTTATAGTCATTTATTTTCTTTGTTTTATGTGATGCTTCCCTATGTGGATTACCTTCAAAACTTGCTTTGAACCTGTTTGATACAGCGAGTTACATGCTTTATGGACATGATAAAGGCCTTCTTTGTTTTCAACCTTTAGTTTAAATAACCCACCAAGTCAATTCTCCTTTGTTACTGTAACACCCCACACCCGCAAGACCCGAACCCGACATCCGCAGTGATATCCGAGTCCGCGTGCTCATGAGGGTGGCGTCTAACCACTGCTCGTAAATCGGTACATTATTCTTTTAAAACACACGCGGAATTCCATACCCAAATTGGGTACTCATACAATCACATCCAATTTCAATACATACATTTTCAAAAGCCACTGAGGTCAATTTCACAAATACAAATAAACACTTTATTACAAAAATAAAGACATGTAATGCGGATACCTAACCGATCCCAACTTCCGACCTTCACTTGAATCCTCAGAATATACTCCCGCTTTACTAACGGGTACTCTTCAATTCCTGAAAAATAATTGCAATGTTGGGTGAGTTTGCGAACTCAGTGAGAAACCATCATCGATGGTTCACTCAACGCATGCATAACCAAACAATTCACATCTTATCACATATTATCACATTCCAAATTAACTCGAGCATTGCCAATTTGTACACATATAAGGCGACGCCTTTCACACTATTCACATACATATCGACACCGCACACAAATATCTTCCCATAATTTCCATTGTTTTACTTTGAGTTGTATTGGCGCTTAATGGAAGTAATTCAGATACACTTAGGGAGTAGGAGAGCCCTACGGGTATACATCGACTCCCTCGAGCTCAAAGCTCGGTTCATTCACAAGAATCACATTTTAAGCAAGTAGGAGAGCCCCCGGTATGCACTCATCGCTCGCTCACATTAGGGATAGGAGATCCCTCTGGGTATGCACTATTTCCTTTTCACAATTGATGAGCTTATAGCTCCGATCGAAATATGCTCCAGTCACAACCATTATTTATTAACCAATTATGGATTTCACAAGTTCATTCATATCTCTATAGACAACACACATGTATCAAATCACATTTCCAATCATTTCACAGCAGCATTCACATGCAGTATACACATTTTGCACTTCAATATCACATTCAAATACTTCGGACACCCGTGGTCCGAAATTAATCAAAACAAACACATATATCCCTCCATTCTCTCCACATGGCATAATGGCAAGATATTAAATACATAACGGCTGAGGAACCAACTAGGTTACTCACCTGAACTTCCTAGCTGTTTCTCGAAGCTCCAAAGATCGTCTGTGGATTATCGATCCATCGGCTCTATAACAATCAATTAATTTCATTCATTACAAAATGCACAAGAAAAATAATTAATGATGCACATGCCTTGAATAACAGATATACTATGCCTATTCATGATTTTCCAGGTACCATTTCCCCCTTTCCACTTTCTTTTACTCAGTATCTAACTTTCACTCACTTGATCACTATCGGCTCATTTCGATTCAATACATATTACAGAACTTTTAATTTCAAATTCTAATTTCCAGTCAATTTATCCAGTCATACTCGCTGGGGTATTATCTCACAATCAAATAGCACTACTCTCTAGATCAAATTCATTCTTTATGCTCGGTTCCTAAAATTCCCGAAGAATAATGAATTTACTTTCAAAGTCTCACATTATACCCCAATCACTAAGTTCAATCTTTAGGTTGCAATACAATCACATTCTTAACTATCTTTCACTAATTGTGCTCTCAGAAATCAGAAGTCAAACTTTTATTCTTTTCCTCAATTATAGACCTCATTCACTAGATCATAACAAATCGAACATCACCTCAATTGGAGGTCTACACAATTAGTTATGCCTCAAAACCCAATTAAAACACATCGAAATCGTTCCTCGTCATGACGCGACAGGACGCCGTCGCGACGCGCGGAGTCGCCGCGCGATTTAACGCTTCCTTCGGGCTCGCCGCGATGTGAGGGAGAGGGCTTTCCGCGGCGTCAATGTTTCATGCTCGCACGACGTCCCCACCTTACTCGTCATGACGTCTAACTAATTTCCACGTCGCGACGCCTAAATATTTATTAAGTCGCGATGTGCGACCACTGGTTCGCCTTCTCAATTTCCTTTTCCTCTTTCTCTCTCTAAAATCTAGTATTAACTCAACTTAAACACTCAAATCTCTAACAATTAACCCCATGCATGCTTTAAACACAATAATAAACAACATGAAATCATATACTTACCAAATCAAACTCAAAACCTTCGAATCTCAGAAAATCCCTAAACCTTAACATCACCGGTTTAGCTCCCATAGCCATACCAAAACATCATCTTCCTTAGGGTTTAGGCTGGGATTTGCACAAGGAAGAAGAAGCAAACAACAAGCTAACGATCAATCGCACAAGGAGGAAGAACGGAGGATCGATCATTTGGAGGAGAAACAAACAGTTGTGCCTCAGGAGGAAGGAAAGAGGATTTTGCCTTCTTCAATTGAAATCTAAAGCATTTGAGGTTAATCACTTAAACCTCTAGACTTTATCCTCAAATCTCTTTCTCTTTTCACTTTCATTTTCGGTCCAATTCATCTCCAAATTACAATGGCTCGTCATATTACTTCTTAAATCATATTTCTAAATTTCCGTAGCCATTGGACAATTATTTCGGTCTATTCAATCAATCGGTCCGCCACTGAGAATTTCCGATCCGACATTTTCTCCCAAATTTTCAGAAACATGTCTAAAGTTCACAATCAATTGGCGATCACTCTAGTACAGTTCCAAATCCACCATTCACACCCAATTATTCCATAATTCCCAAGATATCATAATCCAATATAATTATCTCACACATTCACGGTTCAAATCATTTACAAAATCAAATGCCGGGAAAAGTCACGAATGCATGTACCTATATGTGTATGTGCCAAATGACTCGATCCTCTACAATCATAGGCCAAATAAATGTTCACATCGAAATATGAAATGCAAATTACTAGCGACTAAATTGACTCATATACCCTTCCCATTGGGGTCGGATGTTACAATTCTCCCTCCTTACAAAAATTTCGTCCTCGAAATTTCATATCTGATTGATCGTGGAGGCAGGAGAATTGTTCCGATCACTATATACTGCTTCCCACTTATGTTACTATATAGCTAATTTCGCCAAATAATCAAATCTATACTATCAATCACTCTTTATCTTTTCTCTAACTTTACACAGCCTCATAGTTTCTTCAAGATCACTCACAATTCTTTACTTTCGATATCGATAATACATATGTCGATCATAACAATATTTTCTAATCTGTCCAAGTAACAGATTTGGATCCAAACATCTTTTCAGGTTTACAAATCCGTAGTTCCATTCACACTACAAATCCCATAGAGATCACTACATATCGAATTTAATTTCCATTCATTACACTGTGAAATTCTATCTAAGTGTATCCGCCGAGGCGATACACTTCAAAACATTTCATTTATCGCTTATCGATTACATTTCTTTAGTGATAAAACCTTAATCTCATAAGATTATAATCACCTCGATAACAATCAACTCGATACATTGTCAAAAATTTTGATTTCGAAATCCTCATTACAGATTCATTTACTCTCAACATATACACTGCTCAAATGGTGTCACCAATGCAACAATTGATATAGCTACAATCAATTTAGACTATACTCCAATTTATGTCCCTATGAATTCCCAAATTATCCATTAAACAATTGATTCCGATAGACAAGCCTGTTGGTTAATCACACATACAACCATTCGATTCTTCACGCTAAATTATCGATTCCTCTTTCGATTTGCTCTCACTAAACCATAAGACTCTAATCGCTTCTCACGATTTCTCCAACAGTTTCTCGATAACATTCGCAAATGACAACACCTTAATTTGGTCTTTGCCAATCTTCTTAAATATACACACCAGTTTCGGAATTCTAATAACAAATAATACTTTCTTTTAGCCCCTTTTTTTTTTGCTAGCTCGACGATTTTTACTCAGTCATACAATCAAAACCTTATTGCTCAAATTGCGATCAACTCATTTGAATTTCCTGTTCAATCCATTTAATTTCATGACTCGCATAATTTGAATTATTCAATCGCTTAATTCTTTTCAAATCTTTCGAATTCACAAAATACCTCTATCACTATTGATTTGCGCATTCGCAGACATCTTCAATTGTTTCTATACAATTTTTGTCTCCAAGCTTTTAGAGCAACACTCATTACAACAGATCTCAAATCATCAATCACAATATAGCCCATGAAGTTTTACTTGTCCCAAGGTACAAAATCACTTTACACTTTCATCGACATAAAGATAACCTTTATCGGGCATTTCAAGATATAATGCAAAATCTCCAAATCCCGTATACATATATAAGTCCCTAACAATTTCGCATTGTATCCATACCCCTATCGTCATTAAGTCTCCCAATGCCATTTTCGAATAATAATTCATCCACTATTTATTCAATCAAGGTCAAATTCACTCTTATGAAGTTCGCATAGGATACAATTTCCTCATCTGTGCCGATTTATCTTCTTCACTTTTCAAATGCATTTAATCGATCATCGATGATCTTAATCATTTTCCAATCTGAATGCACTCAAGACACTTTACTTTTCAGTAGCACAATATTATTAGGGCATTGTCATCTCGGACAATTACAATCCAAAATTCCTTATACCCGTGCTCAATTTGTATAACTCTTTAAATATCAAAAGTCTCCAGTGAGGAACGATTTTCTTATAATTTTCTCAATTCCATCATAACATATTCTGACATATGTTCCTTTTACCCTAATGTCTCCACATAACCCAATTTATTTGCAATAGATCACTGCCTGCGTTAAATAAACATTTATCGAATCAATTTCGTATTTTCAGCACATAAACCATACACGAATCTATTTTCTCCTCATATTCGCAATTACTATTTTCTTAATGTTCAGTAATTCTCTTACATAATTGGATTCCTCTCATCATCATAATGAAAGCATTTTCTACCTCTTACGCTCGAGTCTCTGCTAGAATTAAGACTCCAAATTAACTTGTAATTCATTTCAAATTTATCTCTATACAGTCCTTGCATTGATCACTAGTTAATTGAATCATTCGAGCAACTTAGTCCAATTCAGGTAAATTCTTCTTTGCAAGTAGATTTCTTACTATTTTCATCAATACTACTTATGAAATTCCTCAATATCACACCATCACATTTCTTGTCGGTCACCATTCTCAATGTCATAGGACTCAATTTCCAACTATACACAATATCCCATGTAGATCAATCTATGCCATAATCCATATCATCGTAACATCCTTTTAATACTATTCAATGAGGTCCGTATCAAAGAAAAATCATTGCATCGATGTACCAATTAGTCACTTACACTAAGGATACACAATACTCTTTTTGCACCTATCCTCACTCACGAGGATTATATCATGATCAAGTCCTCAACATGTAACAATTTCAATTCATTCCCAATAAATCACTATAATCATCACATCTTATTTGAAAATGTATTCTCATCAATTTACCCATTAATAGCTTATACTACTAAGAATTCTTTAATCACATTTAATCGAGATAACCTTTTCTTTTGGTACCACCATTTACGCCTCTTCTTTCCCAATCGATTTATCATAAACACTTTCCTTTTTCATTCGAACTCATATTGAACTTTATACAATACAATCATCCCTTAAATTTACTTCTCATGCCATCTCTACATATATGAGACAATTTTGGTTAATATTTTCACTTACCATGGGGCTCCCATAATCAAGTGTGTATTCACTTAGGCAAATCAACTAAACCGGAACATCTGTTTCACTTATCAGTATCATTGTCTTACCTCTCAATCTTTTCATTATTACATCGCACCCCTTCTATTTTCACACTCAAAATCAACATCATAGATATACCATCATTCTTGATTTCTCTCTAATGTAATCGAGTCACAGTCATAAATCATTTTTCATAACACTCGTCACAGTAATCAATCTCAATTATAACCTTTCATTTCATCCACATTATACACTTGTACTCTTGTCATTTCTATCATAGCTCTAATTTCCTCGATCAGTTCAGAACATATTCATATCTATCTCACATTCAAGGATATACTGGTTATCGCATTCCGTAATGTATTCACCAATACCAATACACTCAATCTTCATTTGTCAAATCGAATCATATACCTTTTTCCGATTTCATGGTATCCACAACTGGCATTTATCCCATTCTAATATATCATCAATTTCCTCACAAATTTTAATGACTGAAACAATTGGTACAGGCTCCTACATGTGACTCATATCCTCGACTGGGGATCAGTTGTCACTGTCTGCCGTGACATGACTTAAATGCATGTAACTTGACACATTTTTCAGAACGCCTATGTAAGATTGTACTTACGGGCTTTGATACTATTAAATGTAACATTCACACCCGCAAGACCCAACCCGACATCCACAAGGATATCCGAGTCCGTGCTCGCGAGGGTGGCGTATAACCACTGCTCGTAAATTAGTACATTATTCTTTTAAAACACATGTATGGAATTCCATACCCAAATTGGGTACTCATACAATCACATCCAATTTCAATACACACATTTTCAAAAGCCACCGAGGTCAATTTCACAAATACAAATAAACACTTTATTACAAAATAAAGACATGTAATGCGCATACCTAACCGATCCCAACTTCGACCTTCACTTGAATCTCTGAAACTTACTCCCGCTTTACTAACGGGTACTTTTCAATTCCTGAAAATAATTGCAATGTTGGGTGAGTTTATAACTCGTGAGAAATCATTATCGATGGTTCACTCAACGCATGCATAACCAAACAATTAACATATTATCACATTCCAAATTAACTCGTGCATTGCCAATTTGTACATATAAGGCGACGCCTTTCACACTATTCATATACATATCGACATCGCACGCAAATCTCTTCCCATAATTTCCATTGTTTTACTTTGAGTTGTGACTAGCGCTTAACTAATGTAATTCAGATACACTTAGGGAGTAAGAGAGCCCTCGGTATACATCGACTCCCTCGAGCTCAAAGCTCTGGTTCATTCACAAGAATCACATTTTAAGCAAGTAGGAGAGCCCCGGTATGCACTATCGCCGCTCACATTAGGGATAGGAGAGCCCTCCGGTATGCACTATTCCCTTTTCACAATTGATGAGCTTATAGTCCGATCGAATATGCTCCACCACAACCATTATTTATTAACCAATTATGGATTTCAAGTTCATTCATATCTCTATAGACAACACACATGTATCAAATCACATTTCCAATCATTTCACAAGAAAGATTCACATGCAAGATACACATTTTGCACTTCAATATCACATTCAAATACTTGGACACCCGTGGTCCCAAATTAATCAAAACAAACACATATATCCTCCATTCTCTCCACATGGCATAATGGAAAGATATTAAATACATAACGGCCGAGGAACCAACTAGGTTACTCACCGAACTTCCTAGTCTGCTTCTCGAAGCTCCAAAGATCGTCCGTGGATTATCGATCCATCGACTCTATAACAATCAATTAATTTCATTCATTACAAAATGCAGTCAAAAATAATTAATGATGCACATGCCTTGAATAATGTATGTACTATGCCTATTCATGATTTTCGGTACCATTTCCTTTCCACTTTCTTTTACTCAAGATCTAACTTTCACTCACTTGATCACTATCGGCTCATTTCGATTCAATACATATTACAGTAACTTTCAATTTCAAATTCTAATTTCAAATAATTTATCCAATATACTCATTGGGTATTATCTCACAATCAAATAGCACTACTCTCTAGATCAAATTCATTCTTTATGCTCAGTTCCTAAAATTCCCAGTAACAATGAATTTACTTTCAAAGTCTCACATTATACCCCAATCACTAAGTACAATCTTTAGGTTGCAATACAATCACATTCTTAACTATCTTTCACTAATTGTGCTCTCAGAAATCAGAAGTCAAACTTTTATTCTTTTCCTCAATTATAGACCTCATTCACTAGATCATAACAAATCGAACATCACCTCAATTGGAGGTCTACACAATTAGTTATGCCTAAAAAACCTAATTAAAACACATCAGAAACTGTTCCTCGTCACGACGCACTTACGCCGTCAGGACGCGTGTGGGGAGTCGCCGCCGCGACGACTGACGCCTTCCGATTTAACGCTTCCTTCGGGCTCGCCGCGATGTGAGGGAGAGGGCTCACCGCGACATCAATGTTTCACGCTCGCCGCGACGTCCCCACCTTACTCGTCGCAACGTCTAAGTAATTTCCACGTCGCGACGTCTAAATATTTATTCGTCGCGACGTGCGACCCTGGTTCGCCTTCTCCGATTTCCTTTTCTCTCTCTCTCTCTAAAATCCAGATTAACTCAACTTAAACACTCAAATCTCTAACAATTAACCCCATGCATGCTTTAAACACAATAATAAACAACATGAAATCATATACTTACCAAATCAAACTCAAAACCTTGAATCTCGTAAAATCCCTAAACCTTAACATCAACGGTTTAGCTCCCATAGCCATACCAAAACATCATCTTCCTTAGGGTTTAGGCTGGGATTTGCACAAGGAAGAAGAAGCAAACAACAAGCCAACGATCAATCGAACAAGGAGGAAGAACGGAGGATCGATCGTTGGAGGAGAAACGAAACAGTCGTGCCCTAGGAGGAAGGAAAAGAGGATTTTGCCTTCTTCAATTGAAATCTAAAGCATTTATAGGTTAATCACTTAAACCTCTAGACTTTATCCTCAAATCTCTTTCTCTTTTCACTTTCATTTCTGGTCCAATTCATCTCCAAATTATAATGGCTCGTCATATTACTTCTTAAAATTATATTTCTAAATTTTCGTAGCCATTGGACAATTATTTCGGTCCTATTCAGTCAATCGGTCCGCCACTCGGAGAATTTCCGATCTGGACATTTTCTCCCAAATTTTCAGAAACATGTCTAAAGTTCACAATCAATTGGCGATCACTCTAGTACAGTTCCAAATCCACCATTCACACCCAATTATTCCATAATTCCCAAGATATCATAATCCAATATAATTATCTCACACATTCACAGTTCAAATCATTTACAAAATCAAATGCCGGGAAAAGTTACGAATGCATGTACCTATATGTGTATGTGCCAAATGACTCAGTCCTCTACAATCAGAGGCCAAATAAATGTTCACATCAGAAATATGAAATGGAAATTACTAGCCTGACCAAATTGACCCATATACCCTTCCCATTGGGGTCGGGATGTTACAGTTACCCCCTTTTGAGCATTTAACCTTGTTGTTTTCTTATTAATTGCATTACATTGAAACTTGAAAACTTTTAGCCTTACCCTTTCACAAGTTAAATGAAGTACTAAGTATTTGATTCCTTGATTTAGGGACTTTTGTTTTACATGTTATTCTGAGATGTTTTAGAGGTACATCTACTCATTTGTTGTTGATTTTTGTTACTGTCATCTTCTTTTATGTTTATTGTTACTTAAAAAAATGAGAAAAAAAAAGAAAAGAAGAAAAAAAGAAAAAAAAAGAAAAAATCAAAACAGTCGCATTTGATAGTGATGAGTAGTTGTAGTCCCGTATTTCTATATGTACAATTCAGATTTTTTTTTTGATTGTCCCACGTCACTTAGTACTTTGTGAATGCTTGTGCGTATCCTTTTTGACCTTTTTACCTCACCCTAACCTAAGCCCCATTACAGCGCTTAATAAAAGCCCTTTTGATCCATGAAGACATGAACTCTATGTAGTGAAAAATAGGTGAATTTGCAAGCCTATGGTAGTGTAATCTCATAGAGGAAGTTTTGAGCGAAACACAACCCTTATACACTTGAACGACAAGAGTGACTATCGTGAGGAAAGTTCATTTTAATTTTATGCTTGCTTTTGATCAAAGGTATCTATCTTTGATTTGTTTATGTGCATTGATGAACATATTATGATACATGTAGTAGCTTGATCCTTAAGTTTGCCGAATTGTAAGGGTTTGCAAACACTTAATTTTCGTTGAAAATAAAATGACAGAATATGTTGATTGTGACCTAAGTAAGTTGCTTGAGGACAAGCAACAATTCAAGTGTGGGGGTGTTGTTAATGGATATTTCTATATTAATTTTAGATACATAATTTATTAAACTCTTGTCCATTTATGTTTAAATTACACTAATTAAGAGTTATTTGTTTTATTGTTTTTAAATACCAGCCTCTCCATACCTCCAGCACTAACAACGAAATCAACCCCACGCAAAAAACAAATGAGAAAGGCTCCACAAAGCACTCTCCATAAGCTCCTCCTTTTGACGTTATTTTCATATTCCAACACTAACTCTTTAATTGGGAACTCTCCACTCACGCTTAGGGATATACACAAAACAAAGGGGGGCCACTAACATGGAGTGAGGCTGGTGGTTTAAAGAGGAAAACGTGACTCCAGCAACTACTTTGGACCCACCACCCATGCAGACAAGAGGAGTACTTCACGCAGGAGGCAGCCAAATTAAAATAAAAAGAAGTATGGGAAGAGGGCGTGAAGGTGGGACAGCAACGTGGATCTAGAGGCTAGTGGAGTGTGTGCTGTGCAAGGGTGAGAGTAGGTGCGTGAAGAGAATGAAATAAGAGAAGAGTTAGTGAATAAAAGAGGGGGGCTCATGAAGGCTGACGGGAGACCAAGAAGGAAGATCAACGTTTTTCTTTAGAGAAGAGAGCAAGGAAGTGCGTTTTCTGAAGGAGAAGACATTGGATTGCAGGTGTGGCGTGGAGCTGTGAAAAAGAGCAAAACTTTACTCCTTCAACAACCAAACATACACTCAAAACACACACACGTTAGCTGAATGAGAGGAGAACGTTGCAGCTGTGGGAAAAGAGATACACTCCATTGATTAACATCACAACGTTACACACCTCAAGACTCTCCACTCACTCACGTTGAAGGCAAGCAGGAGGTGGCAGGAAAATAACGTGAGCTAGCTGCTTGTGAAGAGGGAGAGAAGTTAAGGCTGGGGGGCTTGAGACGTTGAAGCAACCTGGTGGAAAAGGAAGCAAACGAAGCAGTTGGTGGTGTGGACAACCCCCACCTGTAGACAGCAACGAAGCATCTGGTGTCAAAAGCAATGAAGGAAACAACTACGTTGAGGAAGACTATGTTGGCAGCTGGTGAGTTGAAGAAGACACGTTGAAGCAAAACGTTGGAGCTGGTGGCAGTAGAAAGAAAATTTATAAAGACATAGAAGTGACGTTGGCAGCAGCTAGGTGTAAGTGACGTTGGCAGTAGATGATGGAAATAAAACAAAGAGAGTAAAAGAGAGCTGGTGGTGAAGGAACATGTGTGAGAAACGTGACTAAGGGTGGACCAAACACTTAGATAATCACCCATACAAAAGAAATAGAAGCATTGGTGGCACAACTTCCTCGAGGCGGTGACGGCACAATAAGAAGGAGAGAAATGAAGCGTGAGCTGATGGGATTCAAGAGAAGAAAAATGAAGCAGCTACGGTGGAGAAGGCTGGCCACACCACTACTTGAATTAGAGACAGCGTGGATGTTTGTGGACAGGAATACATAAGAGAATTGAAACTGAAGACAGAAGCGTGAAAGAATACAGCCGCAGAAAAAAGGATGTTTTAATTTATTTTCTTAATTTATTTTTAATTTCATATTTATTTTAATTGTGTGGATTTAATCAATGCAAACATATATTAAGACCATGATTTATGTTACATTGATAAATATGTGTGAGTAAGTTTTCTTTTCGGTTAAGGTTAAGATTGATATTGGATTAGGATAATTTTTGTTGTATTAATTTTTGCTTGATTAAATGCACATTTAGTCCTAATTTAGCTTGATCACCTAAATTAAGACCTTAGATGATTGAATGACAAAACCAATGGAATTTAATTTGTCAAAAAATTAATCAAGCGACATACTTGAGACTAAAGTGTAGACCAACCTTAGGATCTTGTGTGAGGATGCCTAGAATTAACGAACTTAATTTTAGGCTTCTTGTATTTACCGCCTTTTATTCCGAATTATCTATGGACGAAGTAGTGACTCGGATTTAAAAGATAATGGAACACCATGAACATTGGTTTTAACTTGCTTAAGTGAAGTATTTCCTAAATCAATCCACCGTTATAATTTTATTTTAAATGTCTAATCCAATTGAAATCTGATACCTTAACCGAACTTTTGTCATTTGATTAAATCTAACAGTTTTAATTCATACCTTGCAATTTTCTTATTTCCTTGATTTACTTATTTCATTTTATTTTATTTTCAATTCAATCAATTCGTGATCGTCTAAGTAATTTTTCATCGTTTAATTTAATTGTCTTACGTGTTGAAAATTTTTCCCTTAGGTACGATATCCAGTTCTCACCGATTTATATTACTTGTCAAAGGGGTGCGCTTGCCTCTAATTAGTCTAGATAGAATTTAATTGTTTTGTTTAGACCGTAACACTCACATGCAAGCACAAAGTCAGAAAAATAGTTATTCAAGATGCATAATATCTAGCATTTAATCCATTTTGCATTTGTTATTATATAAACAAGTCAAGGATGCTTAGTATGACACAAATACAGATGAAAAGAAACAATACAAGCAGAACAAAAATATCTCAAAAATAAAAGGACAACGATGCTTCTTATTTAATAACACACGATAAAGACACTTTTGATTAACAATACAAAAACAAAGATAGTTATCTCTTTTTTTGTAGTTTTTTTAATTTTCCTTTTTCGACACTGCATTCTAAGCATCCCATTCTACATTCATATGACAAGCTATACAAAATACACTTAAATACTAAACATCATACATAAGAGTCACCAAACACATACAGGGCACACAAGGGAAAAAGAAAAAAATAAAAAACTTTAAAGTTAGCATCATTTCAATAGTCAATCAAAGTTTCTCAAATAAAAAACATCAACATCATTCATGTACCACAATTAAATATTAGCTAAAGACCGAAATCCTTTAAGTTACTACTTATTTAAGGTCAGAAACTTGACCGTTGGCATATGTACATTATCTATTATCGAATGAATGCTTGAGCCCAACAGGAAGCATGCTCAAACTCTATGAGGAGCCTAAAGCACCTTCTCTTGAAGTAGTCTCTTTATCACCATGATGCTCCATGACTTCTGATCAGTGGAACTTCATCATTTCACCTTCATACTCTAACGTCCATTTGTCTTTTCGGGCATCGCCCTTCTCACACCAAGATGGTCTTCGTAATAGTATCACTAATGGGTTTGAAGACTCAACATCCTACTTGCCACCTTTAGTCTTCGGCTCGCTCGGCCACTACTTGTTCAATTCATATGTAATTAGCAGCTTTTCTTCTTCTTGATTCTCTTCTTATTCTTTTTCTTCTTTTACCTGTAAATAATTAGGAAAAGGAAACAAAATTCGATTAGCTATAGCATGAATTGCATGGCTTACCTGAGGAGGTTGCACATCCTCCATCTTTTCTCGAACTATAACCTCTTCCTCTCCTAACTCCGCTTACTCTTCCTTCTTTGCCTTGGCAAATCGAATAGGAAAAGGTGATGGAACCACCATATTCTGTAACTTATTTTGGATCATTTTTGGTTGTGAAGATGCATTTTGCGTTACTTCTTCTTTGACCTCTCTTTTAGAATTTTTCAGAAGTAGTTCCTACAATTCCTTACTACTCCACAATATGATAGCTTTCACACTTTGTTTGGGATTGATTTCCAGTTGTGCTGAAATTTTTTCAGAATTTTGTGCTTCTAATCAATTTATGGTTGTTGCCATATTCGCTATCAAATTCCTCGATACTTGCATTATTATGGATGTGAAATCTGTCACTTGATAGTCAAATCTGGAAGTAGCAACAGATGAAAACTCATCATCATAATAAGGATAATATGAAAAATCAAAATCAAAAGCATACTAATAGTGAGTCATGCTGTTAAAAGATCGAAAAATCAGAAAAAAATCATGAAAACTAAAACAAACAGAAGATAAGGTAACCAAAAGCAACAAAACCAAAAACAAAAACAAAAACATCATTAAAACTGTTGGATCCCCGCTTCCGGAGCCCAACATCGGACATGAGAGCGTGGTGCTGTATGCGTGGGGTGAAGCATGTTAATTAAACGATTAAGGAAAAAGACCGTCGGAAGCTCAATGGACCTACCGTGAACAAACTCAAACTTGCCTTCATTTGATTTAAACAAACAAATCCATAATTCATGCTCCAAAAGATGAGTTCCACAAAGCTTTAAGAACATCTCAAAACAAATTACAACTTTGAGTTCAAGAGCCAAAAATACAAAATACCCTTGAACCAATAATACTTGAAATGTAACTAAAGCCTTGGCTTCCAAAAATATAACATTGAAAAGAAGTAAACATAACAAAATAGAGTACTGCCATAACTCGTGACTCACTCGGTCTCTTGTTTGTCACCTAAATGGGGAAGATTAGAGGGGGTGAGCTATAAAGCTCGTGGGAACATATTCATAATATAGCAATAAGAAAAAGTATTCAAAAATAACTCATTGTTGTGGTACTTGTTAAAATCATAGCAATTGAGCATGTATGAGTCATTATCTTGGAAATGCTTGACTTGTGAACAATTCATGATGCATGAAACATAATAACAGATCATAAACACATAAAATAACATGATGGTCTGGGTTAGTCCCTGATTCATGACGTACTACACATTCCCATCGAAATGGTTATGTGTAGACGTAGTTTCGTGAGGGAATCTTGTGAGAAACCCCGTGCCACTTGCGGCAAAGGAGAAGCCTTTTCGTGAGTCAATGTGCACTTGACTGTTCGTGAGGGACATACCGCAAACCCACATAACATGCATAATTCAAATTCTTGTAAACTTGTTTGCCAAACTGGCACTTGCTTGGAAACTTGCTTGTCATACATTTCGGAAAGCATGATTTCATGTGCATGTATTCTTGAAAGGAGAAAACCCTTTTTTAAAAACCTTTTCATAAATCATGAATGCAATTCAGATAGCAAAATATAATCATCCCACAATAGCATGTAATGCAATCATTGATGATGCAATTTAAAGCATTAAATCTTTCTTGATTTGAACAAAACAATGAGTAACTTATTTACTCTATTATAAACATGAACCCACCTTGAAATCCTTGCTTGTTCTTGCCTAGGAATGAATATCCTCTTGAACCTCTTGATCCTCTTGCCTCTCTCGATCTCCTAAAACAAGAACCAAAATCCCATTCAATAACTCACGCTGAAACAATATTTCCATTCTTAACTTCCATCCAAAATTTCATATCCTTAAAGACTAATTCAGAACTTCTCTTCTTCACAAAACTTGTAGATCTATGACTATAGTTTACAACGCATCAATAATCACCTCAATAGGACTTCTGTAGCAAAAGATATGCCCAAAACACTAACACTCAACTTTACTGGAAACTGGGCCTCGTCGCGATGAAGGCTCGCTCGTCGCGACGTGCGGCCTGATGTACGTCGTGACGTGCGGCCTGATGCACGTTGCGGCATGTGGGTCAGGAGATCTACTCCGAACCCAGATTTTTCGACATTTTCAGACCTTAATCTCTTCCTTTCTCAAATACAACACATCTAACCCTTAAATCATGTCCTATACTTCCTTTCTAAGTTCATTCTAACACAAAATCATCAACAAACACAAAAACCCAAGGATTTAACCAAAGTTTCCGAAAACCCTAACTCCATCGATTTTTACTTCATACAACCCATTCTAGGTTTCAATCCGTCTCAAACAAGAGTAAAAGAACATAAACTTACCAACAAGTGCTTCAATCCGTTCGAAAATCTTCAAGAAAGCAAAGCCCCTTCTTTTTCCTCAAGCTTCCACGATACCCTCTTCTCCTTTTCTCCTCTTTCCCTTTCTTTCCTTCTTCTAATTCTATTCCTTAAGTCTAGATGGACACAAGTACCATATTACCCCTCCTTACGAAGCCTTAATCATCATAACTTAAGTGCCTTGCCCATTTTGCCCTTATACACTTTTACTCTTTCTTAACCACTTATTCCACACTAATCTTAAATTGATCTTAATTTTCCTCTAACACCTCCAATTAAAACAAACTATACAATAACTCGAACAATTAACATAATTCATACATAATAACATCAAGAGGAATGATTTGGTGTAGCACCCCCATACCATAGGATATGTATCGGGACGCCCGTAGGTCATTCCGACACACACCCTACGATAAGGGTGCGCCATTTAACAACCACTAACACTCCACATGGCATCAAAATCATAAAGCATTAATATGAAATCCACTAATTTTGAAACCATAAATTCTCATTTCATAACCTCAAAGCAAATAAATTTACACAACTGGTATGTTCAGACATTACTCCAAAAGGAAATCAAACAAAAGGCTAGCTAGGTCATCCTCAAAAGTGCCAAATGACCGACACAGTGTGCATGACTTTTCTTGCCAACTCAATCTACACGGCAGAAAAGTCCCTCCTGAGCTATAAGTCTACTCTCCTGGCCCCGAAAAATAATTTGCAATTTTGGGTGAGTTTATGAACTCAAGTGAGGAACCATCATCGATGGTTCACCCAATTCATGCATATACACATACATAACATGCCTACGCACAATTATCTCACCAAATCACATTTAGTAGTACCACATAATTTTCATACCAATCCAAAGAATCAATTCAAATGCACATGGAATGTGTATGAGACGCTTTTCCAATTTATTACGTTGTTGTGACTGAGTGCTTGAAACTGTCCCATTAAGGGCGTATTACACGGTGAGCCATAGGCTCTGAATCACTATGGGCTCAAGGCCCAATCACGTTGAGCTTTAAGCTCTCGCTATCGCTTCCGTCACAATCGCCAATTATCGATCATGCAATTATGCATGAAGTGCATATGTCCAAATAAAACAACACCAACATCATATCGATCCCAATTCAACATATACACATAAGTCTCGTGCATGTAATCGCAAGAAAATCACATATGACACTTCTATGTCGTAATTCTAATCCATCGGACCTCCGATTCCGCAATCCAGCACAAACAAACACAATTTTCCCACCATTATTCTCCACAGGTTCTAAGTGCGTAATTATAAACACTTACTAACCGAGGAACCATCTAGGTTTCTCACCTAATAACTTCCGAGCTAATGCCGGAAGTCTCGCAACGTCTGTGGGATGACGCTCCAACCGAGCCCCTATAACAATTAAAATAAGTAAACATTACCAACCAATAGTTAAAATATCAAACAATGCACATGGAATAAGTAAACGTGTATAATGCATGTTCATGGCATTCCTGCCCTAATCCAAAATTTTCCCATAAAAAATCCGTCTAAAAATTAGAAACCTATTACGCCGACGGGCGCAATTGGACCTCTATATGTCCCCAATTAAACAAAACAAGTGATTAAAGGCTCCGTTGCCGGCTACGTTAATTTCCGCTTAAAATTCCCAATTTCTCATAAAATGAAATTCAATGTGTCATAAATCTGATGCCTCAAGAATCAGGTCAATCGAACGTCGGACGGAAAAGAAATTGACAAAAGAAGCAAGAAATCCTAAAATACCAATTAACAAATAAAATAATAAAATAAAATAAAAAGAACCAGCCTCATTTGGGCGAGACGTCGCCTAGCGGGCTGACTCATCCGCCTCGTCAAGCTATGGCGAGGCGTCGCCTAGCGATGCCGACCCTCACTAAGCCTCGCCACTAGGCGAGGCGCCGCCTAGTGACCAAAGCGTGATTCATCTTCCCATTTCCCCTTTTTTCTGATTTCTAATCCAACTTCCAATATCAATAACTTATTGCACACAATTCAGAAAATTACCAACTATATCTCATTGGAAAGATCATGAAATCCTCTACAATTCTCAAGAAGACCATAAAAATCAATTTCACCCTTAAGGGTGTCAAAAATTCCATTAAAGCTACTGCCTACTCAAATCCCATTAAAACAGAACAGTACATTGCAAATTCCATTCCTCTCTGATTCTTCAGCCAAAAATTACCACATAAATATGCTCAATAAGTTCACAATGTCATATACAACTTTCATGAACAACCCAAAATCAAATTCCATAACTACCTAGGTCAAAAAATTCAACAAAGAATCAGTCTACTGAAATCAACTAATCTGGAAAGTAATTTCCCAAACAACATATCTCTTAGCACAAATGTCACCAAATTCACTACCTTATACCCCTGAAAAGATAAGATCACCAAATTCAAGTTTCATGAAGAACTCAAACTCCAATTAGATTTCTAACAAGTTCAAATCTATTATGCAAGTTACTGCCATTATCAGCAATTCACAACCTAATGCAGGGTCAGTTTTTGCAAAATCATAACTCCCAACTCTGACCTCTAAAAATTACACACCATAAATCATTTTCAAGATAATTTCTTCCTATACAACTTTTCAGAAGATCACTCACACCAATTCAGTCCACAAAATTTGCTAAAATTGCTCCCAAGCAAAAAGCTCACAAAATCAATACTTTGACTAGGTTTCTCCAAAAAGCATAAAACCAATCAATAGTAATCAGTTCATATCTCCCAATATACAACTCGAAAATTAGCAAGATCAGTGGAAATGGAAAGCTAACTCAATATGCCTCAACTTTCATAAAGACCATTTTTCCTAGTTCCATACCAATTAATTTAGAAAAATCAACAAAGTAATCCGGTCATAACTGCGGGTACTGTTCACAGGCAATAAACACAGTAACTTTCCATGCAAAATTTCACCCTTCTAGCATTACAATTTAACAACACCTATTTCACACAAAATTGTAGCCAACATCCCAAAGTTTAATTGGGAACAAACTTCACCTCATTTGCACACCTACACAATAAGTTATGATCAAAACATTCCAATAGGTCAAACACCAATTTTCCAGATTTCAACATTACCCTAACTCCTATCACTTCTAATATCAATAATACATCCCTAAGCATCCAATTATACCTCTAATTCAACCACAAATTCATCACAACATATACTTACATGATTATACAAAAGTTGGCAGCACTAACACAAATTATCTTCCTAAGTTTTCCATTCATCTAACCTTACAAACTCAATCCAAACCAACCCAAAATCAAGGAAAACTATAGTCTTTCATTCATCCATAACCAAGTATACATTTAAACCCATTCAAACCTTCTACTATGATGATCAAGTAAATGTATAAAGGATCTCCATGCATGCTTCTAACTACCAAAAGCATAAAAACAAACATCAATACTCACCTTAAACAAGTTCAAGCTATCAATTCTCCAAGTTCACACACACCTCTCAACCTTTCCCAAAACCTATGGCTATCACAACAACCATGCATATCATCATCTTCTCAAGTATTTATCTTGGTCTATGTGTGGAGAGAAGCAAGCAAGGAACCAAGGAGATCCTTCTTGTCTTGTATGGAATGAGAATAAGGGAAATTCAATGGAGGAGAAGCACACCAAGGAGAAGAAGCAAGTTTTGATGATGCAAGGAGAATTGGCCTTTTAAGTGATTCAAATGTTAAAAGAAACAAGGAGAAGGTCGTATGGGAGGGAGAAATAAGACAAAACTAATTAATGAAATGGGACACTTGGCTTTAAGTGTAATAAAATATAATTTATCCTAATCCAAATTAATTTAGTACTAATTCCAATTAATCTCTAATCATGGCACTAGAATATTATCCTAACCTCATTTATCCACTAATCTTATGCCATTAGGCAATCTTGTTTGGTACAAAACAGCTCACTCAGTCAGTCAGTTGGAATTTTCTGGTCCGGGCAAGAACTCCGAAAAATTTCAGAAAAATTCCCATAAATCTCTAAAAATATAAAACAATTTATGGCGCACTCCAAATAATTTTTCAAATACAATTATCCCATAAGTTTCACAAAAAATCTCAATTTGAAACCTAGGCCGAAAAATGTCATGAATGCATGTATACCATGTGCAATTGCAAAACAATCATCAGTTATAGAGGCTATATGTTGTATGAGCATGCCGAGATATAATCCAATTCTCCTAACCCGTCCCAAATTACCAATAAACCCTTCCTATGGGAGATGGGATGTTACATTTGGGGCCCAACATTTCTCCCGCTCTTAAAAGAAATTTCGGCCTCGAAATTTACCTGAATCATCGAAGAGGCTTGGATACTTCTCCTTTATAGCGTCCAAAGGCTCCCACGTGGCCTTTTCCACTGAATGGTTCCTCCACAGAACTTTAACTAGCTTAACCGTCTTATTCCTGTGGACTTTTTCCTTAGTGTCCAAGATCTCTACTGGAATTTCCTCATAACTCAAATCGTCTATTAACTGAACCTCCGAAGCCTGAATGATATGAGAAGGATCTGATCGATACCTCCTCAACATGGAGACATGAAAGACATCATGAATCTGAGACAATTCTGGCGGCAACGCCAACCTGTAGGCTAGTGGTCCGATCCTCTCAAGAATCTCATAAGGACCCACATATTTTGGACTCAACTTGCCCTTCTTGCCAAACCTCATTACTCCCTTCCAAGGAGACGTCTTGAGGAACACTTTTTCACCGAATTCATATTTCATCTCCTTCCGATGAGCATCGGTGTAACTCTTCATCCTATCCTGAGCTGCCTTAACGTAACATCCCGTCACCGATGGGATGGGTACAGTTCACCTCATACGTATTCTGCATACGTATTTTGCATATGTATTCATAGCCTTTGCATTCTTGATAAATGTTCATAATTGCACAAGCATATGTATGTAGATGCATGTATGACATATTTCCGACTTGATTGTGGAATTGGAGACTTTGTGATTAAGGTTAATTGTGCTTTGATTTGTAAATTGGAGTATTAAATTGAATTTAGGAATTGAATTTAGGAAATTGGAGTATGTGATTAGATGTTTTCTAATTTTGATGATTTATAGGAATTTTTCTGGAATTTTTAGAGTATCGGGTCCGGACCGGAGAACCAGAAAAAATGGCTTAGTGACTGATTAATTATGATTCTGGTTCCAAATGTGATTGATAATTGATATGAGGTAATTTGAATTATGATTTGAGGAATTAGGGTATGAACCATTAGAATTCGGGAGAAATTAGAATTAGAAATTGGATTGAGGTTGTTCAGATTTGGACTTGTGGCAAATGAATTTGCCAAACAAGCCTTAGTAATCCTTTAATATTTAAACCTATGCCTTTGAAAACTTGCTTCCACGATACTTGCTTCTCCCTTGAAGAAAAACTTGAAGTCTCCTCCCTCCTCCATCGTGATTTCCTCTTTGACTTGCCTCTTGATTTCCTCCTTGCTAGTTCTTCCTCTTCTTTCCTTACATCTATCATCTAATTGGGTGTTGAAGATGGTAAAGATATGCTTGGTTTTGGGTGTTGCCGTAGATGGTGTTTGAGTTGGGAGTTAGAGATTGAAGTGGTTTTCAAAGGTTTAAGCTTTAATCAAGTAAGTGCCTACTTATTTATGCTTTAAATAGTTAGATTTGAGTTAGACTTGAGTAATGAATTAAGGTATTAATGGTTTAGCTAATTTGAAGTTTTCTGATGATTTAGGTTTAAATGAAATGTGGATTTTGATTTGGGTGTTTTATGAATAATGTTTATTTGGTGGGTTTGAAGTTAGGAATGAGTTGTGTTAAGTGTAGGTAGTTGTTTTGGAGTGTTTGGAAGAGAAAGAAATGGTTTGGGATGAAAAATCGGGAAATTTCGGTTTTCAAGTAGGCGTGCGAGGGATGATGCTTTCCGAAAAATAAATTGGAGATTGTTAATAATTGGGAATTAGGAATTTGATGATTCAATTAGATAGGGATTGATTTCAATTTAGAGATTATGAATTCGGGAGTACGAATTTCGATTTAAGAGATTGGAGTTTCGAAAAATTGATTCGTGGTTCTCAAAATCGAATGACAATTGAATAGCTTAATTTGATTCTTAACGATAACTCCTATGTCTTATAATTTGACTTCGAAGGATCTAGAACTTAGCCAATTGAATCATGGTGTTAGAAATTGCTATGGATTAGTGTGAATATGTGGAATTGAGACACTTCGAGTTTGAGGTCGGAAATGTCATAACATGCATAGTATTTAAATTATTCGATATACTTGCATCATTGATTATTGAAATTGGTAACATTAGTGATGTTCGGTTATTCTGATTTTTATAGAGGTCCAAGTGGAGCGTCGATCTTCTGACGCAGATGAGACTTCCCGTCAGTAGCTCGGAAGTTTAGAGGTGAGTAACCTAGTTGGTTTCTCAATCTCTGATGTGCTATATGCTTTGTGCGGAACCATCTCGTGATTCCGATTGAGTGATTCGCATGTGATATGTTATTGAGAATCGTGAACGATGCTAGGTATGAATAGAAATCGAAGAATCGAGTTGCCAGACCGGAGCTCATTTTGATCCGATTGGAGCTATAAGCTCGCTTATCAGGATAAGTGAAAAGGGATTAGTGCATACCCGAGGGCTCTCCTATCCCTCGCGCGGGTCAGAAAGGCATACCCGGAGGGCTCTCCTATCCCGAAAACGCGATTACATGTGATATGTGATGTGCCCGTAAATGGGATAATTTCGATGCCCAATACAACGTTAAAATGAAATGGAAAGCATTATGCATTCAGTCTGTGTTTATGCTGTGAATTTGATATAGGATTAAATGCAAATGTGTGATCATGGTTTAATGAATTTATGAATCGTGATTCTGAATATGAACTTGTGTTGCTTTGTACGCAATTTTGCATAATGCATGAATTGAGTAAACCATCGATGATGGTTACTCATTGAGTTCGCAAACTCACCCAAAATTGTATTTATTTTTCGTGATGGTGGGCATGTGACTCCTAGCTCCGATTTTGAGACTTTTCCGCTGTGTGTGTTGGCGCGAGAGGAGCATGGCCCATGTGTGGTCACAAATGGGGATCCTTTGGGATATTTTGGGATGACCTAGATAGGAGTTAGTATCTGTCTATTTTAGATCTGTGACAGATTTGTAATTGTGATGTAGTATGTACTTATGGTTTTCGTGAATGAAATGAAGGATATCTTTTCGTTTCAAAATTTAATGAAATTGTTATTATTGCTTTATTATTGTGATGCTATGAGAGTTATAGAATTGATCGATCGTAGTGCAACCTCATCGTAGGGTATGTATCGGTATTGTAACATTCCACCCCGATGTGAAGGGTAAAATAGTAAAATTGGCTGGGGTAAGAGTGATTAGACTGCTTTGACATTGTTATGCATATTGGTACGGTGATCAAAGAAAATAGTGCACATGAAATAACCGTACATGCATACATGATATTCCAGATTTGGGCCTAAACGGTATTTTATTGTGATTAACGTGGTTATTATGTGGGAAAAATTATTCTGAGTGCACCATCGAGTGTTTATATTTTAAGGGATTTTTAGAAATTTTTCTGAAATTTTCCGGAGAAAATTCCTGGACTAGGAAAAATACCGGGTGACAGACCAATTGGTCAAAGGTAGTAGAAGTCATTATCAATGGTATTGGATTATGGATATATGGCTATAGGGGTATTGGACAAGTGTTAACTGTTGGAATTTGGGATATAAATTATTATTCGATGAAGATTTAGTGAAGGCTTGACATGTTGGACCCCGATCTTTGAGTGAAAATTTGAATTATAAAAATGAAATTTAAGGGTGCTTGGTGAATGTATTGTATAATAGATGGCTTAAAAATTTAAAGAATATTGAGAAGAAAAGAAATGATCTGATTTTGATATCTTTGGGGTTTTGAGTTGATTGGTATGGTTTATGAAATTTAGTAGATGAGTTGATTGAAATTAAGTTGAAAATCATGACTAAAAAGAGAAAGAGTGAAAATATGAAAAATTATGAAATAGTTGACTTTTTGGCCTTTGAAAGTTGACTTTGATTTAGGCATAATTTGAGAAAATGGTCTTCTGGAAACTTGTAGATTATATTAAGAGCTTTATGTGGACATAAAGTTTGTAATTTTCGATATCGGAGTGAAAGTTATGATCAGTCAAAGTTTATGTGTGATAGGGTTGACTTTTGACTTTAATTATGATTGAAATTTTGACTGAGAAATTAACCTAATTAGAGGTTAATTGAGCTTTGATGTTCTGCATGAAAATTTAAGGATTTGTTTTGATCTTTATTTCGATATAAAGTATGCAATTTTTCGATCTCGGAATAATAAGTTATGATTTTACAAGTTTATATTGTGGTTTTAGCATGATTATTAGAGGATAGTATTTTGACCGAAAATGGACTCCTTTATGAGTTGAATTGATTTGTATGTCCTTCATGGAAGTTGAAGAGCTTCCTTCAAGCTTTCTATAGAGACTAAGTTTGTCAAAATTGGAGTTCGGGATTAAGAGTTATGAATTTTGGAAGTTTTATGTGAAAAAAAGAAGAAAATGTATCACCCCTGTCATAGGCGACGCGTCACTGTGGTGACGGTGAGCGTTTATTTCGCGCACACCAGGCGACGCTGGCTCAAGATCACCAGGGCGACGCGTCGCCTGGGCGAGCGAGCCTCGCCCGCCCAGCAGCGCCTGTTGCTCCATACGGGCGCCGCTTTTGTTTCTCCCACGACGCCTGCTTTTGATTTTTCTTGCTTGTTATTTCCTCCAATCCGACCTTTGTTCATTATTTTGCTTATATCTTTCCGTCCGACATCCGATTGAGTTGATTCTTGCGGCGTTGGATTCCTAAGACAATTCCCTACATCCTCATAGGAAATTTGTAATTTTATGAGATTAAATTAATGGAGATTAATTTAATCAAAGTGAGTCGGGAAATTTTTTGAATATAGTTCAGTATTTTGTGAAATTCGGGATTTGTAGAGATCCGATTGAAGTGATTCTTGAGGCGAAATAAAGATAAGACAAGGGGCTACAAATCATATGAAGAAATGAAATGTCAATTTTGCCCCTAAGACCTTGAATTATGAATGGAAGTTCAGATTAGGTGTAATTTTGGATTAGGAACACCTGAGAGTATTTTGAGCATAACTTTTGATCTGGGAATCTAAATGAGACGATTCTTATTTTGAATTAAACTACAGACATAAGAATACAATTGTTATGAAGACATCGAGTTTCAATTCTGGGATTAAGAATGTGAATTTCTGGACGGAAATAATCGTACATGGAAAATGTGTTAGAATATAGAAATACCCGAACTGTTTTGTGTATAACTTTTGATGTAGTGATCGGAATTGAGGGCGGTCAGTGGCGTTGGATTCGTATGATTGAGAGGAACACTTCTCGAGAAGAAAGTTTTAACAAATTCCTTCAAATTGATAGTGCGAATCAGATCCGCATGTATAAATGAAGTTAGGGACAATTTTGGAATTAGGTCAACAAGTGAGGGCATAAGGGTCATTTGTGCCCCATTTTAAGTGACATGGCAAACTCACTTGGGACTGTCGATTAAGCATCTGGAATGCACGAAATAAGCAGCAAAACATGAAAGAAAATAAGAGAGAAATAAAAGAAAGAAAAGATGAAGAAGAGAGAAGAGAAGAGAAACTTCGTGGAGGTCAAGGAGAAGAAGATGAAGGGAAAAAATAAAGCTAATTTGGTTTTGATGGTTTCAAAAGGGACTTTGATGCTATTTCAAGAGGAAGAGATAGAAGAAGAAGGAAAGCTTGTCTTGGAGCTAAAAAATAACGAAAATGGAGGAGAGAGAAGGTAAAGAGAGAAAATTTTATGTTTGAATTTTGATGAGTTTATTGGTTGATTTAGCTTAATATGGTTATGAATTGAAGTTTTCTATGATTATTTGAAGATATTAGACTATGGTTATATTTAATTTTGGTTATGGAAGATTCTAGAGAGAAAGCTTAGTGAAGAAGATGATGAATAGTGAAATTTAGGGTTTTTGAAATTGTTGCTTTAGATTGCTTGAATTAGTGATGAATTTGAGATTTCTTAAGTTAATTTTGATGTTTATGCTTTAGGTGAAGTTTAATTTGAAAAATTGTAAATTGAGGTTTAGGCCAAATTAGAAATTTGGGGATTTTGTGAATTAATGGTGTAGAATCATCAATAATAGCACTAATTGATGAAATATGGAATCAATTTTGAAGAAATTGTGATTTATGGTATTGAATTTGTGCAATTGAGTTTAGGCCAATTTTGAAAATTGGGATTTTCAAAATTGGAGATTGAAATAACTTGAATATGAGAGGAATTGATATTTCCTAAGTTCAATTTGAGAAATTAAGTTAATTATGATATTGAATTTGATTGGATTGATTTAGGTTCAATTTGTAATTTGGGAGTTTTGGAATTAGTGATGTAACTATCTTGGAATTAGTAAGAATTGATGACTTATGCATCAAATTGAAGGATTGTTATTTATGAGATTAAATTTTGATGAAATTGATTTAGGAATTTTAAATTGAAGGAAGAAAGGAGAAAAGGTCAAATTGCAGAGATGGACAAGATGCTAGCATGGATATGAGGTGGGTAGTATATTTATTTATTGAATTATAAGCTAAATGTGAAAATTTGAAAATTAAAGAAAGCAAAATTTGATTTTTGATAAATTATTATTGATAAAATGTTTGAAAAGGATGTAAATGTTTGAAATTATGATTTCAAAGGAGTAAAATGAGTTTTAGAAAATACAAGACTAATGAATTTCATGGTTTTCAAATTATGTGATTTATGATTTGAATGATTTAAAGAATTAGTGCATATATTGATATGTGATTTACGCGAATTGCATTAGATTGATTATGTGCAATTATGTGGATATATGCTTGTGTCATCTATGACACAATTTGATGTTATGAGTTGAAAAGGTACAAAATCAAGATTTTGAAAAGTGCCTTGAGCGTCAATTCAATTTTCGTTATGTGTTAAGTGGGTTTGGTCAGTCCTTTTGTGAGTCGTCATTGTCTCTACTGCTTAAGCCTTCGCCATCGCGCTCAGAATAGGCATAGGAGTTCAACTCTGACTTCTCTGCTCACTACCGCATGAACCGCTTATGCTTGGAATGTGCAGACGTCTGCTTGGACCGAACCAAACCAATTACGATGTGTTATGTGTTTTTAATTTGATTATGATGTGATACACTATGATGTGATGCATTCATGTTTAAGACTGCATGTTTTGAAAAAGGTTTGAGATTTTGAGAACGAGAAAGTAAAATTTTCAAGCATGAAATTCTCAAATGGATATAAATGTTTTGAAACAAATGAAAATTTTGAGAAAATCTTAGAAAGTGTTGATGAAATTGAAAAGTTTGAAAATGAGTTTTGGAGAAATTCTTAAATGGGAAATGTTTGAAAAGTTTGAAAAATAAAAGATTTTTCCGCTTATTGTTCGGTTTATAAATGTATTATCCACGAGCCCGAGCTCACCCCTTTCATCCCCATCTTCGTGTTTTCACATGTGAGATCGGATGGAAGACGAGTATGATGTCAACCCGATAGTTTTGTATTGCTTTTGTTTATGGCTTGAAAAGTCATCATGTAAATTTATGATGTATTTCAGTTATGAGTTATGTATGATTGTGGAATAGATTTTGTACGTAAATTTGAATTGAGATGGATATAAATGGCAATTGGAATGTATATGAATGGCTTGTGATTGAATTGTGAATATTTGAGTTGAGATGTATTATGGATTGAAATAATGAAGTGTTTAGAACTAAGGTTGTGCTTCTGCTGGTGTTTGGATGCCGGACGGGAGGTCCGATGTTGCCTTGTGTTATTGGATTATGTATTAGAAGTGCGTTTCTTTGGTTTTTAAATTTTTGGGCTGTCAAAATACAGCCGTTATGCTGCCGAAATTATGGTAAAATGGGTTTAAAGAAATGAGTTTGAGGATTTATATGATGGTATAAGAAATGATTAAGATGATTTAAGTGAATTGAAATTGGTGAGGATGAGTTTCCAAAAAGGGAATTGTATGGAATGGTTATGATTTGAATGAGATGGATTTAAGAGAAAAGGAATGAATAAGAAGAAAGAAAAAAATTTTTTATACCGGATTGGAAATGTCGTAAGGTTTCCAACGCGATGAGTTTTCTATGCTTCATGTTTGAAACGGATGTCGGTGTGTGTTTCAGTTTGATTATTTCGATTCGCATTCGATTCGGAAATTCTGCCTTTCGAGTTTCTCCGCTTTATTATTCGTATTTCCGATGCACAATTTTCGGAGTATTCGTTTCGCTCCGATGATGCGATTTGTTTTCGATTAGCGATTTCTCGCTTTTCGATTCCGAATTCTGTTTTCTGTGCTTCGTTTTCGGTTGGGATCCGGTTCTCGGATCGGGTCCCAATATTTATGGTATCAGAGCAAGAAGAGTTTATAAGGATTCATGCGTACGTATGAGGGAATCTGTATGAGTAGTTGGATTTCGGAAACGGGATCCAACATGACACATGGCATGATATTAGCCATGTATTTATTTAAGTAACCTTATGTTGTCTTCTTTTAGCTTAATTCCACACACTCTCACGACACTCTCTCATCTTGGAGGATATTTGGTGATTTTTTTTCCCATCTTCGTGGCTTCTCTTCTTCCCTTTCTTGGTGAGCTTTGATCACTCTAGTTTCCTTTGTTGTTGAACATCCTACACCTCTTCCACCTTGCTCTTCTTTCCATCAAAGAAATTGTTCACTTTCCAACCCTAGAGACGGTGGTCTACGGGTGGTGGAGCAAGCTAGGTCTTGGGGTTTTCCTTGAAGAATTTGAAGATTTAGTGACTTAATTATGTAAGTATCATGTTTCAAAGTTATATGTATGGTTATTTGAAGCTAGCTTGATGAGAAGGTGAGGATTGAGTGTTAATGGAGTATGTGTTTAACTTGATATTAATAGTTGGTCATACTTGTGTTTTGAGTGTATGTTGAGCCTAAGTGAATGTATGAATGATCTAGTAACTTATTTCTTTTTCATTAGGATGCTTATGCATGTGGAATTGGTATTAGAAGTGATAGGAGTTAAGTTGAAGATGAAAGCTGGAAAATGGATATTGAACCTATTGCAATGTTTTGATCATAACTCATTGTGTAGGTAAGAAAATGAGTTTCAGTTTGTGCCTAATTAAACTTGAGCTTGTTGGCTACAATTTTGTGTGAAATAGGTGTTGTTAAATTGTAACTCTAAAAGGTCGAATTTTAGCATGGAAAGTTACTGCTGATGGCTGGAATGCACAGTAACCGAACCACATAACCTAGAGTTTTGCTGATTTCTATAAATTAATTTAGAAGGAATTAGGGAAAATGGTCTTCATGAAAGTTGAAGCATGTTAAGTTAGCTTTCCATTCCCACTGATTTTACTATTTTTAGATCTGTATATTGGGAGATATGACCTGTTTACTATTGACTGGTTTTGAGCATTTTGATGAAACCTAGCCTAAGTGTAGATTTTGTGAGCATTCGGATTGGAAGAAATTTTAGAAATTTATGTGAATTGAATTGGCATGAGTGATCTTCTGAAAAGTTGTAGAGGAAGAAATTATCTTTAAAATGATATATGGCATGTAATTTTTGGATGTCAGATTTGGGAGTAATGAATTTGCAAAAACTGAACCTACATTAGGTTTCTCACTGCTGCCCTGATCAGTACATTGTTTGGCAGATTTGAAATTGTTAGAGGTTGAATTGGAATTTGGGTTCTTCATGAAAATTGAAGTTTGAGATCCTATATTTTCAGGGATATAAAGTAGTGATTTGTTTGACATTTGTGCTAGGAGAGATACTGGTTGGAAATTTACTACTCAGATTGGGACAGTTTAGTAGACAGATGCTTCGGTGAATTATTTGACCTAGTTAATAAATGAATTGGGATTTTGGTTGTTCATGAAAGTTTTAGATAACATTGTGATATTGATGAACATATTTATTGTGTAATTTTTGACTGAAGAGAATGAAAGTTACTGAATTTACAAGATACTGTACTATGTTGAGTGACTTTGAGTGAGCAGTAGTTTTCATGGGATTTTTGACACCCTTAGAGGTGGAATTAATTTGAATGGTCTAAATGAAACTTGTAGAGGGTTTCATTATCTTTCCAACAAGGTATGGTTTGCAATTTTCTGAATTGTGTACAAAAAGTTATAGAGGATTGAAATTCGGTTTGAACACAGGAAAAAAAAAGAGAGGAAATAAGGACTTATAGATATAGATATTAATTGTTTTATTTGAATATTGGTTTCTTTCGTGAATAACTTTTCCGTCCGACTTCTGATTGACCTGATTCTTGAGGCATCGGATTCATTGATTATTTAATTTCATTTTTTGAGAAATTGGGGATTTGTGGACGGAAAATTGACGTGGGTCCGAGTAACGGAGCCTTTACTCACTGTTTTATTTAATTGGGGACCTATAGAGGTCCAAATTGAGCGCCGTCAACGCCATTTGATTTCTTATTTTGAAATGGATTTTTCTGATAAAAAAATAGGATTTGGACCGAGAATATCATGAACATGCATTGTCCTTATTCTATATTTGTGCATAAATGGGAATTCTTATGCAAAGTGATTAATGTGTGCATATGGCATAAATTGGTAGTCAGGGATAAATGTCCCGACTCAGTGTTCTCGTAAATTGGAAACCAATTCAAATCGAGCGATCGTGAGTAGACCTATATGGTCTTACTTATTGGTTATTTGCTTTTATTATATGTTGAATGTGTATTGATTTATTTTATTGATTGTGATTAAATATGGGTTCGGACGGAGGTCCGGTGATTGATTATGTATTGGGAATTGCGTTATTGAAGTGCTCCTTGAATGTAAATGGATGACCTAAGTGTATATATTGAGATTGTTAAATGTCTTGCATGCATAATTGCACATAAATGAAATGTGACTTCTTAATTAGATGTCGAATGCCGGACTATGGTCCGATGATAGTAATTATGATTGATCGAGCGCATGCAAATATGCATAAGACATTCCATCGCATGAATATATGAAAGATAATGGAGTTGTGACCGAGTAGTCAAAATGAGTGAAAAGAGCTTCGTGCTTAGATATCGATTTGAGCCTCGTGCTCAACGACAATGAGCCCTTTATGGGACGATTTATAATGAGCCCTATATGAGACGGTTTAATGAGCCCGATATCCACGGGTACGGACGGTTTAGATACTCGGTCACAACAAAGTAATTAAATGGAAAGTGGGTCTCATGCACATATGCATAACATGATTGATTTGATTGTATGGAATGGGAATGGTTGAATTACTTGTATTGAATGGGACCGCAACATCGTATTGAATGGGAATGTGACATCAGGTTGAATGGGAATGATAAATTGATTGAATGATCGATTTGATTATATTGAATATGACATTGTATCGACATAATGAAAATATGAAACTGTATGTGAATGTGAGTGTGATAGGAATATGAAATGTGACTTAATGGAAATGAAAGTATGTGTTATATGTTATGTGATCGGGTGAACCATCGATGATGGTCACTCACCGAGTTCGCAAAACTCACCTAAAATTTGCATCTATTTTTCAGTTCAAGAATACCTCGCTTTGACACGGAGTATGTCTCATCGTAGGCAAGTGAAGGATTGAGGTCGGGATGGGCCAGGTATGCATTAGTGTCTTATCGAATAGTATTCCGCAATCTTTGTGCAATAATGCTTTGTATTTATAATGAGCCACCGTGGTTCTATTGTTTTACATTAATCGATTGTAAAATTATTATTGGATGACCGTAATAATCGAAAATGATTAATCGTGAACATGGGCTCAAGTTTCATCGCTTATGTCGCGTTAATGAATGTTTTATATCGAGTGATGTAGCACGCCACCTCATGGGCATGGACTGGATATCACCGTCGATGTCGGGTTCGGGTCGCAAGGGAGTGGGGTGTTACAGGTATGACCTACGGGAGTATCGGTGTATACTCTACGATAAGGGGGCGCTACATTGGTGGTATCAGAGCATGGTTTGGCATCTTTTGGGCATAGTGTATTTTAGGCTTGAATTTAAGAAAAGCAAGAAATTCGAGCGTAATGTGATTTTATTGTAGGTCATCCGCCTTTGGTGATCGTAGATCACTCACCACCAAGGATCACGGAGCAAGTAGGGAGTCTTCGTGCCTTCAGATGAGAAGCAGCCTCCTATAGTTCCCATGAGACGGAGCGAGGTATGATCGCTATGCAAAGGTGGAGTCAGGATTTCTATGGCAAGCATGTGATCGTGAGGCCGAGGTTGGTTGAGAGGACCGAGCGGTCCTAGATCGATGGACCGTGACCCGGCGAGCGTTTTGATTATCTTTGTCTCGCTGCTTGTGGTCCAAACAGATCGGTGGTGGAAGACCGTCCCGTAGTTCCACTGCACTGTGTTCGACTTGGGCGGATTTTTCGAGAGCTTTTCGAGATAACTATACGCCCAAGGTCTATATGGAGATGAAGATGCGGGGAGTTTTAGACTTGAGACAGGGTCATGGCAAAGGGCCGACTATGAGGTCAGGTTTAATGAGTTGTCGGCTTATGCGTCTGTTTTGATTTTCTCTGAGGCTGATAGGTGCCGGAGATTCGAGAGAGGGCTGAATCTGGAGATCCATACCAGGTTAGCCCAGTCTGATATGGGCACCTTTATGGAGTTGAGATCAGCTGCAGTCAGGATTGAGCAGCTCTTGAGACAGAGTCGAGTTGAGGTTAGTCGTGATCCTTGAGCAAGAGATCCGGTGGCATTCTGTGGCACTCAGTAGGAGCTTTAGCGACGCCTGTAAGGTTCAGATTTTCGGAGGTTCCAGCGATCCGTTCTGCATTGAGAGGCGATTTGGGCAGTCAGGTAATAGTAGTGGTAGTGGTAGAGGCTCCGGCCAGCTTCCTCCGTTATGTGAGTTTTGTGAGAGGAGGCATAGTGGAGAGTGCTGGAGGTTTACTGGAGCTTGTCTGAGATGTGGCTCGATGGAGCATCGATCCCAGACCGCCCGTAGATTTTGGGAGCTCGGTCTGCTTTGAGTGGGAGAGTCGGTAGCGAAAGACGACAAGCAGCAGAGTCTTGGACACGGATTCAGGGCCGAGGTAGAGCCCGGGGTAGAGCTGGAGATTCTTTTGTGGGGACCGAGAGTCGTGGCAGTCGGCCGCAGTCCCAGGCCAGGGTCTATGCCATGACCAGGCAGGAGGCCCAAGATTCTCCCGATGTGGTTGCAGGTTTGCTTCTACTCTCAGATATTGAGGTGTATGCATTGATAGATCCAGGGTCCACGCATTCATTTATTGCACCGCATGTGGCATGTAGATTGCATGTGGCTAGGGAGATGTTACAAGATGGGTTCAGGTGAGTACACCTTTGGGTAGTACTATCGCTTGGGCGAGGTCCGCAAGGGTGTCTCGATCTGCTGATTCGGTATTGAGTGCAGACTTGATTGTGTTACCCTTCGAGAGATTGATTTGATCTTGGGATGGATCGCCCATCGCCCATGGGCTATCATGGATTGTTATACCAAGGAGGTCGTGTTAGAGTCTCCCGTCGACTAGGTTTGTATTTCGAGGTGTTAGTCAGCAAAGGCGGCCGGGATGATCTCGTTTCTGAGTGCTTTGAAGTTGATGAGAGGTGGCTGTGAGGCCTATTTGGCGCATGTAGTGGATTCCAGAGTGCAGCAGAGTTTGCAGGAGGTTCCCGTGATCGGGAATTTCTCGATGTGTTTCCTGAGGAGTTACCGGGTTTGCCGCCGGATCGGGAGACAGAGTTTGAGATTGACTCGTTCTGTACCGCCCTATATCGATACCTCCGATAGGATGGCACCGTGGAACCGAGGGAGCTTAAGGCTTAGTTGCAGGAGTTGTTGGATAAGGGATTTATCAGCCCAAGAGTTTCACCTGGGAGCTCCGTATTGTTTGTGAAGAAAAGGACGGGACTATGAGGCTTTGCATCGATTATAGGCGACTTAATCGGTCATTTATAAGAATAAGTACCCACCGCCTAGGATCGATGATCTCTTTGATCAATCGCAGGAGCCTGTGTGTTTACCAAGTTGGATTTGAGATCCGTATTATCGATTGAGGATCGCAGAGGCCGATGTGCCTAAGAGTGCTTTAAGGAGCGGTACGGGCATTTTGAGTTCTTAGTGATGCCGTTGGGTCGATTAATGCCCCTGCAGCCTTCATGGCTTTGATGATAGGTCTTTCACCATACCGGATCGCTTTGTGATCGTATTCATTGATGATATTCGGTGTATTCGAGGTCTAGACAGAGCACGCGAGTATCCGAGGATAGTCCGCAGATTATAAGTGATGATATTGTATGCCAAATTCACTAAGGTGAATTTTGGCTAGACGAGGTGGTGTTCTAGGCCACATCAGATCCGTGAGGGTATCCGTGGATCCTCACAAGATTGAGGCAAATGAGGAGTTGGGAGATTCCGAGGAACGTGTCGAGTTGAGGAGTTTCTTCTGATTGGCGTGATATTACCGGAGGTTTGTCGAGGATTTTCTGTGATCTCGCCCTTTGACAAGACTTCGAGAAAGAGTATGGCCTTCAGATGGATGAGAGGAGTGCGAGAGGAGTTTGTTTCGATGTTTGACGTATCAAAGAAAGTTAAGGCCGAGCACGTGCCCATTGGGAGATCGATTCGTTGCCCATTCCGGAGTGGAAATGGGGCGCATTACGATGGACTTTATTATGGGGTTGCCAGACATCGAGATGCTTTGATGCTATCCGGGTTATAGTGGACCGGTTGATAAATCGGCTCACTTCTTCAAATGAGGGAGAGTAATACCCGATCGGTTGGCCCGTAAGTATGTGGCGTAGATTGTGCGAACGATGGGGTCCCGAAGATCGATAGTGTCGGATAGGGATCCCAGGTTTACTTCGAGGTTTTGGAGGAGTTTGCAGTCGGCAATGGGGACGAGATTGAACTTCAGCACAGCATTTCATCCTCAGACAGATGGGCAGAGTGAGAGGACTATTCAGACTATCGAGGATATGTTGAGAGCCTGTGTGTTGGAGTTCTGAGGTGCATGGGATCAGTATTTGCCTCTGGTAGAGTTTGCTTATAATAATCAGTACCAAAGTAGCATTGGTATGGCACCGTATGAGGCATTATATGGACGACCGTGTAGATCCCCTCTTTACTGGGATGAAGAGGGTATGAGAATGTTAGAGGGTCCCGGTGATCCAGATCTGAAGAGATAACGTCTGGTGATTCGAGTCGCATCAAGGCAACCCAGGACAGGCAGAAGAGTTATGTGGATCAGTATCGGAGAGAGATGGAGTATGCTGTAGGTGACAGAGCATTCCTCAGAGTGTCTCCGTGGAGAGGAGTTCTCAGATTTGGCCGTAAGGGCAAGTTGAGTCCTCGGTATATCGGTCTATATGAGATTACTGAGAGGATTGGACCATTGGCTTACAGATTAGCCTTACCGAGTGAGATGTCCCAGTTGCACGATGTGTTCCATGTGAGTACGCCCGGAGATATCGATCGACCCGACTCATGTGATCCCGACTCAGAGATTGAGATAGCAAAGGATCCGAAAGTTATGTTGAGGAGCCGTGCAGATTATTGATCATGGGTCAAGCAAATTGCGGGCAGGGTGATTCCATTGGTGAAAGTCCTTTGGAAGAACCACTCATCAGAGGAGGCAACTTGGGAGATTGAGGAGCACATGAGGAGACAGTATCCTCACCTATTTGATCAGTCAGGTAAGAAATTTCGGGACGAAATTTTTGTTAGGAGGGGAGAATTGTAACATCCCGTCACCGATGGGATGAGTACAGTTCACCTCATACGTATTCTGCATACGTATTTTGCATATGTATTCATAGCCTTTGGATTCTTGATAAATGTTCATAATTGCACAAGCATATGTATGTACATGCATGTATGACAGATTTCCCACTTGATTGTGGAATTGGAGACTTTGTGATTAAGGTTAATTGTGCTTTGATTTGTAAATTGGAGTATTAAATTGAATTTAGGAATTGAATTTAGGAAATTGGAGTATGTGATTAGATGTTTTATAATTTTGAGGATTTATAGGAATTTTTTTAGAATTTTTAGAGTATCGGGTCCGGACTGGAGAACCAGGAAAAATGGCTTAGTAACTGATTAATTATGATTCTCGTTCGAATGTGATTGATAATTGATATGAGGTAATTTGAATTATGATTTGAGGAATTAGGGTATGAACCATCGAATTTGGAGAAATTAGAATTAGAAATTGGATCGAGGTTGTTCAGATTTGGACTTGTGGCAAATGAATTTGCCAAACAAGCCTTAGTAATCCTTTAATATTTAAACCTATGCCTTTGAAAACTTGCTTCCACGATGCTTGCTTCTCCCTTGAAGAAAAACTTGAAGTCTCCTCCTCCTCCATCGTGATTTCCTCTTCGACTTGCCTCTTGATTTCCTCCTCGCTAGTTCTTCCTCTTCTTTCCTTACATCTATCATCTAATTGGGTGTTGAAGATGGTAAAGATATGCTTGGTTTTGGGTGTTGACGTAGATGGTGTTTGAGTTGGGAGTTAGAGATTGAAGTGGTTTTTCAAAGGTTTAAGCTTTAATCAAGTAAGTGCCTACTTATTTATGCTTTAAATAGTTAGATTTGAGTTAGACTTGAGTAATGAATTAAGGTATTAATGGTTTAGCTAATTTGAAGTTTTCGGATGATTTAGGTTTAAATGAAAATGTGGATTTTGATTTGGGTGTTTTATGAATAATGTTTATTTGGTGGGTTTGAAGTTAGGAATGAGTTGTGTTAAGTGTAGGAAGTTGTTTTGGAGTGTTTGGAAGAGAAAGAAATGGTTTGAGACTGAAAAATCTAGGAAATTTCGGGTTTTTTGGGCGAATCTGCGATCGACGCCTTGTGAGCGAGGAAACGCAGTACGCCGTGATTTAGCGGAGGCCGCCATGCAGAAAAATTGTTTACGTCGCGACGTGTGCAATGCATACGCCATGTGAAGAAGAATTGTTCACATGGCGAGGCGCATGGACGCCATGGCGAAGGCGTGGAGAAAGGGAGCTCGCCGCGGCGAGGGATGATGCTTTCCGAAAAATAAATTGGAGATTGTTAATAATTGGGAATTAGGAATTTGATGATTCAATTAGATAGGGATTGATTTCAATTTAGAGATTATGAATTCGGGAGTACGAATTTCGATTTAAGAGATTGGAGTTTCGAAAAATTGATTCGGTGGTTCTCAAAATCGAATGACAATTGAATAGCAAATTTGATTCTTAACGATAATTCCTATGTCTTATAATTTGACTTCGGAGGATCTAGAACTTAGCCAATTGAATCATGGTGTTAGAAATTGCTATGGATTAGTGTGAATATGTGGAATTGAGACACTTCGAGTTTGAGGTCGGAAATGTCATAACATGCATAGTACTTAAATTATTCGATATACTTGCATCATTGATTATTGAAATTGGTAACATTAGTGATGTTCGGTTATTCTGATTTTTATAGAGGCCCAAGTGGAGCGTCGATCTTCTGACGCAGCTGAGACTTCCCGGCAGTAGCTCGGAAGTTTAGAGGTGAGTAACCTAGTTGGTTTCTCAATCTCTGATGTGCTATATGCTTTGTGTGGAACCATCTCGTGATTACGATTGAGTGATTCGCAAGTGATATGTTATTGAGAATCGTGAACGCATGCTAGGCATGAATAGAAATCAAGAATCGATAGCCAGTTCGGAGCTTATTTTGATCGATTGGAGTTATAAGCTCGCTTATTGTGATAAGTGAAAAGGATTAGTGCATACCCGGAGGCTCTCCTATCCCAGTCGCGCGTGAAATGTAGTGCATACCTAGAGGGCTCTCCTACCCCGAAAACGATTTTGTGTGATATGTGATGTGCCCGAAATGGGATAATTACGATGCCCAGATCACAACGTTAAAATGAAATGGAAAGCATTATGCATTGATCGCGTGTTTGTCTTTGTGAATTTGATATAGATTAAATGCAAATGTGTGATCATGGTTTAATGAATTTATGAATCGTGATTCTGAATTTGAACTTGTGTTGCTTTGTACGCAATTTTGTGTAATGCATGAATTGAGTAAACCATCGATGATGGTTACTCATTGAGTTCACAAACTCACCCAAAATTGCATTTATTTTTCAGGACGGTGGTAGTGTGACTCTAGCTCTAGATTTTGAGACTTTTCTGCTTGTGTGTGTCTTGCGAGAGGAGCATGGCCCATGTGTCGGTCATTGGGGATCCTTTGGGATATTTTGGGGATGACCTAGATAGGAGTTAGTCTTGTCTATTTTAGATCTGCATGATTGTAATTGTGATGTAAGTATGTACTTATGGTTTTCAGAATGAAATGAAGGATATCTTTTGTTTCAAAATTTAATGAAATTGTTATTATTGCTTTATTATTGTGATGCCATGAGAGTTATAGAATTGATCGTATCGTAGTGCACCCTCATCGTAGGGTATGTATCGGTATGACTTACGGACGTATCGGTGTATACTCTACGGTAAGGGGGCGCTACACTTAAGCCGCTGCTTAACCAGATTGACTTTATCCACTGCCATCTGGATCAATTCTGGTCCTACCAGTTTCCTCTCCCCGTCTTCGTCCCAATATATCGGAGTCCTACACCTCCTTCCATACAATGCTTCATATGGAGCCACCTGAATGCTCGAATGGTACGAATTATTATAAGCAAATTCGACCAATGGCAAATGCTCATCCCAAGCTCCCTTGAAATCCAACACACATGCCCTGAGCATTCCCTCAAGTGTCCGAATGGTGTCCTCTCAGATTGACCATCCGTCTGAGGGTGAAAAGCCGTACTAAAATGCAGCTTAGTACTCAAAGCTTCCTGCAAGCTTCCTCAAAATCTTGAAGTGAATCGAGGATCCCTGTCAGACACTATAGAATCTGGAATCCCATGCAATCTCACTACCTCATCAATGTACATCTTGGCTAGCACATGCAATGAATCAGTCTGCTTGATTGCCAGAAAATGGGCTGACTTTGTCAACCTATCCACAATAACCCATATGGCATCATGCTTCCTACTGGTCTTGGGCAAACCCATCAGAAAATCCATGGTTACTCTTTGCCACTTCCACTTAGGAATAGACAATGGCCTTAACTTGCCTGAAGGCGCCTGGTGTTCAGCCTTGACTTGCTGACACACGAGACACTTACTGACATACTCTGCTACATCCCTCTTCATGCCCTTCCACCAGAAATGCTCTCTCAAATCTCTGTACATCCTAGTACTACCTGGGTGCATGGCATAAGACGCATTGTGTGCCTCATCCAAAATCTCATCCTTCACCTCCTTGCTATCTGGAATACAAAGTCTGTCCCCCACTGTCATGACACCATCTTCTCTCACTACTACTTCAGAAACCTTACCGTTCTGAATTTCCCCTCGAAGCTTGCTCAAATCGCATCCTGGTCTCAGAACTCCTTAACCTTCTCCCCGAAAGTACCGGTCTCACTCGAAATTAGCTAGAAGGCAATCTGGTTCCTCCTGCTTCAAGCTTATCTTAAGCTTGGCCATCTCTTCCAATAAAGGAAGATAAACTGTCTGAACATGGGCAATAGAAGACTTCCTGCTCAAAGCATCAGCTACGACATTCGCTTTGCCTGGATGGTACTCAATCAACAAATCATAATCCTTGAGTAACTCAATCCACCTTCTCTGTCTCAAATTCAATTCCTTCTGACTTAGTAAGTACTTGAGACTCTTGTGATCAGTAAAAATCCTCGTCTGAATCCTATATAGATAATGCCTCCAAATTTTCAAGGCAAAGATCACTGCTGCCAACTCCAAGTCATGAGTTGGATAATTCAACTCATACGGCTTCAGTTGCCTTGAAGCATATGCTATCACCCTGTCTCCTTGCATCAACACACAACCGAGACCCTTCCTCGAAGTGTCACTATATACCGTATAACCCTCATCCCCAGAAGGCAAAATCAGCACTGGAGCACTTGTTAACTTGATCTTGAGCTCCTCAAAACTTTTCTGGCATTCATCAGTCCAGATAAACTTCTGATTCTTCCTCAATAGCTTAGTCATCTGAGCAGCCTATCATGGAGAATCCTTCTACAAACCTCTGTAGTAACCTCGCGCACCGTAAAACTCCTTACCTCATCATCGACTTGGGTGCATGCCAATTGACCACTGCTTCAACTTTCCTCGGATCAATATGCACTCCATCCTGTGAAATCACATGCCCAAGGAATGTCACCTCATGAAGCCAGAACTCACACTTGCTGAACTTGGCATAAATCTCTCTCTCCCTCAGAGTCTGCAATACAATCCTGAGATGCTCCCTATTCTCTTCTTCACTCTTAGAATACACCAGAATGTCATCTATAAAAACTATGACAAACTGATCCAGAAATTCCTTGAAGACCCTATTCATGAGATCCATGAAAGCAGTGGAGCATTGGTCGTCAATGGCATAACCAAAAACTCATAATGCCCATATCGAGTCCTGAAATGCTGTCTTGCTTACATCAGACTCCTTAATTCTGAGCTGATGATAGCCTGACCTGAGATCAATCTTGGAGAAGACTCTTGCTCCCTGCAGCTGGTCAAACAGATCATCTATCCGTGGCAGAGGATACTTGTTCTTAATTGTCACCTTGTTGAGTCTCCGATAGTCAATACACATCCGCCACGATCCATCCTTCTTCTTAACGAATAGAACTGGTGCTCCCCAAGGAGACGAACTGGGCTTGACATACCCCTTCTCTAACAGTTCCTCCAACTGTTCCTTCACTCCTCAACTCATTTGGAGCCATCTGCATTTGAGGTATTGAAATAAAGCGGTTCCAAGATTCAAGTCAATGAAAAACTCGATTTCCCTCACGGACAGAACCCGCAATTCATCCGGGAACACATCCGAAACTCCCTCACAATCGAAAAATCCTCTAGCTTCCTTCATTCAAGATCGGCATCCACAACATGTGCCAAGAAAGCTTCACACCCCGACCATCATTCTTTCACCAATATACCGAAATCGATCTTAGCGATGGTGTCTTCTGTCCCCTCCGAAGATCACCTTCTCACCATTACCCAAATCAAACTCTACCTCTTTCCGACCACAATCTAGCTTTGCCAGATATTTCTCCATAGTATCCATCCCCAGAATAACATCTAACCCTCTTAGGTTTAGGGGTAGTAAGTCTACTACCAACCTAGCACCATCCATTAAAAGCTCACACTGCTCATACACCTGACTGATCACCACACTCCTCCCTAAAGGAGTACTAATAACTGATCCAAAGGTACAGAATTCACACCATGCAATGCTATGCTTGCAGAAACAAATGAATGCGTGGAACTAGAATCTATTAAAACAAATACTGCTGAACCAAGTAATTGAGCCATACCCGTGACAACCTCAGGTGCAGTTGCAGCTTCCTCCCTAGTCATGACAAACACTCTTGTCGACGCCTGACCCCTTGGTCTTCCTGGAGGAATAGTCTTCCTTGCAGTCCCAGTACTGCCTACCTCAGTAACTGGACTGGTTTCCCCTGTTTCTGCACACCTTGGAGCTTCAAACTGCGACCCTTCCTGTTTTGGTGCCTGAGGACAGTCCCTGAACTTATGCCCTTTCTCTCCACATCTGAAACAGACTCCAAGCATCTTAAGACACTCTGCCTGGTGACGTTTCCCACATTGGTCACATAAAGGGTTGGTGAACTAGCTCTTTCCTGCTCTTCCAGTGCCTCCCACATTAGAGGCTTGCCGACATCGCCTCACCGCTTGTCCTCGGTAACTCCATCGCTACCCACTTCACTCGACGGTGAGAGCTCCTCGTGCTCCTCTCGGTATAGGAGCACTAGCACCTTCTTGAAAGTCCGCTCCTGCTCCTCCTCTTCCGCCATTTCATTTCGATATTCGCGCACTTCACCGAGAGCAAAGATCCACCAATTGCCGGTAGTCGCAGAAATTGTGGATCAAGACTTTCTCCCGATCCCAAGTGAAGACCTCCTTCAAACTTACGGCACTTGTCTTCTTCTGTCGCCACAATATTGGCGATAACGAGAAAGTCATGTAAACTTCAGCTCATACTCACTCACACTCATGTCCCTCCGAGTGAGATTCGAAATTCCTCGCCTTCTCCGCATATAAACTCGAGAGATACTTTTCGAACACTTCTACAAAGTCTCCCCATGTCAAGACCGAAGGAACAACTTGATCGCGAGGCATCGATTCCCACCAATGCAAAGGCCACCACCGCAACAAACCGATCGCATAGTCTAGCTTCTCCTCATCTCAGACATCTCATCGAACTAGAACCCTCTCGGTCCTCTTCAACCACGCTCAGCCTCTTCGGATTTATCGTCCCATCAAATCCACACCCCAAACTTCATGGAGCTTATCATACCGCCCACTCTCGCTCTCTGGAGCTTGACGGACACGAGACCTCGACCCATGGCATACGTGAAAGCTCGAGCAAAGGCTTGAAAGAAACTCGGATCCATGGGATTTCCACGAGGCATAGGAGGAGGCAGAGAGGCACTTCTTGTTGCAAACTAGGTGCCTCGTAAATCGGAGCAGAATGGGTCCCAAAGATCACGAGGAACATGGGATTCATCCGTGCTCCTCGACGAGAATGAGATCCAGCCATATCTCCCGAAGTTCTCTTCGAGGTGGCATTTCACCCTTCAATATAAAACCATTGAAAACTTTAGTTCAAGTAAAACAATTCCCAAAGCATGCAAAAATAGTTCAAATCATGTAAAATGATGCAAGTCCTTGAAAGCAATGCTATGCAGCCCTAGACCAAAACCTAGGCCGCTCTGATACCACAACATGTTAGACCCCGCTTCCGGAGCCCAACATCGGACATGAGAGCGTGGTGTTGTATGCGTGGGGTGAAGCATGTTAATTAAACGATTAAGGAAAAAGACCGTCGGAAGCTCAATGGACCCACCGTGAACAAACTCAAACTTGCCTTCATTTGATTTAAACAAACAAATCCATAATTCATGCTCCAAAAGATGAGTTCCACAAAGCTTTAAGAACATCTCAAAACAAATTACAACTTTGAGTTCAAGAGCTAAAAATACAAAATACCCTTGAACCAATAATACTTGAAATGTAACTAAAGCCTTGGCTTCCAAAAATATAACATTGAAAAGAAGTAAACATAACAAAATGGAGTACTGCCATAACTCGTGACTCACTCGGTCTCTTGCTCGTCACCTGAATGGGGAAGATTAGAGGGGATGAGCTATAAAGCTCGTGGGAACATATTCATAATATAGCAATAAGCAAAAGTATTAAAAAATAACTCATTATCGTCATACTTGTTAAAATCATAGCAATTTAACATGTATGAGTCATTATCTTGGAAATGCTTGACTTGTGAACAATTCATGATGCATGAAACATAATAACAGATCATAAACACATAATATAACATGATGGTCTGGGTTAGTCCCTGATTCATGACGTACTACACATTCCCATCGAAATGGTTATGTGTAGACGTAGTTTCGTGAGGGAATCCTTGTGAGAAATCCTGTGCCATTTGCTGGCAGGCAGGAGAAGTCTTTTCTTGAGTCAATGTGCACTTGAATATTCGTGAGGGACATACCGCAAACCCACATAACATGCATGATTTAAATTCTTGTAAACTTGTTTGCCAAACTGGCACTTGCTTGGAAACTTGCTTGTTATACATTTCGGAAAGCATGATTTCATGTGCATGTATTCTTGAAAGAAGAAAACCCCTTTTTGAAAACCTTTTCATAAATCATGAATGCAATTCATATAGCAAAATATAATCATCCCATAATAGCATGTAATGTAATCATTGATGATGCAATTTAAAGCATTAAATCTTTCTTGATTTGAACAAAACAATGAGTAACTTATTTACTCTATTATAAACATGAACCCACCTTGAATCCTTGCTTGTTCTTGCCTAGGAATGAATTTACTCTTGAACCTCTTGATCCTCTTGCCTCTCTCGATCTCCTAAAACAAGAACCAAAATCCCATTCAATAACTCATGCTGAAACAATATTTCCATTCTTAACTTTCATTCAAAATTTCATATCCTTAAAGACTGATTCAGAACTTCTCTTCTTCACAAAACTTGTAGATCTATGACTCTTGTTTACAAAAATCACCTCAATAGGACTTCTGTAGCAAAAGATATGCCCAAAACACTAACACTCAACTTTGCTAGAAACTGGGCCTCGCTGAGACGAAGGCTCGCTGTCATGACGTCTTGACTCGGCATGCGTCATGGCGTCTTGGTCGGGAGATCGACTCCGAACCTAAATTTTTCGACATTTTCAGACCTTAATCCCTTCCTTTCTCAAATACAACACATCTAACCCTTAAATCATGTCCTATACTTCCTTTCTAAGTTCATTCTAACACAAAATCATCAACAAACACAAAAACCCAAGGATTTAACCAAAGTTTCCGAAAACCCTAACTCCATCGATTCTAACTTCATAAACCCATTCTAGGTTTCAATCCGTCTCAAACAAGAGTAAAAGAACATAAACTTACCAACAAGTGCTTCAATCCGTTCGAAAATCCTCAAGAAAGCAAAGCCCCTTCTTTTTCCTCAAGCTTCCACGATACCCTCTTCTCCTTTTCTCCTCTTTCCCTTTCTTTTCTTCTTCTAATTCTATTCCTTAAGTCTAGATGGACACAAGTACCATATTACCCCTCCTTACTAAGCCTTAATCATCATAACTTAAGTGCCTTGCCCATTTTGCCCTTATACACTTTTACTCTTTCTTAACCACTTATTCCACACTAATCTCAAATTGATCTTAATTTTCCTCTAACACCTCCAATTAAAACAAACTATACAATAACTCGAACAATTAACATAATTCATACTTAATAACATCAAGAGGAATGATTTGGGGCCCAACAAAAACAACCGTTAAGAAATTCCCTGACAACGGTGCCAAAATTTGATACTGTTGTCTCCTGCAACTAAATTTAAAAAGAAACCAACTTCCTACAATACATAGGAAAGTAGGGATCATTCTCATGAGAAATTTTAACGGTAAAGGTTAACAAGTTTAAAACTAAAACAAATGGGAGGGCGGTTTGGTTCACGTAATTTAAGATTTAAAAATAACAAAAACTAAAATTAAACAAAAATATTCATATCTGAAAAATTTAGTAAACAAACTTTAGTTTCGGGTCACCAACGTTATCATGCTAATATCAATCCTTAATATAAAATTCAGTTCATCAACAAACATTCATTGGGTGATGTTTTCTCTTAAGTGTAAATGAATAGGAACATGTATTCTAAACATTTTTATTAATCAACAACCTAGATACGATCGTAGGTTCAATTGAATGATAGCTTTAAAAACTAAGAAACTGATGAACAAGATAACACATGTATAATATGCATTTAATCAAGATGAGTATCTTGTTAGAATTTCCTACTCTAATGTAAAGAAGGTAATCTTAATTGCTACTTGTGATTAACAAAAATGAACGTCATATTTTATTAATCTAGCTATTAATCGAATCAATTCCTAGTTGGGCAACTATAAATCAATCAATTTGATTAGAAAAAGTAACTCGGAAGACACTCAATGTTCATCAACAAAATAAACTTTATTGAAACATCTCACACGTAATAGATGATAACATGGTTCCCCTCAACCAAGAAAAGAAATTTAGCTACTCATAACAAACCATAAAGTCTCCATCCCTATTCTTTATTAGAAATCCAAAAAATTCCTAAAGAAATAATCCAAAAATTGAAAGCTAACTATGGTTATCAAACAAAACCAGAAGAAGAAAAATGCAGAAAACTGAAACTACTCCTAAGATGGTCTGCGTGAACAGTAACCCGAAATCCCCCTTTTATGCTTTTTTTTGTTTGTTCTCTTCTCTCTTTCGTTATATTCATCAGATAATCCTTATCCCCACTTCAAAATGTTGATCTCCATTAATAAGATAGCAATATGATCTTCATAGATTATGAAAATCTCTGATTTGAATTTGAAAACAGATTTGCAGGTTATTTTTGTCCTTGCAATTGCCTACGCTTAGTCACTGAATTTGTTGTCAATCTCGAATTTTCGGATTTTCTTTGTTTCTTTTACATCTTTTGATTCAATTCCATCTCTAAAATGTTAAAAATCACATGAAAACAATTAAGAGACAATTTCATTAATTTTGAATAATAATTTCCATACATTAAAGAGAATTAAATAGAAAATAAGCACAAAATGATAACTTCAAATTATGATTTTTTAGTCATTGAATTAATTTCAAAATTTGCTCTTCTATTTTCAATTTGTTAGTTTAAATTATATCTATTATTTTTCTACACCTTTTCAGATGATTAGTTGTGGTGTAAAGCCTATTTATAGGCTAGTTATTTTTCATCTTGATGTATGCCAATAAAACAAGCAAATTTAGTCAATTTCTTTTCTAGTCTATTTCTTACTATTTTTCTATTTTTTAACTGTTCCAAGCTTCCATTATGATATTAGAGCTTTAGATTCTTGAGGGACTGTGAGATTGAGTGAGAAAATACAAAAATAAAGTTCCGATGGCTACCAACAATTCAACAATTATCTCACCCCCTAAGTTTCGATAGTCAAAATTATCTAATATGGGTTGTTAAGATGAAAGCTCATTTAAAAGGTCTTAGCTTGTAATAGTAGGAAGAAAATGAAAGGGAATTACTAACTCTGGAAAATAACCCAACACTAAATTAGATAATGGCTCATGAAGAAGATTAAGCAAAAGCTCCAAAAGCTTTATCTATAATTCATTATGCTATCTTAGAAGTAATTTTCACGAGAATAATAACTTGTGTAACAACTAAGGAAGCTTGAGATATGCTGAAAGAATTATATCAAGGCAATGAAAGAATAAGAAGGATGCAAATCTTAAATCTCAAAAGAGATTTTGGGACTTTGAGCATGAAAGAAAAGGAGACTATACAAGAATATTTTGATCGACTGGTAAATGTGGTGAACAAAATTCGACTGCTGGGAGAAGATTTACATGATAGCAATATTGTCGAGAGAATGCTTATAAGTTTGTCGGAAAGATTTGAGTCTAAAATTTTATCTCTTGAAGATTCAAGAGATATTAGTCAAATAACTTTACTAGAATTGATTAATGCTTTGCACGCTCAGGAGCAAAGAAGAGCTATGAGAAAAGAGGGAATTAAACAGATAGTTGAAGGACCTTATTTAGCTAAAGTTGCAAAGAGAAAAGGAAAAATTTCTCAGTGTAACCATTGCAAGAAGCCTGGTCATGAAGAGGAATATTGTTGACACAAAGGAAAGTCTTAATGCTATAACTGCAAAAGACTTGGTCATATGTAAAAGAATTACAGATTTAAAAAAGAAGAACATGCAAATTTGGTTGAAGTGGCTGAAGAAGAAACTTTTTTTTGAATTAGTTGAGAGAAGTACTCAACAATGGAAAGATGATGAGAAGTGCACTATATAGTGAAGAGATGTGCTTCACAAATAAAAAATTTGGAGAGATGTGCTCCATAAAGTTTGAATTTTCTGCAACTTTGAATCAAGAGAGAATATTGAAAAGAATGATTCAAAGTTAGTTAGGATTTTTTAGTTGTTGAATAAATTTCAAATTCTGCTTCTCTATTTTCAATTTGTTAGTTTAAATTGTATCTATTATTTTTCTGCACCGTTTCAGATAATTTGTTGTGGTGCAAAGCCTATTTATAGGCTAGTTATTTTTTGTCTTCATGTATGTCAATAAAACAAGCAAATTTAGTCTATTTCTTTACTATTTTTTTAATCTTTTTACTGCTTCAAACTTTCATTAGTGAATACATGAAAGTGCATAAAATTTCTTTTAGCTTCTTCAAAGATGATGTTTAAGTTGGTTTAATGTGGGATTGTTGGGAAGAGGATTTACTTCCTTACCATCAACATAATCGCAAAAATCAAATGATCTCAAATATGTCTTCATCTTCATAGCCCAAATTTGATAGTTTTGGCTATTAAAGACCAGCAAGACTCGAAGGTGTGGCAATCATTAGTTAAGATTGTTGAAAAAGATGATGTGAGTGAGTGAGGTTTAAGTTTTATGGTTGTTTTTTTTTTTGAATCACAGGTCCTTACAAGATCAAGATTGCCCTGATACTTTGTAAAGAAATGTTGAAAAATTAATGCAAGATCAAATCTAAGCGCAGCGGAATGAATTTAAAAATTTTCACAGAATCAACTTTAACAGAATTAAATTCGAAACATAAAACAAGAAATTGACAAAGTTAAACTAACCTTTTCTTGATTTCCCGATACAATATCTAGCTTCTCCGAAAGTATCAATTCCACAAGCCGTTCAATCATCCGGCCTCTAACGGTATCCACAGATCCTTTTCAGAGAAAAACTCAAATCGAATTTGAGAGGAAAAACTTGTTAGAAGTGCTAGCCTCAATGTGATCTAATTTTTCCTTTTTATATAAAAAATCTTATTTTTCATATCCTTGGATTTTATTAAAATTACAACTAAAGTCAAACTTTAATTATAATTATTAATAAATCCTAATAAGATCAAATATCATATATTGATCTTAAAGTTTCTAAAACTTCTCAATTAAGTCCAACTTAATTATAATTTCATTTTCTCCTTAATAGACCTTTTATGTGTGACCCATTAGGTTCCTAATATATTGGCAATGATTACAAATTATAATTCTAATTCATATTAGAATCGGATAAATTAAAACTCCTTTTAATTTATCTTTAATTCCTAATTAAACAATTTATAATCATAGATCATGATTGACGTCTAGCAACATGTCATGACCACCCAAATATTAGAAATGTCAAAGTGGTTTGACTTAACCTGTTTATGCATGATTATCTTGTATAAATTAATCCTTTCGTCATCTAATGTTCCAATTGGAATTAGAGTACGGAATTCGTGTCTACTCTAAATAATCCAATCATATTTGTTCTTGCTAATTAGTAAATGATTTATAATTGATATTTGAAAACAACTTTTCCAAATTTCAATTCACTCTGGCCAGAGATTCCCAAAATCATTACTAATCAAGAACAGCAGAACATTCTTCCTAATTACTTTAGGACGACGGATTCTTTATTGATTTACTCAACTATCTCCACATAGTTCATACCATATCCAATAACTACCGAATTGAACTATTCCAAGAATAGAACATAAGTAACATCAAAACATAGTAATTCCTACATGAGATAACTTTGGTAATCTCAAGTCTAAGGATTAATTTTACAACCATCATAATGAGATAATCCACGAGACACAAGTAATGTTCCATTTGGGATTCTCATAATAGGTGCATTCGAAGGAACTTATTCTCTAATAAGCACCCACATATTTGTTTAAGTATTCCATACTTTAATCTATGAGATCGATTACTTTCTTCATAAGAAAGAAACAAATATGTGCTAGTCTAACCATTTCATCAATACCCCGTCTTGATGAAACTATGACTAGGAACATTTTAGGAATAATACAAAATACAATTTGAATCTCATAATTATAATCACATTATAATTTCTAATTGCATAATAATTATTCCAGGGATTTTATCTTTATGATTAATAATTAAATAATTAAAATGCACAAAGATAAAGAATGCCTTTTATTGAATAAAACAAATTTTATACAATTATAAGTACAACCAAAATTGGCTGCAAGGGCATAAACCAACAATCTCCCATTTGCACTAAAGCCAATTACCAATGTATCAAATACCATAGCCATCTATATGTCTATCACGTCTCTTTCGAGATAACGGCTTAGTGAGAGGATCTGCTAGAAACTCTTCAGTTGTTGAATCTGCGATGGTTGGTTGTTTGGAACTCTTCCAACTAACTGTTCCACCACAAAGAGTAAAAGTATGCCCTAACTGTGATCTATTATCATCTTGATCAGACTGGAAACTAATATCTGAATAACCCTGAACTCTTAGCTCAGTTCCTCCATAGACCAGAAAATATCTTTAGTCCTTCTCAAGTACTTTAAGATATTTTTCACAGTTGTCCAATGACCCTCACCGGGATTAGCTTGATATTTGCTTGTTATGCTCAAAGCATAAGCAACATCTGGTCTTGTACATAGCATCGCATACATGATGGATCCAATAGCCGAAGCATATGGAACACCATTCATCCTATCACTTTCCTCTTTTGTCTTTGGACACATGTTCTTGGAAAGAGAAATCCCATGCAATGTAGGTAAAAATCCTCTCTTGGAATTTTCCATGCTAAACCGTTTTAACACTTTGTCTATGTACGAAGATTGGGACAAACCAAGCAACCTTTTTAATCTATCTCTATAGATCTTAATACCCAGTATATAAGCTGCTTCTCCCATATCTTTCATGGAAAAATTTTTAGATAACCATATCGTAACAGACTGGAGCATTGAAATGTCATTTCCAATGAGTAATATGTTATCTACATAAAGCACTAAGAAAACGACTACACTCCCACTTACCTTCTTGTAAATACAAGGTTCATCTACATTTTTGATAAAACCAAACTCTTTGATTGTTTCATCAAAACGGATGTTCCAATTCTGCGACGCTTGCTTCAGTCCATATATGGACCTTTGCAACTTGCATACTTGATCAGGAAATTCTTTGGATTCAAAACCCTCAGGTTGTGTCATATACACATCATCTTGCAAATTCTCATTGAGAAATGCTGTTTTGACATCCATCTGCCAAACTTCATAATCATGATATGCCGCTATAGCCAATAAAATCCTTATGGACTTAAGATACATCGCTAAACAGCTTCATCAAAATCAACTCCTTGTTTTGTCTCGTAACCTTTCGCCACTAACCTTGCTTTGTATGTATGGACATGTCCATCCATGTCGTTTTTTTTCTTAAAATCCATTTGCACCCAATAGTACTATACCTTCAGTGCATCCACCAAAGACCATACTTGGTTGGTGTACATGGATTCCATTTCAGATTTCATGGCTTCTTGCCATTTTAAAGAATCAATGTCTGACATTGCTTCCTTAAAATCAGTAGGTTCGTCATTCAAAATTGAAGTATCATCACTTCCTTTTTCAACATGTAGATCTAATCTAACAGGAGGATAACGCATCTTTCGCATCGTCATGACTATGTGTTCCTTGAACCATTGGTTGAACATTTAATGTATCAACTTGTGGTTCTTGTTCCATTTCGATGTGTGTTTGTGGTTCTAGAACTTCTCTAAGTTCCACATCACTCCCACTACTTTCTTTGAGAATAAATTCTCTTTCTAAGAATATAGCATGTCTTGAGACAAACACCTTTTGCTTAAGAGGATGATAAAATTGATATCCAAGCTTTCTTTTGGATATCCCACAAACATGCATTTATCCGATTTAGCTTCAAGCTTATCGGACATTGCACGCTTCACGTAAGCATCACATCCCCAAATTTTAAGTGTGAATTTTGGTCTTTACCGATTCATATCTCATATGGAGTCTTGTCAACGGTTTTGGATGGAACTATGTTCAATAGGTAAGTAGCGAGATAAGAGCATATCCCCAAAATGAAACCGAAGAATCGCATAGTTCATCATGGAACGTACCATATCTAATAAAGTACGATTTCTCCTTCGTAAACCCCATTATGTTGTGGAGTTCCGGTGAGTCCATTGAGAGAATTCCATTCTCTTTTACGTAACCAAGAAACTCATGGTCTAAGTATTCGCACCTCGATCAGATCTAAGTGTCTTAATACTCTTACCAGTTTGTTTCTCTACTTCAAGTCTGAATTTTTGAACTTTTCAAATGCTTGATTTGTATTTCATTAAATACACATAACCATATCTTGAATGGTCATCTCGTGAATGTTATGAAATATGAAAATCCTCCCTAGCTTGAGTAGACATAGGCCACATACATTTGAATGTATAAGCTCTAACAACTCATTAGTACGTTGTCCCTTTCCACTAAAGGTAAGTTTGGTCATTTTACCCTTTAAACAAGATTCACAAGTTTCATATGATTCATAATCGAAAGGATCAAAATATCCTTCTTTATGTAACTTTGTAATTCTTGTTTCATTAATATGACCTAACCTACAATGCCATAAATAAGAAGGACTTTGGTCACTTAATTTTCTTTTCTTGCTATTTATTTGAAGAATTGGTCCTTTAAGATCTAATTCATACAAACCATTTGTAAGCATACCGATCCATAATAAGTGTCATCTTTATAAAAGAACAACTATTATTCTTAATATTGAAAACAAATCCATTCATGTCCAAACATGGAATAGAAATAATGTTTCTTGTGATGACAGGAACATAATAACAATTATTTAGTTCAAGTACAAGACCAGAAGGCAAAGCTAAACTACAAGTTCCAATAGCTAATGCAGAACTCTTGCTCCATTACCGACTCGTAAGTCTACTTCGCTTTTCTCAATGCTCTCTCATTCGTCAAGACTCGCACATTGTTACAAATGTAAGAACCACATCCGCATCTAATACCCAAGATAGTGATACAGAAGTAGAAAGATTGACTTCAATCATAAACAAACCTGAAGGTGAAGTTACGCTTAACTTCTTTTCCTTCAAGCTAGCAAGATAAGCTTTGCAGTTCCTTTTCTTATGTCCAGCTTCACCACAATGGAAACAGATGCCCTTGACATTCTTCTTCTTGACACCATCTTCTGGCTTTTCTACTTCAGCAGAAGTCTTTAGGTTCCTGTTCTTCTTCTTCTTCTTAAGGGTTTGACCCTTATTCTTGCAAGAAGAAGAAGAGCCAACCACTAGAGCTGAACTAGATTCCTTTTTAAGGCATCCCTCAGCGGTCTTGAACATATTGAGTAATTCAGCAAATGAAACTTCCTTTTCGTTCATGTGGAAGTTCATAATAAATTGTGAAAAACTCGGAGTAAGAGACTGAAGCACTAAATTAATGCTCGACTCGAGGTTGTTAGAGTAGTGCCCTAAAGTGGGAGATTGTTAGACTCTGCTCACACCGAGATTTTCCTACAGAGGTCTAGGTCATATCCCAATTGACCTAATTTTTCAATGTAGCCCATCATCCGTAGAACATGAAGTTCCACCGATGATCCAGGAGCCATTCGACATTGAAACAGAGCTCTCGAAGTCTCAAACCTCTCCACCCTACTCTGTGCACCAAAGAACTCTTGAAGGTGCAGGAACATTTCCCTTGCATTCATATTTTCATGTTGCCTCTGAAGCTTGGGAGACATGCTTGCTAACATCATACATGTTACTTGCATTGTCATCTATATATCTCGATAATTTACCCAATCCTCATTGGCAAGATCTAGAGTGTGGTTCTGTGGATGCTCGAGGTCAAGAACGTACAATATTTTCTCTTCCCTTAAAACAATTTTAAGGTTATGCAACCAGACAGTAAAATTTGGTCCAGTCAGTTTGTTCGCATCCATGATGCTCCTCAGGGACAAGTTCGTACTCATTTTCAAAAACTGATTCAGTCAAAATAAAATAAATTAGTATATGCCGTAAAACCAAATAAATAAGGACTTTTAAAATTTGGTTACTCCCACTATTTTCAACAAATTAATAGCCCTCACTATTAATTCAAGAAATTATCACATAATTTCCTAGTGGGCTAGGATCCCATTTTAATTTAATTGATCTTGAGTTTGCTCAACAAATCAATTAAATTAAAATTAGGTAGATAACATTTTATCAATCACATCCTATGTGATTCCTTGATCCGTTAGGAGACAACTCTTTGTCATAAAATATCTAATAATATTTTCCTAACTCTTGCCTTTTAAATTAATATGATCATGAGTTTACTCATCCAAATCATATAAATTTAATTAGTAAAACCCATTATTATAAAATTAAACATGTTCGGGTTTAGCGATCTTGAGTTTACTCAACAAGCCTACAATAAACAAAACTCGTTTAATCATATAATAATGGAAGGCTTTATTCATGTTCTAAACATGTACTTAATATTTAATGAGGATTTAAAATAAAATAAAATCTCATTGAAATAATATAATCTCATTATATTAATTTATTTGACATAATTTAATTATAAAAATAAATTGAGATTAAAAAATTAATTTAATTAATCAACATTTGAAAAATTAAATTAAAATTTAAAATAAATAAATAAAGAGAATAAGGCCCACAGCCGGAGACTGCCTCGGCTCTGGCGACCCACGGGCCAGAGCTCTCTTGCTGCTGGCCGCCCAGTGGCCACGGGCCAGAGACTCTCGGCTCGCGCCTGCCCAGGCCGAGCCGAGACCAGAGTCTCTCGGCTCAGCCCATCGCCAGAGATGCACGCCTCTCGGCCACATGGTTCTGCCAGAGACCATCTCTCGCCAAGGCCCATGCCCAGAGACGACGTCTCGGCCGCATGGCTGGCAGAGACCATCTCTGTCTGCGCCAGAGATGCACCTACGCAGATGGGCGTGAAGCACGCGCCTGCCTTCTCCAAACTCTGTAATATTTTTTTAAACACGAATAACATTTATTTTGCAAGGTCTACCTTCGTGAGAATCTCAGGCACTCTCCTCTATATGTATAAGTATAGCAACTTTATAAAAATACATAAAACTCTAGAGAGATAAAACTCTCAGAGAGAAACCACCACCGAAGGTGGTGGTTCTCTAACTACCGATGGCTACTCACGCCTCCGGTAGTCCAATCAGTTCATCAACATGAAGCATAATAATAATCAACATTAATCAAACATTCAATAACAATGAAGCATGCATAACCTCACACATTCACGTGAATAAACCATAAAATGTATATAAAAGTCACCTTAAAAGCTAATGCTTGAATAAATGAACGAATATGCTAGAGTAATTGAAGAATGCATTATCATAAATGCAATCATTTACGTTATTAGACCAAGACTTAAGCATACGTTATAAAAGAAAACAGAGAACCACCTATTGGTTTCAAGGATTAGTAATTACACAAGCATGCAACTCTTCATCTGTAAAGTAACGCACGCAACTATTCGTTTGTTCCAGAAACTTCAAACAAGAGGAGAAACAAGTGAAAGAAAGATCAAAACAAAATTCTTTCCAGAAACTCTTGAAACTCTTTCCAAATTTCCAGAACCACATACAACTTTTCCAGATTTTCGGAAAACCTGGAAAATGTCCAAAACCTTTTGAAACTCATACAAACATGTTACATCCTTTTATTATCCGAAACACTTTCGACATAACAAAGACATTCCCAGAAAAATGGAACGGTGATAACATACAGTTATCAATATGCAACTTTTGCATATTAAAATCAAATCGTTCAAGTTTATGAATCAAAAATAAAACTGTTAAAGATGGCTCTGATACCACTGTTGAAAAATTAACGCAAGATCAAATCTAAGCGCAGAGGAATGAATTTAAATTTTTTCACAAAATCAACTTTAATGTAATTAAATTCAAACATAAAACAAGAAATTGACAAAGTTAAACTAACCTTTCTTGATTTCCGATACAATATCTAGCTCCAAAGTATCAATTCCACAAGCCGCTCAATCGTCCTAGCCTCTAACGGTATCCACATATCCTTTTCAAGAAAAACTCAAATCAATTTGAGAGGAAAACTTGTTAGAAGTGCTAGCCTCAATGTGATCTAATTTTTCCTTTTATATAAAAATCTTATTTTCATATCCTTGATTTTATTAAAATTACAACTAAAGTCAAACTTTAATTATAATTATTAATAAATCCTAATAAGATCAAATATCACATATTGATCTTAAAGTTTCTAAAACTTCTCAATTAAGTCCAACTTAATTATAATTTCAATTTTCTCCTTAATAGACCTTTTATGTGTGACCCATTAGGTTCCTAATATATTGGCAATGATTACAAATTATAATTCTAATTATATTAGAATCGATAAATTAAAACTCTTTTTAATTTATCTTTAATTACCTAATTAAACAATTTATAATCATAGATCATGATTGACGTCTAGCAACATGTCATGACCACCCAAATATTAGAAATGTCAAAGTGGTTTAACTTAACCTGTTTATGCATGGTTATCTTGTATAAATTAATCCTTTCGTCATCTAATGTTCCAATTGGAATTAGAGTACGAAATTCGTGTCTACTCTAAATAATCCAATCATATTTGTTCTTGCTAATTAGTAAATGATTTATAATTGATATTTGAAAACAACTTTTCCAAATTTCAATTCACTCTGGCCAGAGATTCCCAAAATCATTACTAATCGAACAACATAACATTCTTCCTAATTACTTTAATCCATTTAATTCTTTATCGATTTACTCAACTATCTCCACATAGTTCATACCATATCCAATAACTACCGAATTGAACTATTCCAAGAATAGAACATAAGTAGTATCAAAACATAGTAATTCTTACATGAGATAACTTTGGTAATCTCAAGTCAAGGATTAATTTTACAACCATCATAATGAGATAATCCATGACACACAAGTAATGTTCCATTTGAGATTCTCATAATAGGTCTGCTCAAATGAACTTATTCTCTAATAAGCACCCACATATTTGTTTAAGTATTCCATACTTTAATCTATGAAATCGATTACTTTCTTCATAAAAAGAAACAAATATGTGCTAGTCTAACCATTTTATCAATACCCCATCTTGATGAAACTATGATTAGAACATTTTAGGAATAATACAAAATATAATTTGAATCTCATAATTATAATCACATTATAATTTCAAATTGCATAATAATTATTTCAGGATTTTATCTTTATGATTAATAATTAAATAATTAAAATGCACAAATATAAATAATGCCTTTTATTGAATAAAACAAATTTTATACAATTATAAGTACAACCAAAATTGGCTGCAAGGGCATAAACCAACAAGAAATACATAAACTTAAACACTGTAAGAACTTGTGATTCAGGATGAGAATTGAAACAAAGAACACACTATCCTTCCTTTACATTTAGAAATATATATCACAATAATGTTAAGATACACCATACTGCAATTAAAAAATACAATGATTACTGAAGTGGACTGACATAGTCTGCACTTTCATTACAACTAATACAAGTAAAGCACACCTAATACAAGATAAGCTAACTACTCCATTACATCTGAACTTAAAACTTTACACAACAACACTAAATCAAGTTGCATTCCAACACCTCGGATTAACGTTACCTATCCTGACTTTGATAAGTGCTTTCCCGTTATTGTTCGTGTCTACTCTACCATTTGAGAGTGGCAGCTTTTTTTCCAACACATATCACCTGACCTGAAAATAGCAACAGCACACAGGCAGTCATGTAAGCAAGATTGCCTGCATTGCCCTTCATTGAAAGGCTGCAAGAGGGCATAATCAGCCTCTGGCCAATCTATGTTAGTTAGCTCTTCAAAATCATACAAATTTTCCACTGGACCACCCTCATCTTCTCCGCAGATTTGTGTATAGTTTGGTTTACAAGCACCATAAGAATCATTTGGATCAAGTAAAGAATATCCATCTGGGCAATGACAGGATGGTCTTTTGTCTGTTTGCAAGGTGCAGATACTGTTATAGCCGCAGGTACCACTACCAGTTGTAACACGATTGCTTATGCAAATGTCATCTGGTTGAGACCAGAGAGCAGTCCAATTTTGATCTCCTGCAGATGTTTTGGGGTAGTAATACTGAGTGAAAACTCCATCAAAATTGATACTTACCCTGTGATAGTAGTCTGTAGTTGAGGCTGCCAATGCTTGTGTTAGCATGACTGTCTGGTTGTTCTCTCTAACACATACAAGTACCCTGACGAGTTAAACACCAGCTGGTAGCCTGGACTTGATATATTGATGCACCATAGGTGCCACTTGCATAATAAGGCTCGTTGGCATGAGTAGACGGCAAGTTTATAGTAGCAAGCACCAGATTCCCATCTTCTTGGAGTTGTAGTTGGAACCTACCTTTGAAAAATTGGTTTCTGATTGTCGAGAAGATAGCTTCATTCCCTATCCAACACCTGTCCAGGCAATATTGTGTCAGCAGGATCGTTGAAGCTTTCCCAAAGCATATCAGAACTACTATCTTGAAGCACAAAGTTGCCTGAATCTCTCATGGAACCAAAAGCAACAACACCACTTTTGGTAGGAGATGTCCACAGTTGGTTGCCTCGGTCATCGATAAGGACAAGTCCTTGGCTGCTATTGAGCTCAACTTTGGACTGTTTTGGTGCAAGAATGCCTTCATTAGCATACCAAACAATGGTTCTTTGTTGTATTTTAGCATACCATATAGCAAGCAAATAGAGATCTTTGTTGCTTTCAAGTTGATAAAAACCAAATGCAAATTCACCAGAAGGTGAAATCCATGAAGAGTTTTCAGCAGCAGCAGTAAGGGAATCACCTACTCTAACATCTCGTCCAGTTTGAGCAACAGAACAACTTGGCAACAAAAATAGTAGCAAACAAAGGATCAAATGAAAAAGAAAGGAAGCCATTGTTAGATGCAACTTTTCAGAAGAGGCTATGAAGATAAAAAGGGTTTGATTACCTTTCCCTATTAATAGATCCCTACCTTGTCGACTGACAGAGACTTTTCAGATGCTCGGGAGAAAAGTTTAACCCAACAAGGCCTGCATGGAGTTAAGTTTTGAAGCACAAAATTTGTGCCTTTGACATGAAACTAATCTTTAACTAATCTCTTTCAAAAGCCAAGTTGCCCAAGATTGAAAGGTCGCAGAAACTTCTGATTATTAGTATTAAGTGCTCATCGGAAAGAAGGTAGGGATCCAGACTTTTAAATTCTCCTCCACCATCAGGATAGAGAGACATGATTTTAGTCTTGAAAATTTTTTCCACTAATGGATGATATTTGGAGAAAATATCTTTAACCTCTTTTTTATGTTTAAGAGTGTACAACCACATGTATTTAGTGTGTTGATCAACAAAATGCAGTAATAGCGTTTTTGGTCAATAGATGGAATGGGTGATGGACCCCATAAATTACTAAATATAGTTTTGAGTGGGGCATCACTAGTGAGAGATAAAGGAGTGAATGGAAACCGATGAATTTTATTCGAACAGCAAGAGTTAGAAAAGGTAAAATTGTCTTTAGGGAGAACAGGCAAAATTTTTTTATTGAGATGCCAAGTATGACAAGATGGAGTTTTTGTGGTGGTGTTGACGACAGGCTTGTTGGCAGTGAGGTCAGGCCACTCGTAAAGTCCATCTCTATTCCGGCCGTAAACCAGTAGATTACGCACCCTGCCCTTCATAGTCCATCTCAGCCACCGACAATCTATTGTGACAATTTAGGAGTTACATGCTTGTGTCATAACCCTGCCCTTCATGGTCGCATGAAGCACGTAGCCGTGGACTTCCATTATGTTAGGCAACACATTCAAAATCAGCAGCTTTATGTCACTCACGTATTCAGTTATCAGATTGCTAATATACTCACGAAACCGCTTCCCAAAACTGCTTTCCATCGTCATCTGTTCAAACTATGTGTTGTTCCTCACCATCTAGCTTGAGGGGGTGTATTATAACATGTTGTAATAGCTTGAGGGGGTTACTTGTTGACCTAGTCTTCTGGTGTATTGTTATTCAGTTCCTATTTGTTTTAGTTTGAGTTTATCTCTACTTTTGTAGGAGCCTTTACAGAAATTCTGTTGGAACTCATGTGTATATATTTCTTCTCTTTACTTGAATACAATCATCCTTTTCAACTCATATTCTGTTTTTGTTTATAATTAGGCCCTGTGAACTTTCAATGATAGGTTATGTACCAATGGCTGGTTAGATATGTCATTACAAGTTGATAAGCCACCATAACCAACCATTAATTTTCCACCCAATTTTGGTGAGAGACAGCATGGTACTTCAATGGTGACAAGGAATGAAACAGACAAATCGACCCAAGGACTGAAACAGACAAATCGACCATTGACTCCTGTGCAAGTCTTTGCAATCAACAAGAATTTACACAGACAACTGGAGCATAGACTCCCAAGTCTCCTTAAAAGCAGAAATCTAATTGGCTAAAGCAAGAAAGGTGATTAATTTAACAAGTGGTCGCTTAAGGTACGATTGTTTCTGTTTTTATTTTTGTTTTTAAAATCAGTAAAAGTTTTTTAAGAAGTTTATGTGATATAACTAATTTAGTTAAGAAGTTTCCAAAAGGATCAAGTTGCAGTAAGGGAAGATGATGGTCAAGTAAAAGTAGGACATGTTGGACTCTGTAAGTTAAATGATCTTTACCATCTATTATTTTAGTCTAAGAAGAAGAGAGGTCAGTTCAAGGTTTGAGACCATATTACTCCTAGTTACAAGGAATTGGTCAGTGCCCACTTTGAACGCAAGGGAATCATAGAATCTGGAAAGTCTTTCTTTGTGGACTTTCTGAAGAGCACATGAAAAGGGGGTAGTTCTTTAGGAGCTTCTGAAAGTAATCAGAAGTTGCAAAATCAGAAAGTCAAATATATTCATGTCATAATGGAGTTGGAATGAATTGGCCTTACAAGGTTGATGCCAAAGAAGGAAGGCTTACTTTCTGTAAATGACCGGAAGATAATGGTCAAGTAAAAGTAAAGACATGTTGGAATCTGTAAGTTAAATGATCTTTACCATCTATTATTTTAGTCTAAGAAGAAGAGAGGTCAGTTCAAGGTCTGAGACCATATTACTCCTAGTTACAAGGAATTGGTCAGTGCCCACTTTGAACGCAAGGGACTCATAGAAACAGGTCAAACTCTCTGGAAAGTCTTTCTTTGTGGGACTTTCTGACGAGCACATGAAAAGGGGGTAGTTCTTTAGGAGCTTCTGAGAGTAATCAGAAGTTGCAAAATCAGAAAGTCAAATATATTCATGTCATAATGGAGTTGGAATGAATTGGCCTTACAAGGTTGATGCCAAAGTAGGAAGGCTTACTTTCTGTAAATGACCAGAACAGCATGTATGTAAGTTTCTTAACTCTTTCTGCATATTTCTGTTCCTGAAAGCACAAATTTCTCATTTTAGATCGAACATCAGCTGAATATCATCTAAATTCAAGCTCCAAAAGCCTTCATCATCATACATGAAAACCATTCTCTACTTACTACAGAGTAATTGCAATTGCCTTGTCAGAAAAAGCTTATATGTCTGTCTAGAGCACATAGTCAATAAGCTAAGTCTCAGTCCACAATTATAGAAAAATGGCAGGTTTATGCTGACTTCCTCCATCCATTCTCTTCAAACTGTTGCAGACATTGAAACCTGAATAAATCAATACAGTCTACAAAGAGGATACATAATATTGGTTAGTTAGTTCTTTAGCTTCTTTGAATATGTAACCAGGAGAGTCTTTATCACTAGACTATTCCCATATTCTCCATTTAGTATTCTATTTCAATACCTGGAATGATTGACATAGAACCTAAAGGAACTGTATGTGATACCAACTTCTGAAAGTTCCAGCTAGGTTTTTTTAATTTATAGGTTAACTACGTAGAGATTCAAGTTCACATATTCTCTTCTTTTTGACAAATTAGAATTCAAACTTTATGATAAAATATGGTCTCTCCTCTTTCATTGTCTTACAAGTTTTTGATAACTCAAGTTTAGAGAATATTGTATTTAAAAAGTTCAAGGACTAATTTGGATATTATTTCTTATATAAAGACTAATCTCCTCCTTAAGTCATTAACAGCATTACTTCGTCAGAAGTTAGATGCAATGTTGATTTGGCTGGTTCAAGACTTTCCATTTGCATACCAAACTTTGGCCTTCTCTTGTACCTTGTAATACCAAGAACATAGACAAGGCAAAGAAGAACTTGGTATTTGGAAAGTAAAGTAGTATTGCTAACGCCGGAACCACCTCCTGCACTATTTTGCAAGAATTCATCAACCGACTTTGCAGATCTGCAATTGAGACTCGATCAAGTTCACTAGGAGAACTCTGCAGATGTGCACATATATTGGGTGCCATAAACAAAGCTAGTCATGGAATTTGTACATAGAGAGAACATTAAACCTGTCTGAAACAATGAAAAGGTTGACAGACATACTTTCCACATTTCTAGACCAAGTCAAGGTACCAAAACTGAGAAGACCAACTTGGAATAGAATTGATTTTGTGTTTTAAGCCATTTCACACAACAAAATTCCTATAAATAACTTCCTCGGCAACAAACAAGGAGATACGAATTTTTCATTTCTATGTTTTTTGGTTCTTACAGAAATCCTGAATTCATGGTTTCAATTCAAAGTTCACCTCAAATGCAGGAAGTTCCAACAGTGGTGAGTAAGCTATGTTTTGGTTCTTACATAAATCCTGAAGACATAGTTTTACTCCAAAGTTCACCTCAAATGTAAGAAGTTCCAACACTGGTGAGTAAGCTATGTTTTTGTTCTAACAATTGCCATACATGGATTACAACCATTGCATGATCAAGTAATCAATAGGATGAAAATTAATATTACAAATGAGTGTTAGAAGAACATTCAACTACGACATAAAGAAGTGATTTGATCACCCAGTCCTGTTCAAAGACGAGTAACCGAAGATTATTAACTACTAACAAGAGATAATGACATTTCATGCTTCAGCTTAACAGTTGTGCTATCAGCTTGAATGTTGAACGGGAAGGGACAAGGTAGAATTGAGACCATATCGGTCCTAGTTACAGGGAATTGGCCTGTGCCCATTTTGAAAGCAAGGGAACCCTAAAAACAGGTCAAACTCCGTTAGGAATAAGGTCACAGAGGAGGAGAGTGGTTAGTTTATACAAGGAAGAAGAAGACAGGCTGTAAGCAGTAGTGATATAGTTAGATATCGATATATTTTATCAGGTTGTTAGCAGGAGATATTGAGCTATTGCTCTCTATCTACTGTTATTTATTAAGTTGAATTGTTACCTAACAAATTATCTGAAGAGCTCATGAAAAGGGGGTAATTTTTCAGGAGCTTCTGAGAATAATCATAAGTTGCAAAATCAAAGTGTCAAATATATTCATGTCCTACTGGAGTTGGAATGAATTGTCCTTACAAGGTTGATGCCAAAGAAGGAAACCTTAGTTTCTGTAAATGACCAGAAGAGCATACATGTAAGTTTTTTAACTCTTAATGCTAAGAAGTCGGGAATCTGCATGCATTTCTGATCCTGCGAGCACAAATTTCTCAGTTTCGATTTGTTAGACAATTGGCATTTTTTGTTCCCACTTATTTTCACTGTTTTATCTTTTGTTTGCAGTTTATTATTTATCTAGCTTTAACTAAAGACTTAGTCAAGTTTAGTTGCTAAACTTTCTAGATCATGTAGCTGTTAGTTTCAGATTTTTCTCATTTAGTTTTATCCACTCTTTGAATTTGAAGTGGTTTTAACTTAGGAAAGTTTGTTATCTTTTCCTCCTGTATAAATTCTGCAACTTTTATAAATAAATTAGCTTCCTATTTTTCATTCTTTACTGTGATATTTTTTCTCTCATATAGTTGTATATTTTCTATTTTTTCCCACATGATTGAACATCAGCTGAATATCATCTAAATTTCAGCTCCGAAGCCTTCATCATCACATCTCACAGTGAAGGTTTTTGTGCTTGATTTTAACTCTTCAGGCATGTGTAACCCCTGTACAAACGCATTTAATGCGTTAAGTAGTTTCACCGTTTAACATCCACGTTGAAACTTCTCAATTTTGCTTTGGTTTGTTTCAAACGATTTGTGCGTTAACGGGTGTTCATGCGTAATAAACGTTTGCAAATTAATGGTTGTTCACGATTGTTTGTGCACAGGAAAATCTTTTGATAAAAAAACCGAAAACATTTTTATAAGCATGTACCTTTATGTAAATATTATTTTGTTTATTTTATTTATACATACAACTGAAACATGCTTGAGTTTATCATAAGCATATGTGAGTTTATATTGATAAACGGCTTGAATGTGTTTTATTTGAAATATTTCATAAATATGATTTATGGGTAATTTTGTATTATATTTCAAATAATATTATATAAATAAGTTTTATATAACTTTGTATGTAAATTAGTTTTACATATTCTTTATTTTGGCATTTTTATGACATGTAAAATTAAAATAGTTTAATTAAATTATAGAAATTCCTAGTTCATTTTTTGTATGAGATGAATATGAGCTTAGCGAAATTTTCGATCATACGATATGAATTGTGGATTTTTTTTGATAATTTAATTAATAGAAATGTGCCTTATATCATGTTTATATATACTTGTAGAGATGACAACTAAAATCTTGATCGGTGATTTGTCCACCATTGAAAAATTGGATGGGTTCAATTATGATATGTGGCAAAGGAAGATTCAGTATCTTCTAAATGAACGAGAATTGCTCGAGCATTTGACCCTAATAATGACTGCACCTTCAGTCAAGGACAAAGATGGAAACGATATTGATACTACTAGTGAGCAATATCAAGCATCCTTAAAGGCTTATGCAGATTGGTCCAAAAAGGATCGTAAGGCATGTTATATTATGTTGTATTTCATGCATGATGATCTAATTGGAGAATTTGAGGATTGTCTCACTGCTAATGACATGTGGGACAAACTTAAGATCACTTTTGGTCAAACATCTGCTACAAGGCTTCGTGCTTTGCATCTCAAGTGGATGAACTACGAGATCAATACGACTTATACTATAGCTGAACATTTACGAACCATGAGTGCAATGGTTCGTGATCTTAAGGTAGCTGACTGGGCTATCTCTAAAAAGGAGCAAGTCCTGAATGTGATTTGGGCTCTTCTAGATCATACTGAGCACTGGAAGAATGTGAAACTTGTTTTGACACATAATGAGAATGTCAAAACTCTTTCAGAGATTACTAGACACCTCGAAATGGAGGAGGATCGCTTAAAAGCATTTGACTCCTCCAATGTGGCTCTTGTTGCTAAAGGCAAAGGATCAAAGGGCAACAATGCCAAATGAGGTAAAAGAAAAGGTTCTCGGCCTCCTCAAAGGAATGGACCAAAAGGTCATAAGAAGCAAAAGGCTAAGGGCCAAGGAGAGAAAAACATGGCACGTGTGAAGTGCTATAATTGTGGAAAGAAAGGTCATTTTGTAACATCCTTCTATCGATGTGATGGGTAAATTGGTAAATTGAGACGGATAGATATTACCGCATATTATTGATCGAGCATTCATTTGACCTCTAATTTTGGAGCCATGAGTCAATTGACACATGCACATTTAGGTACATGCATTCATGAATTTTTCCCGGCATTTGATTGTGATATTCATAGGAAATTGTGAATTCGCGAGATAATGAGATTTGACTATGAATTATTGAGAATTTTGGTATATTTGGGTCTGAAAATTAAATTGGAAATGTTTTATAATATTTACCAACTGTTAGTGACTCCTCGGGACTTTTTAGAAAATTCGAGAGGAAAAAGTCCGGACCGAAAATTTTCTGAGTGTTGGACAAATTGATCAGTATAGTATAAGAATAACTGTAAATAGCTATAGAAATTTAGAAATATGATTCTAAGAATTTAATTTGTCGAGCCATTGAAATTTGGAGATAAATTAGATGGAAATGACCATGAAAGAGTAATGATTTACATGCCTTATGAGGAAAGGGCAAAGACTTAGTGATTAACCTTTCAATACTTAAGGTTAAAGAGGAGAAGAAATGGAGGTTTCATTTCTTAGGGCTCGACGCTGATCTTCCTCCTTCTTCCTTGTGATTTTGTTTCTCCTTCCCGATTCTTGTTTGTTTACTACTCCTTGTGCAAAGTCTTGCATGATCCCTAAAGGAAGAGGTTGATTGTGAAAGTTTGGAAGCTAAATCGTGGAGGATAGGGTTGGAGGAGATTTCAAGATTTGAGGATCAAGCTTGATTGGTAAGTGATTTTGGCTCCAATGTTGTTTATTTATTAGTAAAATACATTCATGTGTTGTTTTTTGGAAGATGGGGTAGTTAAGGTATTTAATACCTGGTTTTAGAGAGAAAGAGAAAAGGAAATCGGAGAAGACGAACCAGGGTCGCACGTCGCGACGAGGAAATGTTTAGACGTCGCGACGAGGAAATGTTTAGACGCCGCGACGAGCAAGGTGGGACGTCATGAAGCGTGAAATATTGACGCCATGATGAGCTCCCTCCCACACGTCATGGCGAGCCCAAAGGAAGCGTTATTGCCGAAGCGACTCCAAAGACGTCATGCGGCGAAGGCTCACACGTCATGGCGGGGACTAGATTTGAACTGCTTTAATTTGATTTTTGGGCATAACTAATGTGTAGACTCCAATTGAGGTGATGTTTGATTCGTTATGATCTGTAGAAACGAGGTCACAATTGAGAAAAGAATGAGAGTTGAATTCGATTTTTGAGATCTCTTTAGTGAAAGAAAGTTAAGAATGTGATTGTATTGCAGCCTAAGGATAGTTTCATGGCAAAGGGGTTATAATTGTGAGATTTATGAATGTGAATTCGATGCTATTGGAGTTTTTAATAAGTGAATTTGATCTAGTTCATCGGAGTTTTTAATAAGTGAATTTGATCTAGTTCAAAATGAAAATTGGTTTTGAGATCTTGTGAGATTAGTTTAGTGTACATGAATTGGCAAATGGAACTAATTGGTATAAACGAAATTGGTGAGTTCTACGATATGTTATTGAATTGAAATTAGGCCTTGTTGAGCGATTGAGAAAAAAGTTAGTCTGTGACATCAGAAAGTGGGAATGGAAAATAGCTCCGGAAAAATAATGAATAGGCATAGTACATCTTTTATTTAAGGCATATGCATTATCGAATTATTTGACTGTGCATTAGTAATTGGAATTATTTGATTGTTATAGGGCTCGATGGATCGATAATCCACGGATCGTCTTCGAGACTTCCGTGCAAAGTAGCTGAAGGAAGTTAAAGAACCTAGTTGGTTTTCAATCTATATGTTTAATATTATGCATTGATGCCATGGAGATAATGGATGGATATGTGTGATTGATTTTGATTGATTTGGATCGTGGGTGTCAAATATCGAAAACGGATATTGAAGTGTTAATGTGTGTAAATGATTATGATGCATCAATGCAATAAATTGTAAATGCATATGATTAAAATCTGGGATCGAAGGTCCAAGAAATAGAAATGGCATTGAATGTAAATGATTGTGAATGTGAATCGATCATATACGATTCACGATAAAGCGTGATCGATAAAGACAACAGTTGTGATCGGGCGACCAACGAATGTCGTGGTATCGCTTGCCTCGAGGTGGTGCATACCCGAGGCTCTCCCACGCAGCTTCGGATACCACAGCTCACTATATTAGGGCATTCAGCCTAACGATTCGTAGCCACAAGCTCAACGATCGCGCCGTCACTTTGGGATTATCAGGCATATCACGCCTAACGATATGAGAGCTTTGTTCAACGCATGCGACCTCTCATTCAACGAAATTTCAGAGCCACTACTCAACGTTAATGAGCTTCAGCGCACGGCCACAACAACGTAAGAAAATAAAAGTGTCTCGTATGCATCGATATATGAATGATCGATGTGGAAAGTGAGAAAGATGAAATGCTATATATTTGTGAAATGAAAATGCATGTGGTACTTCCCAATATATTATGTGTGATTATTCGAGTACTATTTGGATATCGATGAAGCTGAAATAACCATCGATGATGGTTTTCATTGAGTTAATAAACTCACCCAACATCGCAATTATTTTCGCGAATTGAAAAGACCCGTTAGTAAACGGAGTAACGAAAGTATCGCAAGCAAGGAGTTAGCGTCGGGATCACTCTCGTATCTCGCATTTGAGTCATTTTGGTTATATGTGAAAATTGTATTTTCAGATAAATATTGTTACTATATTGGGCCCAAATTGGTGTGAATATATGGGTGAATGAATGATTTTATGACCGAAATTAGATTTGATTTGAAAATGTATTTGTATCGTGGCCCAAATTGTTTATCGATATCTACGCACTCTATTGTTTTCAAAAGAAATTAATTGGTTTTCCGAGTTTTAAATTGATGTGACCGTTTAGCATACTACCCTCATGAAGACGGCCCTGGATCACCCACGATATCGGGTTGGTCTCGCAGGAGTGGGATGCTACATTTTGTTATGGATTGTCCTGAACCTAAGAAGGCACCTTTCTTATCTATAACTCCTGATTTGTATGTTTGTTCTCATGCATTAGTTGCTAATTCTCTTCCTAATTGGATTGTAGATACGGGAGCAAGCAAGCACATAGTTCGGGATCGAAATGGCTATGTAGACTTTCATCGGTATCCGTGGGTTCACAAATTGTCGATTAGGAAAGCGGTAGTGAAGAAGATGTCTTAGAATAGGACATACCAGCTCAAGTTACGTGGAAGACATACTTTGCTCCTTCACGATGCTCTTTTATGCACCCGGTGCGTTGTTGTTGCCGTGTCTCTTCAGAACTTTAATGAAATCAGATTCATTTTAGTTCTAATCATTATGTATAATGGCAATATTTTGGCCATACATTGAAAAATGATTTTCTAATTCTTGATTTAGATGCTTGTTATGATAATTCATCTTCTGTTTATGTTTCATATTTTGATCCCGATTGAATCTATTAAATGGCATACTAGACTTAGTCATATTGGCAAGATAGATTGAGTCGCTAGCTAAGAAGGTCTTTTAGACCGACTCACTAAGGTTAAGTTGCTAGATGTGAGTCATGTTTAGTGGTAAGGCAACCGAAACCTTTGGTAAGGCTTCAGGGTGTCTAAACCTTTAGAAACTTATTCACTCGACATTCATGACCTATGAATATTAAAGCACGCCACGGGCTATATATTTTCTCACTTTAATTGATGACTATTCACGCTATGGATATGTGTATCTTTTAGCTCATCGTTATGAAGCGCTTGATGTGTTTAAACATTTTGTAACCGAAGTTGAGACACAATTGGAAAGAAGAGTTAAAACTCTTCGGACTGACCGTGGTCGAGAATATCTATTTGATATGTTCAAAGACTTTGTGAGAAAAGGATATAATAAGACAACTAACAATTCTCTAACTCCACAACAAAACGATGTTGCAGGCGTAGGAATCAACATTGCTTGACATGGTCAGTCAATGATGGCATACGCCGCCTTCCAATTAGTTTTGGGCAAATCGCTGCTCACTAACAACTTATATTCTTAACCGTGTGCCAAGTAAAAGTGTACCCGCTTACTCCATATGAGTTATGAAATGGAAGAAAGCCCTCTTTAGATCATTTGCCCTACGGGCTTCGGCTGGTTATATACACAACCCAACTCATAAACATGGGAAACATGGTCCAAGAGCCACTAAATGGTGTTTATAAGATACCCCGAACATTCTAAAGGGTATGTTATGTATGGTGAGCACCCGAATGGTGGCATGACAGAAATTGCTTCCCGCAATGTGGAGTTTCTTGAGGATGAGTTCCCAAGCATAGGTGAAATAAAAAAAGACCTAGATTTGTATGAGTTACAACCGGATACTCTCGGTGAGGGGGAGAATTTAGTTACTCGCCAAGTCACCGAGATTTTTTCTGCCCCAGAGAACCAATTTGAGAATGAGGTCCGTCTCTCATCTCTCAACCACGAACCTATAGATAGTCTACATGTTCCAAATCTCACATCTCAAGGGGATAGTAGGAGTGGTTCTCACCATGATCTAGACCCCACATCTCCAAGAGCTAGGGGAGAGATCCTAAATCAGGGCAGACCAATGTAGGTCCTAGACTTCGAAGAAGCGAGCGTGGAAGAATTCCTCGACGATATTTTCAAATTGAAGAGGAAATATTCCTTTGTACTCCTTTGGAAATCGACGAACCAACCTCTTTTCAAGAGGCTATTGATTCACCTAACCACACAGAGTGGATGGATTCCTTAAGGGATGAAATGGACTCAATGACACGAAATCAGGTTTGGGAACTAGTTGATCTTCCGCTCCAATGAAAGTCCATTAGAAACAAGTGGGTTTTCAAGATAAAACGTAAGGCGGATGGAACGATCGACAAGTTCAAGGCCCATTTGGTAGCGAAAGGCTATACCCAAATAGAGGGTATAGACTATGAAGAGACATTTTCCCGTGGTGAGATTTGCCTCTATTCGCTTACTCGGCTCTGCTGCCCATTGGACTCAGAGTTGTTTCAAATGGATGTAAAGACTACTTTCCTCAATAGTAACCTTGAGGAAGAGATTTATATGAATCAACCTATTGGTTTTGTATCAAAAGGTCAAGAAGACAAAGTGTGTCGTCTTAAAAGATCCATATATGGTCTCAAACAGTCTTTCAGATCGTGGTATTTCCGATTCCATGAAGCCATTACTTCTTTTGGCTTAGTCATGGTTTCAGAAGACCATTATGTGTATGTCAAGAGAACAACAAGTGGAATTTTGTTTCTTACTTTGTATGTTGATGACATATTACTAGCCGGAAATAATATGGCGGATGCTCAAGACCACTAAAGAGTGGTTGTCCTCTATTTTTGATATGAAGGACATGGGTGAAGCTAGGTATGTCCTAGGTGTGGAAATAACTAGAAATCATCCCAAGAAGCTCCTTGGTTTAATTCAGGAAGCGTATATTAATAAAATCTTGGAACGTTTTCGAATGCATTATTCCAAACCCGTTATCACTCCAGTTAAAAAGGGTCTTACCTTGAGTCTTGATCAATGCCCTAAAACAGATAAGGAAAAAGAAAAAATGAGTAATGTTCCCTATGCTAGTGCCGTAGGAAGCTTAATGTATGCTATGTTGTGTACACGGCCTGACATTTGCTTTGTGGTTAGTTTGGTAAGTCGTTATCAAAGGAATCTAGGACCTGCTCATTGGTAAGCAGTCAAAAGAATTTTTCGTTACCTTCGTGGTACTTCAGACCTGGTCCTTTGCTATCAAGGCGGGGATTTAAGGTTAAGGGGATATTCGGATGCCGATTGGGGTGGTGACCCGGATGAGTCTAGGTCAACCTCAGGATATGTTTTCACCTTGGGAGGAGGAGCCATATCTTGGTGCAGCAAGAAACAAGACTGTATATCATTATCAACAATGGAAGCAGAATACGTTACTTGTTGTCTTGCCGCTCAGGAAGCAATATGGTTGAGAAGTTTTCTCTAGGATCTTAATCTTACTCCTAAAGTTAATGATCCTGTTGAAATGTTATGCAACAACACTACAGCCATACAGTTTTCTAAAGATACGAAGTTTCATAGAAAATCTAAACATATCAAAAGGCGTTATCATTTTGTAAGAGACGTCATAAAAAAATAAAGAGGTTGCTATAAAGTATATATCTACTAACAAGATGGTAGCTGATCTCTTAACGAAACCTATTCCTCGAGATTCATTTAAGGCTCATGTGACGAGTTTAGGTTTACGTAGGGTTTAGTTTTTCCATTGGGTTATATCTTGTTGTATAATGGACATGTTTTCATTTGTAACGTTTTTTTAATAAAATTTTATTTCTCAAATGTTCATTGATACGTAAAGTACATGATAAGGCACATTGTAATGTCACCACACATTAGGCTTCTGATTGGCCTTATCATACAGGCAATCTGTAACATCCCGTTGCCAATATGAAGGGCATATTGGTAATTCGGATGGATTAGGATTGGGTGCATGCATAATTTGAATTTGCACATGCATTTAGCCTCTTTAATTATTGATAAATGATTATGATTGCACCAGCATATGTATGTGCGTACATGTATGACATATTCCCGACATGATGGTGTAAATTGGAAAATTGGGTGATAATTGTATAGATTAAGTTTTGAATATAGAATTGGAGTGAAATTGAATTCTAGGAGTTTGAAAATTGAAATTGGAGTGTAGGATCATATATTTCCTATTTTTGAGGATTTATAGGAAATTTTCTGGAATTTTTAGAGTTTTGGGTCCGGACCGAAAAAATGACCTAATGACTGATAAATCGAATTCCGGTTCCGAAATTGATTAACAATTGGCATGAGATAAGTGGAGTTATGATTTTAGGATTTATTATTCATAGTCATTGCGAAATTGGGAGAAAATTAGAATAAGAATTGGATTGTTAGATCCTAAGAAGTTGGGCATGTGGCATGAGAGTTGCCAAACATGCCCTTAGCTTTAAATCCCTCTTATATAAAAACCCTAACCTTTGAATTTGCTTCCCACGACCCTCCCTTCCTTGTTAAAGAAAATTGTATTTCTTCTTCTCTTCTCCTTCGTGGATCTCCACTTGGCTTGATTCCTTCCATTTTCTTCCCATAATTTGCTCCATTTATCATCATTAACTTAGCGTAGCCTTGGATTTGAGAAAATGACTTTGGTGGAGAAAGAGGTGATTGCCGTGAGGTGCCTAGGTTTGGAGATTTGAATATCTTGTTGATTTTTGAGGGTTTGAAGGATTGAATCAAGTAAGTTTTTACTTCTTTATGCTTTAAGTTGTTTGATTTGATCATTGAATTAAGTTATTCATTGTTTAGGAATTTAGAAGTTTCAGATGATGTAGGTTTTGAGAATTTTGATTTGGGTATTTGGAGAATAATTGGTTTTTGATGGATTTGAGGTTAGAAATAAGTTGGGTTGAGTGTTTTATATTGTTTGGGAGTGTTTAGAATTGAATTGAATGGATTAGAAATCCGCAGATCTGTGAAATTCGGTTTTGACGTGTTTCGGGTTCGACGTCGCGATTTGTGATGAACACGCTTGTGAGCCATTCCCATCATGCACGCCACGGCGAAATGATAATTCTACGCCATGACGAAAGGTGTTTTTTTCCAAGACGTCGGCGAAAGAAGGACGCGACGTCATGACGAAGCGAAGCGAGCACGCCGCTGGGAGAGCCAAGCGCAAGCGTCGTCATGGCGAGGTGGTCTTCCGCCAGCGAAGCGATCTTGCGCCGTGGCGAGGACCCCAATTTTTCGAAGATGGATTAATTTGTTTAAGTGATGATTTTGAGGTTTTAATTCCTAGTAAGTTGGTTATTGATTGATTGTGATTTAGAGACTAAAAATTTCAATTTAGAAGAATGGAATTTTGGAATTTATTTCGGTGGTTCTCGAAATCGGATGGTGATTTTATTAGGGAACGTGATTTGTAATTGGAGTGTGTCTTTAGAGAGTTCAGAACTTAGTCAATTGAATTGGGGTATTAGAAATTGCTATGAATTAGGGAGAAAGAGTTAAATTGGCAGATCCGGGTATAGAATTGGGAATGTCATAACATGTATAGTACTCATCGCATTCGCTACATGTGCATTATTAACTATTGTCAATTATGCAATTAGTAATATTGGTTTATTCTGATTGTTATAGAGGCTCGAGTAGAGCGTCGATCTTCCGACGTAGTGAGACTTCCTGCAGAGCTCTGAAGTTAGAGGTGAGTAACCTAGTTGGTTTCTCAACCAGATGTGTTACATTTTACGCACCTATGCCATGAGGAGTTAAGGAAGGATATGTGTGTTTGTTGATTGATTTCGGACCATAAAGTGTCCGAAATATCCAAATTTGATATAGAAGTGTTCGTGTGCATGAATTGCAACTAATTAGTATTAATGCGAATTGATATAGGATGTTAAGTTGTGACACAATGATTGTAAATTGAGGCACGTGCATTCACACATAAAAGTATGATCAGATAATGAGCAGTTGTGCACCAACCACCGATTTTCGAGCTTTAAGCTCAACGCATCGTGGCTTCGAGCCTAACGTATTTTAGAGCCACGTGCTCAACGACAGGCTTCAAGCCCAATGAAATTCAGAGCCACCGCTCAACGTAAATGAGCTCAAAGCACGGTCATAACAACGTAATAAAATGAAAAGTGTCACATGTGCATATACATATGAATGATAAATTGTGAATTGTGTGAAAGGCCTTATATTTGTGAAATAGAATGCATGAGATATTTTCAATATGGTATTACATGACATTCTCGTGAATTTTTCAGATATGCACGAGTTGGGTGGACCATCGATGATGGTTTTCACGAGTTCGCAAACTCACCCAACATTGCAATTATATTTTCAGACGAGTAGATAGTAGACTCCTAGCCCGTAGTTCGACTTTTTCCTACCGTGTGAGCGTTGGCAAGAGAAACTATGACACACAGGTCGGTCAGCTGGAATCCATTTTGAGGATGACCTACTTTAGGTTTTGTCTCAGTTCCTTTTGAGAATATATGTATAGATTGTGGAACTGATAGACTTGTTAGAAGCGCTCTCATCAGTGGTACGACCGACGCCTGTGGGTCGCTCCGACGATATCCTAAAGAAGGAAGTGCTACGCCGCAACTATCACTAAATACTGTGATGACATCAATATAATTAAACCGCATTATGCAAATCACTAAAATTTAAAACCACAATAATCTTTCATTTCATAAGATCAATCCAAAATATAGATGATCTATCGCCCCTATAGTCCAACACAATATCTCAAAAGGAAACTGATACAAAAGTCTATACTAAATCATCCCTAAAAATCGCCCCAAACCGACCGACCATGAGCCATCGCTCACTTGACCAAGCACTCGACCGCAGAAAACTCTAACTCGAGCTAAGAATCTACTAACGCCGTCTGAAAATATTAGCAATGTTGGGTGAGTTTATGAACTCAATGAAAACCATCATCGATGGTTCACCCAACTCATGCATATACACATAATATATCACGATATATCACATAGTCACAATACACAATCTAACACTATCAAACCCTTTACACATTTTCACTATAATCGCATATATCACTACGCAATCGCCACTTAATACACGACTTTCACTTTTCACATTACAACTGATGCATAATGCATGCCACTTCTCATTTTATGTCCCGTGGTTGTGATCGAGCCAATATTCGCATTTTGGCGCAGTAGAGAGCCCTCCGGTATGCACTATCGCCCACTCACTTTAGTGGATAGGAGAGCCCTCCGGTATTAACTATTCCTTTCGCCCCAGCCCCAGAATGATAGTCGAGCTTAAAGCTCGATCACTAATTGCTCCAAATACAACCGCTTATTGTTTATTCTAATCATGCCAAGATGCACTTACACTCGCACATTCAATAGCACACATATCGATCACTTCCACTTATAGCATTCATCACATTTACTCATAATCACAAAGACATTTATTTCACAGCTCAAGCACTCACATTGTCAAACAATTTACACAATCACAACATATTTAACACACAAAGATCGAGGAACCAACTAGGTTATTTCACCAGAATCTCCGAAGCATCGCTCGAAGTACCAAAGAATATCCGTGGATCGACGATCCAACGACGCCTATAACAATTCAACGAATTCTCATCACTATATGCTCAATCAAATAAATTCGATAATGCACATGTCTTAATTCAAAGTTGTATGATGCATGATCATGATTTTCCAGCGCTCTAATCCAATTCCACTATCTCTCGCTTCACAACAAAAATTCACTATTCACTAGGTCAATAAGAACCATTGATTTCATAAGTCTCCAATTGATAATACATAACTCTTAGGTCACGATAAAAACTATAATCATCTCTCTTTCTATGATTGAGAACTCGCTAATTTAAATTCGAACTCTTATTCTTTACCTCAATCATAGACCTCTTTCTATAGTTCATAACAAATCCAGAATCACCTTAATTGGAGGTCTACACTATAAAATATGCCCCAAAAACCCACTTATTTCACTTCAGAAATTGCCTCTCGTCACATTTCATCGCTTCTCGCCATGGCGTGAAAAGGGACGCCATCGCGTGGAAGCACGCCGTCGTGATGAATATCCACATGCTCGTCACGACGACTTCGGTCGCTTCGTCGTTGTCGAACACGCATCGCTCGTCATGCAGGGCGAGGCTGGGCCAGCAGACGTCATGACGCGTAACGATCTTCGCCTTCTCCGATCGACTTTCATTCTTTCTCTCTCTAAAAACCATCATTAATTCACTCTAACTACCCAAACTAACACATTGAAACACCATAAATGCAACAACCACAATAAATAACAACATTAAACACAATAACTTACCAAATCAAGCTCAAAGCCGTAAACCCTAAAAACCTCCGAAAATCTCTCAAGCTCCGCAATCACTAGAACTCCTCAATCCAAGCCAACCATCATCATCTCCAAGATCTCTAGCAGCCCTCCAACCACAAAGAAAAGGGAAACAAACAAGATCTCCAAGGGAAGAGAATCACGATCGTCGATGGGAGGAGGAAAAGAAGAAAGGAAGTTTTGGCTTTTACCAAATTCAAACCCTAAGGCTATATAAAGGGTGAACTTAAACCTATAGATCATAGTCAACATTCATTCAATTTCCAGTCTCTAAATCTCAATGGCTCATCACAATAATTCCTAAACTCAAAAATCTAAATTTTTCCAAGCCATATACCACTCACTTTCGGAACCGGAATCTAAATCATCAGTCTCTAGGTCATTTTCCCGGTCTGAACACATAACTCTAAAAATTACAGAAAAATTCCCATAATTCCTCAAAAATATAAAATACACAATCCCATACTCAAATTTCAATTTCCAATTCCCTAAAATTCAATTCAAATTATTCCTTAATTCTCAAGGTTCAATTCTCACTCTAAATCAACTATACAAACCCGATAATTCCAACATTCTTAATCAATCACAATTCACATAATTATCTCGAATTCACAATTCAACTCATAATCACAATTTAAATGTTGGAATAATCATGAATGCATGTCACTATGTATGCATGTGCAAAATGATCTATCTCTTAAAAATCAGAGGCCACAAAGCACTCGATCACAATTTATGCAATAATGTAACTACCGCACTAATATGCTCATCGACGGAATGGGATGTTACAATTCTCCTCCTAAATAAAAATTTCGTCCCGAATTTCATACCGATTAGTCGAACATGAGGGGGTATCTTCCTCACGTGCTCCTCGCCTCCCAAGTTGCTTCCTTCGATGAGTGGTTCTTCCATGACTTTCACCAATGGAATCACCCCGCCTCAATTGCTTGACCCGAGATCCGATAATCAGACCGCCCTTAACATAACTCAAATCACTAGCTATCTCAATCTTCGAGCCTAATCACATGAGTCGGGTCCGATCGGTATCTCCTGAGCATACTCATATGAAAAACATCATGCAATTGGGACATCTCACTTAAGAACGCCAATCTATAGGCCAACGGTCCAATCCTCTCAGTAATCTCATACGGACCAATATACCGAGGACTCAACTTGCCCTTACGGCCAAATCTCAAGACTCCTTCCAAGGTGACACCAGAGGAATACTCTATCGCCACACTGCATTATATCTCACGCCGATGCCGATCCACATAACTCTTCCGCTCATCCCGAGCCGCTTGATGTGACTCAATCAATCTCACTTTATCCACTATATCCGGATCAACTCGGACCTCAAGCATCCTCACACCTCTTCATCCCAATAAAGAGGTGATCTACACCTCCTATATAAGGCCTCATACGGTTATCTTAATATCGCCTGCATCGATTATTGCACGCAAACTCAACCAGAGCCAAGCATCGATCCCAAGCACCTTCAACTCTAATATACAAGTTCTCAAAGATATCCTCAACAGCCTTGATCGTCCTCTCACTCGCCCATCTCGTTCGAGGATGAAATGTCAGACTAAAGTTCAACCTCGAACCTAAAGTCGATCGCAGCTCCTCCGTAACCTCAAGTAAATTGGGATCCCTATTCGACACTATCGATATCGGGACCCCATATACCGCAGACAATCTCTCGCTTACATACTTCGGGCCAACTGATCGAGAGTATTATTCTCTCACACCGGCAAGAAGTGAGCCGACGGTCAACCGGTCCACTATGACCCAGATCGCATCACGCCGCTTCACGGCCCTAGGCAATCCCATAATAAAATCCATAGGATTCGCCCCATTTCCACTCCGAATGGGCAACGAATGCAATCTCCCAACTCGGGCTCGGTGCTCACTTGACCACCGGCACGCCAAACACCGAGAAACGAACTCGCCACTCATTTCTTCATACCGCCACCGTAAATGCAACTTATGGTATTATACATCTTGGTAATGCCAGATGCATCGATAAGCGCCACATGCGCCTCTAAAATCTCTCATCTCGATCATCAACATCCGCACACATGCCTCTCGTCCCATCCAAAGAGTCCCATCTTCAACTCAAAATCAGCAATAATGCCGATCCGACTTCATCCATCAATCTCACTAACATCGAAGTCCCGATCCGCCCCGCAACATCGGCCTCACCTCGTAGTAGCAATCAAAGCTCCATCCCGAGCCAAATCCATCCGCACATTAAGCGCCTCAATCAATCAACCGGGCAATCTTCAATCAACTGAAACAGACCGATATGAGATCTCCTACTCAACGATCCGCCACCACATTGGCCTTCCCCGATGATACTCAATCCTTCAACAATTTCAATCCATCTCTCTCGTCTCGCATTCAACTCGCCACTCAACAGATATCTCGACTCTTATGATCGCGAAGATCCGAACGCCTCTCCATACAAATAATGCCTCCAGATCTTCAGAGTAAACACCACCGCAGCCCAACCCAAGTCATGACCGGGTAATTAAACTCGTGAGACCTCAACTGCCTCGAGGCATACGCTATAACTCTCCCACGCCGCATCGTAACATCGCTTAATCCTCGCGAAGCATCACTAAATACCGAAACCTCCGAACTCGACGCAAAGCTAACATCGCGCCAGAGTCAATCGATGCCTAAGCTCTTCAAAGCTCCTCCGACACTCATCACCCATCCGAAAGTCACATTCTTCCTCGGTTTTGTCAAAGGGCCGAGATCATCGAAAACCTCGACAAACCTCCCAGAATATCCTCGCTAGTCCGAGGAAACTCCAACCTCGACACGCCTCTGAACCTCCCAACTCCTCATCGCTTCAATCTTGTGAGGATCCACCCGATACCCTCACCGCATACAATATGGCCTAGAATACTACCTCATCAAGCCAAAAATCACATTTCGTGAATTTGGCATACAACCGCCTCCTCATGATCTGCAACACAATCCTCGATGTCCGCATGCTCCCGCCTACTCCTCGAATACACTAAATGTCATCAATAAACACAATCACGAATCGATCCAGCTAGAATTTGAAAGACCTTATTCATCAAGGCCACGAAGGCGCACGGTGCATTGGTCAACCCAAACGGCATCACTAGAACTCGAAATGCCCATACCGCCTCGAAAGCACTCTTAGCACATCGCCTCCGCAATCCTCAATCGATAATACCCCGATCGTAGATCCAACTTAGTAAACACCGAAAGCTCCTCGAATCGATCAAATAGATCATCGATTCTAGGCAAGGATACTTGTTCTTGACAACACCGATTCAATTGCTTATATTCGATGCACAACCTCAAAGTCCCGCCCTTCTTCTTCACAAACAACACCGAGCTCCTACGGTAAACACTAGGTCTAATGAACCCTTATCCAACAACTCGTGAATCGAGCCTTAAACTCCCTCGCCCACCGGTGCCATCCTATATGGAGGTATAGATATAGAGCAAGACTGAATGAGGTCAATCTCAAACTCCATCTCCCGATCCGGGCAAACCCCAGAACTCATCGGAACACATCCGAAATTCCCTAATCACGGAATATCCCGCAACCTCCGCCAATCTCGGTATCAACCACACGAGCCAAACACGCCTCACAACCTCCCTCGCATCAACCTCGTGGCACTCGAAAGGAAATCATCCTACCGCATCGCCTCGACTAACACCGAAAAACAACTCTAGTCGACCAGAGATTCTAACACAACCTCCTTGGTATAGCAATCTATCATAGCCCTACGCCGCAGAAGTTCACCCATCCCTGTAATCGCATCAATCTCTCAAAGACAAAACTATCGTGTCCGCACTCAACGCCGCCGATCTATCACCATCGGACACCCCTTACTGCACCTCTCCCAAAATTGTCAGATTAACTAGAGGTGTACTCACCTCTAATCCACACCGTAATCTCTCCTATCACAATGCAGCCACATGCCACATGCGGTGCAATGAAAGAATGGGTGGATCCAGATCCATCAATGCATATGCTTCAAAACCGTAAATCGTAAGCATACCAAGAACAACATCCTGAGACTCGAGCCTCCCGCCGAGTCATAAGATAGACTCTACCTGACCGCCGTCACGCCTCGATCCTCGCCTCACCGCAGATCCTCGGCTGGGCCTCGCCCGACCTCGCCTCTCCATCCAGATCCACCTCCACGGCTCGCCAAGACCGTGGTAGATCGCTCGATCTACTACCATAGCAGACTGGCCTCTACAAGAAAAGGACACTTTGAGTCGATGGTCCATGGAACCACACTTGAGACACGCCCAGAAACCTCCAAAGACTCCCCATCGTGTCTCCTCTCATAATACTCACATAGCGGGATCATCCGGCTCAACCTCCAAAGACCACTCACGGCCACTACTAGACCGAGCAACCGCTCTCTTCCCAAAACTAGACTGTCGAGCTCCTCCAATGGACCAAGGGCCCGCTCGACGCCACAACCCTCTACTAGCACGCTCGACTATCACTAGCCTCGCCTTTAAGTCCCGATCCACCAGTCGACTTCGCCTCCAGGCTGCTCAATCCTCACTACCGCCGCCTCACCAATAAAAGTGCCTATGTCCGATCGGGCCAATCTGTACGGATCTCTATATTGAGTCCGCCTTAAACCTCCGACACTGCCGACTCAAGCAATCAAAGCAGAGGCATATCCCATCACCATTAAATCGCACTCATAATCGCCATCGACATCGACCCTCGCCTCATTTCAAGAAACTCCTGCATCTTCATCTCTAAATATACCTTGGGCATAAAGTTATCCTCAATGCCCTCAAAAATCATCCCATGTCAACACATGCAGGGCTGGAAGAACCGCCCAAACAGCCTTTCCACCACCGATAAGCCGGACCTCAAGCAAAGACATCAGATAGTCAAAGCGCTCCTCAGTCGAATCCATCTCGAACGAGGACTCTCTCGTCCTCTCCAACCATCCTCGGCCTCCCAGGTTGGTGCTGCCATAAGTCATCACCGCCATGCAGCCTATCATACCTCCTCTCCCGTCTCACGGGAACTCTAGGAGGTAGCTCATCAGAATGAGGCACATGGGACTCTCTACTAGCTCCCACGGATCCTAGGTCAGCTGGTTGATCCACTTGATCCCCAAGGACGGATGACCTACAATAACAAAAATTTGATCAATTTATGCTTTTCTCACTGAAATTCAAGCCTAAATTACACTATGCCCAAAAGATGCCAAACCATGCTCTAATACCACCTATCGTAACGCTTTCATCAGTAGGTACGACCGACGCCTGGGGTCGTCCGACGATATCCTACAAAGAAGGAAGTGCTACCAAGCAACTATCACTAAATACCGCATGACATCAATATAATTAAACCGCATTATGCAAATCACTAAAATTTAAAACCACAATAATCTTTCATTTCATAACATCAATCCAAAATATATAGCAGATCTATCGGTTCCTCACGCCTAACACAATATCTCAAAAGGAAACCGACATAAAATTCTATACTAAGTCATCCCTAAAATCGCCCCGGTGACCGACTGTGAGCCATCGCTCACTTGACCAAACACTCGACCGCAGAAAACTCTAACACGGAGAGCTAAGAATCTACTAACGCTGTCCTAAAAATATTAGCAATATCAAAGTGAGTTTATGAACTCAATGAGAAACCATCATCGATGGTTCACCCAACTCATGCATATACACATAATATATCACGATATATCACATAGTCACAATACACAATCGAAACACTATCAAACCCTTTACACATTTTCACTATAATCATACATATCACTACGTATAATCGCCACTTAATACACGACTTTCACATTTCACATTACAACTGATGCATAATGCACGCCACTTCTCATTTTATGTCCGTGGTTGTGTTGAGCGTCAATATTCGCATTTTGGCGTAGTAGGAGAGCCCTCGGGTATGCACTATTGCCCACTCACTTTAGGGTTAGGAGAGCCCTCGGGTATGCACTATTCCCTTTTCGCCTTAGGCCTCAGATCGATAGTCGAGCTTAAAGCTCGATCACTAATTGCTGATCACAACTGCTTATTGCGATTCTAATCATGTCAGCATGCACTTACACTTGCACATTCAATAGCACATATATCGATCACTTCCACTTATAGCATTCATCACATTTACTCATAATCACAACACATTTATTTCACGGTTCAAGCACTCACATTGTCAAACAATTTACACAATCACAACACATTTAACACACAAAGATCGAGAAACCAACTAGGTTACTCACCTTAACTCCGAAGCTACGCTCGAAGTACCAATGAATATCGTGGATCGACGATCCAACGACGCCTCTATAACAATTCAACGAATTCTCATCACTATATGCTCAATCAAATAAATTCGATAATGCACATGTCTTAATTCAAAGTTGTATGATGCATGATCATGATTTTTCAGTGCTCTAATCCAATTCCACTATCTCTTTTTCTAGTTCATAACAAATCCAGAATCACCTTAATTGGAGGTCTACACTATAAAATATGCCCCAAAAACCCACTTATTTCACTTCAGAAATTGCCTCTCGTCGCGACTTACTGCCTCTCGCCGCGGCGTGAAAAGGGAAAGCTCATCGCGGCATGGAAGCACGCTCGTCGTGACGAATATCCACACGCTCGTCGCGACGACTCGGTCCGCTCGTCGCGTCGAACACGCACTGGCTCGTCACGGCGAGGCCAGTTGCAGACGTCGCGACGTGCGAACGATCTTCATCTTCTCCGATCGACTTTCATTCTTTCTCTCTCTAAAACCCATCATTAATTCACTCTAACTACCCAAACTAACACATTGAAACACCATAAATGCAACAACCACAATAAATAACAACATTAAACACAATAACTTACCAAATCAAGCTCAAAGCCGTAAACCCTAAAAACCTCCGAAAATCTCTCAAGCTCTAGCAATCACAGTAAACTCCTCAATCCAAGCCAACCATCATCATCTCCAAGATCTCTAGCAGCCCTCCAACCACAAAGAAAAGGGAAACAAACAAGATCTCCAAGGGAAGAGAATCACGACCGTCGATGGGAGGAGGAAAAGAAGAAAGGAAGTTTTGGCTTTTACCAAATTCAAACCCTAAGGCTATATAAAGGGTGAACTTAAACCTATAGATCATAGTCCTCACATTCATTCAATTTCCAGTCTCTAAATCTCAATGGCTCATCACAATAATTCCTAAACTCAAAAATCTAAATTTTTCCAAGCCATATACCACTCACTTTCAGAACCGGAATCTAAATCATCAGTCTCTAGGTCATTTTTTCGGTCCGAACACATAACTCTAAAAATTACAAAAAAATTCCCATAGTTCCTCAAAAATATAAAATACACAATCCCATACTCAAATTTCAATTTCCAATTCCCTAAAATTCAATTCAAATTATTCCTTAATTCTCAAGGTTCAATTCTCACTCTAAATCAACTATACAAACCCGATAATTCCAACATTCTTAATCAATCACAATTCACATAATTATCTTGAGTTCACAATTCAACTCATAATCACAATTTAAATTTGGAACAATCATGAATGCATGTCAAGATGTATGCATGTGCAAAATGATCTATCTCTTAAAATCGAGGCCACAAAGCACTCGATCACAATTTATGCAATACAGAAACTACCAGTACTAATATGCTCATCGATCGGTAACGGGATGAGGATGACCTACTTTAGGTTTTGTCTCGGCCTTTTGAGAATATATGTATAGATCAGGAACCGATAGACTCATGACAAATTCTGGTCTTTAAGAAATGAAATGAAAATCTTAAGGTTTGAAAATTAAGTGATTTTGATATTACAGTTTATTATATTGATGCCATGTGGAATATAGAAATGATCGTTCGTAGTGCACCCTCATCGTGGGTTATGTATCGGAATGACTTACGGGCGTCCCGGTGCATACCCTACTATAAGGGGGCGCTACATTAGGTGTTATCAGAGCATGGTTTGGCATCTTTTGGGCATAGTGTATTTTAGGCTTAAATTTTCGTAAGAAAAGAAGAAATTGATCGGAATTGTGGTTTTGTTATAGGTCATCCGTCCTTGGTGATCAGGTAGATCAACCAGCTGACCATGGATCGATCGGAGCTAGTAGGGAGTCTTCAAGACTGATTTGAGGAGCAGCCTCCTAGAGTTCCATGAGACGGGAGAGGAGGTATGATAGATCATGACGGGGTCAGAGACTTTATGGCGTCTGAGACCCTACTGAGGTGAGGGATGGCTGGAGAGGACTGAGCGAGTCTTCGACCATATGGATTGTGATGCTGAGGAGAGGTTTGATTATGCAAGGTCTCTCCCACAGGCCCAAATTACGGTGGTGGAAGAACGTTCGGCAGCACCACTGCACCTCAGATTCGACATGGAAGGATTTCTTGAGAGCCTTTCGGGATAATTACATGCCCAAGGTCTATTTGGAGATGAAGATGCAGGAGTTCTTAGAGTTGAGACAGGGTCAGATGTCAGTGGCCGAGTATGAGGTGCGATTTAATGAGCTGATGGGGAATGCTTCTGTTTTGATTGCTACAGAGTCTGATAGGTGCCGGAGATTCGAGGGAGGGCTCAATCTGGAGATCCGTACCAGGTTAGCCCGGTCTGACATGGGCACCTTTATCGAAGCCGAGGGTCGCAGCAGCATCTTGGGTAGAAGCTTCCGAGGCGTAGTCGATCGAGACCGGTCAGGATCCAGGATTAAGAGATCTAGTGATAATCAGGGCAGCTCTGGTAGGAGCTTTATTAGGCGTCAGAGCAGGACCTTCAGGTCTTCAGGAGGATCCAGACAGTTTGGTTTTGTACAGAGGGGGAGATTTGGTCAGAGTGGCAGTGTCAGTGGTAGAGGTTTAGGGCAGTCTCCTGTTTGTGTGCATTGTGATAAGAGGCATAGTGGTGAGTGTTGGCGAGTGACTGGAGCCTGTCTAGCATATGGCTCCATGGATCATCTGATTAGGAATTGCCCTATGACATTGGGAGTTCAGTCTGCTGTGAGCGGGAGAGCTGGTAGTAGTTCGACGGTCAAAGAGTCGGTGGTGAAACTGGATTCGAGGGCCGAGGCGAGCCCGAGGTGTAGCCGAGATTCCTTTGTGGGACCGAGGGTCGTGGCACGACGCAGCCCCGTGCCGTGGTCTACGCCATGACTAGGCAGGAGGCCCAGGATTCTCCGGATGTTGTTGCGGGTATGCTTTTGATTTCCATCTTTGAGGTTTATGCATTGATAGATCCAGGTTCCACGCATTCTTTTATTGCACCGCATGTGGCATGTAGATTGCATGGGGATAGGGAGATGTTGCAGTATGGGCTAGAGGTGAGTACCCCTCTAGGTAGTACTCTTGCTTTGGGGAGGTCTGCAAGGATGCTCGATCCGGATAGATCAGCGGTCTTTGAAAAGGAGACTGATAGTGTTGCCTCTGAGAGAGATAGATGTGATTTTGGGGATGGACTGGCTCACTGCCCACAGGGTTGTTATGGATTGCTATACTAAGGAGGTTGTGTTAGAGTCTCTGGTCGGTAGAGGCGATATTGAGGTGTTAGTCGAGCAAAGGCCAACCAGGATGATTTCTTTTCTGAGTGCCCTGAGGTTGATGCAGGGAGGTTGTGAGGCTTATTTGGCTCATGTGGTTGATTCTAGAGTTGAGCAGGGGTTGCAGGATATTTCCGTGATCAGAGAATTTCCAGATGTGTTTCCCGATGAGCTACCGGGTTTGCTGTCAGATCGGGAGACGGAGTTCTCGATTGACCTCATTCCAGGTACCGCTCCTATATCTATACCTCCATATAGGATGGCACCGGTAGAACTGAGGGAGTTTAAGGCTTAGTTGCAGGAGTTGTTGGATAAGGGGTTTATCAGGCCTAGTGTTTCGCCGTGGAGAACTCCAGTGCTGTTTGTGAAGAAGAAGGACAGGACTTTGAGGTTGTGCATCGATTATAGGCAATTGAATCGGGTGACAGTAAAGAATAAGTATCCACTGCCTAGGATCGATGACCTGTTTGATCAGTTGCAGGGAGCTCAGGTGTTCACTAAGTTGGATTTGCGATCTGGATATTATCAGTTGAGGATAGCAGAGGCTGATGTGCCTAAGAGTGCTTTCAGGAGCAGGTATGGGCATTTCGAGTTTCTAGTGATGTCGTTCGGGTTAACTAATGCCCCGACAGCTTTCATGGCCTTGATGAATAAGGTTTTTCAGCCCTACCTGGATCAGTTCGTGATTATGTTCATTGACGATATTTTGGTGTATTCGAGGAGTAAGCAGGAGCATGCTGAGCACCTGAGGATTGTTTTGTAGATTATGAGAGAGAGACAGTTGTATGCCAAATTCAGCAAGTGTGAATTTTGGCTGGATGAAGTTGTCTTTCTGGGCCATATTGTGTCGGGTGAGGGTATCCAAGTGGATCCTCACAAGATTGAGGCAGTGAGGAATTGGGAGGTTCCTAGGAATGTGTCAGAGATGCGGAGTTTCCTTGGATTAGCTGGTTATTACCAGAGATTTTTCGAGGGGTTTTCAGTGATCTCAGCCCCTCTGACAAAACTTCTGAGGAAGAAAGTGGCTTTTAGTTAGTCTAAGGAGTGTCAGTAGAGTTTTGAGGAGCTAAAACATCGGTTGACTACGGCACCGGTATTAGCTTTGCCGTCAGGGACTGGAGGTTTTGAGGTTTTTAGCGATGCTTCCCAGCAAGGATTGGGATGTGTTCTGATGCAGCATGGGAGAGTGATAGCATATGCCTCGAGACAGTTGAGGTCTCACGAGGTGAATTATCCAGTGCATGACTTGGAGTTAGCTGCAGTTGTGTTTGCTCTGAAAATCTGGAGACATTACTTGTACGGTGAGACATTCCAGATTTTCACTGATCATAAGAGTTTGAGATATTTGCTGAGTCAGCGAGAGTTGAATCTGAGGCAGAGGAGATGGATAGAGTTGCTTAAGGATTATGACTGCACGATTGAGTATCATCCAGGGAAGGCTAATGTGGTGGCAGATGCATTGAGCAGGAGATCTCATATCGGTCGGTTTCGATTTGATTAGTAGGTTGCCTAGTTTGATTCAGTTGAGAGCTCTGAATGTGCAGATGGATTTGGGTCAGGATGGAGCTCTGTTAGCTACTCTGAGGCTTAGACCGATGCTGCATGACAGGATCAGGAGAGTTCAGGATCAGGATCCTGTATTAGTGAGACTGATGGAGAGAGCGAGATCTGATCGGGATTCTAATTTTGAGTTAAGAGATGGGACTCTTTGGATGGGTCAGAGGTTGTGTGTTCCAGATGTTGATGGTTTGAGGCGTGAGATTTGGGAGGAGGCGCATGTGGCTGCCTATGCTATACATCCTGGCACTACCAAGATGTACCGCACTCTTAAGTTGCATTTCTAGTGGCCGGGCATGAAGAGGCAGGTGGCAAAGTTTGTTTCTCGATGTCTGACGTGCCAGTAGGTTAAGACTGAGCACCAGGCTCCAGTGGGTAAGCTGCATTCGTTGCCCATTTCAGAGTGGAAATGGGAGCGAGTTTCGATGGATTTCATTATGGGGTTGCCTAGGGCCGGCAAAGATGATGCGATCTGGGTCATAGTGGACGGTTGACTAAATCGGCCACTTCTTGCCGATGAGAGAACAATACTCTCGATCAGTTGGCCCAAGTATGTGGCGAGATAGGCGATCGCATGGGGTTCGGTGTCATAGTCTCGAGCGGGGATCGTGTTTACTTCGAGGTTCTGGAAGAGTTTGCAGTCGGCTATGGGTACTAGGTTGAACTTCAGTACGGCTTTTCATCCTCAGAAAGATGGACAGAGTGAGAGGACGATTAAGACTGTTGAGGATATGTTGTGAGCTTGTGTATTTGAGTTCCGAGGTGCATGGAATCAGTATCTACCTCTGGTTGAGTTTGCTTATAATAATCAGTACCAGAGTAGTATTGGGATGGCACCGTATGAGGCGTTATATGGACGGAAGTGTAGATCGCCTCTTTATTGGGATGAAGAGGGTATGAGGATGCTTGAGAGTCCCGAGCTGATTCAGGACACTGTGGATAAGGTACAGCTAATTCGGAGTCGCATTAAGGCGACTCAGGATAGACAGAAGAGTTATGTAGATCAGCATCGGAGAGAGACGGTATATGCTGTGGGAGATAGAGTGTTCCTCCGAGTGTCTCCGTGGAAGGGAGTTCTGAGATTTAGCCGGAAAGGCAAGTTGAGTCCTCGGTATATTGGTCCTTATGAGATCCTAGAGAGGATAGGACCTTTGGCTTATAGATTAGCGTTGCCGAGTGAGATGTCTCAGTTGCATGACGTTTTTCATGTGAGCATGCTCCGGAGATATTGTTCAGACCCGACTCATGTGATCCCAGCTCAGGAGATTGAGGTGGCTAGTAATTTAAGTTATGTTGAGGAGCCGATTCAGATTGTGGGGTCTCGGATCAAGCAGTTGAGGAGCAGGGTGATTCCATTGGTGAAAGTCCTTTCGAAGAACCACTCAAATTGAGGAGGTGACTTGGGAGACCGAGGAGCACACGAGGAGGCAATATCCTCACTTGTTCGATCAATCGGTAAGAAATTTGGGACTAAATTTTTTATTAGGAGGAGAATAGTAACATCCGCTACCAATATAAAGGGCATATTGGTAATTCGGATGGATTAGGATTGAGTGCATGCATAATTTGAATTTGCACATGCATTTAGCCTCTTTAATTATTGATAAATGATTATCATTGCATCAAAGATATGTATGTATGTATATGTATGACATATTCCGGTATGATGGTGTAAATTGGAAAATTGGGTGATAATTGTATAGATTAAGTTTTGAATATAGAATTGGAGTGAAATTGAATTCTAGGAGTTTGAAAATTGAAATTGGAGTGTAGGATCATATATTTCCTATTTTTGAGGATTTATAGGAAATTTTTTGGAATTTTTAGAGTTTTGGGTCCGGACCGGAAAAATGACCTAATGACTGATAAATCGAATTCCGGTTCTGAAATTGATTAACAATTGGCATGAGATAAGTGGAGTTATGATTTTAGGATTTATTATTCATAGTTATTGCAAAATTGGGAGAAAATTAGAATAAGAATTGGATTGTTAGACCCTAAGAAGTTGGGCATGTGGCATGAGAGTTGCCAAACATGCCCTTATCTTTAAATCCCTCTTATATAAAAACCCTAACCTTTGAATTTGCTTCCCACGACCCTCCCTTCCTTGTTAAAGAAAATTGTATTTCTTCTTCTCTTCTCCTTCATGGATCTCCACTTGGCTTGATTCCTTCCATTTTCTTCCCATAATTTGCTCCATTTATCATCATTAACTTAGCGTAAGCCTTGGATTTGAGATAATAACTTTTAGTGGAGAAAGAGGTGATTGCCGTGGGTGTGCCTAGGTTTGGAGATTTGAATATCTTGTTGATTTTTTAGGGTTTGAAGGCTTGAATCAAGTAAGTTTTTACTTCTTTATGCTTTAAGTTGTTTGATTTGATCATTGAATTAAGTTATTCATTGTTTAGGAATTTAGAAGTTTCGGATGATGTAGGTTTTGAGAATTTTGATTTAGGTATTTGGAGAATAATTGGTTTTTGATGGATTTGAGGTTAGAAATAAGTTGGGTTTAGTGTTTTATGTTGTTTGGGAGTGTTTAGAATTGAATTAAATGGATTAGAAATCTGTAGATCTGAGAAATTCTGGGTTTCGGACGTGTTTCTGGGTTCGCACGTCGCGACGTGTGATGAACACTGCCTTGTGGCGAACCATTCCATCATCATGCACGGCATATGAAAGCGATAATTCTACGCCATGACAAGCAGGTTTCTTCCGACGCCGCAAAGGAAAGGCGCGCATGTCATGACAGCGTAACGAGCAGCATGCGTTGGGAGAGCCAAGCATTCGTCATGCGGCGATCTTCTTATTCTGGCGAGGACCCCAATTTTCCGAAGATGGGTTAATTTGTTTAAGTGATGATTTTGAGGTTTTAATTCCTAATAAGTTGGTTATTGATTGATTGTGATTTAGAGACTAAGAATTTCAATTTAGAAGAATGGAATTTAGGAATTTATTTCGGTGGCTCTCGAAATCGGATGGCGATTTTAATAGGGAACGTGATTTGTAATTGGAGTGTGTCTTTAGAGAGTTCAGAACTTAGTCAATTGAATTGGGGTATTAGAAATTGCTATGAATTAGGGAGAAAGAGTTAAATTGGAAGATCCGGGTATAGAATTGGGAATGTCATAACATGTATAGTACTCATCGCATTCGCTACATGTGCATTATTAACTATTGTAAATTATGCAATTAGTAATATTGGTTTATTCTGATTGTTATAGAGGCTCAAGTGGAGCGTCGATCTTTCGACGTAGGTGACACTTCCCGGCAGTAGCTCGAAAGTTAGAGGTGAGTAACCTAGTTGGTTTCTCAACCTGTATGTGTTACATTTTATGCACCTATGCCATGAGGAGTTAAGGAAGGATATGTGTGTTTGCTTTGATTGATTTCGGACCATAGGTGTCCGAAATATCTGAAATTTGATATAGAAGTTTTTTGTGTGCATGAATTGCAATTAATTGGTATTAATGCGGAATTGGATATAGGATGTTAAGTTGTGACACAATGATTGTAAATTGAGGCATGTGCATTCATGCATAAAAATATGATCAGATAATGACAGTTGTGATCGGTGCGTACCATATTTTGAACTTTAAGCTCAGCGATCGTGGGCCTTGAGCCCAACATATTTTAAAGCCACAGCTCAGCGATTAAGGCTTCAAGCCCAACGAAATCAGAGCCACCGCTCAACATAAATGAGCTCAAAGTACGGTCACAACAACGTAATAAAATGAAAAGTGTCACGTGTGCATATACATATGAATGATAAATTGTGAATTGTGTGAAAGGCCTTATATTTGTGAAATAGAATGCATGAGATATTTCGAATATGGTATTACGTGACATTCTGTGAATTGTTTGTATATGCATGAGTTGGGTGGACCATCGATGATGGTTTCTCGCTGAGTTCGCAAACTCACCCAACATTGCAATTATATTTTTCAGGACAGAGATAGTAGACTCCTAGCTCCAGAGTTCGACTTTTTCCTACCGTGTGAGCGTTGACAAGAGAAGCTATGGCACATAGGTCGGTCAGCTGGGATCGATTTTGAGGATGACCTAGTTTAGGTTTTGTCTCAGTTCCTTTTGAGAATATATGTATAGATCATGAACCGATAGACTTGTCTGATCGGTCTTTAAGAAATGAAATGAAAATCTTAAGGTTTGAAAATTAAGTGATTTTGATATTACAGTTTATTATATTGATGCCATGTGGAATATAGAAATGATCGTTTGTAATGCACCCTCATCGTGAGTTATGTATCGGAATGACCTACGGGCGTCCCAGTGCATACCCTACGGTAAGGGGGCGCTACACAATCGCCCTAACGCTTGAGTAGCGAATAGGATGAGACTTCACAATATTAATATTGAGTGTATGTAATATTGTATTATCTTCATACTTGTGTAGTATATATGATAAGTTTTTATATTTGAACAGTCACCTTAGTAAGTCTAAGATGAGACTCTGATGAGTCAGATGTGAAAGTTTCAGATTTTACATTAAAGCCTTAAATCCAAATCTTGAGTGCCAAGATTAGCATTAGGTATGTTAATCTAGTGGCTCGGATTAGTTTTTAAGTAAAGCTAGATTCGTGATTTGCATAGCATAAAAAGTGACATGCCCAACTTAGTGGGAGTTATGCTATGACACACATTTCATCTTTGTGTGCTATATAGCGACCCTCTTGTGGAGTGTTAAATCCCTTTTACATCCTTGTATGATCCCATAGACTTTAATGTCGAATCGAATGAAACCCTTTGACTTAGAACTATGATATGAAGTCAAGGCTTGGTGTTGCTACTTTAGTGTGTTTTCGAGGGCTAAGTTGTATACAAATCCAACGGAGCACATTAGGAAAGCGGTTAAGCTAAGATGGATTATTATGAGTGTACAGGAAGAATCTTTCCTTCATCAACATATCAGCCGGCGATTATACTTGGTGTATAATCATATGATATATCTATGAGCATAAAGGGACAGTGTATGCATTTGGTGATATTTTGGATGATTTGGGGTATCATGACTATGTGAAAGTGTTATGTTAGTTAGATAGTGACTTAATATAACACTACTGGTTCTTTAAATGGTCGCATGCCCCATTCTCAGTATGACACGTGAAATTTTAGAGAGAAGATGTAACTCGTGACTTATGTGGCCGAGTGGGAGTTGTTGGTTTTTATATGAACGGACACATATATAACAACCACATATATAAAACCCTGTCAGTTTGTTTTTCTCTAATATAAAAGAGGAAGTTGGCTTGTGAAAGGGTATCTTTCTTAAGACAACAAAAACATTAGAAACCAAATAGGTTTTGGTTATTTTTCTCTCTTTCTTAGAAGATAAATACTTTCTTCATTCTTCTTCATTCACGTGAATCACACTATCAAAGGATTTGAGTTTGGGGCGTGGATTAATCGGGGACTCTAGTAGCCAACCGTCAAATAAAGAATCGATCAATTGCTTCCGCATTAAGGTTAGTCCTTATAAATCTACATATGAAAACCATTCTCTACTTATCACAGAATAATTGTAACAGCCTTGGCAGAAAAAGCTTATATATCTCTTTCTAGAGCACATAATCAATAAATGGAACCTCCGACATTGATAAGATAGTCAATTAGTATCGATAACGCCTAAACCACCTCTGGAATTATTTTGCAAGAATTCATCAACTGAACTCACAGGTCTGAAATTGATACTCAGTCAAGTTGACTAGGAGAAGTCTGCAGGTCTAAGCAAAGCTGGTAGATGGAATTTGTAGGGAACATTAAATGAACAGGTTGATGCACATACTTTCCACAAATCTAGACCGAGTGAAGATGTCAAAACTGAGAAGACCAACTTGGAATAGAATTGACCGTGTGTTTTGAGTCATTTAACAAAACAAAATCCTGGAAATAACTTTCTCAGCCACCAAACAAGGAGATATATGAGTTTTTCTTTCTCAATTTAAAGCAAAGATAGTTCTCTTATCTCTCGTACTAAATATGTTGAGGGGCTTGAAAGTTTTTCATTTCCAAGTTTATTGGTTGTTACGAAATCTTGAAGACATAGTTTTACTCCAAATTTATCCTCGAATGCGGGAAGTGTTATTATTTGGCACCTTTTCAATCCCACATCAAAGTTTATAACAAGGAGATATATGAGTTTTCTTTCTCAATTTAAAGCAAAGATAGTTCTCTTATCTCTCGTACTAAATCTTTGAGGGCTTGAAAGTTTTCGTTTCCAAGTTTATTGGTTATTCTGAAATCTGAAGACATAGTTTTACTCCAAATTTATCCTCAAATGCGAGAAGTGTTATTATTTGGCACCTTTTCAATCCCAAATCGAAAGTTTATGTGTTGGGGTTGTGGTTAGCAGTTATAAAAAAGAGCTCTATCCTCCTATTGTAATCATCCCAAATTTGTATCTTTTCTCCTTCATTAAATAAAAGCGGGCCATTTGAGTGCTGCTTCGGAGATGTAAACATAATTGACCGAACTCTGTTATCAAATTTTTCGGGCACGTTCTTTCCTTATTTCTTTTATCCCACATTTATTGTCTCATTTCTTTTCAAGTTGTAGTATATAATTCAATATTATTTGTCGGGTATATTTGTAATGTTATGTTCAATTATTTGGGTGTATTTACTATTCTTGTATGTACACAGGTTAGGTTGTTATAAATACATTGTGTACGTAATTTCTGTCTAGGAAGCCGAGTTTTAAGTAGGACGGTTTGTGACCCCTTGGCCCTTTCCTGGGACTTTATTTGGAATGGTAATACTGTCTTAGGAGTCCATTTGACGGTCTTTCCTAGATATTACCGAATCGGTGCACTTCACTAGTTGCTTGCTTAGAGGGAAAATTATCCTGTTTTTCCCAACAAGTGGTATCAGAACTAAAGGTTCGTCCTTAGTTTGTTTGTAATTTTTGTTATATTAAATACTATATTTTGAGTCTATAATAGCACTTAATGATCAAGAAACAATAGGGACATCGGCTTGCTCGTCATCATGGTCGAGGATTCCGTTGTCAAGTTTGAAATTGGCGGTGGATATATTTGACGGTACTGCCATTTTGGCATGTGGCAAGGAGAGGTTTTGGACTCCCTTTTCTAGCAGGGTCTTGACATTGCCATTGAAGAAAAGAAATCAGAAGATGTTGAGGATAAGGATTGGAATATCATAAATCGGTAGACATGCAGAACAATCCGATCGTGTCTGTCTAGAAAGTAGAAGTATGCTTTCAAAAACGAGACTTCTGCACACAAATTGTGGAAGGCATTGGCGGACAAATTTCTGAAAAAGAGTGATTAGAATAAGCTCCTTATGAAGAAAAGGTTGTTCCGATTTGATTACTGAACAGGTACTACTATGAATAAACACATCACTATGTTTAATTAGTTAGTAACAAACCTGTTGAATTTGGATGTGAAATTTGAGGATGAAGATTTGACTTTGATGTTGTTATCATCTCTTCCCGATGAATTTGAACACTTGGAGACTACGTTACTTCAAGGAAAGATGTTGTATGTTTTGCTTTGTATAGTCATGAATTGAGAAAGAAGGATAAAATGAAAAACAAAACAGCTATAGTAGACGAAGCATTGGTAGCAATAGGTCGTTAACAAAGCCAATCAAAAGAGAGAAGAGGAAGATCCAAATCAAAAAGCCGAGTTGCCAAAGATGAGTGTGCTTTCTGTCATGAAAAAGGACGCTGGAAGAAAGATTGTCCAAAATTGAAGAAGAAAGGGAAGGCTCCAAAAGATGCAAATGTTGTAGAGTGTAAAAGTAACGAGGAATCAGATATTTCTTTGGTGGTTTCACCTTCAACATTGCATCTAGATGAGTGGATTTTGGATTCAAGTTGTTTCTACCATATGTCTCCCATCTGGGAGTGGTTCTTTGATTTTGAAGAACTCGATGGTGGGGTTGTTTACATGAGTAATGATAATCCATGTAAAATAGCCGGCATAGGTTCAATCAAGTTACGGAATCATAATGGATTCACGTAATTTTGAGGATGTGCGATGCGTGCGAAGTTAAAGAAGAATTTCATCTCTTTGGGAACTTTAGAATTAAAGGCCTAGTTGTAATGATGCGAGATGGAATTCTTAAAGCAACTTCAGGAGCCTTTGGTAAATGTTGAAAGGTGTTAGGAAAGACAATATGTATTATTACCAAGGTAAGACGATGATTAGGATGGTAGCAGAAGCAACTTCAAGCAAGAAGAAGAAAGTAGAGGCAACAAAGGCATGGCATATCGTTTGGGACATCTTTGGTGAAAATCCTTGCAAACCCTTGCCAAACAAGTATTGTTGAAAGATACGAAGACTTGCAAATTAAATTTTGTGAGCATTGAGCTCTAGAAAAACAACGAAGAGTGAAATTTGGGGCTGCTATCCATAATACCAAGGAATTCTAGATTATGTGCATTTAGATGTATCGGACCTTCCAAGACTTAAATCACTTGGAGGAAGACATTATTTTGTCACTTTTGTTGATGATTTTTCCAAAAAAATGTGGGTGTTTACTATGAAGAACAAAGATGATATGCTTGGGGTTTTCCTTGGATGGAAAGCTTAGGTTGAAAACCAGATGAGAAGGAAGATCAAAGCTATCCGAATAGACAACAGTGGGAATTCAAGAGTGATCCTTTTCTGTAAGTATGCCAAGAGTGTGGCATAGCTCGACAATTCACAGTTAGAAAATACCACAACAGAATGGGGTGTCGGAGTGTATGAACAAAACAATAGTGGAGAAAGTTCCTTGCATGCTGTCTAATGTTGGGTTAGGTAGAAAATTTTGGGTTGAGGTTGTAACATATGCTCATCATCTCGTAAATTGTTTGCCTTCATTTGTTATAGGTGGCAAGACTCCTTTAGAGGTATGGTCCAGGAAACCTATAACAGATTATGATTCTTTGCGTATTTTTGGTTATACAGTATATTATCATATGAATGAATCAAAGTTGGACCAACGAGCAAAGAAGGCTCTATTTATGGGCTTCAATACTAGAATTAAGGGATATCGTTTATGGTGTCTAGAGTCAAAGAAGACAATTGTCGAGAGATGTTACCTTTGATGAATATGCCATGTTAAATAAGGTAACTCCATAAGGGCTAATGATACTTCCTAGCGATGGATAACATGCCAAAGCGGTGGAATTTGAGCAGATAGTGGTGATCTAGCAAAAGCACTACTAATGACTCTCTATGGCGAAGAAGAGTCGATGAGGAAGAGGTTCGATTCAAGAACCCCGTAGCAATCGAGTCAATTGCGCTAGAAAGACAAGGCGAGAAATTAAAAACCTGCTCATTTTCTTGACATGGTAGCTTATGCACTTCCAGTTGTTGACGATGTTCCATCATCTTCCCAGAAGCAATCTGAAGTTCAGAAAGTGGCTGATGGGTAGGTGCAATGGAAGAGGAAATGCAATCTCTTGAGAAGAACAAGACATGGAAGCTGACACAAGTACCAAAGAGAAAGAAGGCAATTAGATGCAAATGTGTATTTGTAAAGAAAGAAGGATTTCCTGACAAAGATGATATTCGCTAAAAGGCAAGGTTGGTGGCTAAAGGATACGCTCAAAAGGAAGGAATTGATTATAATGAGGTATTTTCTCTAATTGTTAAACATTCTTCCATTAGAATTTTGTTGTCCTTGGTAGCACAGTTAAATTTGGAGTTAGCTCAACTTGATATGAATACCGCATTCTTATACGGTGACTTGAAGAAGGAAATCTATATGTCTCAGCCAGATGGATACAAGGTTGCTGATAAAGAAAATTGAGTTTGCAAACTGAACAAATCATTGTATGGATTGAAGCAATCTCTAAGACAATGGTACAAACAATTTGACAAGTTTATGAAGGGTCAGAAATACACAAGAAGTAAATACGATCATTGTGTGTGTTTGCACAGACTTCAAGATGGGTCCTACATCTAACTACTCTTATATGTTGATGATATGCTGAGTGTGGCAAAGAGCCAAAATGAAATTGACATATTAAAGGCTCAGTTGAGTAAAGAGTTTGAGATGAAGGATTTGGAGGAAGCCAAAAAGATTCTCAGCATGGAGATAAGAAGGGACAGAGAGAGAGGCAAGCTTTGGTTGTCACAGAAGCAATATTTGAAAATGGTATTACAACATTTTGGTATACATGAAGACTGAAAACCTGTTAGTACCTCACTTGCTCCTCATTTGAAACTAAGTAGCCAGTTATCTCCAAAGTCATATGAAGGGCGAGAATACATGGCAAAAGTCCCATATGCTAATGTAATTAGAAGCTTGATGTATGCAATGGTGTGTACAAGACTAGATATTTCATAGGCTGTTAGTGTTATAAGCAGATATATGCATAATTCGGGTAAGGTTCATTGGCAAGTTGTGAAATGGATTATACGGTATATCCTAGATACCGTAGATGTTGGTTTAGTATTTGAGCAGGAAGAATTACTTGGTCAATGCATAGTTGGATATTGCGATTCTGACTATGCAGGTGACTTAGATAAGCAACAACCTGCAATTGGCTATTTTTTCACATTAACAAAGGCGCCAGTTAGTTGGAAGTCTACTTTGTAGTTAACGGTGGCTTTGTCTACAACAAAGGCAAAGTATATGACTATTATAGAAGCTGTGAAAGAGGCAATTTGGCTTCATGGGATGCTTAAAGACTTGGGAGTTGGTTAGAAACAACTTGAGGTATATTCTGATAGTCAGAGTGCTATTCATTTAGCAAAGAATCAAGTCTTTTATGCAAGGACGAAGAACATTGATGTTCGTTATCCCTTTGTGCGGAAAATTCTGGAAGAAGAGGAGACACTTATTTAGAAGATTCAAACTACAGAGAATCATGCAAATATGCTGACTAAGGTGGTTACACGAGCTAAGTTTGAACATTGTTTAGACTTGATAAATATCTTGCACATTTGAGTCGGGGCCTGACAGCGTAAATCTGGAAGCACCGCGAAGATTGCTTTTATTATTTGTTTGATTGAGAAGATTTATATTTAGTGGGATAAGAAATTATTCCAAGGTGGAGATTTGTTATTATTTGGCACCTTTCAATCCCACATTCTCCCATCGAAAGTTTATGTGTTCGGGGGGAGGTTAGTAGTTATAAAAGGAGCTCTCATCGAAAAGTTTGTATGTTTGGGAGGAGGTTGGTAGTTATAAAAAGGAGCTTTCCTCTCCTATTGTAATCATTCCAAATTTGTAACTCTTCTCCTACATTAAATAAAAGCGGGCCATTTGAGTGGTGCTCCGAAGACGTAGACACAATTGGTTGAACTTCGCTATCAAGTTTTTCGAGTGCACTCTTACCTTATTTTTTAATCCCGCATTTATTCTCTCGTTTCTTTTCAAGTTATAGTATAGTATTCAATACTATTTGTTGGATATATTTGTAGTGTTGTGTTCAATTATTTGGGTGTATTTACTATCCGTGTATGTACATGGGTTAAGTTGTAATAAATACTCCATGCACGTAATTTTTGTCTAGGAGGCTGGGTTTTAAATGAGACCGTTTGTAACTCATCTTCCCTTTCCTAGAACTTTACGTAGAATGGTAATACTATCTTAGGAGTCTATTTGACGATCTTTCTTAGATATTATCAAATCGATTCACTTTACTAGTTATTTGTTTAGAGGGAAAATTACCCGGTTTTTCCCAACAAGAAGTTCAAAAAGTGGTAAGCTATGTTTTTGTTCTAGCAGTTGCCATACATGAGTCACAACCAGTTGCATGATCAAGTAATCAATAGGATGAAAATCAATATCGCAATGTGTGTCGAGAAGAACACGAACCTAATTAAACTACAGCGAAAGAAGTGATTCAATTCTGGTCCCATTCAAAGACTAGTAACAAAGATTATTAAATACTACCAACGCAGACAATGAAGTTTCACGCTCAGCGTAGTAGTTGGGGTATCGGTTTGAATGTTGAATGGGAAAGGACAAGGTGGAATTGGAACTTCACGGACTCAATCCAAACATCCGTAGGACTTGCCTCATGTTGGGTGAAGTGAAGGGTCTTCTGGATGCACCAAATGGCAACCATTACAAACCTCTTCACCTTGCTCGTCCTTTAAGGCCTCGGTTCACACTCTACCAGGCGTCCAAGCTTCCTTCTGTAACAATCATAAGCCCAATCTGTCGAATTGCTTTCTACAGCACGCTTCAGACGTTCCACACTCTTCCTACAACAAATGATCTCCAAAAGAAGAACACCAAAGCTGTACATCAACTTTAACCGTGACAGCATGTTTCTAAACCATTCAGAGCAACATACCCTTTTGTTCCTCTAATGGAAGTAAAGTGTCAGCTCGATTAAACACCAAGCTTTGCCAATCCAAATCGAAATCCTTGCATTGTAATAGTCATCAAGAAGTATATTTTGTGGTTTTATATCACGATGGATAATCTGATCTCGCATTCTTCATGCAAATATAGTAGTCCTCTTACAATTCCAAAACAATGGGATCCTCTTGCTCCAACTAGGCCTCATTTCTCCAAAAAGAAAGCTTGACAAGCTTCCATTGCTTAAGCACTCATAAACTAATAGATTTTGCTCAGCCAACTCTAGCCAGGAAATGGCAAAGCCGCTATGCGATTAGGTAAAGGTGAATGTAGATGCCGCAACACATGTTAACGGTTCAGATACGGGGCTTGCTTTGGTGGTTCGTGATGATCATGGTAGATTCTTAGCTGCTAGAACTGGAAGGATTAGAGGTCTGCTTTCGCCAAATGTGGCAGAGGCCTTGGCAATCAAGGAGGCGCTAAGCTGGATAAAGGGGAAGGGTTGGCAGAATGTGATATGTGAGAGTGACTGTCTTGCTGTTGGACCCTGACTTTTGAGTAAAAATAAGAAATATTCAAAAGTGGATGAGTTGGTTGAAATTGAGTTGAAAATCAAGAAGTAAGAGAGAAAGTGTAAAAAATGAAAATTTGTGAAAAGTTTGACTTTTTGGCCTTTGAGGGTTGACTTTTGATTTAGGCAAAATTTGATAAAATGATCTACATGAAACTTGTAGATTATGTTAAGGGTTTTCTGTGGCCATAAAGTTTGCTATTTTTTGATGTCGGGATTGAGAGATATGATTTTCCGAAGATATGCTTTGAGGCCACTCGTCATATGGATTTAGTCTGAATTGGAGTAAGTAGTCTTCATGAAAGTTTTAGATGATATTTTTATCTTTCCATTGATATAAAGTTTGCAATTTTTCGATATCGGGGCTAGGAGTTATGAGCGATTAAAAATTGGAAGTCGTTTAGGAAAAGCTGTTTTGGACATAATCTTTGATTGAGTTTTTGACCTCTTTTGAGACCTAATTTGATTTTGAGTACTTCAGGAAGTTGTAGAGCTTCCTTTGATCTTTTATTGACACCAAATTTGTCAAATTCTGAGTTCGGGATCGAGAGATATGATTTTGAAAAGTTCGATTTTGAAGTTAGTTACTTTGTTTTAATCCGATCCTTTTGTAATCTTTTGCTTATAATTCCTTCGTCCGACATCCGATTGATTTGATTCTCGAGCGTTGGATTCCTAAGACAATTAATTTCATTTTATGAAGAATTATGATTTTAGGAGATTAAATGGAAAGAGATTGATTGAACCAAAGTAAGAGATTTGGTTATAGGTTGTAAGTTGGATAATTTTCGAACATGGTTGAGTATTTTGCAAAATTCGGGAGCTGTACAACTCTGATTGAGTTGATTCTTAAGGCCAAATAAAATTATGATATGGGGCTACAAATCATGTGAAGGGATCGAAATTTAATTTCATCCCTAAGATTGTCAATTTCTGGACTGAAGTTATGTTAATGTTCAGTCTCGGATTTTATGAACGTCCGATAGTATTTTGGCTATAAATTCTTCCTTTCTGATTTAAATTGAGCGTGGTCAGTGGCGTTGGATTAGTATGATCTAAAGGAACAATTTTCAAGAAGAAAGTTTGTCCAAATTATTTCTTTTAGATGCTTGAAAATAGGACGTAAGCTATCGATTTTGAAAATCTTGTGCGAGGGTATTTTGGGATTTCACTTAAAAGAGGGCAACTTGGTCAATTACCCTCACTTAAGTGACATGGCCTCTTAACACAAGAGGGGATGTCGTTTTAAGCCAAATAAAGCCACGAAGGTGGCTGAAAATCGAAGAAAATCAAAGAAGAATAAGAGAAGAGAGAGAGAAGCTTCAGTATATGGAGAAAGAAGAGAGCATTCTATTTTGAATTTTGAAGCTTTAGCATGATTTTAAGTTAGTTTCAAAGGAAAAAGATGGAAAATGAAGGAAGCTTGCTTTGGGAACCAAGAAATCCGAAATTCGGAGAAGAAAAGAGGTAAGAGAAAAACTTGAGCTTTGAGATTTTGATGAATTTTTGGTTGAGAAACATGGAAAATGATATGGGTATGTGATATATGAAGTCAATTTTGATGTATATGCCTTAGGTTGTGTTTAATTTTGGATGAAAATTTAATTGAGATTATGCCCAAATTTCATAATTTGGGGTTTTTGGAAATTGTTAGTGTAGAATCATGGAAAATATTATGGATTGGCGATATATGAAATCAATTTTGAAGAAATTGTGATTTATGGTATTGAATTTAGATAAATTAGTTTAGGCCAATTTTGAGATTTGAGGATTTTTGAAATTGGTGGGTTAGATATCTTGAAAGTAGTATGAATTGATGAATTATGACATCAATTTTGAAAATTAAGTTATTTATGAGATTGAATTTGAGTAAATCGGTTTAGGTCAATTTTGGAAATTGGGGATTTTCGAAATTGTTGAATTGGATAGCTTGAAAATATGATCAATTGGTGGATTCCTAAGTGAAATTTGAGGATTATGATTTTTATGATATTAAATTTGGGTATTTGTGGTTTAGGAAAATTTTAATGTGGAAGAAAGAAGGAGGCTTTGGAGCAATTGAGGCACAAAGCAAGTTTCTAACATCAATTCGAGGTGGGTGATGTATTTATATTTTGAATTATGAGTAAATTATGTGATTTTGAAAATCAAGAAAAGAAAATATTTCTGAAATTATGTTTTCAAAGGATTTGAAAATAATTATTCAAGGTTTACGTTAAAATGTTTGAAAATGATTCGGGAAATTGTAGAAAATTTGAGAATATGAGATTTATGAAAATTATGTTTCGCATTTTTGAAAAATGTGAACCATGTTGTTTTATGCATTAATATATGTTGATTGTGGGTTGAAAGAAATACTTGCATTCCTTTTATGCATTTGATTGATATCGATTAATTGATTAATTGAATCGATTGTTATATAAATTGATGTGAATATGTGTGCATCGTCAAGCATTTTGACACGATTTGATATGATGATACGAAGACTTAGAAAAGCAAGATTTTTGAAAGGTGCCTTCGGGCAATTTGAATTCTCTTTTCGCTTATGTGTTATGTGGGTTTGGTCAGGTCCTTTTGTGAGTCGATTATTGTCTCTACTTGTTTATAACCTTCTACGCCTGCATATAGTGGCTTAAGAGTTTTGATTTCGGACTCCTCTCGTTCATTTGCGCTGAAACCGTTATCTTGGGAATGTGCGAGACGTTCTGTTAGGACCAATCCAAACCGTTTGATGTGTTTTATGTATGGATTTAAGATTTTATGTGTTTTGTGATCTGATGTGATTGCATTCATGTTTATGAAAATTTTGAGAAATTTTGAGAAATGAGAAAAAGGATTTTCAGCCATGAAATTACATAAATTTATTATGAAAAGTTTGAAAAAGATAAGCCTTTTGGCTAAAAGTTATGAAAATTGATTTTTGCTTATTATTCAATTTATAAATATGTTACCCACAAGCTTCCAAGCTCACCCCCCCTTTCATCCCCGTCTCCAGGTTTTCGAGCAGGAAATCGAATGAAAGTATGTCAAGACGTTTGGTTTGATTTTGTATCATTAGACTTTTTGTGTAATTTGGAATTTTTGATATTAAGATTGGATATGGCTTGAATTGTCATATATGTATATGATTTATGAAGTTCGTATATAATTGGGTATGAGTTAAGGAATTGTTTGTTATTATGATTGAGTTGTATTCGGATTGAGTTACGGATTTGTATATTGTAGTGAAGCATAATTTCTATTTGATGTGGATTGAGATATATTGAATTGTATTTAGATATAGGAGTGTGTTTATCTGCTGAGATCCCGGAAGGAGGGTCCGGTAGATTTGATGATTGTATGATTGATTGAGATTTGTTTTAGAAGTATATTTTGAACACTTTGCAGGTTTTGGGTTAGGTCGAGGCGGGGACGTTATCTTTTAGAAATTTTGATAAAAAAATTGGTATAAAGATGAATTTTTTAGATTTGATAGTATGTATAAGCAGTTTGTATGATTTGAGGATTTGATTGAAGATAATTTCCAAGAAAAAGGAAATTGTAGGTTTTGATGGAGTTTGAGTAAAAACGAATATAAGAAAAAAAAAAAGAGAAAAAAAAATTATACCGGATTAAGAAATGTCTTAGGGTTTCCAGCGTGGTCGTTGTTGTTTTTGTATTTTATTCACGGATGTCGGACATTTATTATGCGATTCGATTTGCCTTCATTTGTAGACTTTGATTGTAAGTTTGAATTCGATCCGTCTCAGTTTCACCTTTGATTGTAACCGTCCCGATTTGCTACTTTCGATTCTGTATTCGATTTGCTTCCGCTTTCGCTTTGTTTGTTGTTATCGAATTCAATTTATCCAATTTGAATTTGCCTCGTTCTTCGTATCCGTTTCAGCTTTTAAGTTGGGATCCGGTTCCCGGATCGGGTCCCAACACTTGCGGTTGTCCAAGATATTGTGCGAAGTGGTAGCTTAGATTTTACTTCCTTTGGTGCGGTAGTGGATGATATTAGAATGCTAAGGTCTCAATTTCAGGGTAACTGCAGGGTTGTTGCAGTACCTAGGCAAGCTAATATAGTTGCCCATAAACTAGCTCAAGCTACTAGAGTTGATGATTTTGTTGGTGAGTGGTTTCATAATCCACCCAACATTGTTCGGAATGTTTTATTAGCTGATTCTATTTAATAAAACAACCTTTTGTGTTTCAAAAAAAAAAAAAGATGTTGCTCAGCTTCATCGCAAAAATTGACGATCGAACCAGATTCTTGTGATGTGTACGTCTATAACATTTACTTGATCTTGAATTCCTTTAAACCATCTTCTTGCATAACATGATGCAACTTCTTCCGCTACAAGAACACTGAACCTATCCGCAATGCTCCTTTATAAACAACTCCAAAAGCTCCTCTCCCAACTCTTCTTTGAGCATTGCGGTCTAAACAAAACAATATAAATTAAATTATATCTAGACCAATTAGAAGGCAAGTGCACCCCGTCGACAAGTAATATAAAGCGGTAAGAACCAGGATCGCATCTAAGGAAAATTTTCCAACACGGAAGACAATTAAATTAAACGATGACAAATTACTCAGACGATCTAAAATTGATTGATTTGAAAATAAAATAAAGTAAAGTAAGCAAATTAAGAAAATATGAAAAATGAAAAGTGTGAATTAAAACGACTAGATTTAATCAATTGACAAAATTCGGTTAAGGTATTAGATTTCAATTGGATTAGACACTAAAAATTAAAATTGTAATGGTTGATTGATTTAGGAAATTCTTCACTTAAGCAAGTCAAACTCAATGTTCATGGTGTTCCCTTTTCTTCTAAATCTGAGTCACTACTTGGTCCATAGATAATTCGGAATAAAAGGCTTTAAAAACAAGAAGCCTAAAATTAAGTTCGTTAATTTCTAGACATCCTCACACAAGATCCTAAGGGTTGGTCTACACTTTAGTCTCAAGTATGTCGCATGATTAATTTTCTGACAAATTAAATCCCATTGGTTGTGGCATTTAATTATCTAAGGTCTTAATCTAGGTGATCAAGCTAAATTAAGATTAAATATGCATTTAATCAAGCAAAAATCAATACCATAAAAATCATCATAATCCAATATCAATCTTAACCTTAACCGAAAAAAAAAACTTACTCACACATATTTATCAATGTAATATAAATCATAGTCATAATATATGTTTGCATTGATTAAATCCACACAATTAAAATAAAGGATAAAATAAAAACAAATTAAAAACATCCCTTGCCCACAACTGCAACGTTGTATGTGGAGTGGAGAGTCTTCTTGGGAGTGCTCCACGCAGCTCAAATTATTTCTCCAACCCAGATCGTTTATGTTGTTCAGCTGCCAACTTGTCATTCACGCAACAGCTGTTGCTTTTGTCTCCATCACATGCTCAACGTTTTTTTCATTCTAGCAGCAATGATTTGCTCCCACCAAGTGTCTCCTCCACTAGCTAATGTTTAATCCTTTCTTATCATGCACCAGCTGCTTCAACTTGTTAACGTCACCAATAGGTTTATATTTCTTTCCTCTACAACCAGCAGCTGCCACGTTGCTTCAGAGATTGTGCTTCAACAGCTGCCTTCATCAACGTCTTCATCCACCTAGCTGCTCCATTTTTTTAATTTCCTCCACCAGCTATCAACGTGTGTGAGTGGAGAGTCTCCACCACTAACGACTTCTCTTCTGATGTGCCAAATAAGGTTCTTGGTCCACCTTATTTACGTTGTCTTGGTTCACTCACCAGCTGCTGCTTTTGTTCATCAAACCACCAGTTGCTCTATTTACTTCCTTCAACGTCCACCAACAATTGTAATGTTGTGTGAGTAGAGAGAGTTTTGGGTAGGTTTGTGCGTGAGTAATCTCAAGCTAACGTCTATGTTCTTCAGCCCCAAACGTTCCACTCTCCAAGCCAGCTGATTCATCAACGTGAATGGAGAGTCTCCTTAATGGTCATGTAACGTTGCTCTTCTTCAACTCACCAGCTCAACGTGTCTTTGGTTGTAGTTGTAAAATGAGTGAAGGGTTGCGTCCCTGAGTGATAGAGTTGATGAATAATTCGTGAATGAGGGCTGTGTCTTCTCTATTGCCAGCTGCTTTCTTCATGATTTTAGGAGAGATTTTGTCCACCTTTCACGCTGCCTTCAACGAACTCATGCCTTGTGTGTTGCCGTCCATGAGTGAATCAATGAGTGGAGTAGTATATGTTTAAGTGGGGCTGCTTCCTTGTCTTCATGTGACACAAAAATAATTGTTTATGGTCCAATTCCAGCCCCCATTCGCGTTCTTTCCACCCATTTTTCAACTCTCCTTTCACAGCCATCTTCTTTTATCTCTTATGTATTGAATTATCTGCCGCCCACTGCTATCTTCTTTGCTGCCAGAGCTATCTTTTATTTTTCATGTTGAATCTCCAACTCACGCTGGTCCCACTCCTCTCATTCTCCAATCTCAACTTGATTTTTCGTTTGTCCATTTTTTTATAGCTGCTAATGTCTACCAGCTACTACACCTTATCCCTTATTTCTTGATATGACAATTATTTGCCAGCTTATTCACCACCAACACGGCCCATACCTTATTATTTTTCTTTTGTTTTCTCCACGCCTCACACACAGCACACAAATCATTTTATATTCTCTAACCACCAACTTCACTTTGTCCTTTTTTTGTCGCCACCACAAATACTCTCTAGATTCAAAAGTATTCTAAAATCTTCTCTCCTCCACAGCCTACTAACTTCATGCCTTTTAACAATTTTTTTAAACCAAGCCAAACTTAATTTGGTAGGTGTAAAAAGCTTCCAATTTGTGACTTTTTGCCCTCATTGTCCAAATCCAATATGTGCCTAAAATTAAGACAAATAATTATTAATTAGTGCAATTTAAACATTAAATGAACAAGAGTTTAGAAAATAATGTACCAAAAATTAATATAAAAATGTCTATTAACATGAACCCATCTGTAGACTCTAAGAGCTCATTATATGTAAAGCATCTCAAGTTTGTTTCAACAATATTACTCTGATATGGAGCTTTTGTGCTTTTTCTTCTGTAGATGAAGAAGAATCCCAAACATAGAGCACTTAACATTAAGAAGTTGAAGAACGCAGAGCAACCCAAAAGCACTTGTTGGATCAGGATTTTATCGTCTTTATTCTTCACTTTTTTCTCTAGAACAGGCATGTAGGGCTCCCTCGGATTAACGTTACCTCTCCTTACTTTGATAAGTGCTTTCCCGTTATCGTCTTTGAACACTCTACCATTTGAGAGTGGCAGCTTCTTTTTCCAACACCTATCACCTGACCTGAAAATAGCAACAGCACACATGCAGTCATGTAAGCAAGATTGCCTGCATTGCTCTTCATTGAAAGGCTCCAAGAGGGCATAATCACCCGTTGGCCAAGCTGTGTTAGTTAGCTCTTCAAAATCATACAAATTTTCCACTGGACCACCCTCATCTTCTCCACAGATTTGTGTATAGTTTGGTTTACAAGCACTATAAGAATCATTTGGATCAAGTAAAGAATATCCATCTGGGCAATGACAGGATGGTCTTTTGTCTGTTTGCAAGGTGCAGATACTGTTATAGTCGCAGGTACCACTACCAGTTTTAACACTATTTCTCATGCAAATGTCATCTGGTTGAGACCAGAGAGTAGTCTAATTTTGATCTCCTGCAGATGTTTTGGGGTAGTAATACTGAATGAAAACTCCATCAAAATTGATATTTACCCTGTGATAGTAGTCTGTAGTTGAGGCTGCCACTGTTTGTGTTAGCATGACTGTCTGGTTGTTCTCTCTTAACACATACAAGTACCCTGACGAGTTAAATGTTGAAAGTTGAGGCAAAGCTACTGATTTGTGCTGTTAAAGGTTGTAGCAAAGATGCTGGTTTGTACTGTTGAAGGTTGCGGCAAAGATGATGGGTTTCAAGATAAAAGCAGAACAACAGCAAAAGAGAGATTGAAAGATAAGAGAGAGAGAAAAGTCAATAGCCACAGTTATAGAAAAGAGAGCCCACACTTTTATTAATGACTGTAAGTATTTAAATAGAAAACAGAAACGTGATAAGTCTACTTTTATTCTAATTCTAATAAAACTAAGAAGACTACTCTGTTATGAATTTGCAAGCTGTACAAATTTCAGCTGCACATGGATTCTTATTAAATATCCGTATACTACTAGGAAAAGTAAACTTCTGCATTAATAGACTCCAAGAGCAAAAATGCCACTGCTTCAACACTCCTCCTTGGCATTTTGGAGACAAACACCAATTCTTTCTCGAAGAGATTCAAACTTTTGTGTGGACAGGGCTTTTGTGAAAATGTCTGCAAGTTGATTTTCAGAGGAGCAATGATCGAAGAAACTTCATTAGATCGTCAAGATCGCTCGATAAAGTAAAACTTAATCTTCATATGCTTAGTTTTTCCATGAAATATAGGATTCTTTGAAATAGAGACAGCAGAGATATTATCGCACAAAATTAAAGTAGCTGCTGATTGTTCCTGTCCCAAATCCTTCAGCATTTTTCTAAGCCAAATTGCTTGATTCACTACCAGAGCTGCAGCAATGTATTCAGCTTCTGCAGTGGACTGTGCTGTTGTCTCTTGTTTTTTTGAACACCAACTGAAGTAGCTAGAACCCAATCCAAACAAGTAGCCTGAGGTGCTTTTAGCGTCATCAACACATCCTCCCCAGTCACTGTCAGTATATCCTTTCAATGTCACATTCTGTTCTGCCGACTTAGAGAAAAAAAACTCCAAGTGAGGTGGTGCCTTTAACATACCTCAATACTCTCTTAGCAGCAACAAAATGTGTTTCTCTTGGAGAGTGCATAAAACGAGAGAGCACTTACTTTACAAATAGAATGTTGGGCCTACTTAACTTTGTCAAATATAGAAGGCTGCCAATGATACTTCTGTAAAGTGCTTCATCCACTTTTGCACAATCTTCATCCTTGCCTAACTTCAAGCTGGTTGTTATAGGAGTGCTTACTAGTTTACAATCCTCCATTCTGAACTTAACCAGTATATCATAGGCATACTTCTGTTGACTAATGAAGATGACATTACTAGACTGCTTCACTTCCATTCCAAGAAAATATGACATAAGTCCAAGGTCTGTCATCTCAAATACTTTCTGCATTTCAAACTTGAACTGCTGAATTAGTTCAATTTTGCAACCAGTTACAAGTATATCATCCACATAAATTGAAACAACCAAAAACTCTCCTCCACTATTTTTTTACGTATAATGTCGCTTCATTCATGCTTCTACAAAAACCGAGTTGTAAAAGATGACTGTCCATCCTTTCATACCAAGCCTTAGGGGCTTGTTTCAAACCATATAAGGCCTTCTTTAACAAATAGACTTTGTCTTCTTTCCCTGAAATTACATAACCATCGGGTTGCTCCATATAAATCTCTTGATAAGCAATCCATTTAAAAACGCTGACTTCACATCCATCTGATGAATTTGCCAAGCATTGTGAGCTGCAAAAGCTAACAACAATTTAATTGTGTCATATCTAGCCACTGGTGAAAACGTCTCCTGATAATCCACGCCATATTGCTGAGCATAGCCTTTTACCACAAGCCTCGCCTTGTGTTTGGAAATGGAACCATCTGGTTTGAGCTTAGTTCTGAAAACCCATTTCATGCCTATTACCTTTCATTTTTGAGTGCATTAACAAGTCGCCAAGTCTCATTTTTGTTGATCATGTCAAGCTCTTCTTGCATTGCTCTCCTCCAGGCCACTGATTCTTTGGCTTCAGCATAGCATGTAGGTTCAGAAATTGCTAGGTTGCATCTTTGATAAATGTCAGCTAAAGATCTGGTTCCTCTCACCGACATATTATCGATTAAATCGATTACTACCTTTGGTGGAGTTATTTCTGGTGCATCTGCAACTACTGGTGCATTGTCCTCCACATCATCTGCTACATCTTGAGTTTGTTCATGTATACTAACATCTGGAGAGTGACCAATCTGCACATTCTGTTGTTTTTCCCAGTTCCAGCCTGCAGATTCATCAATTCTAACTTCCCTGCTTAGAATCACCTTCTTTAATTAAAGACAGTAGATTCTATAACCTTTGACTGATGAGCCAAAGCCTACAAATACTCCTTTGTGAGCTTTGTTGTCTAGTTTACTTCTCTTTGGCTCTGGCACTTGATAGTAGCAAATGCTGCCAAAGATTCTGATGTGATCAACAATAGGTTTAACACCATTCCAAGCTTCATAAGGTTTCTTTTTCTCCAATGCTTTGCTAGGCAACCTATTCAGCAAGTAAACTGCAGTGTTGATAGCTTCTGCCCATAGAGAACTAGGCAACTGTTTTCAAGCAAAAGACACTGGCCATCTCCATCACGATCCTATTCTTCCTTTCGAAACACCATTCTGTTGAGGTGTGTATGGAGTAGTGAACTGATGTTCAATTCCTGCATTTCTGCAAAATTCTATAAATTGACCAGAAGTATACTCTCCACCATTGTCAGATCTCAAAGCTTTAATTTTCAGATTACATTGATTCTCAACTAAAGCTTTAAATTGTTTGAAAATACTGAAGACTTCACTTTTGAGTTTGAGAAAATAAACCCAACACATTCTAGTACAATCATCAATAAAAAGGATAAAGTATTTATTGCCATTGAGTGAATCAGTCTTCATTGGTCCACAAACATCAGTATGGATGAGTTGAAGCCTCTGATCAGCTCTCCATGCTTGATTCTTTGGAAATGGCAATTTCGACTGCTTGCCTTGTTGACAAGTTTCACAGACTGAGTTTTTAGGAACAAACTCAGGCAAATTTTCTACCAGCCTGTTTTTCTTCATCTATGTTATGCCTTTCATATTAAAATGACCAAATCTCTTGTGCCACAAACTTGAGATATCTTGTGTTGTGCTTACAAGTGCATGTTTAGGAATTTCATCCCAATTAACTGCAAAACTTCTACTTTTCATCTTGACAACAAAGAGTAGTTCACTAGAAGAATCATAGATTGCACATTTAAGATCTTTAAAATGTAGAGAATACCCTTTTTCAAGCATTTGACCAACGCTCAGTAAATTTTGTGCAATATCAGGAATGAATAAAACATCAGTAATGATTTTTGTACCTGACCTGGTTGAGATAGAAACTGAACCTCTGCCATTTACATTCAGCCATTCTCCATTACCGATCTTGACTCTAGACTTGTATGTTTCATCAAGATTCTTGAACATGGTAGAGTCATTGCACAAGTGATGCATGCAACCAGAGTCAATAAGCCATAGATCAGTAGTATTTACTGCTGAGAGACAAGTAGCCACAAATAATTGCTCCTCCTGAGCATCAAAAGAATCTACCACCTGAGCCTGTTGAGGTTTAAAATCTTTCTTTTTATTTTTTCAGACTTTGGCAGTGTGCCCCAATTGCTTGCATCTGCCACAGATTGCGTCAGATCTTCTCCAGCAGTATTTTTCACTATGACTTGTTTGTTTACAGTGTTTGCATGGTGGAAATTGTTTTTGTGATGAGCTTTCACCATTGCCGCCTTGTTCTTCTGATTACTTTGCTTCTTTGGTTTGCCAGAATTCTGTTTTTGCATTGAAAAGGCTCCTTCTGTCAGTCTTTCTTCCCTCATGATTCTTCTTTGTTTTTGTGCTTGTAAAGCACTCATTAATTCTCCTAGGGAAATTTGGTTCAGGTCCTTGGACTCTTCTAGAGAGGAAATCTTTGATTCAAACCTCTCTGGAAGAGTTACTAGAACCTTTTCAACAATTCGTGTGTCAAAAAAAACTTCTCCAAGCAGTCTGATATTGTTGACAATTATTGAAATCCTATCAGCATACTTGCCGATGGTTTCATCTTCCTGCATAGTTAAAGCCTCAAATTCCCTTTTCAGATTCAAAATCTGCATCTGGCGAGTCCTATCACTTCCCTGATACTCCTCCTTTAGTCTGTCCCATGCCTCCTTAGCGGTTTGACATGCCATGATCCTGTAAAAAACAGATTCAGAGACTGCGTTTTGGATCACAGACTTGGCCTTAGATCTCTTTGCTTTCTCTTCATAATGGTGTTTGATCTGCGCTAAGGTTGGGTTTGCTGGTAAAGCAGAAACTGGTTTGTCAAAATCTACAGTTTCCCATAGATCATAAGCTTCCAAAAAAGCTTGCATCTTTACTGACCAGACATGATAATTCTCACCAGAAAAAACAATCGGTGGGTTCAAAGAATGGTTGCTGGAAGCCATAAGTTTTGGGGTTTAAAAGTCTTGGTTTTGATGGTTTAAAAAAGAGGTTTTGGTTTTTTTTTTAGAGTTAAAAACGTCTTTGGTCCTTTTAAGATCTATTGTGGCTCTGATACCACTGTTGAAAGTTGAGGCAAAGCTACTGATTTGTGCTTTTAAAGGTTGTAGTAAAGATGTTGGTTTGTACTGTTGAAGGTTGCGGCAAAGATGATGGGTTTCAAGATAAAAGCGAACAACAACAAAAAGAGATTGAAAGATAAGAGAGAAAAGTCAATAGCCATAGTTATAGAAAAGAGAGCCCACACTTTTATTAATGACTATAAGTATTTAAATAGAAAAGAAACATGATAAGTCTACTTTTATTCTAATTCTAATAAAACTAAGAAGACTACTCTGTTATGAATTTGCAAGCTGTACAAATTTCAGCTGCACATGGATTCTTATTAAATATCCGTATACTACTAGGAAAAGTAAACTTCTGCATTAATAGACCCCAGGAGCAAAAATGCCACTGCTTCAACGTTAAACACCAGCTGGTAGCCTGGACTTGATATATTGGATTCACCATAGGTGCCACTTGCATAATAAGGCTCGTTGGCATGAGTAGAAGGCAAATTTATAGTAGCAAGCACCAGATTCCCATCTTCTTGGAGTTGTAGTTGGAACCTTCCCTTTGAAAATTTTGTTTCTGATTGTCGAGAAGATAGCTTCATTCCCTATCCAACACTGTCCGAGCGATATTGTGTCGGCGGGATAGTTGAAGCTTTCCCAAAGCATATAAGAACTACTATCTTGAAGCACAAAGTTTCTGAATCTCTCATGGAACCGAAGCAACAACACCACTTTTGGTAGGAGATGTCCACGATTGGTTGCCTCGGTCATCAGAAGGACAAGCCTTGGCTGCGATTGAGCTCAACTTTGGGCGGTTTGGTGCAAGAACACCTTCATTAGCATACCAAACAATGGTTCTTTGTGGTATTTTAGCACACCATATAGCAAGCAAATAGAGATCTTTGTTGCTTTCAAGTTGATAAAACCAAAGGCAAATTCACCGAAGGTGAAATCCATGAAGAGTTTTCGGCAGCGGCAAGATAAGGAATCCCTACTCTATCTCGTCGGTTTGAGCAATGAACAACTTGGCAACAAAAATAGTAGCAAGCAAAGGATCAAATGAAGAAGAAAGGAAGCCATTGTTAGATGCAACTTTTCAGATGAGGCTAAGAAGATAAAAAGGGTTTGATTACCTTTCCTTATTAATAGGACCCTACCTTGTCGAGTAACAGAGACTTTTCAGATGTTCGGGAGAAAAATTTAACCCAACAAGGCCGGCATGAGTTAAGTTTATTTTGTGCCATTGACATGAAACTAATCTTTCACTAATCTCTTTCAAAAGTCAAGCTTCCCAAGATTGAAAGGTGGCAGAAACTTCTAATTATTAGGCCCTGTGATCTTTCAAGGATCGGTTCTGTACCAATGGCTGGTTAAATGTCATTACAAGTTGATAAGCCACCATAACCAACCATTAATTTTAATTAAAAATAATTTATTTTTAAGTTGTAAGCTTCTTAACTCTTTCTGCATATATTTCTGTACCTGAAAGCAAAAATTTCTAATTTTCGATCGAACATCCGTTGAATATCGTTTAAATTCCAGCTCCAAAAGCCTTCATCATCACACATGAAAACCATTCTCAACTTACTACAGAGTAATTGCAATTGCCTTGTCAGAAAAAGCTTATATGTGCATCAGAGAACATAGTCAATAAGCTAAGTCTCGATCCACAATTATATAAAATGAAGGTTTATTTTGACTTCCACCGTCCATTCTCTTATTTATTGCAAACATTGAAACTGAATAAATCAATCTGATCTACAAAGTGGATACATAATATTGGTAAGTTAGTTCTATAGCTTCTTTGAATATGTCAACAGGAGAGTCTTTATCACTAGACTATTCGCATATTATCCATTTAGTATTCTATTTCAATACTTGGAATGATTAATATAGAACCTAAAGGAACTGTATGTGCTACTTACGAAAGTTCCAATTAGGTTTTTAATTTAGATGTTAACTACTTAAGAGGTTCGAGTTCATATATTCTTTTCTTTCTCGACAAATTAGAATTCAAACTTTATGATAAAATATGGTCTCTCCTCTTTCATTGTCTTACAAGTTTTTGATAACTCAAGATTAGAGAATATTTATTTAAAAAAGTTCAAGGACTAATTTGGATATTATTTCTTATATAAAAGACTAATCTCCTCCCTCAAGTCATTAAGCAGCAGTTCTTCGTCAGAAGTTAGGTGGAATGTTGACTTGGCTGGTTCAAGACTTTCCATTTGCATACCAAACTATGGCCTTCCCTTGTACCTTGTAATACCAAATACTGACATACATAGACAAGGCAAAGAAGAACTTGGTATTTGGAAAGTAAAGAAAGTATTGATAACGTCGGAACCACCTCCTGTACTATTTTGAAATAATTCATCAACAGACTTTGCAGATTTGCAATTGAGACTCGATCAAGTTCACTAGGAGAAGTCTGCAGATGTGCACATATATTGGGTGCCATAAACAAAGCTGTGTAGTTACCGATCAATCATATGCCAAAGCAAACAAGAAAGAACGATGAATTGTAGAGAGAAGTTTTAGAGTGAGAAGATTTCCAGAAACAGGGGCAAACAGAGTAGTTTCAAGAACTCAATTTAATATTGAGATTTCCTCCGATAGTTGTTGATTAACAATCTAACCAATGTACTCACACGAATTAACTCGAATTTCATTATTTATAACAATCGAATTCTAACTGTCTAATCTTGATCTTCTACGGATGCTTCTTCATACGTCGATGCATGGCTTGCAGGTCCAAGCTAACTGTGTCTGAACGTCTGAATCATCTCCATCATACTCCTCCTTGGATCAGACGTTCAGCTTCTGAATCCCAACCATTTTTCTTAACTGCTCAAATTGCGAAACATTGAACCCCTTTGTGAACAAGTCCGCAACCTGATCATCCATACTGATGTACTGTAATTTCTACTCACCTTCCTGCTGGATATCCCTTAGATAATAGTACCTAAGTTTGAAATGCTTAGTTTTTCCATGGAACACCGAATTCTGTGAGATTGAGATTGCAGCTTGATTGTCGATGTTAATCACAGTAGCTCCTCCTATTTGAACCTGCAAATCCATCAACAATTTTCTCACCCAGTTACCGCTTAGCATTCTTTATTCTTGCCACCAACTCGCTTCACCGTTGAGAGCGCCACCGCCTCGCTTCGATGCCCAAGAAAACACGCAGAGCCTAACGTTAGAGCAAGAACGGTAATACTTTTCATGTCTTGAGAGCTCCACCCCAGTCACTATCTACATAACACAAAAGCTCACATCTTCCAGTCTTCTCATACACAAGTCCGAAATCGGTCGTCCCCTTCAGATACCTCAGAACTCTTTTTATTGCCATCACATGTTGCTTCCTTGGATCACTTAGGAATCTGGACAGTATGTTTACCGTGTAGAGTATATCCGGCCTTGTAGCTGTGATGTACATCAAACAACCAATCATACTCCGATAACTCTTCTTATCAACATCATCGTTCTTCTCCTTCTTCATCAATTTTTCTTTTGGCGGATCGAGTCGCGTCGCTTTACACTGATCCATCTTAAATTTCTTCAGCACATCTCGAATATACTTCTTCTGACATAACGTAATGCATCCTCTTCGTTGAGTTATCTCCATGCCTAGGAAGTATTTCATACCTCCAAGATCTGTCATCTCGAAAGTTTCGTTGAACTTCTTCTTCAGGTGATTTATTTGATTCTCAGAACTCCCTGTAAGAAGCAAATCGTCAACGTAAATTGCAACCACAATTATCTCACCTTCTTCAATCCGCACATACATTGTTGGTTCGCTGCAACTTCTGTTAAATTGAATCCCTAAAAGGAATTCATCTATTCTCGCATACCAGCACCGAGGAGCTTGCTTCAGCCCGTAAAGGGCCTTGTTCAACTTATAAACCATCTCCTCCTTTCTTTTAATAACGAAGCCCTCCGGTTGCTGGACATAAATCTCTTCATGAAGAACGCCATTGAGGAAGGCGGATTTTACATCCAGTTGATGTACCTTCCACTCCCTTTCAGCTGCTAGCGCCAGTAACAACCGTATTGTTTCTAATCTGGCCACTGGAGCAAAAGTCTCCCCGAAATCAATCCTTTCAATCTGCGCATAACCCTTTACAACGAGCCTTGCCTTCAATTTGTTTACAGACCCATCTGGATTCAGTTTCATCTTGAATACCCATTTCAATCCTATAGCTCTCTTGTTCGGTGGTTTATCAACCAATTTCCAGGTTTGATTCTTCTCTATCATCGACATTTCTTCCTCCATGGCTTTCACCCATTTCGGATTCATCAACGCTTCTTGGATTCGGGTCGGCTCCAGAATCGCTTCATTACTTCTCTCATATATTTCCGCTAGGCTCCTCATCCCTCTAACCGGTATATGATCGAAATCGTCTTCACTATCTTCTTCTGCATTTTGCTCACCTTCAGAGATCCAGTCCTCAAAATCACGTGGTTGCTCCTGTTCTGCAATTTCTCTTGGTTCTGTCTCCCCCTCTTCTTCATGTTGATCCGGGTTATGTATCATCTCCGGAGTATTTGAGGGCATCTTCGGGATTGGGCTTCTGGCTTCATCTACCTTCCCAACTCCGCCCAGTTCAAAGATTCATCTTCAAAGCGTCAAATCCTTACTAACCTTTATTTTCTTCGGTTTGGAAGATACACTCTATATGCTTTATTGAACTCAAAGTATCCTACTAAAATTGCCAACTCGTCTTTCCGTCCGACTTTTCTTCTTGGCGAGGAATGAGGATACTACACACCGATCCAAATACCTTCAGGTTACTCATCTTTGGCTTGAAGCCATACCATATTTCATGTGGAGTTTTATTCTCTAGTGTCCTGGAGTACACCCTGTTCGAAGGAAGCAGCGGTGACGCCGCCCCCCCAAAACTCCTTACGTAGGTGCTTTTCTTCAAGCATGCACCTCACCATTTCTACCACGGTTCGATTCCTCCTCTCCACTACACCATTCTGCTATGGAGTGTAGGGGGTGGTGAGCTGACGTCTTATACCTGCTGTTTTACAGATCAAGCTGAACTCATTAGATAAAAATTTTGAACCGTTATCTGTCCTCACCGACTTGATGTTTAGGTTCGTCTGATTCTCTACTTAAACTTTGAACTCTTTGAACTTCTTTGCTACTTCACTCTTGCTTTTTAGACAGTATATCCAGGCGTACCTGGAATAGTCGTCTATGATCAGAAGGAAATACCTACTTCCATTTAGGGAAGCTACAGGCATGGGACCACAGATATCTATGTGCAACAGCTCCAATCTCTCTTTAGGTCTCCAATTTGCCTTCTGGAATGGTGCCCTTGTTTGCTTGCCCATCATGCAGACTTTGCATGGTTGATGCACGTACGGTTTTAATGGTAATCCTTCGACCATATTCTTTCTTCTCATTTCATCCAGTCCCTTCATGTGATAATGCCCAAGTCTCCGATGCCAGAGATCAGTTTCAGTCGATTCTCCCACAAGCGCCTCTTGGTGCAACTCTTCGGGCTTCATTGAGAAACTCTTGTTTCTCATTTGAGTGCATAGTATTTCCTTTCCATTGTTATCGAAAACTTTACATGAATTCGATTCAAAGTGTACAGACATACCTTTCTCAATCAACTGTGCTACACTCAGAAGATTATGCTGAATCTTTGGAACAAATAACACATCCGAGATGGTCTTTATCCCCTTCTTGGTTACAAGTTTCACTTCTCCTTTCCTTCCACCGAATCATCGCCGCCATTTCCAAGCTTTACTCTAAGACTTACTTTGTTTAGAGTCTTGAATAAGCTTGGATCTGGTGACATATGGATGGTGCATCCACTGTCTATCAACCAATCTGAAGAGTGGTTCTTCATCTGATTTCCCATTGCAAAAAATAGTTGTTCTTCTTCCTCTTCACCACCGCACGTTGGTCGCTTTCAGGTGATTCTTTCTTGCAGATTGCCTCCATATGCCCTTTTCTTATGACACCTTCTGCATTCTACATCGGGTCTCTTCCAAAGATCCGGCATAAGATGATTTGATTTGTCGCAATGTGGGCACGGATTGTAGTTGTTAGTTCTATCTCCACCTGTGTTCTTGTTCCCTTGCCTCTGGCGAGCTTGTGTGCCTCTGAAATTCGAGCCTCCTTTCTTCTTTTTCTTCTTGTATTTTTCTTGAGTCTCTGATTTCGCAAATACTCTGTATGCTCCTTCAGTGGCTTCCGTCTTTCTCATCAAGAACCTTTATTCTTGTGCTTGCAAGGCATTCACTACTTCTGCAAGCCTCATTTGCCTAATGTCTTTCGTAATTTCTAACGAAACGATTGTTGCTTCGTATTTTTCAGGAACCGATACAAGAAGCTTCTGAACTAGCCGTTGATCCTTGAATTCGGCTCCTAAGAGTCTAATCTAGTCTCGCTTGTTGAATCAGCGCTCACATGAGTTACAGACATTCATCTTCTTTCATTTGAATTACAGTCAATTCCTCAGCAGATTCAAGACCTTCATATTCTTAACCTTTTCATCACCTTCGAATTCTTGCTTCAAGAAATCCCTTATTTCCTTTGCAGAAGCAAATCCCATAATTCTGGTAAAGATGGAAGGTGATACTGATTGGTACAGGCAAGATTTGGCTCGGGCTTTCTTCGTCACTCTCTCCCTTAACCACCGCAGCTGAGCGATTGGAGCATCGTCTGGAATCTCAACCACATAATCCTCGTCGATTGGTTCCCATAAGTCCTGACCTTGCAGGTAAGCCTCCATCTTGATCGCCCATATTTGATGTCCTTCACCACTGAATATCGCCGGTTGTAAACTAAGTGTAGAGCTCTCAGCCATCTCCGAGTGTTCCACACTTCCCGTCGAGAAAGAGTTAGCCTCCAAGCCAAGCTCCTCACCTATATCTCCACAGGTCCCTTAAGAATATAGCTCTGATACCAATTTGTAGTTACCGATCAATCATATGCCAAAGCAAACAAGAAAGAACGATGAATTGTAGAGAGAAGTTTTAGAGTGAGAAGATTTCCAGAAACAGGGGCAAACAGAGTAGTTTCAAGAACTCAATTTAATATTGAGATTTCCTCCGATAGTTGTTGATTAACAATCTAACCAATGTACTCACACGAATTAACTCGAATTTCATTATTTATAACAATCGAATTCTAACTGTCTAATCTTGATCATCTACGGACGCTTCTTCATACGTCGATGCATGGCTTGCATGTCCAAGCTAACTGTGTCTGAACGTCTGAACCATCTCCAACAAGCTGGTCATGGAATTTGTACATAGAGAGAAAATTAAACCTGCCTGAAACAATGAAAAGGTTGACAGACATACTTTCCACACTTCTAGACCAAGTCAAGATACCAAAACTGATGGCGTGTCAAACCAGCAAAAATAAATTCCTACTCTAGAACACTTAAGCGAGTAAAGTGGTGAATAGGGTCAAACCACAGAGACCAGTGAAGTAATTATTTATTTGTACGAAATCTAGAATAAATAATAATAATAATAATAATAATAATTTGATTTGAGAATGATTGATTTTAGAAACACGAAATCACGCAAGAAGAAATTAAAATAAGATTGAAAATAATATGAATAAAAACCTAGCCAAGGTACTCTCCGCTTGATACCGTAATTCGATCATAGACTCAAAATATAAATTTCATTCATTCCTATGGACAAAGTTATAGCAGATCGTGAACAACACAATCCACCAATCCATTCGTAATTATTCGATAATCCCAGTAAAGTCACAGATTATTTCCTAACCAATTAGACTATTCCCTAGTAAAGTTCGTAGAATATAATCTATGACGATTATAGGCTCTAATGGACCTCGCCTTAGCCAACATAATCGGACACCATGCAATCTATTTAGACTAAATTATTTAATCCCATTAACCTCTTAATTGAAATTAATTCGCCACTTTCGACAGACAAAGAATCACGGATTAACTAATCTATTCGGCAATTTATTATTAAGTTAATTAATTAATGTGCCTCATTAATCAACAAACTCAACAATAATTAATCGATCACACGTAGATTAAATAAATATAAGAAATTCATGAAAATAATTAAACCACGAGAGTCTTACTTAACTACATGCATCAAACGTAAAGTACTTGTCTAGATTAAAAACTTAGCCACACATAATTCTAGTCTCTAGCAATTAAAACCGAAATTAACAAATAAAATGGAGTTCACTTCATCGTTACTAAGCAATTCTCAACTCAACTATCGCCCAATGTCGTCTCTTCGTTGTGCCTTCAATGTCGATGATTAATCCTTCCTTTAAAACCGCCGTCAACCCACACCGCAATCTCGACTTTTCTTGATCCAGTACCCGGTACTTGTTTCGTCGTGGCTTTTTATCCGTGCTACCACCGTGCTTCGATTTGACGAATAAGGTTGATGGTTCTTTAAATGCTCCTTCTCCAGCCTTGGCGCCACGCCCGTGTCAGTTACTCCCCACGCAGCTCCAGCCAAGCCGCAGAGCTCCAGCCTAAGCCGCAAGCTTCCAAATTTTCACAAGCCTCACGCCCAACGCAGCTCCAAAGAAGTCTCCTCACTGTTGTTTTGTTCCACGCCTCTTCACTCTTGCTTGTTTTATTCCTCCTTCCACTATTGCTTATTTACGGGTCAATTAAAAACGCTCTCACTGTCTCTCGCCAGGCGTTAAACGCACAAGCTTTTGCGTTGCTCTGCGTGCTTGCTTCCCACGTGGATGGTCTGCGCTACCGCTTGTCTCCATTAGCTAATCATGGACTCTTCATTTAATTTGCTATCTCCTTCCATATGCCGCATGTCTCCCTTGTTATAATTGATGTACTCTTTATTTATTATCCCATTTAATTGTCTTGTCCGTAGCCCTCCTCTTTGTTTCGTTGTTTTATTTCCTTTGTCTACTTTTACTGATGGGACAAATAAAGGTCCACATCAAGTTAAAACCTTTGCTCCCCTTCGCTCGTGCTCAACACGCTGCGCTTTGGCGCCCTACTTGTTTCCTCTCCAAAACGACGCCTTCTCTTGATTGATTTAATTAACGCCGTTGCATGCTTCCAATTATGTTTGCGTCGCTTCCTTCCACCAAGAGAGCTGTCCTCATCTCCTTTCAGAGCTTCAAACGCAAGCTTATATGTGTTTTGTAATGTTGCTATGTCGTTTTGTACTTCCTTTTTTTCTCGCTCCATAACGACAAGCAAAATTAAATCCTCGTAAAATATCTCAAACGCAGACTTTTGACCCACTTTAATTTCTTTGCTCCAAAATTGTACCTAAAATAAAATATGAGTTAAAGTGAGTATTTTAATCATTTTATATCAATAATCGCTAAGTGAAAATAATTAAAAATATCAACAATTAAACACATATCAATTTCCCCACACTTAGCTTTTGAACCGTCCCGGGCAAAACATCCAAATTAAGTTCAAAGATCCGAAACATTTACTCAATTCCCATATTTTCCAAGACAATATAATCATAAGCAAAGACGAATAACTTTCAAATATCATAGAAAGAAATCAACATTCTAAGCTTTTACTCATGATCAATCAACATTCAATATCTTCAAAAATTGAGCAATCTAATGGTAGACTCAGAAAATGTGTTTAACAAAAATATATCAAAGGGTACTCTCAACACCATTCATGAACATGACAATCCATAACTTTGCATATCATTTCATTTCTACACCACTAATGTTCATATGCAAAATCATGAATCAAAGGACTTTTAAAGGTTATAATGTGGGCAAGGGTATGGTGAGGTATATTTAGGTCAAGTAGCATGAAAGTCATCAAAGCTAGTGAAACAACACAACACTCATTAAAAACTGGGTACCGTTAGCTATGACAAATGTAACAATTACATTTCACAACCCCATTCAACTCTCACACACAAACAATATGAAGCATATGTCAATCCGAAACAATCACTCATACAATTATCCCAATCAAATCACAAGAGTGAATCTTTCAAGCAAACCTCAACCTTATTTTCAACATACTCAAATGACTCAACCATTACAACTCTAGGAAAACGCATGAATCATAAACAACTTTTCAACACATATGCAATTCTTCCTTAATAAATTTATTGTAAACATTTTTCATTTTTCAATTTCTTTTCTTTCTTTCTTTCTTTTCTTTTTTATTTTCTTTTTCTCAATTTTTTCATTTTTTTCTTGTAAAATTAAAATAAACTACATCAACATGAGAATCTCAATGATAAGACATAAAATAACATCCCAAGATTATAACCAACCCTCACATATATACACCCCCACACTAAGAATATTGTATATCCACAACCTCAACAATCACAAATGTTCCACTAGCCTTATGACTTAGGTAGGACATTTGGTTAAGTTTAAAAGCATAAAATGTGGTTTATATAAAAAGAAAGGTTAAAGCTCAAAGGGGTTTATCAAGGAAAAAATTATGTCAATATGGTAGGTCATTTGGCCAATGTAGCTTATGAAAAACAAAGAATGCCTAATCATATTCATGTTAATGCATGTGATAAAAATGTGGTCTCGAATAGAAATTCAATGCAAAATTGGGACGTACATGTCATGATGGTCATACATTATCGAAAAGTAATAAGACTGATATGGATGTGTCAGTCAATTAAGGCTCAAAATCTCATTGGCTTTGTCTACCATTAGTCACTACTCTTCTAAAGATAATGCATATCGACCAATCACAAGAGCAAAAGTACATGCTAATGTTGCTATGAAATTCTCTAGTCAATCCACATTTTACTGATGATTATATAATCCCAGAAGCAATAGAAAATGAGAAAATGTTTGTTCGATTTGTTTTATTCTTTCTCTTATTTTAATTGAAAACTTAAAAATAAGTAAAACAAACAAATTCAAAAACACATGCATAAAAAAAGGCGAAAATGTGAAGGAAAAGAAATTTACTTCCCTTGGGTTGCCTCCCAAGAAGCGCCTTTGTTTAAGGTCGCTGGCTCGATTCTTTTTCTCCTCATGTGACAAAATTGTGATCTTCGGGTGTCACATGTGGCTCCTCCACGTGAGGTAATACCGGATAAGGCCTTAGTTGATCGTCATCCCCGTTTAGCATCTTCCCTATCCTCAGCTTCTCAATTCGGACCGAGTCCATACATTCCAGAAATATTTCGAACCTTTCTTCACCTTTTTCTTCATCATTCAATTCCTCCAATCTGTAATATAAAGGTAAAGATTATGGACTCAGTACTTACCTCCGAGCTAAAAGATGTGTTCTTTTCAACTTCGAGCTCCTTCTCCACTTCTTTAACACAAACAATTTGTTGAGGGTTGATCTCAAAATTCTCAAGCTCCTCATCACTTTGCAGATTTTCAGCACAGACTTCAATTGGGTACACCTCGGGTTGATACGGTTGCTCCTCTTTGCTTTGCGATTCTAGGTGATCAAGACGATTGTCATCGACCCGAAGAGGTAATCCGTGGTCCGTTGGATTGCTTTGATTTGTTGGATATCCTGCTGTAATTGCAAAGTGTTAGCAACATGTTTGTTAACCATTTCTAAAGATGCACCCAATTATGTTGGCTCTCCGGATCTTGGGCGTTATAACATGTGTCTTTTGAAATTGCCCACAATTCTTTTGAGTTGTAAACTACTCTCAAGAATCGCAACATCAACTCTTTCAGAGATGGACCGAGTTGTGATAGGAAGCTTACGTCTCAGACGAGAATTGTTGTGTGTCCTGCAAACTATCATGGAAGCAATTCATTGATTATTCCATCCATAACAAAAGTTACGCTGATCAAGATCAAACATTGTTATAGGAATAAGAATATGAATTATAAAAGAAATTACTTCATTCATATCAATTTTTTTTCTTTTTAACACAAAATATAAAATGAAAAGATCACCAAATAGCGTAAAAGAAATTAATCACAAACAAATATATACAAAACATCAATTAAATCACAAACAAAACTAAAAGAAAAAAATGATTAGCAACACAAATAAACAAAAACTTAAGCACCGGTCCCTAAGAATCTGGCGCCAAAATTTGATGGCATGTCAAACCAAAGAAAATAAATTCCTACTCTGTAACACTTAAGCGAGTAAAGTGGTGAATATAATTGAACCACGAGACCAGGTGAAGTAATTATTTATTTGTATAAATCTAGAATAAAAATAAAAATAATAAAAATAATTTGATTTGAGAATGATTGATTTTAAACACGAAATCACGCAAGAAGAAATTAAAAATAAGATTGAAAATAATATGAATAAAAACCTAGCCAATGTGCTCTCCTGTTTGATCATCAGTAATTCGATCATAGACTCAAAATATAAATTTCATTCATTCCATGGACAAAGTTATAGCAGAATAGTAACAAAGACAATCCACCAATCCATTCGTAATTATTCGATAATCCCAGTAAAGCTTCAGATATTATTTCCTAACCAATTAGACTATTAGAGTAAAGTCCGCAGAATATAATCTATGACAAATATAGCTCTAATTGACCTCGCCTTAGCCAAATGTAATCTGACACTCGCAATCTATTTAGACTAAATTATTTAATCTCATTAACCTCTTAATTGAAATTAATTCGCCACTCGACAGACAAAGAATCACGGATTAACTAATCTATTCGGCAATTTATTATTAAGTTAATTAATTAACATGCCTCATTAATCAACAAACTCATCAATAATTAATCGATCAACCGTAGAGATTAAATAAACATAAGAAATTCAATAAAATAATTAAACCACGGTAGCCTCAATTAACTACGTACGATCAAACGTAAAGACTTGCTCAGATTAAAAACTTAGCCACACATAATTTTAGTCTCTAGCAATTAAAACTGAAATTAACAAATAAAAATAGAGTTCACCTTCACTGTTACCAAGCAATTCTCAACTCAACTACTGCCCAATGCCGTCTACATTTGTGCCTTCAATGTCGATGATTAATCCTTCCTTTAAAACTGCCGTCAACCCACATCGCAATCTCTGACTTTTCTTGATCCAAAGTACCAGTTGCCCACTGTCGTGCCTTTACTGTGCTGCCACTGTGCTTCGATTTGACGAATAAGGTTGATGGTTCTTTTAAATGCTCTTTCTCCAGCGCCAGCGCCCACGTCCAGGCTGTTACTCCCCACGCAGGCTCCAGCCAAGCCGCAGGCTTCCAGCCCTTTGCGCAGCTCACGCCCAACGCAGCTCCAGCAAGTCTCCTCACTGTTGCTTTGTTCCTGCGCCGCCCCCTTCAGCTCTTGCTTGTTTTATTCCTCCTTCCACTATTGCTTATTTATGGGTCAATTAAAAACCCTCTCCAGCTGTCTCTGCTTGTGCGTTAAAAGCACAAGCCTATGCGTTTTGCTCCTGCGTGCTTGCTTCCCACGTGGATGGTCCTGCGCCGCCTGCGTGTCTCCTGTAGCTAATCATGGACTCTTCATTTAATTTGCTATCTCCTTCCATATGCCGCATGTCTCCCTTGTTATAATTGATGTACTCTTTATTTATTATCCCATTTAATTGCTATCTGTAGCCTTCGTTGCTGTTTTTGTTGTTTTATTTCCTTTGTCCACTGTTATTTGATGGGACAAATAAAGGTCCACATCAAGTTAAAACCTTTGCTCCCCTTCTGCTCGTGCTCCACACGCTGCGTTTTGGCGTCCTACTTGTTTCCTCTCCAAAACGACGCTGCCTCCTCTTTATTGATTTAATTAATGCTGGCTGCATGCTTCCAATTATGCTACGTCGTTTCCTTCCACCAAGAGAGCTGTCCTATCTCTTTTGTAGCTTCTTAAAACGCAAGCTTATATGTGTTTTGTAATGTTGCTATGTCGTTTTTGTACTTCCTTTTTTTTTTCTTGTTTCATAACGACAAGCAAAATTAAATCCTCAGAAAATATCTCAAACGCAGTACCTTTTGATCCACTTTAATTTCTTTGCTCTAAAATTATACCTAAAATAAAATATGAGTTAAAGTGAGTATTTTAATCATTTTTATATCAATAATCGTTAAGTAAAAATAATTAAAAAAAATCAACAATTAAGCACATATCGAAAACCGAGAAAACCAACTTGGAATAGAATTGATTTTGTGTTTTAAGCCATTTCACACAACAAAATCCTATAAATAACTTCCTCAGCCACCAAACAAGGAGATATGAATTTTTCTTTCTCATTTTAAAGCAAAGATAGTTCTCTTATATCTGTTGAGGGGGCTTGAAGTGTTTCATTTCTAAGTTTTTTGGTTGTTACAGAAATCCTGAATACATGGTTTTACTTCAAAGTTCACCTCAAATGCAGGAAGTTCCAACAGTTGTGAGTAAGCTATGTTTTTGGTTCTTACATAAATCCTGAAGACATAGTTTTACTCCAAAGTGAAGTATCGCAATACGCACTGTAAATAAAAAAATTATGTTTGACAAACTACAAAATCCTTCAAATTGTATTCCATTAAATTCAGGTATTGTAGACAGTTTCGCATTTCTATCCCTTATTATAATCAAAATAGGCAGAGTAAATATTTAGAATGTGACGATTAATTGATATAGAACTTCAAAAATATAAAGTCTCTGTATACTCCACGTCAAAAAATATGTTCCACTTTCAACACTCAATATGATTTTGGATAAATTTGAAAAACCTCTCTTCAAAATGGAGAAAGCAATTTTTCTCTATTTTCTTTTATCTTTGTTTTATATAAATTTTATTATATAAAAGAAAACAATGTATATCTATATATTTTGACTCTCCTGTACGTTGTATGTTTTCATGCACTCTATACGATAAACAAAAGACTTCTCCTTTTGTATATATCTTATCGCACAAAAACCGAAAACTCAACCTCCGTTTTTTTTTTTCCAGATTTTCATAAGGGAACAACATTTTATTCATACAACCAACGTAAACAACGTTTACATACAACGTTGATTCGTTTTTTTCAATTAAATAATTATTATTACCTATAAAATGAAATAAAATTATTTTATTTTATTTTATTCACTTATTTTATACCAAAAAATTTCAATATTAATTATATTTTCTGTGCTAACAAAAAATAATATGTCATATAGATTATTTAATAAATTATTTCATAATAAATTAAATAATCATAAACGGAAAATATTACACTCGTAAGCAATGTTTTAAAAACCGCGTTTTACATCAAACCGTTTAAGGAAAGGTTTAGGTTTAGAGGTTCAACCATTGTAGTGAACCGCTATCAAATCGAATATAATAAATAAGATGAAAATTTTATAAGAATAAATAAAAATAAAATATTTTATTGAAATGAAAATATACCAATGTTTATTATTATCTAATGAAGTAAAATAAATAAATATGAGTCCAATATAAAACTTAAAATAACATTTAAGAGAAAAATTGTATTTCAAGGAGGTTATGTCTTATCATCGCCAAAAGCTCCAAATTCTCCAACGTTATTTAAAGATTCAGAACTACGCTTTCATCCAAAGTATTTGCATCCACTTCTTCATCGCATTAAAATAAATTACAAATTAGTAACGTATGAAATTATTTTCAATTGTAAACTTGTAATACAAGATAATTTTAACTTAAATATAATCAAAATAAGATATGAACCCACCATCGATAGATGTTCTTAATTCATTTATTGTGATTTAATGCATTTTCTTCATAAATGGTCCTTTCAAGTTCATTATAATCAAGATCAGCGATGGTTCTTCTTCTTCGATCCAAAAATCAAGATGTTCAATACAATCAATATCAATTGGATCATACGTTCTCTTCTTATTAAGCGCTCAACACATAATAGAGCAATTATAAAGTCAATAACAAAATAAAATTATTGAAATAAAAAATATAAAATACATGTTCTTCATTCGCAGATTATAAGTAACGTAAACAAGGTCATTAAGACTTTGATGTTCCAAACGATTACGTTTCTTTGTATGAATACGCTTTCCATGACATTGATAGAATATTGTTGTTGAGTTTATTATAGCATTTATTGATAGCTACAAATGTTTTTATATTATATTTTATAAAAGTTATTAATTAGCTATTTGTTACATTTTGAACTGTTATATATTAACTTTAAAATGTTACAAAAGAGTTTTTGCAACATTACTAAAATGCTATTGTTGAATCTATTACTATATTTATTAATAACAAATAATTGAATTTATGTTACATTTTATAAACCATATAAATTGGTTAACCATGACATTCATAAACCGTTATAAATTATTATTATTTACATTCACAAATGTTGTGGATATAAGTTTCATAACACTTCTAAAATGCTCTAAATTATTGTTTAATAATAATCTTTAAAATATGTTATTATTGAATTTATGATAACAAATTTATGTTATTATTGAATTTATGATAACATTTGTTGATATAAATAAATTTATATAAATAAATTTAATACAATGGTTCTGTGTTTGTTGTTTATATATGGTGTCATAAAGAAGAAGGTCATTCTACCTCGGTCGAAAGTGGCAAGGTGGTGGCTCAAGTCTCTTGAATCAATCCATCTATCGCCCATTCACATAACTTAGTGGACTAGCTCATGGAACATATTCCCTTAATGTGTCAAAGTAAGTGCCGATGAGTCAGAACCATGGTGAAACCCACCCATTTGATAGCTTCTCAGACGCTCAAACCTACATGAGCTTCGTTGATTTAACCCATGCTACTTGACAGCCTATCTCGTAAGGGAAAGAAAATGTCGATTTAAGGTGTGTGGTCCATCATTAAGAGATTGTAAAGTCCGTTTTGTCCAATTCCTTCCCAATAGCACACTCATCATCAAGCAAGTCGTTGATAATATCAAGATGTGGAAAATCATCTATCACCACATCGCAACTCAAACAACTTTCCGCCTTTTCAAGCTCCCCCTGCGTGTATAGCAAGTAATGATCAAAGTCCATGTAAAGAGGTCCTTTCAGCATTCTAGAGAACAAGTCATAAGCTTCCTTAGTCCTATCACCATCATTATGCAAATACCCGTAAAGCATGGTGTTCTAAGAAACCAAGTTTCGCTAGGCATTTTATCAAATAGATCACAAGATCATCGACTTTGCCATTTTTAGCAAGGCAGAGACCATGGAATTGTACGAGACTACATTCTTCCGTGCCATTTCGAGAAAACTTCAATGGCATCTTCAATTCGTCCCAATTTTCCCAACTGGGTAACCTTAAAATTGTTCAATCTCCCCAAACTCTCAATTAATTTCCTCAAATCATCAATTCTATCCTCTTCCAAACCGAACGAAATACTTTTTCTAAACGCTTACCATCACCACTCAAATCAAAGCTCGATCATCTCCACCAACGCCTAAAGCGCTTTCTTCACCGAGCCTCTAGACGATCGCAGTTCTTCACTCCGTGAACTCCATCCTCGAAGCTAAGACGTCGTTGTCCCGCCGCAAACCAAGCACTTGAACAAAAACAACTCAAGACGAGCCCAAATTTAGAGCAAAAAAACCTCACTAACGACTTTTTCGAGACTCAAAGAATGCACACACTCTCAAGTCAGAATCAAGCACAACGAGCTTTGGAGCCAAAGTCTTGGAGTTAGCGATCTTTGACCAGAGAGATCTCACAGGCATCTGTCTCCTTCATTTCCTCCAGCTCGTGTTTGGTCAAATAGGCGACTTTACCTTTGCTAATTGCAAATGTCTCCACTAGTGGCTACCGCCACCGACTTCATATAGCGATGAGAAGATGCTTCTAAGCCTCATCCATCAATTTATTCACATAAACCTGAACAGTCACAAACTCACAATACCCAAACTCAGAAGATTGAACAGTCACAATATCTCTGTTTCATCATATTAAGATCTAGAGGAGATTTTCCAATCCATTAGTAAAAGATTGAACTTTCCTTTCTCAAAATTTTGGAAAATAAACAGTTAAGAGCTAACCGGACTTGATTACGTACTCAGACGTGTCATTTTTCTTCATCTTCTTCTTCCTCTCATATCCATCTCTAAAACTTGAGCTCCTAAATGAAAGATGACGGCCAGATCTAGAAGATGACGGCCAGATCTGGAGAAGACAGAAAAGAGAAACGGCGATGGAGGCATCCGAGAAGAGAGAAAGAGGAGAGAGAAGCGACAATGGCATTCTAAGATTTGTGGGAAGAGATAAGAGAGGAGAGAATATGAGGTTTAATCCGGTTATCAAATAACCGGTTCGTATAAAACCGGCCGGTTCTCTGATAGACCGGTCGGTTTTATATTAAAAAGTTGTTAACTAAAATCGAACCGGACAAATGGCCGGTTCAGATCATTTCCGATCGGAACGGCCGATCCGGTCCGGTTTTAAAACCCTTGCTCGTAAGTGTGTGACTACATAGGTTTATCACTAAGTCGGTAGTAATTAATGTAATTAATTACTAATCAAGGTTGACGTCTAGTAACACTCCTCAACGACCGGATAATATGAAGTAGCAACCTTATAAAGACAAAATCTTAATTTAAAGATAATGTATTATTACCTTTCATCATTATAACTCCGGATTATCCTAAGATATAGTTTAATTGTCAAACATTATTAGATAACCAACTATGTTACATGTCGATCATTAATGATTGATGAATGACCTAGAAAACTCATTTTTCTCACTCATTCAATCGCCCTATCCAAGTTCTTCAAAACAACCATTAAGATCAATGACAACATAGATTTCAAACTCATTACCTAGAGTTGATGGATTTCATCTTGGCTCACTACTAATTAGATAGATACTTAATTATATTCAATGATCATTCAACTAGTATTTTTACACACTAGGTGTCCGACATCAAAACATAATTAATGACCTATTAATAACTATGATGATCTCAGGTCAAAAGAAAAATTTACATTTAAATCCTTATGAGAATATCTCACTTGACAATTCATAGGTGATGCAATTATATTTTATCTGTTTTTAGAACCTTATATTTAGCATCTTGCATGTGTTTTATGGATGTCTATGGCCTTTTTCATCATGTTTTATAATTATTAGAGCTTTAGACATATAAAATACAACAAGTCCATAATAGGTTGAAATTAACACTACTTTTCAATTTCTGGTAGATTTGACCTGTGGATCTTTGGAAATTTGTATCTCGGAATTGGTTTATTAGTAAATTCTAAGATTTGGCAGGCATAATCTTGACTCATTGAAGAATGTTTCCACCAAGTTTTAGAATTTTTGGAGCTTTCAGTTGAGAGCAAATTGAATTATCATGCAACAAGCTAGCTATAGACGCAACAAGCTAGCTATAGACGGACGCAGGTGGAGAATAAGGTTTTAAGTGGGAGTTGCATTTTAATTGTCACATCCAATGCATGAAGCTAAGGAGAGGCATGTCGCATTTCACATTGCAAGCACACGCAGAAGAGCCACAAGCACAGTGAGAGGAGACACATGGAACGTTACTGACACGACAAATGAAGAACTAAAGGGTTTGAGTGGTGGCAAATAAAATTGTCACATCATCATCAATAGTGGACAGGCAATATACGTGAGCAAAATTATCAAAGGAGGGACGCGTACAGAAGTTAAAACGGACAGCAATGAAGAGGAGACATGAGACTTAAAATCAGCTGAAGGGTTTAACTAATTGAAAAAGGAAGGAGACAAAGCAGCATAATAGGAGCACTCAAGTTGTTCCAACAGCAAACAACCAAAGCAGAATCGCAGCACATGAGGAGCTCCCATGCGTGGACAACAAGAACCAGCCTCTTCCAACCCCACTTGCCATTCCTCCACTTACAAACACCAAGACCCACCTGTTGGAGCACTGCAGAAACGTGAGCTTGAGGAGACCACTAGCAGAGGAAACAAATAAGTGGAGATAACAAAGGATGGAGCACCTTAACGACGCAGCTGGCTAGAGAAAAGATAGGAAACACCCAAGCAGACACCACCAACAGAAGACGTGAGCTGCTGGGAGGAGAGACCCACCTTGGCAATGCATCAAGCATGGAGCAACAGCAGACAATACACGTAAAAACAGAAGGAGGATGGCTGGAAAGGAGAAGGAAAATGAGGCTCCACCAGGAAAAAGAAGAGGAAGGCTGTGCCTTATATGGGGGCTGTGCGTGAAATCAGCAGAGGGGAGTAACGTAGTGTATGAGAGTGAGTGATAGGTGAGTGTGTGAGGAAGTGAACCGTGTGGTGCAACGTGAGAGAGGGGCTGGGCAGTGAACTGAAAAGAAAATTAAAGGAGAGTTGAGGAGGAGTTAGAGGCTGTGCGTGAAACCAGTGTGTGTGAGTGAGGTGAGTGTAACGTGAACTGGTGTGTGTGTGTGTGAGTGAGGAAATAACGTGAACTGAAGAGAATTATTTTAGGGGAGAGCTGGGCGTTAACTGGTGAACTAAAGAGAAGAGAGCGTGAACTGAAGGAGGAGATAGCTTGGAGCTGTTGAAGCCAGACGCTACAGCAGAATACGCAGTGGAGAAGGCAGCGTCCCAGTGAAAAGCAAGCAACAGAGGAGCAAGCAAGGTTATTATTGATTGAGACCCTTATTTGTCTTGTCAAGGAATAGTAGACACAAGCTCAAGCAACAAAACAGCAAGCAACACGTGGAGACGTGGAGGAGAGGAGCATCAGGTTTTTAAAGAGGAAACAAATAAAACAGCAGAGGGGAGCGTCGTTTTGAAGGAGAACACGCAGACGCAAGGAGGAGCTGAGGTTTTAAAGAGAGGTAATGTTTATTTGTCAAATCAGGCAATAGTAGAAGGGAGAATAAAACAAGCAAGAGACTTGAAGGAGCTGTCTTGGTGGTTTGCGCCTGTAGTGAGCTGGAGATTGCGAGATTGAGCAGCCGCAAGAGAAGAGAACAATAGCAAATGTTTTAAGTGATGTAGACCTTTAATGGTCTTTTCACTGAACAACAGTGAAGAGCTGCATGAAGACCGAGTGAAGGACAATTTAAAAGGAATTATGGTTAGGGATTGAAGGCTTGAGGCACGACAGAGGATAGCGATTTCACATAAGGTTTATTTTTAATTTTAATTTGTCAACTTTAGTTTTATTAATTAGAGACTAGTATTATGTGTGGCTAATTTTTAATCTAGACAAGGTACTTTACGTTTGATGCATGTATTTTGTGAGACTCTTATGGTTTAATTGTTGTCGTTTATTTCCAATGTTTATTTAATCTCTATGCTTAATCGATTTATTACTGTTGAGTTTGTTAATTAATGAGGCCTGTGAATTAATTGACTTGATGATAAATTGCCGAATAGATTAGTTAATCCGTGATTGCTGTCTATCGAGTGGCAAATTAATTTTAATTAAGAAATTAATGAGATTAAATAATTTGGTCTAAATAGATTGCGGCTTTTCCGATTCTGTTGGCTAAGACGAGGGTCCATTAGAGCCTACCGCTGCCATAGATTATATTATGCGGAGCTTTACTCGGGAATAGTCTAATTGGTTAGGGTAATAATCTGTGGAGCTTTACTCGAGATTATCGAATAATTACGAATGGATTGGTAGATTTGTGTTATTCATGGTCTGCTATAACTTTGTCCATAGGAATGAACGAAATTTATATTTTTGAGTCTATGATCGAATTATGGTATCAAACGGAAGAGTACCTTGGCTAGGCTTTTATTCATATTATTTTCAATCTTATTTTTAATTTCTTCCTGCGTGATTTCGTGTTTTAAAATTAATCATCCCTAAATCAATTATTTTCATTACTTTTATTTCATCTGTCTATTTTTATTTTTGATTTCACACAAATAAACAATTACTACATTGGTCTCTGTGGTTAGACCATATTCACCACTTTACTCGCTTAAGTGTTCTAGAGTAGGAATTTATTTTTGTTGGTTTGACACGCCACCAAATTTTGGCGCCGTTGCCGGGGACCGGTGCTTAAGTTTTTGTTTGTTTGTGTTGCTAATCATTTTTTTAGTTGTTTGCATGCGGCATTGTGTTTTGCAGGTGATTTATTGTTCGATCCGGAGATAGAGAAGACTGCAAAACAACTTAGGAAAGCTACTAAATTGTGTAAGGGACAAGCTTCTACTTCTGCACAAGTCTTGCCTGATCAAATTGAGAATTTGCCTACCTTTGAGACTGAGTTATTGGAAGATCTTGAAGAAGCAACGATGGCAAATCAACAACCTTTTCCACCTGCGCAACCAGCCAGAAATCGAGCTCCTGCAACTCTGAGGGATATGCTTGCACCACCAGTAGAGGATCAACCTCTATGTATACAGTATCTGCAGATGATGGGTTCGAGTTGAAGGCTGGGTTGATTCAAGCCTTATCAAAATTTCATGTGTTACCTTCTGACGACCCGAATAGACATCTCAAGGACTTTCATGTGGTATGTTCTGGATTTAAACCGAGAGGCATAACTGAGGATCAGTTGAAGCTGCGTGCTTTCCCTTTTTCTCTAGAGGGCGCAGCTAGAGACTGGTTGTACTATCTTCCGCTTGGGACAGTGGATACATGGCCTGATATGGCGAGGTTATTTTTAGAAAAATACTTCCCAGCGTCGAGCCGCTTAGTTTTGCAGAGAGATTTGTGGCATCGATAAAGAGATACAAAAACATGTATGAATATTATGAGAGATTCAAAAGGCTTTATGAAGTTGTCCTCAAAGATGGAATTACAGAGCAGCTCCTTATTCAGTACTTCTATAATGGGATGTTACTAAATGATAGGAAGATTCTTGATGCTTCTAGTGGAGGAGCCATAGTGAACAAAACACCTCAGGAGGCCAGAAACTTAATTGTAGCAACGGCTGCAAATCTTCAGCAGTTCGGGTATCGTTCGGACACACACACTCGAGGTGTCTATGAGGTAAGTAATTCTAAACTCAAAAGTGACAAGATTGCTGAATTGTTGGAAAGACAAGTTATTAATTCTTCCAATACTAATAATGTCAATGCAAATGCTGTAACCAAGGGACCACAAGTCCCTATTTGTCACATTTGTGGATTTCAGGGTCATTTTACTGATGCTTGTCCGACTCTGCAAGATGATACTGTGGAAGCTGAAGTTAAGGCCTCAATGATAATTATCAGCCTCAAAGGAAATATGATCCCTATTCGAATACTTACAACCCAGGATGGAGGGATCATCCTAACTTGAGATATGGGAATGGGCAGCAAGGTCAGAGTAGTCAGCAGCGTCAACCTCAGCCGCAGCAGCAGCAACATCAACAATATCCAAGGCCTAATTATGGTGACCGAATTTCCACCTTGGAGGATCTCATGTCACAGTTGACTACAGCCCAATTGACGACCAATACACAATTACAAATTTTGGTTTAGTTTCAGACTGATTCAGCACAATTCCAGGCTCAGACTGGTAAAAATCTTCAAGAGCTGAGGGAGCAATCAAAAGTGGAAAAGAATATCAGTGGCATTACCTTGCGTAGTGGAAAAGAAATCAAAAGTGGTAGAGGATCGCAGAAACTTCAACATGACCATGTTGAAATTGTCGAGCCAGAAAAAGAAACAGAAATCGAGAAAATCGTGACAGCTAATCCTGAAAGGCCACCATTCCCACACAGGTTGGCTAAGAAGAAGAAATTGCAGAATGAAGAGGAGATTTTAAAGATTTTTGAGAAAGTGGAGATCAATATCCCCCTTCTCACATTGCTTAGACAAACGCCAAGGTACTGCAAATTTCTGAAGGACTTGGTTACTAGCATGACCAAGATGAGAGGTAATCAGAGTGTGGTGATGAGTGAGAACGTCTCAGCAGTGTTGCAGGACAAGTTACCGATAAATGAGAAGGGCCCAGGTATGTTTACCATTCCTTGTAAAATTGGTAATGTTGGTATAGAACGGGCTATGCTAGATTTAGGGGCTTCTATAAATCTTATGCCATTGTCCATTTATACTACATTGAATGCTGGTCCATTGAAGCAAGATGGTGTGATTTTAACATCGGTTGATCGCACCACTAGGTACCCCAAGGATTGTTAGAGGATGTTTTGGTGCGGGTAGACGATTTGGTATTTCTGCAGATTTTATGTGATGAGAATGGAGGATGAGGGTCATCTGCGTCTAGAATGATGTTATTAGGGCGCCCATTTTGAGCACTTCTAAACAAAATTGATGTTCACGGGGACTTTAACTATGGAGTTTGATGGTGCCAAAGTTACATTCAATATTAATAACACCATTAAACATCCTGTTGATTATCGTACGACTTTTACGTTGATTATATTAACCCTTGACCGAGAAAGTTCTCGAGTTGTGTGTTGATGATTTTTTGCAGGCTGCGATAACTGATAACATTACTCCTGCGAAGCTATCAGAGATCGAGACTGAATGGGTAGTTCCGCGAGGTATGGTCCACGCAGTACATGATCTGCAGGCATTACAGGTTGCATCCGCATGTTACAAAGAACCATCAAGATTGACAATAATAAATTACTCCCATCCATTCTTCAGCCGCCAAAATTGGAGCTTAAGGCATTACCTTCGCACCTCAAGTATATCTTCTTGGGGGAGGCCGAAACATTACCTGTGATTGTTTCCAATCGGTTGAGCGATCTGGAGGAGAGAAGAGGCTTATCCGTACTCGTGGAGAATAAAGAAGTTATTGGATGGTCGATTGAGACATCAAGGAATCAGCCCTACCATTTGCATGCATCGAATCATGTTGGAGGATGATTGCAAACCAAAGAGCAACCTCGGTCGATTGAATCCACCAATGATGGAGGTTGTAAAAAGGAGATCTTGAAATTATTGGCTGCGGACGTGATCTATGCTATTTCAGATAGCAAGTGGGTAAGTCCAACACAGGTAGTTCCTAAAAAAACTGGCATTACTATTGTTGAGAATGAAAAAGGTGAATTAGTACTCACTAGAGTTCAAAACAGGTGGCGTGTGTGTATTGATTTTAGAAAGTTAAATGTCACACCAGTAAAGATCAATTTCTTTTACCGTTTATTAATCAGATGCTTGAGAGACTTGCAGGTCGTTCTCATTATTGCTGTTTAGATGGTTATTCAGGCTTTCACTAGATTCATGTAGCGCCTGAAGATCAGGAAAAGACGACGTTTACTTGTCCGTTTGGCACTTTCGCCTACAAACGCATGCCATTTGGTCTTTGCAACGCTCCAGCGACATTTCAGAGATGTATGGTAAGTATCTTTTCTGACTATGTAAAGGAAATTATTAAAGTCTTCATGGATGATTTTACTGTGTATGGAGATTCCTTTACATCTTGTCTAGAAAATTTGAGGAAAGTGTTAAAAAGATGCATCGAAAAAAATCTTGTGCTTAATTATGAAAAGTGTCATTTCATGGTTAATCAAGGCATCATATTAGGACATATAGTTTCAGCTAGGGGCATTGAAGTCGATAAATCAAAAATTGATGTGATTAGCTCGCTGCCTTACCCCGCAAATGTGCGGGAAGTACGCTCTTTCTTGGTCATGAAGGTTTTTACAGGCAGTTCATCAAAGATTTTTCGAAGATAACTCATCCAATGAGCAACCTCCTACAGAAAGATGTGTCGTTTGAATTCAATGAAGACTGCAAAAGGGCGTTTGACATTTTGAAGGAAAAGTTGGTTACCGCACCTATCATCAAACCACCGGATTGAAACCTTCCTTTCGAGCTCATGTACGATGCCAGTAACTACGCTGTAGGATCAGTTCTTGGGTAGAGGGTAGGCCGTGACCCTCATGTGATCTATTATGCATCAAAGACGTTGGATAGTGCTCAATAAAACTATTCAACCACGGAGAAAGAGATGTTTGCTGTGGTCTTCACATTAGAGAAATTTCGATCATACTTGCTTGGTACAAAGGTGATAGTGTATTCAGATCATGCTACTCTTCGGTACCTAATGAGCAAAAAGGATGCGAAGCCAAGACTTATCCGATGGGTTCTCTTACTACAAGAATTTCACATTGAGGTCCGAGATAAAAGAGGAGCAGAAAATTTGGTCGCAGATCACCTGAGTAGGCTGCAAAACACTTCTGGAGATGATCTGGTCGTTACTGAGGAGTTTCGATGAACAGTTATTCGCAGTGACTTCAACATGGCCATGTCAAAACCCATGGTACGCAGATTTGGTCAATTTTATCACCCAAAATGGATACCCAGCTGGTATCACATCTGCCCAGCGCCATAAATTGAAGAATGATGCCAGGTATTATATTTGGGATGATCTATATTTATGGAAAATGTGTTCGATCAGTTATGCGAAGGTGCGCACTGAATCAAATTTCTTCCATATTGCAATTTTGTCATGCATCCGCTTGTGGTGGCTATTTGGCCCTAATAGGATGACTAGGAAAGTGCTTGAATCTGGTTTTCTTGGCCCGACATTTTCGAGATTCTTATGCATTTTGTAAAGCATGTGACAAAGCAAATGATTGACAACATAGGCCAAGAAATGAAATGCCTCAGACACCGGTCATTGTTTGTGAAATATTTGATGTGTGGGGTATTGATTTCATGGGCCCTTTTCCATCATCATTTGGTTTCCAATACATTTTGTTAGCTGTCGATTATGTTTCGAAATGGGTAGAAGCAAAAGCTACTCGAACTAATGATTCTAAGGTTGTTGTCGATTTTGTGAAGGCTAATATCTTTGTCAAGTTCGGCACTCCAAAAGCAATCATTAGTGATCGCGGGACTCATTTCTACAACAGAGTGTTTGCATTCTTTCAAGAAATATGGAGTTTGTACGGGACCTCCACGACCTACCATCCTCAAACCAATAGGTTGGCGTAATTGTCCAATCGAGAGGTAAAGAGTATTTTGAGAAGGCGTGAACTTCAAAGAGAAAGATTGAGTGGCGCTTGGGCGATGCTCTTTGGGCTTACCCAGCTTCGCCTATAAAACGCCATTAAATATGTCTCCTTATAGACTTGTTTATGGCAAGGCCTGTCATCTGCCAGTGGAAGTTGAGCATCGAGCGTTTTGGGTAGTGAAGCAAAGGCAACATGAATTTTGATGCTACGGGGAAACAAAGGAAGTTGCAGATCCAAGAATTGGAAGAACTAAGAAACCATACTTTTGACAACGCTATTACATACAAGGCCAAAACTAAAGCTTTTCACGACAAGCAGCTTGCCGACAAGAAGTTTAAAGTCGGACAGAAGGTACTTTTATTTAATTCGACTTTGAAACTTTTTACAGGAAAATTGCGATCCAAGTGGATTGGACCTTTCATGGTTACCAAAATCTATCCCTACGGTGCTGTGGATATTCAAAGCATGGAAACAGGAAAAATCTTCAAGGTGAATGGCCATCGTTTGAAGCCATTTTATGAAGGATTTCAGCCCCAATCCGTTGAAGTTAATTCTTTGAATGAACCTTTCTATAACTGAATGGGGCTCATGTCGAGCTAACGACGTTAAACAAATGCACTTCTTGGGAGGAAACCCAAGGTTTGATTCCATTTTATTTTTCATCTTTTAATTTTTAGTTGTTCATATTTCTGTCAAGCTCCTGTTTCTCGACATTTTCCTTTTGAATTTTCTTCCAATATTTTGTGCTGTTGTTGGATGTCTCTTGGTCGCAAGGTTTTTATTGTTTTGCAGGATAATATGAGCGCATCACCTCGCAGCTCCACCATTACCTTGGCGCATCACCTTAGAGAAGCTTTCTCTCACTCTTTACCTTTTTACTGTTCTTGTCTTTCATTTGCTAACATTGAGGACAATGTTTGGTCTAAAGTGTGGGGGAAGGATTTAGGTTAAATTTTGCATGAAAAATTTCAGGTTTTAGTGGATTAGTGGATGCAGAATTCAGATTTTTCTTAGTTTTTGTGCTTCAAAGTGTCACACCCTTGCTCTTGCTTGAACTTGAAGATTTTCACTTGTACTTGCATGTTTTAGTTAAAAAAAACCCATAAAAATTGAAAAAAAAAAACTTTTGAAAAACACAAAATGATTTTTCATTTTTGCATGTTTTTGCACCTTAAGTGTTTAGTTTTGTCTTTTGATCCCCTAATGATTGATAAGAATATGAGCATTATAGGTGAGAGTTAATATGTGATATTTGAATCATGAACTTGATGAATGTGTTTTTATGTGAGTTTTAAGCTTGATAGCTTTTGGATTGATTTTGAAACTACACTGTGTTAACTTAATAGATGATTGTCCCATGTTAGCGTTTGAACCTTCAACGCAATTCTTTGATGTGTGTTCATTCAATGCTTTGTATCTCTAGAACTTGCTTTATATCTTGTTGAGACTACACTTTTACATGCATGCATGAAGATGATAAAGGCACTTAGGATTTTAACCACTTGACCAAAAAGCCAACCCAAAGCATGTTATCCACTAGTGAGCCCATTTGAGCTTATTATCTATTCTTTGCTTTACCATGTTTAACTTAACCTTTTCTTAATTGATTTATCTTTCTAACCCTTATCATGGTTAGTAGAACATGCTTGTTGAGTTAAACTTGCGAAGGTTGCACATATAGGAATATCAGTGGTATATGACTTGTATTGTACTTGTTGTCAATATGGGAAAGAATCGAAAAACAAAAACAAAAAAAGAGAAAAGAAAGAAAAGGATTCCCCATGTACTTGATTGATAAATGTTTGGGGAATGAAGTTTCAACGAAAAAAAAATAGAGAGAGATGTGTTTAATTGTTTGATGATATGTAGGATGAGCAAATATGTGTTATTGATTATCTGTTATGCTCTACTCACTCTGATACTTAGCCTTTTCTTACCTTTCTTTTACCTTACCCCTAACCCAGCCAAGTTGCATCCTTGTTTAAGACCTTTTGATTTATGTTGCGCATGTAATATTTAGTAGTGTATTCAAGATTGAAGAGCAAGCCTATGGTAGAGCATTGCAATATTGTTTGAATTTATGAGAGTTAAAACACATTTGAGCCATAAACACTTGAGTGTTGGAGTGTATGACAATGAGAGGACCTATTATTTTGACATGGTGTAGATTTCCTCTAAGTCTATGGCGCTATCTTGCTTGGCTCTTACATTTAAAGCGAGTTCATTATTTTTATGGATTAAATGTCACGGGTTCCTTCTTGTTTATAATCCTTGTATGTCTTTTATGTTGTTGGGAGGTTGGGAGAAAAACTTTGACACTTGAGAAAATGCCCCTTGCATTTGCATATTTATTTCTTTTTTATTTTTGCATCCATACTTAGTTTCTGCATTCTCAGTTTTTTTGGCTTTCAAAATTTATGTTTTTAACCTTCCTCGAGGACGAGCAAGAGTTAAGTGTGGGGGATTTTGATGCAATTATATTTTATCTGTTTTTAGAACCTTATATTTAGCATCTTGCATGTGTTTTTATGGATGTCTATGGCCTTTTTCATCATGTTTTATAATTATTAGAGCTTTAGACATATAAAATACAACAAGTCCTTAATAGGTTGAAATTAACACTGCTTTTCAATTTCTGGCAGATTTGACCTGTGGATCTTTGGAAATTTGTATCTCGGGATTGGTTTATTAGAAAATTCTAAGATTTGGCAGGCATAATCTTGACTCATTGAAGAATGTTTCCACCAAGTTTTAGAATTTTTGGAGCTGTCAGTTGAGAGCAAATGAAATTATCATGCAACAAGCTAGCTATAGACGCAACAAGCTAGCTATAGACGGACGCAGATGGAGAATAAGGTTTTAAGTGGGAGTTGCATTTTAATTGTCACATCTAATGCATGAAGCTAAGGAGAGGCATGTTGCATTTCACGTTGCAAGCATACGCAGAAGAGCCACAAGCACAGTGAGAGGAGACACATGGAACGTTACTTACGCGAAAAATGAAGAGCTAAAGGGTTTGAGTGGTGGCAAATAAAATTGTCACATCATCATCAATAGTGGACAGGCAATATCGTGAGCAAAATTATTAAAGGAGGGATGCGTCTGAAGTTAAAACGGACAGCAATGAAGAGGAGACATGAGACTTAAAATCGGTGAAGGGTTTAACTAATTGAAAAGGAAGGAGACAAAGCAACATAATAGAGCACTCAAGTTGTTCCAATAGCAAACAACCAAAGCAGAATCGTAGCATATGAGGAGCTCCCATGCGTGGACAACAAGAACCAGCCTCTTCTAACCCCACTTGCCATTCCTCCACTTACAAACACCAAGACCCACCTGTTGGAGCACTGCAGAAACGTGAGCTTGAGGAGACCACTAGCAGAGGAAACAAATAAGTGGAGATAACAAAGGATGGAGCACCTTAACGACTTGGTGGCTAGAGAAAAATAGGAAACACCCAAGCGAGACACCACCAAGAAGACTTGAGCTGCTGGGAGGAGAGACCCACCTTGGCAATGCATCAAGCATGGAGAAACAACAGACAATACACGTAAAAAAATAGAAGGAGGATGGTTGGAAAGGAGAAGGAAAATGAGGCTCCACCAGAAAAGAAGAGGAAGGTTGTGCCTTATATGGGGGTGTGTCGTGAAATCAGCAGAGGGGAGTGCGAGTGTATGAGAGTGAGTGACAGTGAGTGTGTGAGGAAGTGAACCGTGTGGTGCAACGTGAGAGAGGGGGCAAAGGAACTGAAAAGAAAATTAAAGGAGAGTTGAGGAGGAGTTAGAGGTGTCGTGAAACCGGTGTGTGTGAGTGAGGTGAGTGTAACGTGAACTGTGTGTGTGTGTGAGTGAGGAAATAACGTGAATCAAGAGAATTATTTTAGGGAGAGTGGGCATTAGCTGGTGAACTAAAGAGAAGAGAGCGTGAACTAAAGGAGGAGATAGCTTGAGGCTGTTGAAGCAGACGCCTTCTGACGAATCGTGATGGAGAAGGCAAAGACATCCCAGTGAAAAGCAAACAAGAGAGGAGCAAGCAAGGTTATTATTGATTGAGACCCTTATTTGTCTTGTCAAGGAATAGTGAACAAGCTCAAGCAACAAACAAAGAAGCAACACGTGGAGACGTGGAGGAGAGGAGCATTAGGTTTTAAAGAGGAAACAAATAAAAGCAAGATAGGGAGCGTCGTTTTGAAGGAGAACACGCAGACGCAAGGAGGAGCTGAGGTTTTAAAGAGAGGTAATGTTTATTTGTCAAATCAGGAAATAGTAGAAGGGAGAATAAAACAAGCAAGAGACTTGAAGGAGTTGTCTTGGTGGCTGCGCTGTAGTGAGGTGGAGATTGCGAGATTGAGCAGCGCAAGAGAAGAGAACAATAGAAAATGTTTTAAGTGATGTAGACCTTTAATGGTCTTTTCTTTGAACAACGATGGAAGAGTGTGAAGACCGAGTGAAGGACAATTTAAAAGGAATTTTGGTTAGGGATTGAAGGCTCGAGGCACGACGGAGGATAGCGATTTCACATAAGGTTTATTTTAATTTTAATTTGTCAACTTTAGTTTTATTAATTAGAGACTAGTATTATGTGTGGCTAATTTTAATCTAGACAAGGTACTTTACGTTTGATGCATGTATTTTGTGAGACTCTTATGGTTTAATTGTTGTCGTTTATTTCAATGTTTATTTAATCTCTATGCTTAATCGATTTATTCATCGTTGAGTTTGTTAATTAATGAGGCCTGTGAATTAATTGACTTGATGATAAATTGCGAATAGATTAGTTAATCCGTGATTGCTGTCTCATCGAGTGACAAATTAATTTTAATTAAGAAATTAATGAGATTAAATAATTTGGTCTAAATAGATTACGGCTTTTCCGATTACATTGGCTAAGGCGAGGTCCATTAGAACCTACATTGCCATAGATTATATTCTCTGAGCTTTACTGGGAATAGTCTAATTGGTTAGGGTAATAATCATGAGCTTTACTCGGGATTATCGAATAATTACGAATGGATTGGTAGATTTGTGTTGTTCACGATTCGCTATAACTTTGTCCATAAGAATGAACAAATTTTATATTTTGAGTCTATGATCGAATTACGGTATCAAGCGAAAGAGTACTTGGCTAGGCTTTTATTCATATTATTTTCAATCTTATTTTTAATTTCTTCTGCGTGATTTCATGTTTTAAAATTAATCATCCCCAAATCAATTATTTTCATTATTTTTATTTCATCTATCTATTTTTATTTTTGATTTCACACAAATAAACAATTACTACATTGGTCTCTGTGGTTCGACCCTATTCACCACTTTACTCGCTTAAGTGTTCTAGAGTAGGAATTTATTTTTGTTGGTTTGACACGCCACCAATAGGTAATATTAACCATTGAGAATTCTCAGTTTGGTCAGTTCAATGATTATGTCTCCATATGCATCATCTATATATGTAACTTAGTAAATGAAATATACTAATATCTATCCAATAGATACTATTACATATATATTGATCTAATCGGATCATTAAAGTCCTTATTCGATATCTTATGATCAAGAACATTTTTATATTAAATCTTAAAGACTTGACTCTCATTATCATAATCTCCACTATGATGGCAAGTGTATAAATTTAATCAAGGACTTATCATATTAGAATAAAAATAATGAACGTAATATGATAATAAAATCATTTGCCATGTTATTAATCAAAATTAATAATCACAAAACTAAAGTGTTTGATCTATTACATAACGATTAGGCCATGGGTATAATTCCAACACAAAGTTCACCTCAAGTACATGCAGGAAGTTCCAACACTGTTTTTGTTCCGAAAGTTGCCATACATGGATTACGTCCATTGCATGATCAAGTAATCAATAGGATGAAAATCAATATTACAAAATGAGTGTTAGAAGAACATTCAACTATGACATAAAGAAGTGATTCGATCACCCAGTCCCATTCAAAAATAGAGTAATCGAAGATTATTAACTTCTAACAAGAGATAATGACATTTCATGCTTCAGCTTATCTGTTGTGCTATCAGCATGAATGTTGAACGTGAAACGACAAGGTGGAATTGAGACCATATCAGTCCTAGTTAGAGGGAATTAGCCAGTAAAGGATCACAAACATAGTGGAAATATTAAAAAAAATTGCAATCCAACATTCATCTATTGCATTTAACAAACATACTAGTCATAAAACTGGAAAAATAAATACCTAAAATGTAACGATTAATCGATATAGAATTTCAAAAATACGAACTCTCTATACATTCCATACTAAAAATTACATCCCACTTTCAACATTTGATATGACTAGTAAAACTTGAAGAACCCTTTCTTTAAGAACGAAGAAAACAAATTTCTCAACTTTTCTCTTATTCTCTCTCTAGCTCATCATGGTGAACAACCTTAGCTTTCTCTCTCTACTTCTCCTCTCTCTCTTTGCCATATCCTCCATCGCAGTCATCTTCAAAGAGAGTTTCGATGGTATATGTTTCCCTTGATCTCATTGTGTACCAATACGCACTTTTAGTACACTGTGCTTCCTTTATGTTTAAGCACACTCTGGCATTTTCTTTCCTATCTATGTAATTTCCTTGTATTTTTTGAAATTTACGTTTCTAAATGTTATTATAGATTAATGTGTATAGATATGCATTGTTATATATTAATGTGTATTTTTGTTGTGTTTTTTAAATCTAATTCTAATATTTTAAATGTGTTGTTTTGTGATGGTTTTAGCTTGATTTTTTACCCAATCAATTATCGTTTCTTGCTGTTTCTGGATTTGATCCATTTTTCTTTGGGTGTTTGCGGATATTGTGTTTTGGATTGTGAACAACCCTAGCTTTCTCTCTCTACTTCTCCTCTCTCTCTTTGCCATATTCTCCGCCATAGTTATCTTCGAAGAGCGTTCCAATGATACGAGTGTAGCAGATTCTAGAGCTTCTCACTTTATTAAGTGAGTTACTTGTTGGAGTGTTGGTTTGCTACTGTGTCTAATTATTGGATCTGGCGGTTTTGGTAATTCTTGTTTTTGTTTAGTAGCGTTTTTGATCGTTTCTCGATAGATCTGCCAATAGTCAGATCGCTGGAGGATGTGAATAGTTTTTTTTAATGATGTTTGGTGTGCGGTTGAGATAGAAGTGCATTGATATTGTACTATTGTATAGATATTGTTAGATGATGTTTGAGAGGGGTTTCAGAAGAGGGGAGAAAGAGAAGGAAAGTGCGGTGGAGAAGAGGAGGCTATTGGAGCCTATGATGTCATGGGAAGGGAGAGGGAAGGAGGGGAGGCAGAGCCATCAGTCGGAGGAGGGTTGAAGGCAAAGGACTGGTTGTTTCTAGATGAGGTGTTGTGACGGCTGTGGAGGAAGAACCATGGGTGATTGTTGTGGTGGTAGGAGGTGGGGAAGGATGGGGAGGTGATCAGAGTATGTCAGGTCTTGCATACAGCAGTAGCGCGGAGGAGCGAGGGAATTGGGAGGCGGGATAGAATTAGTTCCGTTAGGTCAAAACAAAGAGTAGAGAAGGGCTCTGACATCGCCGTTCAAAGATGTCTTTCCATACAGCGCTACTCCTAACCTCTGCATATTCACATCTCGCCTTTCCAGGTATGTGAGCATTTAAGTATTTCCAAGTGGCTTTGGTGCAAGTATGATATCGTCCTCTCCCTACTTTAATCTCCCAAGATTTCTAGGTACTTCTTTTGCTTTCTTTTTATATCCCTCTTGCGTTTGCTGGGGTGAGTACTGAGTTTTCTAGATATAGGTTTTTGTGTTTGGTGGATGGGGGGTCATGATTCTCTGGGTTTGTTGCATGTTTTTTGTGTGAACTGTAGCCATGGTTTCTGCCGATCATAGTGAGTTCTTGCATTGATTTATTTATAGCTATGGGAGGTTCTGAGTGTTAGGGGTGCGTAGCAATAACTTGCTCTTCAACTAGTATCCTTCTTGTGAGTTACTGAATATAGCTCCCCATTTCTGTATGTCATGAATTACAAGGTTTCTGGATAGGGGGTGTCACAGGTTTTTGTTACGGTCTAAACAAAGCGATATAAATTGAATTCTATCTAGACCAATTAGAGGCAAGTGCACCCCGTCAACAAGTAATATAAATCGGTGAGAACCGGATATCGTACCCAAGGGAAAAATTTTCAACACGTAAGACAATTAAATTAAACGATGAAAAATTACTTAGACGATCACGAATTGATTGATTTAAAAATAAAATAAGTAAATCAAGGAAATATGAAAATTGCAAGGTATGAATTAAAACGGCTAGATTTAATCAAATGAAAAAAGTTCAGTTAAGGTATCAAATCTCTCCTCTTTCAACAGCTGCGTTTTATTTCTTAGTCACCAGCTGTGGCTTTGTTCACGTCACCAGCTACTTCAAGTGTGAGTGCCACCAGTTGCTTCCTTCTTCTCACACACCCACACTGCCTTAACTCTCACGCACTCATGCCCTCCAGCTTTAACTTCTCCCCCTTTTCACAAGCAGCTAGCTCACGTTATTCTCCTGCCACCTCCTGCTTACCTTCAACGTTAGTAAGTGGAAAGTCTTGAGGTGTGTAACGTTCATGTAGAGACGTAGCTACTTCAACAAGCTACCAACCTCCCTTTTGGTTTGTAACGTGAGTCTCCAGCAACTGCTTCTTTTCTCGTGTAAGTGGAGAGTGTTTTTGTCCCCCTCGTTTTTTTATCTGGAAGTGTCTCAAGTTAAAGGAGCATTTTGAGAAGATAACTTGCGTGAATAATTAGAGGCTGGATAGAAAATGACGAGTGTGGTATGGAGGCTTGTTGTGGGTTCAGAGGTGAGTGGGTGCTAGAGAGGAATCAAGACTGAAAAGTGTTGTTGTTTGTGGGGTTGAGTGTGAGCAGCTGCATGAATGTGGTATGGAGCTTGTAAGTGGAGGAATGGCATGTGGGGTTGGAAGAGGCTGCTTCTTGTTGGAGTTGCGTGAGCTGTAAATGATTATGGTGAGTTGCTTGTGTGGAGGGACCGTGAGTGTGTGGGAGCTATGTTTTAAAGCTAAGGAGGACCTAGAAAGATGCTTTCGTTTGGTGTGAAGGAATGCTCCAAGGGCTTCAAGACTTCATGCTTTAATCTTGTATTTTTATTTCATCATTAAATCTACATGCTAAATCAACAAGAACTCAAAATGAGCAATTAAACACACAAAAAATGAATTCAAATGAAATAAGATACAAAAATATAGCAAACATCCACTCAAAATATCCATTAACAACACCTCCACACTTGAATTGTTGCTTGTCCTCAAGCAACTTACTTACTTCACAACCAACATATTCTGTCATTTTATTTTCAATAAAATCAAGTATTTGCAATCCCTTAAAATTTGGCAAACGCGAGTATCAAAATACAATACATATTATAATATTTTCATCAATGCACATAAACAAAATCAAAGATAGGTACCTTTGATCAAAAGCAAGCACAAAATTAAAATGAACTTTCCTCACGATATTCACTCATGTCGCTTAAGTGTATAAGGGTTATGTTTCGCTCAAAGCTTCCTCTAAGAGATTACACTACTATAGGCTTGCAAATTCACCCATTTTTCACTACATAGAGTACATGCTATCATGGATCAAAAGGGCTTTTATTCAGGACTGTAATGAGGTTTAGGTTAAGGTGAGGTAAAAAGAACAAAGGCTGCCACAAGCATTCACAAAGTACTAAGTGACGTGGGACAATTAAAAAGAATTTCTAAAATGTACATACAGAAATACAGGACTACAACTACTCGTCACTATCAAACGTTATTGTTTTGATTTTTTTCTTTTTTTTTTTTTTTATTTTATTTTGTAACTATAAATATAAAAGAAGAAAAATAAAAAACAACTGAGTAGATGTAGCTCTAAAACATCTCAGAATAACATGTAAAATAAAAGTCCCTAAATCAAAGATATCAAATATTTAGTACTTCATTCAACTTGTGAAAGGGTAAGGCTAAAAGTTTTCAAGTTTCAATGCAATGCGATTAATAAGAAAACAACAAGGTTAAAGGCTCAAAGGGGATAACAAGGGAAAAATAATTTGGTGGGTCATTTATGCTAAAGGTTAAAAACAAAGAAGGCCTTTATCATGTCCATAAAGCATGTAACTAGCAGTACCAAACAGCTTCAGAGCAAGTTCTAAAGGTAATCCATATAGAGAAGCATCACATACATCAAAGAAAATGAATGAATATAAAATGTAGTGATATAGCTCAAAACCTCACATATGTTTAAATGAAAATCCATCAAAATTTCAAACATTGCCTCATCACTCAGCATCAGTTATTGACTAAGTTTATGCAATTGACTACTTTAATTAATTCACATGGTTCACTATCCTCTCAAGCTGCCTATTCCAAGTTCATACAAACAACTCAATTTTCCATCCAACTATTTTGACAAAATCGTATGGTCAAATTCATCACAACTGGGACCCAAGTTAGTTACCAAAAGAGTCGCAACCATTTAAGTGTGTATCTCTCAACATCAACATCAATATCATCAACATTAGTAGCATGCACATAATCTCAATCCCCCCATACTTAATAGAAACATGGTCCCTAATTTTCATGTAGTCAACAAGCAAACACAGAGAGAGGAAAAAGGAAGAAGAAACTTCCCTGAAAAATGATCAGCTAAGAACTTTTTCCCACCAACCACGCAAACCTAAAGAAAACTCAAAACAACTTAAAGAAATGCATTAAAAGAAACATAAAGGAAACAACGAGAAAAAAAAAACTACAGTCCTACTGGAAAACATGCACCGCGATCAAGGAGGCGAAGTGTCATGAAGAGACAATCGCTCCTCAGAGTTATCCACAAACCTAGGCATATACAATTTAGCGCGTTGTTCATTTACCTTGAACGAATTTTCATTTTCTTGTTTTACCTCAAGGACCCCAAAAGGAAGGACTTGGATCACAGTGAATGGACCATACCACCTCGACTTAAGCTTCCCTGGAAAAAGATGAAGACGGGAGTTGTAGATTAATACCTGGTCGCTTACCTTAAAGTCTCGGTGGAGAATCTTCTTGCCATGCCACTTCTTCACACATTCCTTATACAAATTTGAATTGTTATAAGCATCCAAACGAAATTCTTTAAGCTCATGAAGTTGCATAAGTCTCTTAGCACCTGCAGCAGACAAATCAAAGTTAAGAAATTTGGTAGCCCAGTATGCACGATGCTCTAACTCAACAGGAAGATGACAGGACTTCCCATATACTATCTTGAATGGTGACATGCCTATGGGTGTCTTAAACGCGGTCCTATATGCCCAAAGTGCATCATCAAGCTTTAAAGACCAGTCCCGCCTAGAAGCATTAACAGTTTTTTCTAGTATTTTCTTTAATTCCCTATTTGAGACTTCAACTTGTCCACTAGTTTGGGGGTGGGATGAAGTAGCAACCTTATGGGTTACCCCATACTTAGCTAACAACGAATCAAAAAGTTTATTGCAAAAATGTGACCCCCATTACTAATGATAGCCCTAGGTGTGCCAAAATGTGTAAAAATATTCTTCTTCAAAAATTTAACAACACGTCTAGACTCATTTGTAGGCAATGCCTCTGCTTCCACCCATTTGCTAACATAATCAACAACAACCAATATATATTGATTAGAGAAAGACTTAGGGAATGGTCCCATGAAGTCAATTCCCCAAACATCAAAAACTTCACAAACAAGAATGTTAGACAATGGCATGTCATGTCTCCGACTAATGTTTCCAACCCTTTGACACCTATCACAAGATTTGACAAATGTAAATGCATCCTTAAATAAAGTGAGCCAATAGAAACCACACTCCAAAACTTTATGAGCTGTCCTAGATGCACCATATTGTCCCCCAGCCTCTCTAGAATGACAATGATGTAACATAGAAGACATTTCCTCTTCAGGAATGCAACGCCTAACAATACCATCCACACAAATCTTGTAAAGCAAAGGGTCATCCCAAAGATAGTACCTTACCTCAAACAAATTTTTTTTCTTTTGAGCATAAGAAAGATCAGGGGGATAGATATTACCAGCAAGGTAGTTCACATAATCTGCAAACCATGGAATGACCGTCATAACCATCAGATGCTCATCAGGAAAAGTCTCCTGAATGTCCTTCTTTGTTGCACTCTCCATGGCAGCTTCATCTAACCTTGATAGGTGATCAGCTACAAAATTTTCAGTCCCCTTCTTATCCCTCAGCTCAATGTCAAATTCCTGCAAAAGTAACACCTAATGAATTAGTCTTGGTTTAGCGTCGGGTTTTGTCATCAAGTATTTCAAAGCTGCATGATCAGTATACACAATCACTTTAGACAAAACCAAATATGAGCGAAACTTGTCAAAAGCAAACACAACTGCCAACATCTCTTTCTCCGTGGTGGTATAATGGCGTTGTGCACAGTTTAGTTTCCTACTTGCATTAAAAATAGGATGAAAGATCTTACCTCGTCTTTGGCCTAAAACAGCACCCACTGCATAATTACTTGCATCACACATTAATTCAAAAGGAAGAGACCAATCAGGAGAGATAAGAATAGGTGTAGTCACAAGCATATCCTTTAACAATTGAAAAGATGTCAAACATTTATCGTCAAAATTAAACACAACATCTTTTTCAAGCAACTCAGTTAAAGGTTTAGCAATTTTGGAAAAATCCTTAATGAACCTGCGGTAAAAACCAGCATGGCCTAAGAAACTTCTAATAGATCTAACATTGTTTGGTGGTGGAAGTTTCTTAATGACATCAATTTTTGCTGGGTCTACCTCTATACCCTTGCTAGAAATCTTATGAGCTAAAACAATGCACTCCTGTACCATGAAATGACATTTTTCCCAATTAAGCACTAGTGGGTCTCTTCACACCTAATTAAGACTTTCTCTAAGTTATCCAAACATGTATCAAATGAAGTTCCAAACACAGAGAAGTCATCCATGAAAATTTCAATACAAGATTCAAGCATATCAGAAAAAATAGCCATCATGCATCTTTGAAATGTAGCTGGAGCATTGCATAACCTAAATGGCATGCATCTATAGGAAAATGTACCATAGGGACATGTAAAAGTTGTTTTCTCCTTATCTTCCAGGGCTACAGGAATCTGCAAATATCCACTATATCCATCTAAGGCACAATAAAAGTCATGTCCAGCTAATTTCTCAATCATCTGATCAATGAAAGGTAAAGGAAAATGATCTTTCCTAGTGACATCATTCAACTTCCTATAATCTATGCACATTCTCCAGCTAGTTACCTTCCTAGTGGCTATTAATTCATTTTTTTTCATTTTCAACCACAGTGGTGCCTCCTTTCTTTGGCACCACATGCACAGGACTAACTCAACCAGAATCAGAAATGGGATAGATAATACCTGCATCTAGAAGCTTTACTACCTCATCTTTCAGTACCTCCTTCATGTGTGGGTTAAGTCTCCTCAGGGGTTGCACTATCGCCTTGCTTCCATCCTCCATGAAAATGTGGTGTGTGAAAAAAGAAGAGCTTATACCTTTGATATATGTAATGGACCACCCAATTGCCTTTTTGTGGTCCCGCAGTACCCTCAATAAATGCTCCTCCATAGCACCTGACAAACAAGAAGAAATGATAACTGGTAAGTGTTCAGGTGGGTTAAGATAAACATACTTCAAATGACTTGGAAGAGGTTTAAGGTCAAGAGAGGGGGGCTCTTCAATGAAGGCTTCGAAAATAGCTTGGCTGGACGTTGGAGAGGCTCGTATGCTCTATAATGTGTCCAATATGCCTACTCCAACTCATCTGCAATTTCCTCCAACTCTTCTTGCAATTCTTTCCCTAACTCTTCGATTGTTCCTGGCGCTACCTCTTCCAACAAATCTGCACAAACAATAGAAGAATCATCAGTATCGGAAGAATAAATATCAATAAAATGGCAAGAGTCAAGAGTAGAAGGATGCTTCATAGCATTGAACACATTGAACACTATTTCTTCATCTTGAAGTCTTAAGATGAGCTTTCCACGTTGTACATCGATGATGGTCCGTGCAGTGGCCATGAAAGGTCTCCCAAGAATGATGGGGATGTCTATATCTTCCTCCATATCAAGGACTAAAAAATCCACCGGAAAGATGAACTTCTCGACCTTGACCAAAACATCCTCAATGATTCCCCTTGGATAGGTGATTGACCTATCTGCCAGCTGAAGCGAAATAGTTGTGGGTTTGGGCTCCGCCAATCCTAATTTCCTGATAACAGAAAGAGGCATTAAGTTAATGCTCGCACCCAAATCCATTAAAGCCTTATCTATATGTAAATCACCAATAACATAAGGAATAGTAAAACTTCCTGGATCCTTAAGCTTCGGTGGCAACTTTCTTGACAATATGGCCGAACACTCCTCATTCAGCTTCACCGTGGCATACTCCTCAAGCCTCCTCTTGTTAGACAAAATTTCTTTTAAAAACTTCGCATAAGAAGGCATCTGCTATGGCCTTAACAAAAGGAATGTTTATATGCAATTTTTTAAATATCTCTAGAAAACGACCAAATTGCTTATCTAATTGTGTACCTTTCAACCTTTGAGTATAAGGAATCCTAGGTCTTACCGGATGTGTAATGGGGTCAGCAAATAACCTTGGATGATCCTCTTTTTCAGCTAGTACTTCCTTGGTCTCCTTGCCACTTTCCTGACTCTCATCTTCTTCACTCTTTTCCATTTTTTATCCTTGTGTTTCTCCTTAACTTCTTCAAGTTGTCTGCCACTTCTCAATAAAATTGCCTTTGCATGTTCTCTCGGGTTAGCCTCAGTTGCAATGGACCCGAAGGTCTTTCCTTCAACAAACTTGCAATCTAGCTCATCTGATTCTCCAAATTTCTGATAGAAGATTCTTGGTTTTGCATCACAACCTCGGTGGTAGAAATGTACTTTGTCAGTAGTTCTTCGAGATTAGATTTTTCTGGTGGTGCAGGATTAGGAGCCTTGAAACCTGGGGTTGGAGGTGGTTGTCTCTGAATATTGGATGATTGTGGTTGTGCCACCTGATCATTTTGCCAAGAGAAATTTGGATGATTCCTCCACCCTGGATTGTAAGTATTAGAATATGGGTCCAATCGCTGTCTGTTATAATTGCCTACATAATGGGCCTCTTCTGACTCTTGAGCAAAAGGATTCCCGACTTGACATTCAGAAGATGCATGGGAATCTCCACCACAATGCTCACAAACAGCACAACTCCTTGATGAAGAGCTAGCTCCTCCTCTCACACTGTGCAACAAATTATCCAATTTCTTCGTCAAAACATCCATCTGAGTAGATGAAGCGATTGTATTGTCGACTACACGAGCTCCTGTAGATCGCTTGGGATGCCTTTCTGAATGATATTAGAAACTGCTAGTGGCCATCTCATCAATCAACTTGTAAGCTTGATCAGGGGTTTTCCTCATTAAACTACCTCCTGCTGCAGCATCTATGGTACTCCTGGTTGATGGGTTCATTCCTATATAAAAAGTATTGACTGCTGCCATGTAGAGAACCCATGACTAGGACACTGCGTCAACATATCCCGAAATCGCTCCCACGCTTCATATAAACTTTCATTTTCATACTGAGTGAAGGAAGTGATCTCATTCTTCATCTTTGCAACCTTGGCAGGAGGGAAAATTTTTGTCAAAAATAACCTCATCATCTCATCCCATGTAGTTATCGATCCCGACTGCAAACTAGCCAACCATGCTCTGACCTTATCCCTTAGAGAAAATGGGAATAACCTTAATCTCACTGCGTCTTCCGATACTCCATTTTGCTTGAATAAATCACAAATATCTAAAAATGTCTCCAAATGGATGTTCAAATCCTCCAAAGGCAATCCTCCAAATTGAGATTCCCTCACCATGGATGTAATGTTGTGAGGAATCTCAAAACTCGCAGCTGTGATCGTCGACCTTATAATGGGAGGCATAGGTCTATTGTTGTGCCCCATTGTCAAATCCATCATAGTCAACTCCCTTCTCTCTTCAGTATGTGGCATCAACCTCTCCTCGTGCTGTTCTATCTCTGAAAACTGTTCTTCTCTAGTCCTTTCTGCTGAAGTACTACTCCGAGCCAATCTGGTTTCCTTACGCAACCTGCGAGTAGTTTTTTCAATTTCAGTATCTAATAGCAAATTCTCGGGCTTTTGACCACGAGTGAGCATAAACAAAATGGAACAAATAAAAAAATAATAACAAACCTAAGGATGAAAAATAAAACACCCGAAATAAAGCAATCAAACAAACAACTAAAATACGCAAATAAACAACAAAGCAAAAATTAAATCTGAGACAATTAACACTGTCTAATTTAATGACTCAAAAGTAGAAATTTTCTCCCCGACAATGGTGCCAAAAACTTGTTACGGTCTAAACAAAGCGATATAAATTGAATTCTATCTAGACCAATTAGAGGCAAGTGCACCCCGTCGACAAGTAATATAAATCGGTGAGAACCGAATATCGTACCCAAGGAAAAAATTTTCAACACGTAAGACAATTAAATTAAACGATGAAAAATTAATTAGACGATCACGAATTGATTGATTTGAAAATAAAATAAGCAAATCAAGGAAATATGAAAATTGCAAGGTATGAATTAAAATGGCTAGATTTAATCAAATGGCAAAAGTTCGGTTAAGGTATCAGATCTCAATTAGATTAGACATTTAACATAAAATTATAACGATAGATTGATTTAGGAAATACTTCACTTAAGCAAGTCAAACCCAATGTTCATGGTGTTCTCTTCTCTTCTAAATCCGAGTCACTACTTGGTCCATAAATAATTCCGAATAAAAGGCGGTAAATACAAGAAGCCTAAAATTAAGTTTTTTAATTCTAGGTATCCTCACACAAGATCCTAAGGTTGGTCTACACTTTAGTCTCAAGTACGTCGCTTGATTAATTTTTCGATAAATTAAATCCCATTGGTTGTGGCATTCAATCATCTAAGGTCTTAATCTAGGTGATCAAACTAAATTAAGACTAAATATGCATTTAATCAAGCAAAAATCAATACCACAAAAATTATTCTAATCCAATATCAATCTTAACCTTAACCGAAAAGAGAAATTTACTCACACATATTATCAATGTAACATAAATCATGGTCATAATATATGTTTGCATTGATTAAATCCACACAAATAAAATAAATACGAAATTAATAAAAACAAATTAAAAACACCCCCTTTTCCCATAGCTGAATTTTCTTGCGCTTCTAGCTTCAGGAATATTGTATTAGCCACCAGCTGCTTTAACGTTGATTCACGCACTCCATCAGCTGCTTGCTATTTTTTTTAGCTCCTCCTTTCTCCACTAGCTAACATTTATTTATTTTTTAATGCCACCAGCCCACGTTACTTTCATGCCTTGCTCCAGCTACTTACGTTTTTATTCCCTAGCTACCAACCTCTAATGTCGTGAGTGAGAGTTCTTCCCTGTATGCATGTAAGAGTCTTCCACGTTTCTTCCTTGCTGCAGCTCTTTTAACGCCACATCTTGCTTGCCAGTTCAACGTGTCCTCTCTACTCCTCCAGCTGCTTGTGTTGTTCTTAAATGAGAGACGTTTTAACCAACTGTTCCAACGAGGTCGCACCAGCTGCTGTAACGTTGCTTTAGAGTTTGTGCTACACGTCTCCTTCTTCTGCAGCTACATCGTGAGAGGAGAATTCTTTAATTGTGGTCTAACGTGAGTGGAGTCTCCAACTTCTTGCCACCTCCTGCTTGTTTCTTCAGCTGCAGCGTGTGTGTGGTTAATGTTCAGCCACCAGTTGCTTACGTTGTTGCTCTCTAACCAGCTGCTTCACTTGTTCACCTCCACAGCAACTCACGATCTTTTCTTTTCCACCCAACATCTTTTGTCTCTAGCAGTTGCTTATTTCTCTCCTCAATCAACAGCTGCGTTTTATTTCTTAGTCACCAGCTGTGGCTTTGTTCACGTCACCAGCTACTTCAAGTGTGAGTGCCACCAGTTGCTTCCTTCTTCTCACACACCCACACTGCCTTAACTCTCACGCACTCATGCCCTCCAGCTTTAACTTCTCCCCTTTTCACAAGCAGCTAGCTCACGTTATTCTCCTGCCACCTCCTGCTTACCTTCAACATTAGTGAGTGGAAAGTCTTGAGGTGTGTAACGTTCATGTAGAGACGCAGCTGCTTCAACAAGCTACCAACATCCCTTTTGGTCTGTAATGTGAGTCTCCAGCAGCTGCTTCTTTTCTCGTGTGAGTGGAGAGCGTTTTTGTCCCCCTCGTTTTTTAAGCTGGAAGTGTCTCAAATTAAAGGAGCATTTTAAGAAGATAACTTGCGTGAATAATTGGAGGCTGGATAGAAAATGACGAGTGTGGTATGGAGGCTTGTTGTGGGTTCAGAGGTGAGTGGGTGCTAGAGAGGAATCAAGACTGAAAAGTGTTGTTGTTTGTGGGGTTGAATGTGAGCAGCTGCGTGAATGTGATATGGAGCTTGTAAGTGGAGGAATGGCATGTGGGGTTGGAAGAGGCTGCTTCTTGTTGAAGTTGCGTGAGCTGTAAATGATTTTGGTGAGTTGCTTTTGTGGAGGGATCGTGAGTGTATGGAAGCTATGTTTTAAAGCTAAGGAGGACCTAGAAAGATGCTTTCGTTTGGTGTGAAGGAATGCTTCAAGGGCTTCAAGACTTCATGCTTTAATCTTGTATTTGTATTTCATCATTAAATCTACATGCAAAATCAACAAGAACTCAAAATGAGCAATTAAACACACAAAAAAATGAATTCAAATGAAATAAGAAACAAAAATATAGCAAACAACCACTCAAAATATCCATTAACAGTTTTATTTTTGTTGGATTCCTTATGTAGTATGAAACTTTTTCTTTGCCTTCGTGGTCCTACATCGGTTGCAGTAGTGCTTTTCAATTCTTTTACTTAGGAGGTTTGCTTCTTCTTCCTTGTTTTTAATAGGTCTGTTTAATCAAAGTTCCTCTTATCTGACGTAGTTTCTTCCGCACTTGTAAGCTAGTTTTATTTGTTGTTTGAGAGTTTGCTAGTTTAAGTTAGACAGTTAGCAACGGTAGTTTTTTTCACTGCTTGGAGGTTAGGCTTGCATAATAGAACATGTATGTATTATCCCCCTTCGATGGAAACCGTAGTTTTTTTTTTAAATTAAAAAAGAATATATTACCAAAAACACAGTACGCTACAATGAACAAAAATCACAGCTTACAAAGAATCAATGGGAACCAACCCCTATTTCCCAAGAACACAAACAGGCAACAAACCAACCACGAATCACAGAAACCAATGTGACCTCATAGCTAGACTTAGAGAATCCTGCTTCCCAGACACAAGGAGGGCCTCCCGAATCGAATTGAAAATATGATCAGCCAGCAAATATTGATGCCGCTCGACTTGCTGATAAATGCGTTTGTTCCTCTCATGCCAAATGTGATAAAGGGCCATCTGAAACGAGGCTTTGATAAAGAAACCATCCTGCCCACTTGGAGTAGATAAACGAATAACCTCTTGCAAAACAGCACTCCATTCAAAGATAGCATTCAAGTTACCTAATAAATGCACTATCCTACTCCACACCGCTTTGGAATACTCACATTTAAGAAACAAATGGTCCCTACTTTCATGAACCAGTTTGCATTACACGTAAATAGGATCAAAGGTACCAAACCACCGATCCTTAGTACGCAGACGATTTTTAATAGCAAGCCATAAGAAGAAAGCAGATTTGGGACATAATACCTGTCGCCAAACAACAGCAGCCCAAGGCACCTTCTCACCCACCTCCCTCCCCAGGCTACGTGCAAAAGCGGTAGAGAAGTTGCCATCCGAAGCAGCAACCCAACGCATCGAGTCGGAATGCTAGACAAGGTAAGGCCGCCCAGAATGTTATCAAGAAGATGGCCAAATCTGTGACCAATCAGACGATCACCCTCCCCCATGACCCACGAAATTGAAGCAACCATGGGGATCCGATTTCGGACCCCCAGAAGCTCGACTTGATCCCACAAAGGACTATTCACATGCCAATTGTCAAACCAGAAAAAGGTGTTCTCACCATTGCCAATTACATGCGAAGGGCGGGATATATCAAGGTCGCAAAGCGAAGACTTCGAAAGAACCAAGAGAAGGAATGCCTAACTTGGAGAGCCCAGAAGCTCTGGCCCTGCAGCCTATACACTTGTAACCATTTGACCCACAATGCCTCCTTGTCCACAAATAAAAGCCAAATACATTTCATGAGTAGACTACACTGTAGAAGAGTGAAAGAGAGAATGTCTAAACCCCCATACTCCCGGGGAAGAACAAGCTCACTCCATTTAACCTTTGCACCTTTGCACTCCGTATGCTTGCCGATCCACAAAAAGCTTTGAGTATCCGCTCCATTTCCTTAGTCACTCTCTTAGGTACGACAACAAGAGCAGCCAAGTGCACGCTCATGTTATTCAGGACGGAGATAATGAGGCTAACTCTGGAGGCATAGGAAAGGAACCGATTCTGCCACGCATTGATCCGACTCTTCAGATTTTCTATCAAAGGCGAGAAATCAGAATACCGAGGCTTACCTGAGGTGATAGGAACACCTAGATATCTGAAAGGGAAGCTGTGAAGGGGAAACCCGGCCACACGACAAAGCTCCTCACAGTTGGGAACATCCGAGGAAATAAACAAGGCACTCTTATGGGAGTTCACTCGCAGCCCCGACCAGTGAGAGAAGGTGTCCATCAAGTTCAGCAACATAGTAATCACACAGAGCTCAGCCTTGCCTAGTAAGATCACATCATCCGCATACAGAAGGTGAGACAGCTTCAATTCTTGACATAGGTAATGGTACTGATATGACCCATTACATTGCACCAAAGTGTTAAGTAATCCAGACAACCCCTCCATTGCGAGCGTGAATAAGTAAGGGGAGAAAGGATCCCCTTGCCTTATCCCTCGCTGAGGCTTAAAAGGCAGCGTAGGCAGACCATTAACAAGAACACTCAGAGACGACGTTTGGATACACTGCGAAAGCCAATTACAAAACCTCTGGGGCAGCCCAATGCCCAGCATACAGTCCAGCAAGTAATCCTAATCCATAGTATCAAAAGCTTTATATAAGTCGAGACGCAAGGCACAGCTTTGGATCTTCTTCCCAGAATGGTAGTCCGCCAGCAGCTCTTGAAGTAGCAAGACATTATCCCCTATATTTCTGGATGGAAGGAATGCCCCTTGAGCCTTGCCAATGACCTCACCCAAAACCCCCTTCAGACGCTCCGCTAAAAGGGAAGCGATGATCTTGTAGACGGTAGTACAGCACGAAATAGGTCGGAAATCCGTAATGTTGTCAGGATGATCCTTCTTAGGAATTAAGGAGATATAGGAATGGTTAATCTCACGTAGGAGACGACCAGATGCAAAGAACTCAAGCACAGCCTCCGTAACCAGTTGACCCGTAATGTCCCACGTTTTTTGAAAAAACTCGGCCGAAAACCCATCAGACCCGGGAGCTTTGGAGCTATTCATGCGAAACAATACCTCCTTCACCTGCTGTGCCATGAAAGGGGACGTGAGGGAATCCAATCGATCTTGACTAAGAGTATGATGCAGAACATTTCGAACCCCAAATCCACCCGCCGCACCTCAGAATTACGACTCATAAGTTGAACAAAGAAATCTCGAATGTGCGCCGACACCTCAGCGTGGCCACGTCGAATGATACCCTCCGAGTCAGTCAATTCGAAATTATGTTAATAATCCTCCGGGCCAGTATTGCAGCATGAAAAAACTTTGTGTTGCGGTCCCCTTCTCTCAACCAGGTTTGTCTAGCCTTTTGTCTAAGGATAAAGTCATTAAGAACTAAGGCCTCCTGGTATTTATTCAAGGAATTGGATTCAAGTAATCAAGGCGGGGATTATGAGGCTCCCCATAACACCGTTGCTGCAAATCAGCTAAATGCGCTCGTAAGTCCTGAAGCCTACTAGATCTTTCTACTGAATGAACAATTTGATCGCTCTTTTAGCAAACCGGAGTTTCTGCATCAGCTGAAAGCCCTTAAAGCCCTGAACCTCTATCCTCCAAACCCGTGCAATCAAATCCATAAAGCCCTCAGCTTGCAACAAGCCATTGAAGAAGCGAAAGGGGGCACTAGGTCTAGCGTGAGCCTCCTGGTGATGGATGATAATTGGCGTGTGGACCGAGAAGACCGGGTCGCCTAATTCCGCTGCATCAAACTGAAAAGAGTGGAGCCAATGCGGATTCACCAGCGCGCGATCAAGCTTCTTCCGAATGAACATGCTACCTTGTTGCTTGTTTTCCCAAGTGAACCATCTACCACTGCCTCGAAGATCAGTGAGTTCAGTTTTATCAAACAGATTTTGTAACTCCCCCCTGCTCCACCATGAAATCTCGCTCCTCCCTCAACCTCAGAAGCGGATAAGCAACAATTAAAATCGCCAGCAACCACCCACGGGCCCCGAATCTCCGAATGGAGCTCCCGCAAATCCGACCACATAGTAGCCCGCTGGAAAGCAAAGTTAGAAGCATACACAAGGGTAACAGAGTAGAGGTCCGTATCAAGGTTCTGGCAACGAAGATGCAGAATCTGGTCACTCATCATGGTCGATTGGACCGAAATTTTTGCAGAATTATACCAGCAGAGAATACGTCCATTATAGTGATGTGCATGGTTGGAAATGAGCCGCCAGTGAGACCCCAAAAAAGATAAACCCTTCCTGACCACTGAAGCCTTGATCTTAGTCTCCAGTAATCCTACCAAAATAGGGTTTACCAAAGCTACGAGTTGTTTCACCATTTGTTGTTTGAGGGGGTCATTGAGCCCCTCGTGTTCCAAACTAACAAGGACATAATCAGAATAGGCACTCTGGGGAGATAACCCCTCGGTGCTTTTTCTTCTTCGCTTTCTTCTTAGCTGTAGTCCGCTTAGGATTGGCCGAACTAGGAGAGAGCTCCCCGTCTTCATGGACGTCACCAGAGGAGTTCGCAAGAGTTACAGGAAGGGCAGACACTTCTGCGGACACCCCTCCCTCCATATTAGGGGCATCCAACTCTGTTTGAGGAAGGCCTGGAACATCGGCTGAGCAGGCTTGCTCCACCTGCAGGGTTGGCTGGACCACTACAGGACAAGGTGGATCAGAAGCCTGCACAATAACTATACCATCCGAGCTCGCTGGAGGGTCACCACTCAAATCAGTCCCGACGCCCACAGGATCAGGAGCAGGAGCCAGAGGAAGCGAAGCCTCCTGAGAAGGCACTCCAATCTGGTCGTGGCCTGGAGAATCATCAGAATCCGAACCGCAGTCCCATCAGCTAGGAACCGGCGCCCAGTAGAAACCCAATGCCTCTTCGTAGCAGTAGGCTTCCACGGATAAGTGACAGAAATGGTGGTATAACTCAATTCCCCCACAGGATCAAGACGCCTAATTTTCAAAGAATCGGCAAAATGGTATCCTTCAACACCTCCACACAAACTTTGGCAAAACCAATCCTCTCCATTTTCGCCATCTGAGAGTCCAAGCAGATAGGTTTGCCAATACTACTGGCCAAATGACTCAAGCCCTCCATCGTCCAATACTCCATCGGCAAGCCATGAAATTGTACCCAAAGCGGAAGCACCTCCACCGAGCCCCTATCAAGACTCATCCCGGTAGTCCACTATCTCAAGAACAAAGGTTGATTACCTATATGCCATGGTCCAAGCTCAAGGATCTCGCAAATGTTAGACTGGGGAGAAAACTTAAACAAGAATAGACCATCCTTCATAAGCAGAGCTTTTTCAAACCCCTTCTTACCCCATCAGCACGCGCACCACGATTGACCATCGGAAGCGCCAAACGTTTGACCGTAAAAACCCATCAAGGCATTGGACGTGCCCTAGCACCGCACACGAAGTAATTCCACAGGGGGAGAAACCACCCCATCCACTAGCACATTCGGATGGTAACTGAGCTAACCACGAGGCTGGGAAGCACCCACCCGACCACTCCAAGCACCACCGCCAAAACCTTCTTAGGAGAGGCAACCAACGCCACCGGCGCTACCGGCGAGAGGAGGACCGCAGACTTACTGAATCAGATAGCCAACTGGGGGGGGGGGTTTCTGGGGTAGCGCCACCCTCAAAGTGAATGACGGCAGGACCACCACCGTCAACCTGAGCCAAAACATACCAGGACTGCAGGAGCCAGAAGAGGACGAGGAGGGAAGAGGAGGGAACGGAACGGAAGCTGAATCGGGGATTGCCATGGCCAGAGGCACCGGCGGGAAGCTCGAAGGCAGCCCGGGAAAAGACGCCCCAACCCCGGAGGATAGCAGGCAACAAAGGGGAAAAGACAAAGGGAGGGGCAAGGAGGTAAAACAACGAAAGAGGCGGGAAGAAAAAGGAAGAGAGAAGGCAGAGCATGAAACCGTAGTTACTACTTAGTTGGTATTGTTATTATTACTAGTATTATTAGTATCATTATTATTTGTTTTATTTTAATATAGTATATTTATATATATTAATATATTTTTATTTTATTTTTAATTCTATTTAGTGTTGTTGATATTATTAGTATTCCCTATTACTGGTATTTGCATTTATTTATGTTTTTATTGTATTTTTAGTTACATAGAAATTTTATGTGCTAGTTTCAACTTTTTTTCTGTAACTTGCATCATTTTTATATATATTGTCTTATTTGCATGTAGTTCTACCAGAAACAACTCTCTATTATGTAGGGGTAAGATTGCGTACTATCAGACCTTTCCAAATTTCACTTCGTTGTGAAATTTTAGACTAGGTGATAATGATCACGAACGAGAGTATCCTTTTGTCAATCTTCTCTTCGTTTATTATTCACGTACACAAAAACAAAAACAAGATGGATGAATATCCGAGAGTTTTATTTTTCTGCGTAAGTGTTTCTATTTTTTTACTGTGTGTTCACGTACTGCACGAACAAAAAGAAGATGATCAACGTATTGTCCACGCTATCTTCTTATTTTAAGTTACTAACGTTTTCCTTTGAAAGTAAGGAAAAACTATTCACATAAAAACAACGTTTCATTATTGTTTTGGTTAAATATAAAACCAAAACAATAACCACCCAAGGCAAAGTCACGATGTATTCTTTGCCATTTTGGTTTTTTTTAATTATTATTATTATTTATAAAATGAAAGAAAATAAAATTATTTTAGTTTATTCGTTTATTTTGTACTAAAGAATTTTCAATATTAATTATATTTTCTGTGCTAATAAAAATATAATAATATGTCATATAAATTATTTAATAAATTATCTCGTAATAAATTAAATAATCATAAACAAGAAATATTACATTCGTAAGTGTGTGACTATAGGTTCATCACTAAACCGGTAGAAATTAATCCAATTAATTTCTAATCAAGGTTAGCGTCTGACAACACTCTTCAACGACCAGATAGTGTGAAGTAATAACCTTACAAAGACGAAACTTAGTTAAAGATAATCTATTATTAACTTCCATTATTACAACTCCGGATTATCCTAAGATATGGTCTAACTATCAAACCGTATTAGATAACTAACTATGTTACATATCGATCATTAATGATTGGTGAATGACTTAAAAAACTCAATTTTCTCGTTCATTCAATCACCCAAGCCAAGATCTTAAAACAACTATTAAGGTCAATGACAACACAGAGCTCAAACTCATCATTACCTAGAGTCGATAGATCTCATCTTGACTCACCACTAATCAAATAGGTACTTAATTATATTCAATTATTATTCAATAGCATTTTTACATACTAGATGACTGACATCAAAACATAATAAGTAATCTATTGATTACTATAATGAGCTTAGGTCAAAAGAAAATATACATTTAAATCCTTACGAGAATATCTCACTTAAAAGTTCATAGTAATATTAATCATTTGAAATTCTCAGTTTAGTCAATTCAATGATCATATCTTCATATGCATCATCTATATATGTAACTTAGTAAACAAGGAAATATATGAGTTTTTCTTTCTCAACTTAAAGCAAAGATAATTCTCTTATCTCTCGTACTAAATCTGCTGAGGGGCTTGAAAGTTTTTCATTTCCAAGTTTATTGGTTGTTACAGAAATCCTGAGGACAGTTTTACTCCAAAGTTATCCTCAAATGCAGGAAGTTCAAACAGTGGTGAGTAAGCTATGTTTTTGTTCTAGAAGTTGCCATATACATGGATCACAACCACTTGCATGATCAAGTAATCTATAGGATGAAAATCAATATCGCAATGTATGTCAAAAGAACATGAAGCCTAATCAAACTACAACGTAAAGAAGTGATTCAATTGCTGATCCCGTTCAAAGACTAGTAACAAAGATTATTAAATACTAGCAACAGATAATGAAGTTTCATGCTTCAACGTAGTAGTTGGGGTATCAGTTTGAAGGCTGAATGGGAAAGGACAAGGTGGAATTGGAACTTCACAGACTCCTTCCAGCATCCGTATGGCTTGCCTCATGTTGGGTCGAAGTGAAGGGTCTTCCTGGATGCACCAAATGGCAACCATTACAAACCTCTCCAGCCTTGCTCGGTCCTTTAAGGCCTCTGGTTCATACTCTACCAGAGCGTCCAAGCTTCCTTCACAGTAACAATCATAAGCCCAATCTGTCAGAATTGCTTTCTCTGGTATGCTCTCCTTAGGGTCCACACTCTTTCTACAACAAATGATCTCCAGAAGTAGGACACCGAAGCTGTAAACGTCAACTTTAACCGTGACAGGCATGTTCCTAAACCATTCAGGAGCAACATACCCTTTTGTTCCCCTAATGGCCGTAAGGGTCTGGCTCTGATTTAACACCAGAAGCTTTGCCAATCCAAAATCAGAAATCCTTGCATTGTAATAGTCATCAAGAAGTATATTTTGTGGTTTTATATCACAATGGATAATCTGAGTACTGCACTCTTCATGCAAATATAGTAGTCCTCTTGCAATTCCAAAAACAATCGGGATCCTCATGCTCCAACTAGGCCTCATTTCTCCAAAAAGAAAGCTTGACAAGCTTCCATTGCTTAAGCACTCATAAACTAATAGATGTTGCTCACCTTCATCGCAAAATCCGAGCAGTCGAACCAGATTCTTGTGATGTGTCTGTCCTATCACATTTACTTCAGTCTTGAATTCCTTTAAACCATCTTCTTGCATAACAAGATGCAACTTCTTCACTGCTACAAGAACACCTGAACCTATCCACAATGCTCCTTTATAAACAACTCCAAAAGCTCCTCTCCCCAACTCTTCGTTGAACCCATCTGTAGACTCTAAGAGCTCATTATATGTAAAGCATCTCAAGTTTGTTTCAACAATATTACTCTGATATGGAGCTTTTGTGCTTTTTCTTCTGTAGATGAAGAAGAATCCCAAACATAGAGCACTTAACGTTAAGAAGTTGAAGAACGCAGAGCAACCCAAAAGCACTCGTTCGATCAGGATTTGATCGTCTTTATTCTTCACATTTTTCTCTGGAACAGGCATGTAGGGTTCCCTGGGATTAACATTACCTACCCTGACTTTGATAAGTGCTTTCCCGTCGATTTCCGTTTTTTCTCTACCATTGGAGAGTGGTAGCTTCTTTTTCCAACACTGAAAGGCTGAGTTGATAATAGCAACAGCACACATGCAGTCAAGTAAGCAAGATTGCCTGCATTGCTCTTCACTGAAAGGCTGCAAGAGGGCATAATCACCCTCTGGCCAATTTATGTTAGTTAGCTCTTCAAAATCATACAAATTTTCCACTGGACCATCCTCATCTTCTCCACAGATCTGTGTATAGTTTGGTTTGCAAGCACCATAAGAATCATTTGGATCAAGTAAAGAATATCCAGCTGGGCATTTACACGAGGGTCTTTGATTTTCTTGCAAGCTGCAGATACTGTTATACCCGCAAGTGCCACTGCCAGTTGTAACAGGATTGCTTATGCAAATGTTATCTGGTATTGACCAGAGAGGAATCCAAATTCGATTTCCTGTATATGTTTTGGGGTAGTAATATTGAGTGAAAACTCCATCAAAATTGATCCTTGCTCTGTGATAGAAGTCTGTAGTTGGCGCTGTCCCTGTTTGTGTTAGCATGACTGTCTGGTTGTTCTCTCTTAACACATACAAGTACCCTGACGAGTTAAACACCAGCTGGTAGCCTGGACTTGATATGTTAGATTCACCTTCGGGGTCACTTTCATAATAAGGCTGGTTGGCATGAGTAGAAGGCAAGTTTATAGTAGCAAGCACCAGATTCCCATCTTCTTGGAGTTGTAGTTGGAACCTACCCTTTGAAAAATTGGTTTCTGATTGTCGAGAAGAGAGTATCATTCCCCTATCCAACACCTGTCCAGGCAATATTGTGTCAGCAGGATCCTTGAAGCTTTCCCAAAGCATATCAGAACTACTATCTTGAAGCACAAAGTTGCCTGAATCTCTCATGGAACCAGAAGCAACAACACCACTTTTGATAGGAGATGTCCACAGTAGGTTGCCTCGGTCATCGGTAAGGACAAGCCCTTGGCTGCTATTGAGCTCAACTTTGGACTGTTTTGGTGCAAGAATTCCTTCATTAACATACCAAACAATGGTTCGTTGTGGTATTTTAGCATACCAAACAATGGTTCTTTGTGGTATTTTAGCATACCATATAGCAAGCAAATAGAGATCTTTGTTGCTTTCAAGTTGATAAAAACCAAAGGCAAATTCACCAGAAGGTGAAATCCATGAAGAGTTTTCAGCAGCAGTAAGGGAATTCCCTTCCTGAACAGTTTGAGCAACAGAACAACTTGGCAACAAAAATAGTAGCAAACAAAGGATCAAATGAAGAAGAAAGGAAGCCATTGTTAGATGCAACTTTTCAGATGAGGCTATGAAGATAAAAAGGGTTTGATTACCATTCCCTATTAATAGATCCCTATCTTGTCGACTAACAGAGACTTTTCAGACGCTCGGAGAAAAGTATATCCTGTTTCTTTCAAAAGTCAGGGTGAACTTTCAAGGATAGGATCTGTACCAATGGCTGGTTAAATATGTCATTACAAGTTGATAAGCCACCATAACCAACCATTAATTTTCCACCCAATTTTGGTGAGAAACAGGATAGTACTTCAATGGTGACAAGGACTGAAACAGTCAAATCGACCATTGACACCAGTGCAAGTCTTTGCAATCAACAAGAAGTTACACGGGCAACTGGAATATAGACTCCCAGGTCTCCTTAAAAGCATAAATCTAATTGGCTAAAGCAAGAAAGGTGATTAATTGAACAAGTGGTCGCTTAAGGTGCCGTTTGTTTCTATTTTTGTTGTTGATTTTGATTTTTGTTTTTAAAATCAGTAAAAGTTATTCGTTTTGATTTTTTAGTAATTTTTTGATAATATGATTTAGTACCGACTAAATATATATTATTCAATTATTTAATATATTAATTTTAATAAGAATTAAGAATAATTTCATTTAACATTATCTATTTAATTAATTAACTTTAATTGTTAATAAAATTTATAAAAAAATTATAAAAAATAAAATAACAGAAAAATAAATATTAGTTTATAAACAAAATAGATCTAAATAGTCCCTAAATTACTTCCATAATTTGATACTTTTTAATTTTAATTAACATTTGAACAAAACATTCGTATCTAAAACAATTTAATTTTTTTAAGAAGTTTCCAAAAGGATCAAAGTTGCAGTAAGGGAAGATGATGGTCAAGTAAAAGTAGGACATGTTGGACTCTGTAAGTTAAATGATCTTTACCATCTATTATTTTAGTCTAAGAAGAAGAGGTCAGGTCAAGGTTTGAGACCATATTACTCCTAGTTACAAGGAATTGGTGAGTGCCCACTTTGAACGCAAGGGAATCATAGAATCTGGAAAGTCTTTCTTTGTGGACTTTCTGAAGGGCACATGAAAAGGGGGTAGTTCTTTAGGAGCTTCTGAGAGTGATCAGAAGTTGCAAAATCAGAAAGTCAAATATATTCATGTCGTAATGGAGTTGGAACGAATTGGCCTTACAAGGTTGATGCCAAAGAAGGAAGGCTTACTTTCTGTAAATGACCAGAACAGCATGTATGTAAGTTTCTTAACTCTTTCTGCATATTTTGTTCCTGAAAGCACAAATTTCTCATTTTAGATCGAACATCAGCTGAATATCATCTAAATTCCAGCTCCAAAAGCCTTCATCATCATACATGAAAACCATTCTCTACTTACTACAGAGTAATTGCAATTGCCTTGTCAGAAAAAGCTTATATGTCTGTCTAGAGCACATAGTCAATAAGCTAAGTCTCAGTCCTCAATTATAGAAAAATGGCAGGTTTATGCTGACTTTCTCCATCCATTCTCTTCAAACTGTTGCAGACATTGAAACCTGAATAAATCAATACAGTCTACAAAGAGGATACATAATATTGGTTAGTTAGTTCTTTAGCTTCTTTGAATTATGTCACCAGGAGAGTCTTTATCACTAGACTATTCCCATATTCTCCATTTAGTATTCTATTTCAATACCTGGAATGATTGACATAGAACCTAAAGGAACTGTATGTGATACCAACTTCTGAAAGTTCCAGCTAGGTTTTTTTAATTTATAGGTTAACTACTTAGAGATTCAAGTTCACATATTCTCTTCTTTTTGACAAATTAGAATTCAAACTTTATGATAAAATATGGTTTCTCCTCTTTCATTGTATTACAAGTTTCTGATAACTCAAGTTTAGTAATAATATTTTACTAAAAAAGGTTCAAGGACTGATTTGGATATTATTTCTTACATAAAGACTAATCTCCTCCCCTAAGTCTTTAAGCAGCAGTACTTCGTCAGAAGTTAGATGCAATGTTGATTTGGCTGGTTCAAGACTTTCCATTTGCATACCAAACTATGGCCTTCTCTTGTAGCTTGTAATACCAAGTACATGGACAAGGCAAAGAAGAACTTGGAATTTGGAAAGGAAAGTAGTATTGCTAACGTCGGAACCACCTCCTGCACTATTTTACAAGAATTCATCAACCGACTTTGCAGATCTGCATTTGAGACTCGATCAAGCTCACTAGGAGAACTCTGCAGATGTGCACATATATTGGGTGCCATAAACAAAGCTGGTCATGGAATTTGTGTAAACTTGAACCAAGCAGTAGGCATGCATCTCATACAAAATTATTTACGTCAAGATACATTCATTAAACAACATATAAACCATATATATATGTTAAGCAAAGCAGTGGAAAGTATAACCGAAACCAATATACCTGTCATTACCTAAACAACATATAAACCAATATACCTCCAAACCATTGCCTCCATTGCCTCCACCGTAGATCTGAAAGATTTGTTGAAGATTTGATTGTCTATCCTCTTCCTGAAGCAAGCTTGATGGTGTGCTCATTTTTTGCTAGGCGAGGACAGGACGTGAAGAGGTTGTTTTAACAACCAAAAACCACTCAATACTCTCTGGCCATCACAGAAAAGAATAGTTGGGTAGATGGGCAACCAAAAATAATGGGTAGGGCACATACGTGTAAATGGACCACCTTAATAATGAGCATAAAACTTACATTCTCCCACTTGGTCCATGTAACCCAATACCACATATAACAAGAAATCACATATATGAATCATGGCGATAGGTCCTCTTATAGTGAGTAGTATCTTCCATGTATTACATATACAAAATTTCTCATTACTCACCCTTCAACTTAATGAATAAACCATATGTTTATTTTAGGTCCAAATTAAACGATATTTCTCAAAACTAATAAATATGTGTACACAAAATTTATGAGAAAATATCAATCTGAATAAGAGTTTCATTAAATCAACAAATATACAATAAATCACATTATAGAACCAAGTCCCATATGCACTACGTGATCCTTAAATTGCTTAAGTGGCATGCCTTTAGTTAAAGGATCCGCAATCATCAACTCAGTGCTAATGTGCTCTATAACAACTTTCTTTTTCCTTAACACGTTCTCTTATGGCTAAATACTTAATGTCGATATGTTTGCTTTGACTTCCTGTAGCGCCCCCTCACCGTAAGGTACACACCGGGACGGCCGTGGGTCGTTCCGACGCATATCCCACAGCAAGGAAGTGCTACGATCACAAACGATCACTAAACACTCGCATGACATCAATAAAATAAATCACAACATGCAATTCGCTAAAATTTAAAACCACAATATTTCTTTCATTTCGCAATATCAATCCAAAATATAGACGGACTATCGGTCCCTACAACTATATACAACAATCCAAAAAGGAAGCGATAAAACGCCTATACTAGGTCATCCCAAAAAATATAGATATCGCTCAAATTTAATCGAATTGTGATCCATCGCCGCACTCTTGATCACGAACTCTCACCGCAGAAAACTATCACGGAGCTAGAGTCCCATCGACGTCTGAAAAATATATTGCAATGTTGGGTGAATTTGCGAACTCAATGAGAAACCATCATCGATGGTTCACCCAACTCACGATATACACAATATATCTCATAAATATATTTTAGCACAATTTATAACACTATACACAATTTGCTCAATTAAAACACTGTAAACACTTTACACATGTATACTACATCACAGTTCACACATATCGCTTCACAATTTACACTATCGCATACTCGGATATATCGCTCATATTTGTCACATATAACACACTCTCAACTTCATCTGACACTCAGATGCATATGAATGCAATTTCTCTTTTATGGCAATCACAGATCGTGTGGCGTTAACTAACTTGTCCCGACACGGGCACTTATCACGTTGATCACATTTTTCGCAAGTAGGAGAGCCCTACGGGTATACACTAACGCCCACTCACTTTAGGAATAGGAGAGCCTTCGGGTATGCACTATTTCCTTTTCATTGGCCTTAGGCCCATTCATCGATATCGAGCTTATAGCTCGATCACTAATTGCTCCATCCACAACTTTAGATTACCACTTAAAATCATGCTAAGCATGCACTAACACTTGCACTGATCACTAGCACTTATATATATATGTATCACCCACTCGCTTATCACAAGTATTCACATTTGCACAATCACTATCACATATTTATCTCATTTAGTTCACTCATTTCACATTCGCATCACTCACTTTATCGAATCTCAAAGCACTACTCTAATTCACATTTACACTAAACATGCACTTGCACTAACATAGCCACTAACACATGTATATCACTTTATTTGCTACCTCAAAGAATACTCAGTCATAACTCTTTACACTAATTCACATTCACTAACGCTCACACTTCTGTTTATATATATATATCACTCTATTCGCTTATCACAATGATTCACATATACTCGATTAATCACATGTATCTCATATAGCTCATTCACTTTGACACTTAATTCACACACATTCACAAGACATTTAATCACATAAAAGTCGAGGAACCAACTAGGTTACTCACCGTAACTTCGAACTCATCGCTGGAAGTCCTAGCAATGTCCGTGGTCTGTCGATCCAACGGCACCTCTATAACAATTCAAAGGAATTCTCATCACTATATGCTCAATTAATTGAAGTCACTGATGCACATGTCTTAATTCGAAATGATATGATGCATGTTCATGATTTCCAGCTCTCTAATTCCACTTTCGCTATATCACTCCCTAAAGCCACAATTCACTATTCACTAGGTCCATTGCATCTATCGTTTTCACAAATCTCTCAATCTCTACCACTATCGTAGACCTCATTCTCTAGTTCACAACAAATCAAGGTTCATCTCAATAGGAGGTCTACACTAAAAGTTATACCATAAAAACCAATCTAAATCATCACAAATTTCACTTCCTCGTCGCGACCTCACATCCTTCGGCCACAAGAAAACCATTTTTCACATCTTCGCCGACATCTACGCTACCACACGTCACAAGCGCCTAAAGCATCCGCTTCGTCGCGACGTCCATGAACCACACGTCGCGGCGTCGATTCATTCGCTCGTCATGACGTCAATTAAACATTTAATTAATTAAATCGCGACGTCGATTCGATCATCTTCTCGAATACCTCTTTCCGCCATTAATACTCTCAACACTCAACATTTACTCCTCAACTACTCAAACAACTCATTCAAACATAATAAATGCCATAAATGACCATAAAAGCAACATTAAACACATAATCACTTACCAAATCACGAAATCAGCGGAACCCTAAATCGCAAACGTCAAAAGCTCCAAGCTTCAATCTTTCAACTGAATCACTCTTAAACTCACCATCTTCTTCTCCCGGACTTCTAACAACTCTTTACTCACACTCAAGAGGAAGCAAGACAAATTTCTCGGGAAAAGAAATCACAATAAATCGATAATAGGAAGAAAAGAAGGAGAAATGGATTTTTCCCCAAATCAAACCTAACACAAATATATATATAGGTTCAACTTAAACTTAAAGATCACAATCCTCAAATTCCTTCAATCTCAGTCTCTAAACTCCACTGGCTCGTCACGAAAATTCTTAAACTCATAGCTCTAAATTTTCAAGCTATTTACCACTCACTTTCGGACCCGGAATCGAAATTCTCAGTCCCTAGGCCATTCTTCCGGTCCGAACACAAATCTCTAAAAATTCTGGAAAAATTCTCATAATTTCTCAAAATTATAAAACACTCATTTCTATACTCAAATCTCAAATCTCAATTCTCAATTCCACAACTTCACTTTCCACACTAAGTCACTATACAATCTAATTATTCTTAATTCTCGATCAAATCACGATACAACTAATCCCTCTCTTCAATTCACATTATTCATCAATTTCAATAACTCAAGAAATTCTCACTCAACTCTAACACAACTATTACACTCTAATTTCCTTAATCCACTTTAATTCAAATCTAACTCATTTATCTCAACACTCACAAATCAACTCATAAACATAGATAATTCTTTCGAACAATCATGAATGCATGCCATCAGATATGCATGTGCAATCTACACACTCATCATCGATGCAAGCAAAGTCACTATATGTGCAATTCAATCATGAATGCACTCATCGCCACTTCATCCAAATTACCGATATGCTCTCACATCGGTAACGGATGTTACAATTCTCCTCCTTATAAAAATTTAGTCCGAAATTTCATACCTGATCGGTCGAGCAGACGAGGGTATCGCCTCTCATGTGCTCCTCGTTTCCCAAGTTGCTTCCTCCGATGAGTGGTTCTTCCATAGATTTTCACCAATGGAATCACCCCGCCTCAATTGCTTAACCCGAGATTCGATAATCCGTGACTGGCTCCTCAACATAACTCGATCACTAGCTATCTCAATCTCCCGAGCGGAATCACATGAGTCGGGTCCGAAGCGGTATCTCCGAGCATACTCACATGAAACACATCATGCAACCGACATCTCACTAGGCAATCTCACTATAGGCCAACGGTCCAATCCTCTCAATAATCTCATACGGACCGACATACTGGGACTCAATTTGCCCTACGGCCAAATCTCAACACTCCTCTCAAGGCGACACTCGGAGGAACACTCTATCGCCCACACTATACTCCATCTCACGCCGACGCCGATCCACATAACTCTTCTGTTTCATCCCGAGCCGCTTTAATGCGACCAATCACTCTAACTTTATCCACAAGATCCCGGATCGCTAGGGACCTCGAGCATCCTCACACCTCTTCATTCCAATAAAGGGGTGATCTACACGGCCTTTCATATAGGCCTCATACGGTGCCATCCCAATATCGCTCGTAATCGATTATTGTACGAAACTCAATCGAGCCAAGTATTGATCCCAAGCACCTCTAACTCTAATACACAAGCTCAAGATGTCCCGAGCAGCCTTGATCGTCCTCTCACTCGCCCATCCGTTCGAGGATGAAGCGTCAGACTAAAGTTCACCAACCGAAGTCGATCGCAGCTCCTCCGTAACTCAAGTAAACTGGATCCCTATCGACACAATCGACATCGAACCCCATGCGATCGACAATCTACGCCACATACTTCGGGCCAACTGATCAAGAGTATTATTCTCTCAAGACCGGCAAGAAGTGAGCCGATTTGGTCAACCGTCCACTATGACCCAGATCGCATCACACCGCCTCGGCCCCAGTAACCCCATAATAAAATCCATAGTGATCCGCTCCCATTTCCACTCCGGAACGGCAACGAATGCAATCTCCTAATCGAGCTCGGTGCTCTTAACTTAACTCGCCGCACGTCAAACACCGAGAAACAAACTCGCCACTTGCTTCTTCATACCTAGCCACCGTAAATGCAACTTAAGAGTATTGTACATCTTGGTGACACCAGATGCATCGTGATAGGCAGCCATATCGCGCCCTCTAGAATCTCTCGTCTCGGCTCATCCACATCAGCACACATAATCTTCGACCCATCCAAAGAGTCTCATCTCTCACCAAAATCAACTCGACCAACTCTAACTCTATCCATCAATCTCACTAACACCGGGTCCCGACATCGACCCTCCCGATCCGATCCGTAACATCGGCCTCAACCTCAAAGTAGCAATCAAGGCTCCATCCCGAGCCAAATCCATCTCGCACATCAAGCGCTCAATCAATCAAAGCTAGGTAATCTCTCAATCTGAATCGACCGATATGAGATCTCCTACTCAACGATCTCGCCACTACATTGGCCTTCCTCGGGTGATACTCAATCGATGCGGCCATAATCCTTCAACAACTCAATCCATCTCCTCCGTCTCGATTCAACTCTCACGACTCAAAGAATACCAAGAACTCTTATGATCGGTGAAGATCCGGAACGCCTCACCATACAAATAATGTCTCCAGATCTTGTGGCAAACACAATTGCAGCCAACTCTAAATCATGCGGATAATTCCTCTCTATGAGACCTCAAGCGCCCGAGGCATACGCTATCACTCTCCCATGCCGCATCAAAACATCGCTTAAATCCCGCCAAGCATCACCGAAAACCTCAAATCCTCCGCACTCGACGACAAAACCAACAGTGCGCAAGAGTCAATCGCCGCTTAAGCTCCTCAAAGTTCACCGACACTCATCCGACCATCGAAAACTACATTCTTCCTCGAAGCTTTGTCAAAGGGCCCGAGATCACCGAGAACCCTCGACAAACCTCCGTAATAACTCGCTAGTCCGAGGAAACTCCTCAACTCGACACGCTCTTGGAACCTCCCAACTCCTCATCGCCTCTATCTTGTGAGGGTCCACCAATACCCTCACCGGACACTATATGGCCTAAGAAGACCACCTCATCCAGCCAAAATTACATTTCGTGAATTTGAATACAACCGCTCTTTCTCATGATCTGCAATACGATCCTCGATGATCTCGATGCTCACCGCCTACTCCATGAATACACTAGGATGTCATCAATGAACACTATCACGAATCGATCCGGTAGGGCTGAAATACCTTATTCATCAAGGCCATGAAAGCTACCGGCATTAGACAACCCAAATGGCATCACTAAGAACTCAAGTGCCCATACCGCTCCCCGAACGCACTCTTAGGCACATCGGCCTCCGCTATCCTCAATCGATAATATCCCGACCTCAAGTCTAACTTGTAAACACTCGAGCTCCTCAGAATCGATCAAATAGATCATCGATCCTAGGCAAGTGGTACTTGTTCTTGACAAGGACCCATTAAGTCGCCTATAATCGATACACAATCTCAACGTCCCATCCTTCTTCTTCAAATAAGATTGGAGCTCCCCACGGTAAACACCGGGTCCGATAAACCCTTATCCAATAACTCCTGAATCGAGCCTTAAGCTCTCTCGATTCTACGGCGGTCATCCTATACGGAGGTATAGATATAGAGTAGCACCGAACGAGGTCTATCACAAACTCATCTCCGATTCGCAGAAACTTCGGTAACTCATCGGAGAACACATCCAAAACTCCCCGATCACGGAACATCCCGCAAACTCGCCGCACTCTAGAATCCACCATATGAGCCAAATAGGCATCACAACCCTCGCATCAATCTCGAGCACTCATGAAGGAAATCATCCTAGCCTTTGCACCGCCATTAATACCTCGGCTTGACTCTCGACCAGAGAATCTAACACGACCTCCTTGGTATAACAATCCATCACATTTCTATGGGCGTAGTTCACCCATCCCTCAGATCACATCAATCTCTCAAAGATAACATTATAAGGTCTCGACTCAACTCGCCTTGATCAATCACTATCAAACATCCTGCAGACCTCCCCAACACCGTCAGACTACCTAGAGGTGTACTCACCTCTGAACCACACCGCAATCTCTCTCTATCACAATGGTCTATATGCCATATACGGTGCAATAAATGAATGAGTGGATCCAGGATCCATCAATGCATATGCTTCAAAACCAGAAATTGAAGCATACCCAGAACGATATCCGAGACTCCTACGCCCCTGCCGAGTCATAAGATAGACTACGGCCGGGACCGCCGATCACGCTTCTCGTCCCTCGATCTCACCATCGATCCTCGGCTCGGCCTCGGCCTCTACCTCGGCCTCTCAACCCAATCGCTTCCACGGCTCACAGACTATAAAACCATCGCTCGATCCTCCAGGTCCTAGCCGACTGGGCCTTCTGAGGAAGGACATTCCGGATCCGTGGTCCATCGAACCACACTTAAGACAAGCTCAGAGTAGTCTCCAACACTCTCCACCTGCCTCCTCTCACAAGACTCACAACGAGGATACTCGACCCGCACCTCGACACCGCCACGGCCACCACTAGCTCGAGCAATCGCCTCTCCGTCCAGATCTGGACTATCTTCCTCTCGCCTCACGATCTAAAAGTCCTCGCCCGGCGCTTACTCCCGCTCTCTCACCGCCTCGACTACTCGACTACTACTCGGTCTCTTGCCATCGGGGCCTCGACTAGTCTCACCGATCTCTCGCCTAAAAGTGCTTTCTACTCATCAGTAGCTTGCTCGCACTCAATAAAGCCCATATCCGATCGGGCCAACCGAATGGATCTCAAATTGAGTCCGCCTCAAATCTGCGACATCTATCGACTCGAGGCAATCAAAGAAGGAGCATATCCCACTAACTCATTAAACTGCACCTCATAGTCTGCCACTGACATCTGCCCCTGTCTCAGCTCAAAAAACTCCTGCATCTTCATCTCTAGATAATCCTTGGGCATGAAATTATCTCTGAATGCCCGCAGGAAATCATCCCAAGTCAACAAGGTGGGCTGATGGAACCGCCCGAACGATCTTCCACCATCGATATGCGCGGGACCACAAGCAATGACGCTGCAGAATCAAAACGCTCCTCCACATCACTGACCCATCCGATCGAGGACTCTCTGTCCTCTCCAACCATCCTCAAACCTCAGCAGGTCGATGCGCCATAGAAATCGACCGCTCCCTCGCCACGCAAGCTATCAAACCTCCTTTCCGCCTCTCGAACTCGGGAGGCAACTCATCGAGGATGAGGCATGGGGACTCTCTACTAGCTCCCACGGATCTAAGGTCATTGGTTGCTCCACTTGATCCCCAAACACGGATGACCTACAATAAAGTCACACTCGATCAATTACCGCTTTTACTTGAAATTCAGCCTAAAATACACTATGCCCAAAGATGCCAAACCATGCTCTGATACCACCTATTATAGCGCCCCCTCACCGTAGGGTACACACTGGGACGCCCGTGGGTCGTTCCGACGCATATCCTACAGCAAGGAAGTGTTACGATCACAAACGATCACTAAACACTCGCATGGCATCAATAAAATAAACCACAACATGCAATTCACTAAAATTTAAAACCACAATATTTCTTTCATTTCGCAATATCAATCCAAAATATAGACCAGACTATCAGTCCCCTACAACTATATAAAACAATCCAAAAAGGAAAACTGATAAAAACGTCTATACTAGGTCATCCCAAAAAAATATAGATATCGCTCCAGCTGACCGACCTGTGATCCATCGCTGCACTTGATCACGAACTCTCACTGCAGGAAAACTATCACGGGAGCTAGAGTCCTACTAACGTTGTCCTGAAAAATATATTGCAATGTTGGGTGAGTTTGCGAACTCAATGAGAAACCATCATCGATGGTTCACTCAACTCATGCATATACACAATATATCTCATAAATATATTTTAGCACAATTTATAACACTATACACAATTTACTCAATTAAAAACACTGTAAACACTTTACACATGTATACTACATCACAATTAACACATATCGCTTCACAATTTACACTATCGCATACTCAGACATATCGCTTCATATTTGTCACATATAACACACTCTCAACTTCACTGCACACTCATATGCATATGAATGCAATTTCTCTTTTTATGGCACTGTTGACTGTGGCGCTAACACCGTCCCGACACGGGCACTTATCACGTTGATCACATTTTGGCAAGTAGGAGAGCCCTCGGGTATACACTACGCCCACTCACTTTAGAAATAGGAGAGCCCTCAGGTATGCACTATTTCCTTTTCATTGGCCTTAGGCCCATTCATCGATATCGAGCTTATAGCTACGATCACTAATTGCTCCATCCACAACCGCTTAGATTACCGCTTAAAATCATGCTAAGCATGCACTAACACTTGCACAAATCACTAGCACTTATATATATATGTGTATCACTCCACTCGCTATCACAAGTATTCACATTTGGACAATCACTATCACATATTTATCTCATTTAGTTCACTCATTTCACATTCTCATCACTCACTTTATCGAATCTCAAAGCACTACTCTAATTCACATTTACACTAAACATGCACTTGCACTAACATAGCCACTAACACATGTATATCACTTTATTCAGCTACCTCAAAGAATACTCACCATAACTCTTTACACTGATTCACATTCACTAACGCTCACACTTCTGTTTATATATATATATCACTCTATTCGCTTATCACAATGATTCACATATACTCGATTAATCACATATAGCTCATTCACTTTGACACTTAATTCACACACATTCACAGCACATTTAATCACATAAAAGCCGAGGAACCAACTAGGTTACTCACCTTGTAACTCCGAAAGCACGCCTGAAGTCCCAAAGAATGTCCGTGGTCTGTCGATCCAACGGCACCTCTATAACAATTCAAAGGAATTCTCATCACTATATGCTCAATTAATTGAAGTCACTGATGCACATGTCTTAATTTGAAATGATATGATGCATGTTCATGATTTCCAGCTCTCTAATTCCACTTTCGCTATATCACTCCCTAAAGCCACAATTCACTATTCACTAGGTCCATTGCATCTATCGTTTTCACAAATCTCTCAATCTCTACCACTATCGTAGACTTCATTCTCTAGTTCACAACAAATCAAGGTTCATCTCAATAGGAGGTCTACACTAAAAGTTATACCATAAAAACCAATCTAAATCATCACAAATTTCACTTCCTCGCCGCGACCTCACATCCTTCGCCGCGGCGCAAAACCATTTTTCACATCTTCGCCGCGACATCTACGTGCCACAAGTCGCGGTGTCTAAAGCATCCCGCTCGTCGTGACGTCCATGAACCACACGTCGCGGCGTCCAATTCATTCCGCTCGTCGCGACGTCAATTAAACATTTAATTAATTCGTCGCGACGTGCGACTGGATCATCTTCTCCGAATACCTCTTTCCGCCATTAATACTCTCAACACTCAACATTTACTCCCTCAACTACTCAAACAACTCATTCAAACATAATAAATGCCATAAATGACCATAAAAGCAACATTAAACACATAATCACTTACCAAATCACTAAATCAAGGAACCCTAAATCGCAAACGCCAAAAGCTCCAAGCTTCAATCTTTCACCGAATCACTCTCAAACTCAGCCATCTTCTTCTCCTGCACTTCTAACAACTCTTTACTCACACTCAAGAGGAAGCAAGACAAATTTCTCGGGAAAAGATATCACAATAAATCGATTTATAGGAAGAAAAGAAGGAGAAATGAATTTTTTCCCCAAATCAAACCTAACACAAATATATATATAGGTTCAACTTAAACTTAAAGATCACATTCCTCAAATTCCTTCAATCTCGGTCTACGAACTCCATCGCTCATCACGAAAATTCTTAAACTCATAGCTCTAAATTTTCAAGCTATTTACCACTCACTTTCGGACCGGAATCGAAATTCTCATCCCTAGGCCATTCTTCCGGTCCAACACAAATCTCTAAAATTCTGGAAAATTCTCATAATTTCTCAAAATTATAAAACACTCATTTCTATACTCAAATCTCAATTCTCAATTCCACAACTTCACTTTCCACACTAAGTCACTATACAATCTAATTATTCTTAATTCTCGATCAAATCACGATACAACTAATCCTCTCTTCAATTCACATTATTCATCAATTCTCAATAACTCAAGAAATTCTCACTCAACTCTAACACAACTATTACACTCTAATTTCCCTTAATCCACTTTAATTCAAATCTAACTCATTTATCTCAACACTCACAAATCAACTCATAAACACGGATAATTGGAACAATCATGAATGCATGCCACTCAGATATGCATGTGCAATCTACACACTCATCATCGATGCAAGCAAAGTCACTATATGTGCAATTCAATCATGAATGCACTCATCGCTCACTTCATCCAAATTACCGATATGCTCTCACATCGGTAACGGGATGTTACACTTCCACTCTTGTTATTTTTAGCCATAAAGACCGCAGCAGCATTGTCGCAATATAACTTTAACGGCTTAGAAATTGAATCAACAATTCTGAGCCCAGATATGAAACTCTTCAACCATACACCATGCAAGGTGGCCTCGAAACATGAGACGAACTCAGCCTCCATAGTGGAAGTAGCAATCAGGGTCTGCTTGGCACTCCTCCAAGATACAACTCCACAGGCTAGCATGAAAATATAATCGGATGTTGATTTTCTTGAATCAATGCAGCCAACAAAGTCTGAATCGGAGTATCTAACTACTTCCAAGTTCTCAGTTCGTCTGTACAAGAGCATATAGTCCTTTGTGCCTTGCAGATATCTCAAAACCTTCTTTGCAGCTTTCCAGTGATCAATACCTGAATTACTCTGATATCTTCCTAACATTCCAACATCATATGCAATGTTAGGTCGAGTGCAGACCTGAGCATACATAAGGCTTCCTATAGCTAAAGCATATGGAATGTTCTTCATGTTTTCCCGCTCAAAGTCATTTTTTGGGCATTGATTCAAATTGAATCTATCACCCTTGACAATGGGAGCTACACTTGGTGCACAATCTTTCATCCGAAATCTCTCTAAAATTTTATTGATATAGGTCTCTTGAGACAAACCCAAAATATCTCGAGATCTTTCTCTATGAATCTTAATGCCAATGACATAAGATGCCTCACCCATATCTTTCATATCAAAATTCTTTGAGAGAAATTGCTTCACCTCATATAGCAATCCCTTATCCTTAGTTGCAAGCAAAATGTCATCCACGATAACACAAAAAACAAGTTTTACTCCCATCGACCTTCCGGTATAAACACCGATCCACGAGATTCTCTTCAAAACCGAATGAAGTGATAACCTCATGAAATTTTAAATATCATCACGGAAGCTTGTTTTAACCCATATATGGATTTATTGCTTACTTAGGACTAAATGCTCACCATCACTAGAGGAGAATCCTTCAAGGTTGTTTCATGTAAACCTCTTCCTCTAGTTCACCATCGAGGAATGCCGCTTTCACATCCATTTGATGTAACTCAAGATCAAATGAGCTACTAATGCCATGATTACACAAGTGAATCTTTCTTGGATACAGGAGAAAATGTCTCTGTAGTTGATTCCTTCCCACGAAAGTGAATCCTTTAGCAACAAGTCTTGCTTTATGTCTCTCAATGTTGCCACATGAGTCTTTCTTTGTCTTAAATACCCATCTACATCCAATGGGTTTCACAATGTGGCAACTCAACGAGATCCTGACTTGATTAGACGCCATAGAATTCATCTCATCCTTCATAGCTTTGTACCACAAGTCCGATTCCTTAGAACTCATGGCTTGTGAAAACGTTTCAGGATCATTTTCGGCTCCAACGTTGTAATCTGACTCTTGTAGATACACTATGTAATCACTAGGTATTGCTGACCGTCTAACCCTAGTGGATCTCCTTAATGTTGTATTACTATCTTCAAGAGGAACTTGTTGCTCAACCTGTTGTTCAGCTGGTTGCTTAACAATTTCTGGTTGTTCCTCATTTACAACTAGATCCACTGGATTAGTGGTAACAGCTCGTGGAACTCCAGTAACTGATTGTCCCACACCCATTTGACTTTGAGGGGTGTGAATGACAATCAATTGATCCCTTGAACCAGAGGGTTGAGTTTCATCATGGCCACTTTCAGAACCAATGTCTTGAAAATGACCACTCCCACTGATCAAGTCGTTCTCAAGAAAATTTGCATTTCTTGATTCCACGATTCTAGTGCTGTGAGATGGACAATAGAACCTAGAACCTTTAGACCTTTCAGCATATCCAATGAAATACCCACTAATGGTCCTTGGGTCTAGTTTCTTCTCCTGTGGGTTGTAAATTCTTACTTCAGACGGGCATCCCCAAACGCGTATATGCCTCAGACTCGGTTTCCAACCTTTAAACATCTCAAAATGTTGGACCCCAAATTTTTGTTTTCTTGATGTTATTAAGCATGAATTATTTTGATTTATGATTTATGGTCTAGATTGATTTTATTGATAATATTCATGGAAAATTTGGAATTTATTGAGTTTATGGTGAAAATTATATTTATGGAAGGGTAAAATATTTAAGGGTAAAATAGGCATAACACATGAATTAGGATGTTTTAGACTAAGTAAGGAAGGGCATGTTGGTACTTATGCATCTTAGGGTTTTAAGATTAAAAGAAGAAAAGAAATAAAGAGAATTAGAAAGAAGAAAGAACGAAGAAGAGAGGGTCGGGCAAAGGAGAGGAGAAGGAGAAGAGGAAAAGAGGAAACTTTCGCTTGTTGATTCCGTCGGATTTTCAAGCATTCTACAGGTAAGTTAGACTCCTTTTATCTGTGTTTGACATGGTTTGGAACCTAGAATGGGTTGGATTGAGGATGAAATCGTTGGTTTAGGGTTTATGGTGAAGATTTTTAGATTTGCTTGGATTGTTGTATTTTTATGTTTCTGATGGTAGAATAAGTGTAGAATGGAGGTTTATGACTTGATTCATGGCTTAGATGTGTTGTAGAAGAAGAAAGGAAGGTTTTGGGGTTAGAAATGGCGGATTCTGGTTGGAAGACGGTTCCGTTCAGACGTCATGGCGAGCCAGCGTGAGGGCCGCACATCATGGCATGAAAGGTGCCGCACGCCGTGGCGTGTCGCGGCGACGCGGGCCTCGTCGCGGCGAGCCCAATTTTTCCAGAATGAGTATTTTTAGAATTTTGATCATATCTTCACATGTAAGTACTTTTGGGGTGATTTTAGAGGCTTTGTGAACTAGAGATAGATCTACAAGTTAGATGAAGTGATGAAGTGATGAATTGGTTTCTAAGGATGTGAAATTTTAGTTGGAAGTTAAGAATGGTAACATTATGGTTTCTACATGAGTTCGAATGAGAATTTGATTCTTATTGTTAGGAGAACAAGAGAGGCAAGAGGATCAAAAGGCACAAGAGGAAATTCAATCCTGTGCAAGAACAAGCAGGATATCGAGGTGGGTTCATGTTTATAATAAAGTATATAAGTGCTCATTGTTTAGTTCAAATCAAGCAAGATCTTATGCATTTGCGTTTTATCATCCATTTAATCGCATTGCATACTACCATGAATGATGATATGCTGCATTGTGATTGCATTCATGATTATTATCAAGATTTTACAAAGGAGTGTTTTCCTTTCACGAATACAAGTGCATGACTTCAAGCTTTATGAATTATACATGACAAGCAAGTTACAAGCAAGATTACAATCAAGTGCCAGATTGGCAAATCAGTTTACAAGAATACGAATTATGCATACTTATGTGGGTTTGTGGTGTCCCTCACGATAGTCAAGTGCACATTGACTCGTAAAGGCTTCTCACCGCCTGACTGTGGTATGTGGTTTCTCGATAGATTCCCTCATGAAACTACGCCTCGCACATCAACATTTCGATGGCTATGTGTAGTACGTCATGAACCCGGGACACCCAAACCATCATGTTATGATGTTATGTTTTGTTATGTGACATGCATCATGATTTATTCAAGAAATGACTCATACATGTTCAGATATTATGATTTCAACAAGTATTACGGCAATGAGATATTTTTGAATATTTTTGTTTATTACTATATTATAAATATGTTCCCACGAGCGTTATAGCTCACCCCCTCTAATCTCCCCCATACAGGTGATGAGCCAGAGATCGAGTGAGTGAGTCACGAGTACGGCAAAGACTCAGCTTATATTTTGTCATGTTTATTTTCACAACTTTAATTTCATTTCAAGTATCATTGGTTCAAGAGTGTTTTATATTTCGCTCTTGAACTCGAGTTGTAATTTGTTTTGAGATATCATCAATTAAAACATGAATTACGGTTTTGGTTGCTTCTGACATGAAAGCACGTTTGAGTTTATTCACGATGAGTCCATTGAACTTCCGATGGTCTCCTTTCTAAATCGCTTAATCCATGTTTCGCTTTGTTTACTTAAATTATGCATGAAAGCGGGTTTCAAGTGTACCTTCCAACAGGCCCACAACTCTTCCATGGTCTTTCTTTTGAAATGTATTAGATGTATTATGATCACGTTTTCCCGCCACGCCTCACACGCCGACGTTGGGCTCCGGCAGCTGGGTCCAACATTGTTTGGTATCAGAGCGCCTAGGTTTTTGATCTAGGGCTGCATGACATGGTTTTCAAGAAATAACTTGCATTGTTTTACACTTGTATAGTTTTACACGAGTGAAACTGTTTATGCATACTTTGAAAAATTGTCGCATTTGCACTAAAATTTTTCAATGGTTTTCTATTCAAGGAGTGATCATGCCACCTCGAAGGAGAACTTCGTGGAGCTACGACTCGATTTCAATCTCGTCTGGGGAGTACTGGATGAGTCCCATATTCCTTAAGATGTGGGACACACATTTCCGATCTCAGAGGCACCTAGTTTGCAAAGAAGAAGTGCCTCCTCCGCCTCCTCGATGCCCTGGGGACTTCCATGGATTCGGGTTTCTTTCAAGCATTTGCACAGTGCTTTACATATGCCATAGGACAGGATCTCGGATGTCGATCGCAGCTCGATGAGACAGGTGGACAGATGACAAGCTCCGGAAGTTTGGGGTCGTTGATTTCAGTGGGACTGCGAATCCCAAGAGGTCAAGCTTGGTTGAAGAGGACCGAGAGGGTCTTAGTTCGAGATGAGGTGCTCAGATGAGGACAAATCGGACTATGCGATCGGTTTGTTGCGAGGAGATGCACCATTGGTGGGAGTCAGTGCCCCATAGTCAGGTGGTTCCTTCGGTGCTGACATGGAGGGACTTTGTCGAGGTGTTCAGAAAGAAGTATCTCTCCAGGGTCTATGTGCAGGAGAAGGCTAGAGAATTTCTGAATCTCATACAGAGGGATATGAGTGTGAGCGAGTATGAGCTGAAGTTCACACAGCTTTCTCGTTATGCAGCAAACATTGTGGCAACAGAGGAAGACAAGTGCCGCAAGTTTGAGGGAGGTCTTCACTTGGAAATCAGGGAGAAAGTCCTGATTCACAATTTCTGTGACTATCAGCAATTAGTGGATGTTGCTCTCCAGGCTAAGAAACTGGAGAATATCAGGAATGAGGCAAACAAGAAGAGGAAGAACAGGGAGCAGAGTTTCAGGAAGGGTACCAGTGCTCCATTGCCTGAGAGGAGCACGAGGGGTACTCCTAGTCAGAGTGAAGTGGGTAGCAGTGGGGCTACCAGAACAAGCAGATGAGGGCCGTTTGTGGCAAGCCTCTAATGTGGGAGGCACCTAGAGAAATTTGGAAGGAGCGGGTTCACTTACCCCATATGTGACCGGTGTGGGAAGCACCATCGTGAGAGTGCCTCAGTGTCTCTTGAGTTTGTTCTGATGCAGAGAGAAGGGACATATAGCCGTAAATTGTCCACAAGCCTTGAGACAGAGGGTCACAATTTCAGCTCTAGGCGTGTAAACAAGCTGGGAACAGGGCCATCGAGGTAGGCAGCCTCGGGGACCTGCCAGAAGACTGCTCCTCCAGAAGGCCAAGGGGTCAGCGCAAGCAAGAGTGTTTGCCATGACCAGGAGGAAGCCGCACCGCACTGAGGTTGTCCTGGTATGGCTCGCTTATTTGATTCTTCAAGATTTGTGTTGATTGATTCTAGTTCCACGCACTCTTTTGTTTCGCTAGCATAGATTTGCATGGTATGAGTTCTACGCCTTTGATAGGCCCTTGATTGTTAGTACTCCTTTAGGGAGGAATGTGGTGATCAGTCAGGTGTATGAGCAGTGTGAGCTCTTTATAGATGGTGCTAGTTTGGTAGTGGATTTACTACCGTTAGACCTTAGAGGGTTAGATGTTATCCTGGGGATGGATACCATGGAGAAGTATCCGCCAAGCTAGATTGTGGTCGTAAAGAGGTAGAGTTCGATCCGGTAATGGTGAGAGGATGATCTTGAGAGGGGACAGGAAGACACCAAAGACTAAGATTGATTTCGGCATGTTATTTGAAAGGATGATGGGCCAGGATGTGAAGCTTTCTTGGCGCATGTTGTAGATGCCGAGAAGCGTGCATGAGGGAAATTAGAGGATTTCCGATTGTGAGGGAATTCCAGATGTCTTCCCAGATGAGTTACTGTGTTTGCACCGGTGAGGGAAATCGAGTTTGCCATCGACTTGATTCACGGAATCGCGCTTATTTCTATCCCCTCATGTGATGGCTCCGGTGAGTTGAGGAGCTTAAGGAAGCAGCTAGAGGAACTGTTAGAAGGGGTATGTTAGGCCTAGTTCGTCTCCTTGGGAGCGCCTGCCTGCTTGTCAAGAAGAAGGATGGATCATGGCATATGTGCATTGATTATCAGAGACTTAACAAGGTGACAATTAAGAACAAGTATCCGTTGCCACGGATAGATGATCTGCTTGACCGGTTGTAGGGAGCTAGGGTTTTCCAAGATTGATCTCAGTCGCTATCATCACTCAGATCAAGGAGTCGATGTTAGCAAGCGACTTCAGACCCGTTATAGGCACTATGAGTTTTTGGTTATGCTGCTCGACGACTAATGCTCCACCGCTTTCATGGATCTCATGAATAGGGTGTTCAAGGAGTTTCGGATCGGTTTGTCATAGTGTTTATAGATGACATTCGTGTATTCTAAGAGTGAAGAAGAGCATGAGGAGCATCTCAGATTGTTTTGCAGACTCTTAGGGAAAGAGAGCTTTATGCCAAGTTCAAGCAAGTGTGAGTTCGGCTTCACGAGGTGACTTTCCTCGACATGTCAGAAGCACCCCTTACCATAGGATATGTACCAGATGCCCGTAGGTCATTCCGATACACACTCGACGATATAAGGTGCGCCACGAACAAACTAACACTCCACATGGCATCCAAGTATCATAAAGCATTAATATGAAATCCACTAATTTTGAAACCATAAATTTCTCGACCATAACCTCAAAGCAAGAATTTTACACAACTGGTATTTTCAGACATTACTCGTAAGAAAATCAAGCGAAGCTAACTAGGTCATCCTCCAAAAGTGCCGGTGGACCAGGCATGTGCCATGACTTCTCTTGCCAACTCAATCTACACGGCAGAAAAGTCCCTCCTGAGCGATAAGTCTACTCTCGGCCCCGAAAAATAATTTGCAATTTTGGGTGAGTTTGCGAACTCGGTGAGGAACCATCATCGATGGTTCACCCAATTCATGCATATTCACAGATTCACATAGCTATATCACTCAAACACATTGTAAGTACCACATGATTATCACGTTATCACCGAAAGAACCCAATTCAAATGCACATGAAATGTATGAGACGCTTTTCAATTTAATTTATTGTTGTGATGGCGCTACTCAAATCGCCCCTTTAAGGGCATTATTAATCGGTGAGCCATAGGCTCTAAATCACTTTGTGGACTCAAGGCCCAATCACGCTGAGCTTAAAGCTCGCTGTTCGCCCGTCACAATCGCCAATTACCGATCATGCAATTATGTATGAATGCAAATGTCCAAATCCACACCATAACCGATTCCCATTTAACAAATTCTATAAGTCATTTCCACGTAATCACATGAAGATCACATATAACACTTCGATATCTCATACCAAATATTTGACACCCATGGTCCAAATCAATCAAAATCAATCACACATATTCCCATCCATTATCTCCACAGTTGTATAAGTGCAAAATATAACCAAATAATAATTGAGGAACCATCTAGGTTACTCACCTAATAACTTTCGCTAATGCCGGAAGTCTCGCCACGTCCGTGGATCTACGGTCCAACCGAGCCTCTATAGCAAACACAATAGGTTCACATTACTAATCGTATAGTTGAATGACCAAATAATGCACATGGAATAATTAAAACGTATAATGCATGTTCATGGCATTCCGGCCTTAATCCAAAATTTTCCCATAATAAAATTCTATCAAAAATTAGAAATCCATAGGCGCTGACGGTGCGCACTTCGGACCTCTATAGGTCCCCAATTAAATCAAACAGTGTTTGCATATTCCGTCAATAGGGGCTACGTCAAATTCCCGTCTAAAAATTCCCGTTTTCTCAGAAAATGAAATTAAATATTCAACAAATCCGATGCCTCTGGAATCAGGTCAATCGGACGTCGGACGGAAAAGAAATTGACAAAAGAATAAACGGACCATTTAATGCCAAATAAGAATCAAAAATAATAAAAATAAATATATATATATATCTTGATCTTGTTGCCTCATGATGGGCGAGACGTCGCCCGAGGCGAATTCGTCTCACATCGTCGCGAGGGCGAGGCGTCGCCCTCGCGACCAGCCTCCTAAATCTCGCCCTCGCGAGGCGAAACGTCGCCCTCGCGAGACGGCGAGTTTCCACTGCTGCCTTGCCCTTTTTTTTTTCCGATTTCAATCTTAATTTCCAATTACTCTAACTTTTAGCACACAAATCAGAAAAATACCCACTATACCTCATTGGAAAGCTTATGAAAAGCTCTACAACTCTCAAGAAGACCATAAAAATCAATTCAACCTCTAAGGGTGACAAAAATCCCATCCAAGATACTGCTTACTCAAAACTCATAAATATAGGACAAGAACTCACAAATGCAAGGACTCACCGATTAGTCACTAAAATTACCACATAAATATGCTCAATCAGTTCACAATGTCCTCTACAACTTTCATGAACAACCCAAAATTAAATTCCATTGCTAAACACTTCCTATGGGAGATGGGATGTTACACATGTGATTTCGCAGGATGGTGTTCATGTGGATCCAAGGAAGGTTGAAGCAGTAGTAAATTGGCATGCACCCAAGACAGCGACAGAGGTGAGGAGTTTTCTGGGTCTTGCAGGTTACTACAGGAGGTTTGTAGAAGGATTCTCCATGATAGCTGCTCCTATGACCAAGCTATTAAGGAAGAATCAGAAGTTTATCTGGACCGATGAGTGCCAGAAGAGCTTTGAGGAGCTCAAGCATGCATTGACTAGTGCTCCAAAGATTGATTTTGCCTTGGTGATGAGGGTTATCGAAGATACTGATGATGCCTCGAGGAAAGGTCTAGGTTGTGTGTTGATGCAAGGAGATAAGGTGATAGCTTATGCTTCAAGGCAACTGAAGCAGTATGAGTTGAATTACCCGACTCATGACTTGGAGTTAGCAGCAGTGATTTTTGCCCTGAAGATTTGGAGGCATTATCTTTATGGAGTTCAGACAAGGATCTTTACTGATCACAAGAGTCTCAAGTACTTACTGAGCCAGAAGGAGTTGAACTTGAGACAGAGAAGGTGGATTGAGTTACTCAAGGATTATGATTTGTTGATTGAGTACCATCCAGGCAAAGCGAATGTAGTGTACGATGCTTTGAGCGTAAATTCCTCTATTGCTCATGTTGGACGGTTTACCTTCCTTTATTGAAGAGATGGCCAAGCTTAGGATAAGCTTGGAGCAGAGGAACCAGATTGCCTCTCACTACTTTCGAGTTAGGCCTATACTCGGGAGAAGGTTAAGGAGTTGCAGCGCAGGATGCAGAGTTGAGCAAGCTTAGGGGGAAATTCGTAATGGTAAGGTTTCTGAGGTAGTAGTAAGAGAGGATGGACTCATGACAGTGGGGGACTGACTTTGTATCCCAGACAACAGGGAAGTTAAGGATGAGATATTTGATGAGGCACACAATGCGCCTTATGCCATGCACCCAAGTAGCACCAGGATGTATAGAGATTTGAGAGCATTTCGTGGAAGGGCATGAAGAGGGATGTAGCGTAATATGTCGTGAAGTGTCTCGTGTGTCGCAAGTCAAGGCTGAACACCAGGCGCCTTCAGGCAAGTTGAGGCCATTGTCCATTCCTGAGTGGAAGTGGCAAAGAGTGACCATGGATTTTCTGATGGGGTTGCCAAAAACCAGTAGGAAGCATGATGCCATATGGGTTATAGTGGATCGGTTGTGAAGTCGACCCATTTTTCCGCAATCAGTGATCGATTCGTTGCATGTGCAGCCAGGAAGTACATTGATGAGTTAGTGAGATTGCATGGGATTCCAGATTCTATAGTGTCTGACAGGGATCCTCGGTTCACATCGAGATTTTGGGAAAGCTTGCAGGAAGCTTTAGGTACTAAGCTGCATTTTAGTATTTACATTTCACCCTCGACGGATGGTCAACTGAGAGGACCATTCAGACACTTGAGGGAATGCTCAGAGCATGTGTTATGGATTTCAAGGGAGCTTGGGATGAGCATTTGCCATTGGTCGAGTTTGCTTACAATAACTCGTACCATTCTAGCATTCAGATGGCTCCATATGAGGCATTGTATGGAAGGAGGTGCAGGACTCCGATATGTTGGGATGAAGAAGGAGAGAGGAAACTAGTGGGACCAGAGTTGATTGGATGATATGGATAAAGTCAATCTAGTCAAGCGGTTTAAAATGCCCAGACAAGATGAAGAGTTACACTGATGCTCATCGGAAGGAGATGGAGTATGAAGTCGGTGAGAAGGTGTTTCTCAAGACGTCTCCTTGGAAGGGAGTTATGAGGTTTGGCAAGAAAGGCAAGTTAAGTCCAAGATATGTAGGTCCGTATGAGATTCTTGAGAGGATCGGACCTCTAGCCTACAGGTTGGCGTTACCGCCAGAGTTGTCTCAGATCCATGATGTCTTTCATGTTTCCATGCTGAGAAGGTACAGATCAGATCCTTCTCATGTCATTCAGGTTTCAGACATTCAGTTGAGAGACGACTTGAGTTATGAGGAGATTCCAGTGGCGATCTTGGACACCAAGGAAAAGGTCCTCAGGAACAAGACAGTTCAGCTAGTTAAGGTTCTGTGGAGGAACCATTCAGTGGAAGAAGCCACGTGGGAGCCTTTGGACGCCATGAAAGAGAAGTATCCAGGTCTTTTCGATGATTCAGGTAAATTTCGAGGACTAAATTTCTTTTAAGAGGGGAGAAATGTTGGACCCCAAATTTTTTTTCTTGATGTTATTAAGCATGAATTATTTTGATTTATGATTTATGGTCTAGATTGATTTTATTGATAATATTCATGGAAAATTTGGAATTTATTGAGTTTATGGTGAAAATTATATTTATGAAAGGGTAAAATATTTAAGGGTAAAATAGGCATAACACATGAATTAGGATGTTTTAGACTAAGTAAGGAAGGGCATGTTGGTACTTATGCATCTTAGGGTTTTAAGATTAAAAGAAGAAAAGAAATAAAGAGAATTAGAAAGAAGAAAGAACGAAGAAGAGAGGGTCGGCGGCGGTGAGAGGAGGAGAAAAGGAAATGAGGAAACTTTCGTTTGTTGATTCCGTCGGATTTTCAAGCATTCTACTGTAAGTTAGACTCCTTTTATCTGTGTTTGACATGGTTTGGAACCTAGAATGGGTTGGATTGAGGATGAAATCGTTGGTTTAGAGTTTATGGTGAAGATTTTTAGATTTGCTTGGATTGTTGTATTTTTATGTTTCTGATGGTAGAATAAGTGTAGAATGGAGGTTTATGACTTGATTCATGGCTTAGATGTGTTGTAGAAGAAGAAAGGAAGGTTTTGGGGTTAGAAATGGCAGATTCTGGTTCGGGAAGACGAAGTTCCGTCAGACGTCATGCATGAAAGCCAGGCGTGAGGGCAGACGTCATGTGAACAAAGCAAGACGTCATGGCTTAGCCAGTGTACGCCTTGTGGCGTGTCATGGCGATCTGGCCTCGTCGCAATGAGCCCAATTTTTCCGAATGAGTATTTTAGAATTTTGATCATATCTTTCGCTACAGAAGTACTTTTGGGGTGATTTTAGAGGCTTTGTGAACTAGAGAGATAGATCTACAAGTTAGATGAAGTGATGAAGTGATGAATTGGTTTCTAAGGATGTGAAATTTTAGTTGGAAGTTAAGAATGGTAACATTATGGTTTCTACATGAGTTCGAATGAGAATTTGATTCTTATTGTTAGGAGAACAAGAGAGGCAAGAGGATCAAGAGGCACAAGAGGAAATTCAATCCTAAGCAAGAACAAGCGAGGATATCAGTGGGTTCATGTTTATAATAAAGTATATAAGTGCTCATTGTTTAGTTCAAATCAAGCAAGATCTTATGCATTTGCGTTTCATCATCCACTTAATCGCATTGCATACTACCATGAATGATGATATGCTGCATTGTGATTGCATTCATGATTATTATCAAGATTTTACAAAGGAGTGTTTTCCTTTCACGAATACAAGTCATGACTTCAAGCTTTATGAATTATACATGACAAGCAAGTTACAAGCAAGATTACAATCAAGTGCCAGATTGGCAAATCAGTTTACAAGAATACGAATTATGCATACTTATGTGGGTTTGTGGTGTCCCTCACGATAGTCAAGTGCACATTGACTCAGAAAGGCTTCTCCCGACTGCCCGACTGTGGCATAGGGTTTCTCAGATAGATTCCCTCATGAAACTACGTCTACACATCAACATTTCGATGGCTATGTGTAGTACGTCACTTAACCCGGACACCCAAACCATCATGTTATGTGTTATGTTTTGTTATGTGACATGCATCATGATTTATTCAAGAAATGACTCATACATGTTAGGATATTATGATTTCAACAAGTATTACGGCAATGAGATATTTTGAATATTTTGCTTATTACTATATTATAAATATGTTCCCATCGAAGCGTTATAGCTCACCCCTCTAATCTCCCCATACAGTGTGTGAGCCGTAGATCGAGTGAGTGAGTCACGAGTACGGCAAAGACTCAGCTTATATTTTGTCATGTTTATTTTCACAACTTTAATTTCATTTCAAGTATCATTGGTTCAAGAGTGTTTTATATTTCGACTCTTGAACTTCGAGTTGTAATTTGTTTTGAGATATCATCAATTGAAACATGAATTACGGTTTGGTTGCTTACAAGCATGAAAGCACGTTTTGAGTTTATTCACGATGAGTCCATTGAACTTTCGATGGTCTCCTTTCTAAATCGTTTAATCCATGTTTCGCTTTGTTTACTTAAATTATGCATGAAAGCGGGTTTCAAGTGTACCTTCCAACAGCCCACTACTCTTCCTCGGGTCTTTCTTTTGAAATGTATTAGATGTATTATGATCACGTTTTCCCCGCCACGCTCTCACACGTCAGACGTTGGGCTCCGGCAGCTGGGTCCAACACAAAAGGTGTCTTTGAGACAGCTTTGGTTGGAACCCGATTTAATATAAACACACTGCCTTTAGAGCTTTCATCCCATGAGGAATTGAGGAAGTTTTGTATTACTCCTCATATTTCTCACCATGTCCATTAAAGTTCGGTTTCTTCTTTCGTCACACCATTACGATCCAGAGAACTGTGCATGGTGTATCGGGCAACAATCCCATGTTCTCAAGAAACTTCAAAGGGACCAGTGCTTGTCCACTTTCAAAGGTATCTACCATAGTACTCTCCACCTCGAACGACCTCACGATTTTAATCAGTTTTCCACATTGATCCTCCACTTCAGCCTTAAAAATTTTAAAGGCATTCAAAGCTTAAATCCTTAGAACTAAGTAAGTAGAGATACATATATCGCGAATAGTCTTCAATGAAGGTGATAAAATATTTGAGACTATTTGCATCCGGATCCGACAACAAATATCGTATGTATGATTTCTAATATGTTTGTACTCCTCTTCGCACCCTTTTAGACTTGTTAGTTTGTTTTCCTTAATACAACCTTATGCAAGTCTCAAAATCAGTAAAATCCAAAGTACTATGTACTCCGCCATTTACTAATCGCTTAGTTCTCTCAATGGAGATGTGTCCTAATCTACGGTGCCACAACATAGAGGATTCTTTATTCACAACACATCGTTTTAATCCAGCAGTGACATTCATCGAATTATATGCATCATTATGTTGTAACCGTAGGGAATAAAGACCATCAGATAATGTACCACAACCAATAACTTTCGATTCATGAGATAAACTGAAACCAGAATCTGAAAAGTTAAAGGAAAAACCAAATGGTACAAGTCTGGATATAGAAATCAAATTTCGAGAGAAATTTGGTACATAAAAGGTCTTATCCAAATACAACACAAAACCACTACTCAAAACCAAACTGCAAGTCCCGATGGCTTCCACATGTGAACTCGTCTTGCTTCCTGAATATATGACTTGTTCATTTCCCACCGGCCTCCTTAGGTTTTGCATACCCTGTAAGGTATTCGAAACATGGATTGTAGAACCAGAATCAATCCACCATGTGTTATGATGAACATTAACCATATTAGACTCATAACAAATAAATGAAATATGAGTACCTTTCTTCACGAGCCGCCCTTCCATTTAGCGCATCTTTCTTTACGTGTCCCTCTTTTACGTAAGAAACACTTTGACGGCTTCTTTATATCGACTTAAGGCGCAACTTTGCCCTTTCCCTTACTCTTGGCATCGTCCTGCCTCTTCTTTCTAGAAGAAACGGTCAAATTGACCCTTTGACCATCTTCCATCAACAACCGCTCCTCCTCCTGTACACACATGGTCAACAATTCGTTGATTGACCACTTATCCTTATGTGTGTTATAGGATATCTTAAAGGGACCGTATTGTTGAGGTAAAGTGCATGTAATGTAATGCACTAGAAAGATTCCGATATGGTACATTCCAACGCTTTCAACCGAGCCGCTATGTCCCTCATCGCATTATATGAACACGCACCTTTGATTCCAAAGTGAGCCTTAACGATGACAATCGCATAATTAAAGTCTTTGGCTAGGGCCTTGTCGGATGTAGCAAATTGCTCATCAATGGCCTTTAATAGATCTTTCACATTACTATGCTGGTCAACTGAACTACGAATGCCAGTAGAAATTTTGGTCTTTATGAATGTTACGGAGAGGCGGTTAGATCTCTCCCATTTGTCATAAAGAGCAATAGCTTCTGGAGTGTTGGTCTCAGTCGTACTTGGAGGTTCGATTTTTCGAATAGCATAGTCTATATCCATCCAGCCTAAATGAAGCAGAATTCTCTCCTTCCAAACCTTATAGTTGTCACCTCTTAATTCGGGAATATCACATTGAATATTATATGAATGAGTAGCTGCAAATTGAGAAATAAAAATATATGCTCGTTATATAGATGTCGAGACCCATAATGATTCATAATTTACCAATGTAAATCATGCATTTAATAGATGACTCTAGTGATATAATACTTGCCTGTGGGCTAAAGAATTACTCAATTAAACTCATCTGAAACGTTATGATAAAACTATAGAATTATGTTCCTTTTCTTAATTCCTGTGGGAAAATTAAGAAATATAATCCGATATTTTATCCTAATTAACCATATAAATATAATAAAATTCATGTGGGTAGATTTTATTATATCACATATGATTAATTACAATTTATGTATTAATGTGATCTTAAGCTAAATATATAATTAAAATTAATTTGAGATCTTGTGGCTACTCCCGATTAATTAAAATCATGTGATCACTAATATAATTTTAAGCTTTAAATAAAGCCTAAATATTTGCATCAAGTCATAAATGATGCAAATACATGAAATAATAATGCACAAAATAATTAAAACAATTTTTCATGTATAATAATCATGAATTTATACACATAAAATTTGCAATTAATCACACATAATTTGTGCAAAATTAAACAATAAATAAATTAAATAAAAATGCACAAAATAATTAATCTAAGTTTGCATGTATAATAATCATGAATTTATACATATAAAATGAAAATTAATTACATGTAATTTGTGCACTATTATTACAATTAGTATATGCATGCCATAAAATTAAATGTTAATAATAAGACATGCATAATTAAAGGAATAATTAAAATCTAACTCAAAATGATTTAATGGTTCGATCTGGAAATATAAAGGCTGGATCTAAAATAACCAAGCCCAAGCCCAATAGTCAAAGATGTAGGAAAATCCCGGGAGGAACATCACATGTTCCAAAGGCGAAACAAAAAATTTTATTCCGGGACCTTCCCGAAACCTGGATCTCGGTGTCGGTATGAAAACTCAAACCCGAATAGCCAATAGAGACTATCTCTAAAGGTATCCACGCAGAGATCGAAAACCTAACCGGATCAAACACCTTTGACCCGGGAATAGCTAGAATAGAATAAAGCCTGCCAGAGCCTACCTCCGTCCTCTGGAGAGCTTGGATTAACGTGGAGGAGATGACAAACCCTTGGAGATGAAGAGATGATCGATGATGGCTTGGAGAAAGAAACACTTTTCTTTTCCTTTGGTTTTTCCAAAACCAACGATGAAGCCTTCAAAGAGTGAAAAAAACTCTTTCTTTCATGACTTTTTATTAAAGCCATACGATCATCTTCATCTTCCTTTCTTATTTTGTCCTTTAGTCATTTATTAAGGTGATGACTAAGCTTGGAAAAGAAGCTTCCATGCTTCTTCTCTCCTTCATCCACGTGACAAGCATATATATATATATATATATTAATTAATTAATTAATTAATTAATCATATATATATATGTATATATATTGCTAAAGTGGTCCAGTCACACTAGGGTCGGTCCTACCGGGCCCCGGCATGGAAAAACCACCGAAAACCTTTCTTAGCAATATCAATGTCGCGATCTCATCGGGACATATCCCAATCTCATCGGGATCCATTTAATCCAGTTGCTCTCCATAATTGGAACTCGGTCAATACTATTTTTCTGATTCTCCAAACACTCTTATCGTGTGACCGCTTTAGGTTTCGGTTATGTTGGCCACTTAGATTAACAATTAACTGAGCAAGTCATGAGCGGTATCTAGCAACACATCATGACCCCAATTGACGGAAAGTAATCGGTTTGATGAATTCATCACGAACCGGATCACTTAACCCTTCCATGTATACAATTCTTGTGCAATTAGTCCTTTCATCATCCTATACCCCACTTGGTTATGAGTATGGCTAATATGTCAACTCTTACTAGACTAAGTCTAGCCCAGTGAAATCGTTCTCGCCTCGAGGACTCATTACTTTATATGTCCATGAAGACACTCTTCATGACATAATCATGCTCGCCGAGACTTAAAGTAATGATCTGATAAGAGGGCGAGGTATCTCTTCATTCTCACTGTATGATGAACTTTATTGGCTACTCAATTACCTTCGAATACCTCAAAGCGCACTCCAAGCACCATCCCATGAGTAACCTCGGAAGGCCACAAGGAATGGAGTCAAAATGCAGGATCAAGATTCAAGATATCCTCGAGTACCTCAAGTCTAAGGATACTTGCACCATTCTATGATGAGATTATCAACGACATGAAATCCATGTGATGATCTCATGGCAGTCATCCAATGAACTTACTACCACTAGTAAGCATCCATATGTCAACTCTAAATATCTCATATTTACGTTTCGAGATCCACCGCTTGATCCAATCAAGGAGTATGACATATGTTGAACCGTCCGGATTAATGATGTCCGGTCTCATTAATCCTATGACTAGGAAAATTTAGATATCGACATAATTGCACATGATAGGAATCTCGGGATTATGATCACATCATAATTTCCTTCATGCTATGTCATATATCATGGACATCATTAATTTGATTAAAGATCAATATCAATTCATAAAGAACATCAAATAAATGAAACATGCCTTTCTTTATTTATTCATAAAGTCTGTACATGACTATGAACAAAAAGCGCTAAAGGGGATTGCCTTTAGGGCACTACTCTAACAAAAGACCCAAAAGTGGATCTGGAAAACATAAGGCTGGATATAACATGCACATGCACAAGCCCAAGCCCAACTAAATAGTTTTTAAAAAAATTTGAAAAACGAGGGGGTTGTCTTCAACCTCCAACCGGGTCGGGCGTGACCAGGCTGGAGCAGACGGAGCTCGTTCGCTCCAGACCGCAGGAGGAGGCCGGAGCTCGCACCGATGTCGGCGTTAGGACAACGCCGACGACGCAGAATGCACGAGGGGTTTAAAACGCAACCATGCAACGCCCCCCGAATGACGACGTCCGAAGCTCTCAATACGGTCGTCGTCCCTCCTGCTCCTTCACAGTCTAGGCGATGTCGAGGACACCAAGGATGACGAGAAAAAACATCTAGCTCCCAAAGAGGTTCAAGATGTCAAAAAATTGACAACCTCCAACACACACATACATGGTAGAAAACGCAACGCCAAAAACAGAGGAAAACAGGGGCATTTTCATTCGGTGGTTTTCATCAGTTCAAAGGCAAGACACAGGCAGTAAATGGCTCTGATACCAAATGTAAACATGAACCAAGTGGTAGACATGCATCTCATACAAAATTATTTACGCCAAGATACATGCATTAAACAACATATAAACCGTATATATATGTTAAGCAAAGCAGCGGAAAGTATAACCGAAACCAATATACCTCCAGCCATTGCCTCCACCGTAGATCTGAAAGATTTGTTGAAGATTTGATTATCTATCCTCTTCCTGAAGCAAGCTCGATGGTGTGCTCATTTTTTGCTAGGCGAGGACAGGACCCAAAGAGGTTGTTTTAACAACCAAAACCACTCAATACTCTCTGGCCATCACAGAGAAGAAGAGTCGGGTAGATGGGCAACCAAAAATAGTGGGTAAGGCACATACAACGTGTAAATGGACCACCTTAATAATGAGCATAAAACTTACAATTTGTACATAGGCAGAACATTAAACCTGTCTGAAACAATGAAAAGGTTGACAGGCATACTTTCCACATTTCTAGACCAAGTCAAGATACCAAAACTGAGAAGACCAACTTGGAGTAGAATTGATTTTGTGTTTTAAGCCATTTCACATAACAAAATCCTATAAATAACTTCCCCAGCCACAAACAAGGAGATACGAATTTTTCTTTATCAATTTAAAGCAAAGACAGTTCTCTTATATCTGTTGAGGGAGCTTGAAGTTTTTCATTTCTATTTTTTTTGTTCTTACAGAAATCCTGAATACACGGTTTCAATTCAAAGTTCACCTCAAATGCAGGAAGTTCCAACAGTGGTGAGTAAGCTATGTTTTTGGTTCTTACATAAATCCTGAAGACATAGTTTTACTCCAAAGTTCACCTCAAATGTAAGAAGTTCCAACACTGGTGAGTAAGCTATGTTTTTTTTCTTTCTAGCAGTTGCTATACATAGATTACAACCATTGCATGATCAAGTAATCAATAGGATGAAAATTATTATTACAAAATGAGTGTTAGAAGAACATTCAACTACGACATAAAGAAGTGATTTGAACACCCAGTCCCGTTCAAAGACGAGTAACTGAAGAATATTAACTACTAACAAGAGATAATGACATTTCATGCTTCAGCTTAACAGTTGTGCTATCAGCATGAATGTTGAACGGGAAGGGACAAGGTGGAATTGAAACCATATCAGTCCTAGTTACAGGGAATTGGCCAGTGCCCATTTTGAAAGCAAGGGAACCCTAAAAACCGGTCAAACTCTCTGAAGAGCGTATGAAAAGGAGGTAATTTTTCAGGAGCTTGTGAGAATAATCAGAAGTTGCAAAATCAAAGTGTCAAATATATTCACGTCTTACTGGAGTTGGAATGAATTGTCCTTACAAGGTTCATGCCAAAGAAGGAAGTCTTAGTTTTTGTAAATGACCAGAAGAGCATACATGTAACTTTTTAAACTCTTAATGCTAAGCAGTCGGGAATCTGCATACATTTCCGATCCTGCGAGCACAAATTTCTCATTTTCGATTGAACATCAGCTGAATATCATCTATCCAGCTCCAAAGCCTTCAACATCACATATGAAAACCATCCTCTACTTATTACAGAATAATTGTAATTGCCTTGGCAGAAAAAGTTTATATATCTCTGTCTAGAGCACATAGTCAATAAGTGGAGCCTCCGGCTTTGATAACATAGTCACTTAGTATTGATAACGCCTAAACCACCTCTGGCATTATTTTGCAAGAATTCGTCAACCGAACTCGCAGGTCTGAAATTGATAATCAAGTTGACTAGGAGAAGTCTGCAGGTCTGCACATAAATCAGGCGCCATAAACAAAGCTGATGGTTGGAATTTGTAGGGAACATTAAATGAACAGGTTGATGCACATACTTTCCATGAATCTAGACCAAGTAATGTGTTTAATTGTTAATATATTTAATCATTTACACTTAGTGATTGATGATATGAAAATGCTTAAGATATTCACTTTAATTCGTATATGATTTTAGATACAATTTAGAAGCAAATAAATTAAAGTGAGTCAAAAGTACTGCAATTGAGTTATTTTCTGAAGATCAATTTTTACTTGTCTTCGTCAAGTAAGAAGAAGAAAATTAAAAGACAAGAAAAATGGAATACAATGAAGATGAAAAATTTAAAAGTAAGCATCCAAAAATGAGCCAAAAACGATAGCACATATGAGAGGCAGGAGCAGATGAAACGCAGAAGTTGTGCGTTAAACGCAGACAACGTCTGCGTAATTGAAATGCAGATGTTGTGCATTAAACACAGACTTTATGCGCTTAACGTCAGCGTTTTACTTAAAATGTAGAAGGCAGCAGGTAGGGGAAGAAGCGTGAAGAAGGTTTTAAAGAGGGATGAAACTTATTCGCCCCATCAGCTACAGTAAACAGAGTGGGGCTGCGTCTTGGGTGAGGCTTGCGTGAGGGTCTGTGTTTAATGCAGTTTTTTGCGTTAAATGCATACGTGGAGTACGCATATGAGAAGGATTTAAAGCTATAGTTGCGTCCCAACTGAAGTAACATTTATTTGTCTAATCAAAGTAACAGTGGCGGCATAGTGAAGAGAAGCGTAGCGTGGGCATGAAGAGGGACAGCGTAAGCGTGGAGTGGAGCACAGCAGTGCACAGTAGGGAGTTTCAGCTAGGGATTGGAATGGGGCTGAAGCATTTTTTTTAGAAAAGATCCATAAAGAACTAGACATTTCGACGCCGGTTCGGAGGTGACATCGACATCGACAACTCAGGTTAAGTTTTTTTTATTTTGTTATTTCTTTCTCTCATTAGAAATTGATTGTGTTATCCTATGTTAATTGATTTGGGTTTTGTGTAAAGATAATCAGATTTTCGTTATTGTTCGGTTATTTGTGTATGAACCCGTTGGGTATTGTGAATTGATGATTTTAATGCGTTCATTGAATCGTTAATTGCAAACCCATTGCTAGAATTTTTATATAATTCGTAATTGCTATATTGAAATTCATGTGTAGCGACTAATGATTCGTAATTATTAGTGATAATGTGACCTAGGTTAAATGATGCATCGTATGTAATTGTTACCTTGATTAATCTGTTTTCCTAATTCGTAATGCTACTGCCTAATTAAATCTAGAGATCATATCCTAGGTTGTTCGGTGGTTAGGATTATTTAACGATCGTATCTTAATTAAACAAAATCTAAGAGAAAAATCGGGTTAATTATTAACCTACGATTAATAGTTGCTAGGAGAGGTTAAAGAACAACAAATTAATGAAATATGCTTAATTAGGGTGTAGGCCGAGATTAAACCAAAGAATCGGGTCTCTACCGAATTTCTCACTTTCATCATTTTTTGCATGTTTTCTTTAATTTGTTTTTCTTAGTTAGTTTTATTTTATTTTCTACTTTTAAAAAACAAAACCCTCCCCCTCCTTAAATACCGATTAATTTCATTTCATAAATTTTATACACACTCTCTGTGGGATCGATCTAGACTTACCACTGTTATAGTGGTAGATCTAATTATTTTATTTTAGCTAGCATAACGATGCACGGTCAAGGATGTCAAAATTGAGAAGACCAACTTGGAATAGAATTGACCGTGTGTTTTAGGCTCTGAACCATCAACATGTTGACAGACATAATTTCCACACATCTAGACCAAGTCAAGATATCAAAACTGGGAAGACCAACTTGGAATGGAATTGATTTTGTGTTTTGAGAGATTTAACAGAACAAAATCCTAAAAATAACTTTCCCAGACACCAGACAAGGATATATGAGTTTTTCTTTCTCAATTTATAGCATAGATAGTGTTAGTTCGGATGTTAGTTTGTTATATATTTGAAATAGTCAATTGTTGATAATAGGTGCTAACAGTTAGTTTTTGAATCTCCTGGAAAATAGCAGACTTAGTTGTGCCTCTGTTGTATTTAAACGTGTAAACTGACTGCAGATAGATATACGAGAAAAACCTTATTCTCTACTGCAAACTACTTTCTTCTGAATTTACATGGTATCAGAGCCTCTTTGCTAACTGAGAATCATGGTCAATCCACAAGATCTTGAAAATAATTCTGGAAGGTCTACCCAAAAGGGAGACTCGTCTGGTTCATCCACCGCTGTGCCGGTGCATGAAATCAATGTTGTTCTTACCCCTGAAAAACTTGACGGGTCCAATTATGCAGAGTGGTCCATCAATGCTGAAACTAGTCTGCGGGGACGAAAAAAGTGGGGCTTCATTTCTGGGTCTATACCTAGTCCTACTGATACCGAATCTGCAGAGTATGAGACATGGTTAGGCGAGAATTGTGTCGTCAAAATGATGGTGCTCAATTCTATGACACAACATGTCAGAGGATTGTTCATGAGACTTCGCACTGTAAAGGACGTTTGGGAAGCAGCCAAGGCCACCTATTCTGTGGCTGATGATGCGTCCCGTGCCTACAAAATACACTATGAGATCTTGAATCTCAAACAGAATGGTCGTCTAGTGGTGGACTATTATGCCAAGCTTCTACGAATGTGGCAGGAGCTGGATTCAATTGAACAGTGCCAATTGTTACATCCTAATGATATTGCAATTTATAATAGTTTTTTAAACACTTAAAGAGTGTATAAATTTCTTGCAGGATTGGATCCTAATCTGGATAATGTGAGGGGAAGGGTTCTGTCAGCTACTACTGTGCCTAATTTATAGAATGTTCATGCAACTGTATGTGCAGAAGCGAACCGACTGGACACTATGATGAACTCCGACAAGGGTGCAAATGAAGCAGTTGCTTTGGCTGCAAGAAGGTTCAACCGGAAGGACAAAGGACCTCGACACTATACTCACTGCAGTGGAGATAATCATACTGTGGACAAGTGCTTTAAACTGCATGGTTTTCCAGAATGGCATCCCAAGGGAAAACCAAAGGGAGATGCGTCTGGGAGTACTGCTGCTGAAGACAGTAAAACTGTAACTGCGTTGGCTGCAAAATCAGGTACACCTAAATCTAAAAGTCCTTCTCCTCCTTCTAGTAATAGGGACTGGATTGTTGGCTCAGGGGCCTCAGACCATATAGCCTGTGATGATACAGAATTCACTAAAATGAATCCCTCAATCCATAAGACAACAATCGTTACAGCAGATGTGAGTCTTCTCATGTTGAAGGAATTGGTAATGTAAAATTATCACCTTCACTGTCCCTTGATAATGTTCTTCTTGTGCCTAATATAAACTGTAACCTTCTCTCCATTGGCCAATTAATGAGGCGCATATTTGCCTTGCCTTCGTTTAACTCATTTAATTTGCATATTCGGGACAATCATACTTTGGAGCGATTAGCAATGGTAGAAAAGGGATGGATGTACTATTTGGATTCTTTTTTGATCGAATAAAGTGGAGTTTGCCTTGCAGCCGATGAATGAGGATCGAGAATAGGATCTCAATTTGGTTATGGCATAGAAGATTAGGACACCCTTCTTTTCATTATCTAAAACGATTGTTTCCTTCTTTGTTTGATGGTATTGATTTGAGTCAGTTATTGTGTGAAACTTGTGTTTTATCAAAGAACAAGAGAACTGTTTTTCGTGCATCGGACTCATTTTCCAAATTACCTTTCGATTTGATTCATATGGACGTCTGGGGTCCAGCCCCCTCAGGATCACACAATAATATGCGATATTTCTTGATATTAATTGATCACTGTACAAGAGTTATGTGGGTTTTATTAAATTCTAAAAGTGATGCATGTTCAGTTATTCAAAGTTTTGTCAGATTAGTTCAAACTCAGTTTCAAGTGATAGTAAAAATTTCAAGTCTGACAATGGTGGTGAGTTTGTGTCTCATAACTTGAGAAATTTCTTCAATGAAACAGGAATATAACATCAAACGTCATGTCCTTTCTCACCCCAACAAAATGGGGTTGCAGAAAGGAGGAATCAAATTATTTTGAACATAGGAAGGTCTCTTTTAATTGACAGTTCTGTTCTTAAACGTTTTTGGCCAGAGGCTATACTCACTACTGTATATCTCTAATGGGATATGGAGTTTCACAAAAAGGATATAAAGTTTATGATCCTGAGTCTAGGAATTTTTTTGTTACAATGGATGTTATTTTCAATGAGAAAGAAATGTTTTACAAAGCTGACTCTTCGCTTCAGGGGGAGAGTGTGAGTTCTAGAATCTCATAATTTGGTAGTAATTATTAAAATAGTGGTGGTGGTATTAGTATTATTGTTCCTGATAAACGAGTTGGTTGTGAAAATTCAAAATGTTTGAATGCTGAACCTGTGAGCACTGGTTTAGGAAGTCCAGTTGAATATGAAAATAGTCCGTGTTTAGATAGTGATAATGTGGGGGATACGAGTTGTGATATGACTCAAACAACTCAGATCAATTCTGATCCTAACTCAGTAGGTGAAGCTGTGCATTTAAATGAGCAAGTCGTAATCGGTCTAATGCAGTTCAACCTTTGCCTACTACTACAATGTTGCCAAATGAGGTATGTTCAGATATATGTGAGTGCATTGAGGTACCTAGTGTAATACCCTTGTTCTGAACCGAATTTAATACACCATCTGCTACTATTATTGAACTGAGCACGAAATTAATATTTACGAACCTACACTGAACCTAATCATCACGTACTGCTTTGTTAATGAACCCGAGCCATATCAATTACCTCCTCGCATTAATAGAGGAAAACCTCCTGCACGTTTTGAGCCTGACTTTACCTCCAAAGCTAAGTACCCAATAGTGAATTATGTAGATACTCACAGGTTGTCTGCGTCTTTTTTTTTTTGAAAATTAAAGAAAGAATATATTACCAAAAAACAGAGTATGCTACAATGAACAAAAATCACAGCTTACAAAGAATCAATGGGAACCAACCCCTATTTCCCAAGAACACAAACGGGCAACAAACCAACCACGAATCACAAAAACCAACGTGACCTCATAGCTAGACTTAGAGAATCCTGCTTCCCAGACACAAGGAGGGCCTCCCGAATCGAATTGAAAATATGATCAGCCAGCACATATTGATGCCGCTCGACTTGCTGATAAATGCGTTTGTTCCTCTCGTGCCAAATGTGATAAAGGGCCATCTGAAACGAGGCTTTGATAAAGAAGCCATCCTGCCTACTTGGAGTAGATAAACGAATAACCTCTTGCAAAATAGCACTCCATTCAAAGACAACATTCAAGTTACCTAATAAATGCACTATCCTACTCCACACCGCTTTGGAATACTCACATTCAAGAAACAAATGGCCCCTACTTTCATGAACCAGTTTGCACAACACGCAAATAGGATCAAAGGTACCAACCACCGATCCTTAGTACGCAGACGATTTTTAATAGCAAGCCATAAGAAGAAAGTAGATTTGGGACATAATACCTGTCGCCAAACAACAGCAGCCCAAGGCACCTTCTCACCCACCTCCCTCCCCAAGCTACTTGCAGAAGCGGTAGAGAAGTTGCCATCTGAAGCAGCAACCCAACGCATCGAGTCCGGAATGCTAGACAAGGTAAGGTCGCCCAGAATGTTATCAAGAAGATGGCCAAATCTGTGACCAATCAGACGATCACCCTCCCCCACGACCCACGAAATTGAAGCAACCATGGGGACCTGATTTCGGACCCCCAGAAGCTTGACTTGATCCCACAAAGGACTATTCACATGCCAATTGTCAAACCAGAAAAAGGTGTTCTCACCATTGCCAATTCTATTCCTAAGGATAGGATATATCAAGGGTCGCAAAGACAGAAGACTTCAAAAGAACCAAGAGAAGGAATGCCTAACTTGGAGAGCCCAGAAGCTCTGGCCCTGCAGCCTATACACTTGTAACCATTTGACCCACAATGCCTCCTTGTCCACAAATAAACGCCAAATACGTTTCATGAGTAGACTGCGCTGTAGAAGAGTCAAAGAGAGAATGCCTAAACCCCCATACTCCCGGGGAAGAACAAGCTCACTCCATTTAACCTTTGTACCTTTGCACTCCGCATGCTTGCCAGTCCACAAAAAAGCTTTGAGTATCCGCTCCATTTCCTTAGTCACTCTCTTAGGTACGACAACAAGAGCAACCAAGTGCACGCTCAGGTTATTCAGGACGGAGATAATGAGGCTAACTCTAGCGGCATAGGAAAGGAACCGATTCTGCCACGCATTGATCCGACTCTTCAGATTTTCTATCAAAGGCGAGAAATCAGAATACCGAGGCTTACCTGAGGTGATAGGAACACCTAGATATCTGAAAGGAAGGCGTGAAGGAAACCCACCACCACGCGACAAAGCTCCTCACGGTTGGGAACATCCGAGGAAATAAACAAAGCACTCTTATGGGAGTTGACTCGCAGCCCCGACCAGTGAGAGAAGGTGTCCATCAAGTTCAGCAACATAGTAATCACATGGGGCTCAGCCTTGCCTAGTAAGATCACATCATCCGCATACAGAAGGTGAGACAGCTTCAATTCTTGACCTAGGTAATGGTACTGATATGACCCATTACATTGCACCAAAGTGTTAAGTAATCCAGACAACCCCTCCATTGTGAGCGTGAATAAGTAAGGGGAGAGAGGATACCCTTGCCTTATCCCTCGCTGAGGCTTAAAGGGCAACGTAGGCAGACCATTAACAAGAACACTCAGAGACGACGTTTGGATACACTGCAAAAGCCAATTACAAAACCTCTGGGGCAACCCAATGCCCAGCATATAGTCCAGCAAGTAATCCCAATCCACAGTATCAAAAGCTTTATATAAGTCGAGACGCAAGGCACAGCTTTGGATCTTCTTCCCAGAATGGTAGTCCCCCAGCAGCTCTTGAAGTAGCAAGACATTATCCCCTATATTCCTGGATGGAAGGAATGCCCCTTGAGCCTTGCCAACAACCTCACCAAAAACCCCCTTCAGACGCTCCGCTAAAAGGGAAGCGATGATCTTGTGAGCGGTAGTGCAAAGACGAAATAGGTCGAAATCAGCATGTCTTTGTCGGGATGATCCTTCTTAGGAATTAAGAAGATATAGGAATGGTTAATCTCACGCAGAGGCGACGGATGCAAAGAACTCAAGCACAGCCTCCGTAACCAGTTGACCCGTAATGTCCCACGTTTTTTGAAAAAAAAACCGACCGAAAACCCATTAGGCCCGGGAGCTTTGGAGCTATTCATGCGAAACAATACCTCCTTCACCTGCTGTGCCGTGAAAGGGGACATGAGGGAATCCAATCAATCTTGACTAAGAGTATGATGCAGAACATTTCGAACCCCAAATCCTCCCCGCCACACCTCAGAATTACGACTCATAAGCTGAACAAAAAAATCTCGAATGTGCGCCGACACCTCACGTGGCCACGTCGAATGATACCTCCGAGTCAATCAATTCCAAAATTGTGTTAATATTCCTCCGGGCCAGTATTGCAGCATGAAAAAACTTTGTGTTGCGGTCCCCTTCTCTCAACCAGGTTTGTCTAGCCTTTTGTCTAAGGATAGAGTCATTAAGAACTAAGGCCTCCTGGTATTTATTCAAGGCATCGGATTCAAGTAACCGAAGGCGGGGATTATGAGGCTCCCCATAACACCGTTGCTGCAAATCAGCTAAATGCGCTCGTAAGTCCTGAAGCCTACTAGATCTCTGCTGACTGAACAATTTGATCGCTCTTTTAGCAAACCGGAGTTTCTGCATCAGCTGAAAGCCCTGAACCTCTATCCTCCAAACCTGTGCAATCAAATCCATAAAGCCCTCGGCTTGCAACAAGCCATTGAAGAAGCGAAAGGGGGCACTAGGTCTGGCGTGAGCCTCCTGGTGATGGATGATAATTGGCGTGTGGTCCGAGAAGACCGGGTCGCCAAATTCCACTGCATCAAACAGAAAAGAGTGGAGCCAATGCGGATTCGCCAGCGCGATCAAGCTTCTTCCGAATGAACATGCTACCTTGTTGCTTGTTTTCCCAAGTGAACCATCTACCACTGCCTCGAAGATCAGTGAGTTCAGTATTATCAAACAGATTCTGTAACTCCCCCCTGCTCCACCATGAAATCTCGCTCCTCCCTCAACCTCAGAAGCGAATAACCAACAATTAAAATTGCCAGCAACCACCCACGGGCCTCGAATCTCCGAATGGAGCTCCCGCAAATCTGACCACATAGTAGCCCGCTGGAAAGCAAAGTTAGAAGCATACACAAGGGTAACAGAGTAGAGGTCCGTACGAGGTTACAGCGGCGAAGATCCAGAATCTGGTCACTCATCATGGTCGATTGAACCGAAATTTTTGCAGAATTAAACCAACAGAGAATACGTCCATTATAGTGATGTGCATGGTTAGAAATGAGCCACCAGTGAGACCCCAAAAAAGATAAACCCTTCCTGACCACTGAAGCCTTGATCTTAGTCTCCAGTAATCCTACCAAAATAGGGTTTACCAAAGCTACGAGTTGTTTCACCATTTGCTGTTTGAGGGGGTCATTGAGCCCCCTCGTGTTCTAAACTAATAAGGACATAATCAAAATAGGCACTCTGGGGAGATAACCCCTCGGTGCTTTTTCTTCTTTGCTTTCTTCTTAGCTGTAGTCTGCTTAGGATTGGCCGAACTCGGAGAGAGCTCCCCGTCTTCACGGACGTCACCAGAGGCGTTCGCAAGAGTTACAGGAAGGGCAGACAGTCCCGCTTAGGTTGTCTGCGTCTTATGCTTTCTTTGTGTCCAATATCTCTTCGGTCTCTATTCCTAGTTGTTGGTAGGAGGCATTGGACGATCCTAGGTGGACAGAAGCGATGGAAGAAGAACTGAATGCCTTGGATAAAACGCTACACAGGAGATTGTTGATGCACTGAAGGAAAGACTGCAATTGGATGCCGGTGGGTTTATGTGATCAATTACAATGCAGATGGGAGTATTGAAAGGTACAAAGCTCGATTGGTTGCGAAAGGATACACTCAGATGTATGGTGTTGATTATCGAAACCTTTGCACGGTTGCAAAATTGAATCTGAGAAAATTATTCTCTCCTGGCGGTGTCTTATGATTGGCCATTGCTTCAGTATGATGTTAAAAATGCATTCCTTAATGGAGAACTTACTGAAGAGGTTTATATGGAGCTGCCTCCGGGTGTGAAGCGATTTGCAGGCTCTAATAAGGTCTGCAGGCTTAAAAAGGCGCTCTATAGACTAAAACAATCACCTAGAGCGTGGTTTGGAAGGTTTACATGTTTTATGAAGAAGATTGGATATAAACAGTGTAATGGTGATCATACTCTATTATATAAAAGGCGTGGTAACCTTGTTACTTTATTACTCATCTATGTAGATGATATGATTTTGACTGGCAGTGACATACATGAGATGAATGAATTGCAGTCTAAGCTGGCCTCAGAGTTTGAAATGAAGAAACTTGGTGATTTGCGATATTTCTTGGGCATAGAAGTAGTAAGATCAAGGCATGGAGTTTTTACATCACAACGAAATCGTCTAGACTTGCTCAAAGCTGCGGTATGTTAGATTGTTGTCTATAGATACTCTGTTGGAGAGAATAAGAAAATGTCTCAATATCTCGATGAGGAACAGGTTGATCGTGGAGAATACTAGCATCTGGTAGGAGATTAATCTATTTATCACATACCGGACGGATATAGCTTATCACGATGAGTTTAGTAAGCCAAGACATGCATAATCCCGAGTCTCTCATAAAATTGCAGTTGAAAGGATCTTGAGATATTTAAAATCCTGTCTAGGAAAAGGTATTTTTTATTCTAAGTGTGATTTATTAAAAGTGCATGCCTATACTGATGCAGATTGGGCGGGGTGCGTTGACGACAGGAGGTCAACTTTCGATTACTTTGTTTTTGTTGGTGGTAATCTGGTGTAACATCCCATTACTAGAGGGAAGGGTAGGATGGTAAATGTGAGTGACTAATGAGAGTTAGGGATGTATTCTACATGTTCATGCATAACTTGCTACATACTTATACTTGATTGTTGCACATGAAAATAATTGTACATGCATTCATGAATAATTCCGGGTATAATTGGAATGATTTGAGAATCTTGAATGTTATTACATTGAAAATATTATGGGTTCGTGAAATCTTGATATTTTGAATTTTGGTGGAATTATTGTATTTGTATATGTTGGTGAAGTTATAGAGTATTGAGTATTGAGAGAAATATATTTATAGTAGGAAACAAGAAATAAATTAAATAAAGATTTGGAGATAGTTGGGTTGTAAAGATGATTGTTGTATTGGAAAGAGGGGAACTAAATGGAGTTAGTTTCCAAAGAAACTAAGTTAGAGTTTAAGCATTTAGAAAGTAACATGTGTCACTTAGACCTTGTAATCTAGCTAGAAGTAGGTCTCTATTCCTTGAGAGTTGACAGGTTAAGTCTTGTCCAAGTCTCTTTTTCATTCTCATCTTTCTAAAACTTCTCTCTTCGAAACACAGAGTTTTCCAGCAAAATATCTTCTAAGGGACTTCTTTGTTCTTCCTTTCTTTCACCAACCTTACTTTTCCATTCGTGTCATCTACTTTAAGGAAAAACCAGAAGCTGATCATTTCACTAAGTGAACAAAACGATGTGGAGTTTAGGGCTTGAAGATTTTGGAGTTTTCATGGAGGTAAGTGTTAGAAATCCCTCCTTGTTGGAGATTTGTGAAATCTGGTTGATAGATTCTGTCATCTGCATGGAAAATGTACTTCATGTGTTTTTTATTAAATACTGGTTAGTTGGGGAGAAATAAATTCAGTTATAGTGTTAAATTAGTTTTTGAGAAGACTTTTGGTGTTTGATGACGTAAAGTGTCGAAAGTTAGAAAGTCTGGAAAATTTCTCACTGAGTATGTTTCAGTATTTTAGCCATAACTTTTTCTGTGGTTGTCCAAACGAGATGATTCTTAATTCGGAGTAAACTAGGAATATATGGTTACAATTCGTATGAAGACATCTAATTTCATTTCTGTCTTTAAGAATCTCAAAAGTTGTCACGAAGTTGAGAACTGGGTGCAGGATGTTGAGAGTTGAGCAAAAATTCATGTTCCAACTTCGGGAGGAAATTTGGACCTGATTAAGATAGATTCTGGCAAAGTTGCCTTCTTAAAAGTTGTAGATAATTCTTTTATCTTTCTAATGGTATAAATTTTGTAAATTTTGGACATCGGAGTCAAAAGTTATGCGACTTATAAGTGGAGACGTTCGGGCCTTGAGAAAAGCAGGCTTATAAAGCGGCATTTATAAAAGTAGACACGTAAAAGCGAGACGATAAAAGCAGCGCATAAAGCGGACCCATAAAAGCAGGCGCATAAAAGCATAAAAGCAAAGCGCATAAAAGTAGACGCGTAAAAGTAGACGCAGAATTGAGGCGCAAAAACAAGCTGTACTCTTTTGGTCATAACTTCTTCTAGACCTCCAAATGACCTGATTCTTGAAGCATTGGATTCCTAACATATTTATTTATCTCTACACAAAAGCTATGGTCTTTGGTATTAAATTGGAAATGATTGACTGAATCAAGTAAGGGTGCAGGTGGAAGGAGTATGAATTGGATATTTTCTTGAATGTGTTTGATATTTTGATGATATCTTTGTCTATAGGATTCCAATTGAGGTGATTCTTAATTTGTAGTGAACTAGAGTAATAGGGCTACAAATTATATGAAGGACTAAATCTTGATCGGTCTCTAAGGTGTTCAATTACTGGATGGAAGTGGGATATAATACTGCGATTTGGAGAGGAGCGATCGAAAATGTTTGAGGTACATCTTTGAAACTACCAAACCAAATTGAGTGATTTTGGTGTTAATGGAAAGATAAAAGATAGAGGAACACTTTTATAAGAGAAAGTAGGCTCAAATTATGCAAGTTTTACCTTCTAATTAAACATGAACAGTGGACCCGAAAGTTAGAGTTTGGAGAAAGATCTGAAATGGTTCATTGGACTATGAAATTGGGTTCAAATGGTTTATGGAGATTTAAATCTCACAGAATGAGGCTAGTTAAGTGAGTTTTGATAGTTGAATGTCTTGTGATGAAATTGATGGATTGATACCCGGGATAGTCATGAATATGCATTGTACATATTTCATTTCATTCATGTGCATTATTAAACACTTATGATTGTTCAAAATTGTGATATATGTATATGTTATTTGTTATAGAGGAGCCATTGGAGCGTCAACCTCCAGGCGTTCTGGATCTTCGAGGCATTAACCGGGAGAAACTTGTGAGTAACCTAGGCGGTCTCACTCAATTAATTGTTTGCTTTAGAATATGTTTTGAATGAGTTGTTTAAGTGCTCGACCATGCGAAAATTGTGAATGTGCATGAGTGCAAAAGTGTGCTAAGCATTTCTCTTGAATTGGGACTAAGGTCCGATGATAAATGTGATCAAAACGTGAATGTGCATCCATGTGTTTGACTGAGGTTATGCTATGTGAAACATTCATTACATGTATGCATGAAAGATAAAGAAAGTTATGACCGGAGTTGCAGATTAAGGGCTAAAAGCTCGGAATGTGAATAGAGCCTTGGGCTCAGCGATATCTCCCGGCATCTGAAGAGATATGAGGCGTTATTCGACTAAGCTCGACATCCATTAAGGGATGAGCTGGACAAAAAAAAGGCACTCGGTCATAACGACAATAATAAATGAAAGTGAGTATCACGTGCATTGCCAATTATAATTGCTGTGTGTTTTATATGTGCGATAATGTGATACATTGTGAATATGTAATGGAGTGAACATTGTGTTATGTGCGATAAGATGATGCATGAATTGAGTGAACCATCGATGATGGTTACCTCATTGAGTTCGCAAAACTCACCAAAATTGCAACGTTATCTTTTCAGGACCGAGAGACGACTCTAGTTGCTAAAGAGGATCTACTAGTCGAGTAGATTGCGATTGAAGATAGAGGTCATGGCTCAAAGGTCGGTCAGCTGGGGATCTTTTGGGTGGTTTAGATAATTTTGATACACTTTCCTCATTCACGTAGTACTATTGTATTAGGTTTTCTGATGATGTACATGCGGATATTGTGGACAGAAAATGTAGACTTTCATTTTTGTGAAATGTAATGAGGAAAAAGTGGGTTTGCAATATATATTGTGATCTTCTTATGATGCTTTTCAAGTGAATTATGTTACCATGCCTTTTGAAGGGAGTGTAGTGATCGATCGTAGCGTGCCCTCATCGTAGGATATGTGCCGGAATGACCTCTGGGTATCCCGGTGGATACCCTGCTGTAAGGGGGCGTTACATTTAGGTGGTGTTAGAGTATGGTTTAGCATCTGTTGGGACTTATAGGAATGATAAACATGAAATATCTTGAGTAATGAGGATAATGATTGAAGTTATCATTTGTTATAGGTCTTCCGCCCTAGGTGATCAGATTGATCAACCCGCTGACCAAGGATCTATAGGAGCCAGTAGAGAGTCCTCGGTACCTCAATCCGAGGGGTTACCTCCTAGAGTTCCCGAGAGAAGAGAGAGGAGGTATGATAGGCTACGAAAGCAGGGAGCTGTGGACTTCTATGGTAGCACAGACCCTGCTGAGGCCGAGGGATGGTTAGAGAGGACAGAGAGAGTATTTGATCAGATGGATTGCGAGCCCGATGAGAGGTTCGATTATCACGGTGTCTCTTTCTGAGGCCTAGCTTACGGTGTTGGAAGGCTATTCAGCGGTACCACCGGGCCTTGTCGATTGAAGTGAGAAGACTTTACGAGAGTCTTGAGAGACAACTACATGCCCAAGGTCTACTTGGACATGAAGATGCAAAGTTCTTGGGCTGAAGCAGGGCAAGATGTCAGTGGCGGACTATGAGGTCCGATTTAATGAATTGATGGGTTATGCTACTGCTCTGATTCCTATAGAGGAAGACAAGTGCAGGAGGTTTGAGAATGGGCTTAATATGGAGATCAGATCAAGGTTGGCGAGGTCAGATATAGGCACTTTCACTGAGTTGAGAGCTGCATCAATCAGAATTGAACAGCTAATGAAGGAGAAGCAAGCAAAGATCGGGCAAAGGTCTAGAAGAAAGAGGCCTAGTGAGAGTCAAGGCAGTTCTGGCAGGAGTTTTAGTAAGCGCCGAGTAGACCATTCAGATCATCGTGGATTTAGGCAGTCAGAATGGGAATTAGAGGTAGATCTACAGGTGGTGGGGGGGCAGGTATAGTGCAAAACCAATGCCCCTATGTGATTATTGTGGAAAAGGCACGGTGGAGAGTGTTCAATGTGTGGGAGCTTGTTTGGCTTGTGGCTCCTTGAACACAAAATTAGAAATTGTCCGGTTGTTCTTTAGAACTCGATCTGTTGTTAGTGGGAGATCCGGAGTGATCTCTGATTCGAGAGAGAGAGGTGGTGGATCAGACGAGAGAGGTAAAGGTAGAGATAGAGGGAGGCTGGGAGTTCTTCCATGAGGATCTGCAGTCAGGGCACCGACCACGATCTCGAGGCGAGTCATGCCATGACTAGGCGGGAGGCCCAGACTCACCAGATGTGGTTGCAGTGCGCTTCTTGTTTATGATTTGGAGGCATTTGCCTTGCTAGATCCAGGATCCACACTCTTTCATTGCACCGCATTTGGCATGTAGACGCATTGTGATAGAGAGTTCTTGCGGTATGGGCTAGAGGTGAGTACACCTCAGGTATACCTCTTGTTATTGGTGAGGTATCTGAGGGTGCTTAGTTAAGGTTGATCAGTAGAGTCAAGGCGGACTGATTGTATTACAGTTGAGAGAGATAGATGTGATCTTAGGCATGGATTGGCTCGCTTGCCCATAGGGCCATCATGAGCTATTACACTAAGGAGGTAGTATTAGAATCTCTGGTCGACTGAAGCGATATTCGGAGGAATTAGTCGGCGGTGCCACCTAGGATGATATCCTTCATGAGTGCATTGAGGTTGATCTGAGGAGGATGTGGGGCTTATCCGCCCACATTATTGATACTAGGGTTGAGCGAGCATTGAGGACATTCCGATGGTTAAGAATTTCTGGAGGTGTTTCTCGAGGAGTTACTGGTTTACCACCGGATCGGAAGCGAGTTCACAATTGATCTGGTTCGAGTGCTACTCTATATCCATTTCCCATATAGGATACACTGTGGGCGAAGGAGCTGGCTTCGATTCAAGAAGTTGTTGGAAAAGGGTTTCATAAGGCCTAGTGTTTCACCTTGGGGGCGCCGGTGTTGTTTGTGAAGAAGAATGATGGGACTTTGAGGTTATACATTGATTATAGGCAACAATCGGGTGGCCGTGAAGAACAAGTATCCGTTGCCTAGAATTGATGACTTGCTTGACCGATTCGAGGAGCTCGGTATTTACTAAGCTAGATCGAGATCGGTATTACCGATTGAAGATAGCGGAGGTGATATACCTAAGAGTGCATTGGGGGCGGTATGGGCCTTATGAGTTCTAGTGATGCCGTTTGGGTTAACTAATGCCCGTGACTTTTATGGCCTTGATGAATAAGGTGTTCCAACCTACTGGATCGATTTGTAATTGTGTTCATTAGCGATATCTTGGTGTATTCAAAGAGTAGAAAGGAGCATCTTTGAGCATTTAAGAATTATTTCTGATTATGAGAGAGAAACAATTGTATGCCAAATTTAGTAAGTGTGAATTTTGGCTAGATCAAGTTGTATTTTGGGACATATAGTGGTGGAGATGGCATCTGGTAGATCCAAAGAAGGTAGAGGCAATTATGAATTAGGAAGCTCAGAAATGTATGCGAGATCAAGCTTCCTAGGATTAGCGGATATTACCGAAGATTTATTGAGGGCTTTTCCTTGATCTCGGCCCCTCTGACTAAACTTCTGAGGAAGAATGTAGTGCTTAGATGGAGTGAGGAGTGTCAGAAGAGCTTTGAGGAGTTGAAACATCGACTGACTATCACACCGGTGTTGACTATTCCATCAGGGATTGGAGGATATGTGGTATATAGTGATGCTTCGCATCAAGGTTTAGGATGTGTACTGATGCAGCATAGTAAGGTGATCGCCTATGCATCGAGACAATTAAGGTCTCACGAGATTAATTATCCGGTACACGATTTAGAGCTAGCTGTAGTTGTCTTTGCTCTAAAGATTTGGAGACATTATTTGTATAGGGAGACTTTCCAGATATATACTGATCATCAGAGTCTGAAATATTTGATGAGTCAAAAGGAGCTAAACTTGAGGCAAAGAAGGTGGATTGAGTTATTAAAAGATTATGATTGTACTATTGAGTACCACCCAGGGAAGGCTAATGTGGTGGCAGATGCTTTGAGCAGGAAGTCTAATGTTAGTACAGCTCAGATTTAGTTATCAAGGTTACCTAATCTGATTCATTTGAGAGCTTTAAATGTAGAGTTGAATCTGGAGCAAGATGAGGCACTAGTTGCTACTTTGAAGTTGAGGCCAATGCTACATGATAGAATCAGAAGAGTACAGAACAAAGATCCTGATATGGTAAAGCTTATAGAGAAAGTGAAGGCAAATCCGGAGTCCGAGTTTGAGTTGAGGGATGAGACTTTGTGGTTGAGACTTAGGCTATGTGTACCTAATGTAGATGATTTGAGGAAGGAGATCCTTGAGGAAGCTCATATGACCGCCTATGTTATGCATCCTGGTACTACTAAGATGTATAACACATTGAAGCAACATTTTTGGTGGCCTGGAATGAAGAAGCAAGTAGCTGAGTACATGTTAAGATGTATGATGTGCCAGCAAGTGAAGGCGGAGCATCAGGCTCCCGTAGGGAAGTTGAATTCGTTACCCATTCCGGAGTGGAAATGGGAACGGATCACTATGGACTTCATCATGGGTTTGCCTAAGACTCCGAGGTAGCATGATGCTATTTGGGTCATAGTGGACCGGTTGACTAAATCGGCCCATTTCTTACTAGTGAGAGAGAATAACTCACTTAATCAGTTGGCTCAGAAGTATGTGAATGAGGTGGTGAGACTGCATAGAGTGCCAGTGTCCATAGTATCATACAGAGATCCTAGATTTACTTCGAGATTTTGGAAGAGCTTGCAGACTGCCATGGGAACTAAGTTGAACTTCAGTATAGTGTTTCATCCTCAAACAGATGGACAGAGTGAGAGGACAATTAAAACGGTTGAGGATATGCTTAGAGCTTGTGTATTGGAGTTTAGAGGAACTTGGGATCAATATATGGCATTGATAGAGTTTGCCTACAATAACCACTACCACAGTAGTATCAGAATGGCACCGTATGAGGCACTATACGGTAGGAAATGTCGGTCGCCATTATATTGGGATGAAGAGGGCTTGAGAATGATGGAAGGCCCAGAGTTGATACATGACATAGTGGATAAGGTGAAGTTGATCCGAAGCCGAATCAAAGTGGCTCAGGATAGGCAAAAGAGTTATGTGGATCAACATCGACGTGATATGGAGTACAGTGTAGGAGATAGAGTATTTTTTAGAGTGTCACCCTGGAGGGGAGTTTTGAGATTCGGTAAAAAGGTTAAGTTGAGCCCTAGGTACATTAGTCCTTATGAGATCATTGAGAGGATAGGACCTTTGGCCAATAAGTTGGCTTTACCAAATGAGATGTCTCAATTGCATAATGTGTTCCATGTGAGTATGCTCAGAAGATACTGATCGGATCCGACACATGTGATACCAGCTCAGGAGATTGAGGTTGCTAGTAACTTAAGCTATGTTGAGGAGCCGATCGAGATTGTGGGATCACGAATTAAGCAGTTGAGGAACAAGGTTATCCCTTTGGTAAAAGTCCTTTGGAGGAACCACTCAACTGAAGAAGTAACATGGGAGACAGAGGAGCATATGAGGAGACAAAATCCCCACCTATTCGAGCCAGCAGGTAAGAATTTTGAGGACGAAATTTCTTTAAGGAGGGGAGAGTTGTAACATCCCATTATTAGAGGGAAGGGTAGGATGGTAAATGTGAGTGACTAATGAGTGTTAGGGATGTATTCTACATGTTCATGCATAACTTGCTATATACTTATACTTGATTGTTGCACATGAAAATAATTGTACATGCATTCATGAATAATTCCGAGTGTAATTGGAATGATTTGAGAATCTTGAATGTTATTACATTGAAAATATTATGGGTTAGTGAAATCTTGATATTTTGAATTTTGGTGGAATTATTGTATTTGTATATGTTGGTGAAGGTATGGAGTATTGAGAGAAATATATTTATAGTAGGAAACAAGAAATAAATTAAATAAAGATTTGGAGATAGTTGGGTTGTAAAGATGATTGTTGTATTGGAAAGAGGGGAACTTAATGGAGTTAGTTTCCAAAGAAACTAAGTTAGAGTTTAAGCATTTAGAAAGTGACTTGTGTCACTTAGACCTTGTAATCTAGCTAGAAGTAGGTCTCTATTCCTTGAGAGTTGACAGGTTAAGTCTTGTCCAAGTCCCTTCTTCATTCTCATCTTTCTAAAACTTCTCTCTTCGAAACACAGAGTTTTCCAGCAAAATATCTTCTAAGGGACTTCTTTGTTCTTCCTTTCTTTCACCAACCTTACTTTGCCATTCGTGTCATCTACTTTAAGGAAAAACCAGAAGCTGATCATTTCACTAAGTGAAGTACGAAAACATGTGGAGTTTAGGGCTTGAAGATTTTGGAGTTTTCAGCAGGTAAGTGTTAGAGAAATCCCTCACTGTTGGAGATTTGTGAAATACAGTTGATAGATTACTGTCATCTGCATGGAAAATGTACTTCATGTGTTTTTTTTAAATACTGGTTAGTTGGGGAGAAATAAATTCAGTTATAGTGTTAAATTAGTTTTTGAGAAGACTTTTGGTGTTTGGTGACGTAAAGTGTCGAAAGTTAGAAAGTCTGGAAAATTTCTCACTGAGTATGTTTCAGTATTTTAGCCATAACTTTTTCTGTGGTTGTCCAAACGAGATGATTCTTTATTCGAAGTAAACTAGGAATATATGGCTACAATTCGTATGAAGACATCGAATTTCATTTCTGTCTATAAGAATCTCAAAAGTTGTCACGACGTTGAGAACTAGGTGTAGGATGTTGAGAGTTGAGCGAAAATTCATGTTTCAACTTCGGGAGAAAATTTGAACCTGATTAAGATAGATTCCGGCAAAGTTTTCTTCTTGAAAGTTGTAGATAATTCTTTTATCTTTCTAACGGTATAAAGTTTGTAAATTTTGGACATCGGAGTCAAAAGTTATGCGTCTTATAAGTGGAGACGTTCTGGAAGCAAAAAAGCAGACGCATAAAAATAGACGCATAAAAGCAGACGCATAAAAGCAGACGCATAAAAGTAGACGCAGAAAAACAGACGCATAAATGTAGACACATAAAAGTAGACGCAGAAAAGCAGACGCATAAAAGCAAACGCATAAAAGTAGACGCAGAACTGAGACGCAAAAACAAGCTGTACTCTTTTGGTCATAACTTCTTCTCTAGACCTCCAAATGACCTGATTCTTGAAGCATTGGATTCCTAACATATTTATTTATCTCTACACAAAAAGCTATGGTCTTTGGTATTAAATTGGAAATGATTGACTGAATCGAAGTAAGGGTACAGGTGGAAGGAGTATGAATTGGATATTTTACTGAATGTGTTTCAGTATTTTAATGATATCTTGGTCTATAGAATTCCAATTAAGGTGATTCTTAATTTGTAGTGAACTAGAGTAATAGGGATACAAATTATATGAAGGAGCTGAATCTTGATACGGTCTCTAAGGTGTTCAATTACTGGATGGAAGTCGGATATAATACACTGATTTGGAGAGGAACAGTCTGAAAATGTTTGAGGTACATCTTTGAAACTAACTAACCAAATTGAGTGATTTTGGTGTTAATGGAAAGATAAAAGATAGAGGAACACTTTTCTAAGAGAAAGTAGGCTCAAATTATGCAAGTTTTACCTTCTAATTAAACATGAACAGTGGACCCGAAAGTTAGAGTTTGGAGAAAGATCTGAAATGGTTCATTGGACTATGAAATTGGGTTCAAATGGTTTATGGAGGTTTAAATCTCACAGAATGAGGCTAGTTAAGTGAGTTTTGATAGTTGAATGTCTTGTGATGAAATTTATGGATTGATACCCGGGATAGTCATGAATATGCATTGTACATATTTCATCTCATTCATGTGCATTATTAAACACTTATGATTGTTCAAAATTGTGATATATGTATATGTTATTTGTTATAGAGGAGCCACTGGAACGCCAACCTCCAGACGTTGCTGGATCTTCCAGGCATTAGCTTCGGGAGAAACTTGTGAGTAACCTAGACGGTCTCACTTAATTAATTGTTTGCTTTAGAATATGTTTTGAATGAGTTGTTTAAGTGCTCCAACCATGCGAAAATTGTGAATGTGCATGAGTGCAAAAGTGTGCTAAGCATTTCTACTGAATGCCGGACTAAGGTCCGATGATAAATGTGATCAAAACATGAATGTGCATCCATGTGTTTGACTGAGGTTATGCTATGTGAAACATTCATTACATGTATGCATGAAAGATAAAGAAAGTTATGACCGGAGTTGCCAGATTAAGGAGCTAAAAGCTCGGAATGTGAATAGAGCCTTGGGCTCGAGCGCGACTGTCCCCTACATCTACAAAGAGATATGAGACGTTATTCGACTAAGCTCGACATCCATTAAGGGATGAGCTGGACAAAAAAAGGCACTCGGTCATAACGACAATAATAAATGAAAGTGAGTCTCACGTGCATTGCCAATTATAATTGCTGTGTGTTTTATATGTGCGATAATGTGATACATTGTGAATATGTAATGGAGTGAACGTTGTGTTATGTGCGATAAGATGATGCATGAATTGAGTGAACCATCGATGATGGTTACCTCATTGAGTTCACAAAACTCACCAAAATTGCAACGTTGTCTTTTGAGGACCGAGAGACGACTCTAGTTGCTAAAGAGGATTTACTAGCCGAGTAGATTGCGATTGGAGATAGAGGTCATGGCTCAAAGGTCGATCAGCTGGGGATCTTTTGGGTGGTTTAGATAATTTTGATACACTTTCCTCATTCACGTAGTACTATTGTATTAGGTTTTCTGATGATGTACATGCGGATATTGTGGACAGAAAATGTAGACTTTCATTTTTGTGAAATGTAATGAGGAAAAAGTGGGTTTGCAATATATATTGTGATCTTCTTATGATGCTTTTCAAGTGAATTATGTTACCATGCCTTTTGAAGGGAGTGTAGTGATCGATCGTAGCGTGCCCTCATCGTAGGATATATGCCGGAATGACCTCTGGGTATCCCGGTGGATACCCTGCGGTAAGGGGGCGTTACATCTAGTGAGTTGGAGAAGTAAGAAGCATAATGTAGTGTCTCGATCCAGTGCAAAGGCCGAGTTTCGTGGAATGGCCTTGGGAATCTGTGAAATTTTGTGGGTTTATAATCTTCTCACTGAGATTGGAATTGAAATTGATAAACCTATGGCGATGTATTGTGATAATCAATCTGCGATCGAGATTTCCAATAATCCTGTCCAGCATGATCGGACTAAACACGTTGAAGTGGATAGGTTTTTCATAAAAGAGAAGTTGGAATCGAAATTGGTCTGTCTCCCTTTCGTGAATTCAGAAAATTAGCTTGCTGATATGTTAACAAAAGGTGTGTGCAGGTGTGTTTGACGAAGTGGTGTTCAAGCTTAGCATGATAGATGTCTACACCAAGCTTGAGGGGGAGTTTTAGTTCGGATAGTTAGTTTGTTATATATTTGAAATAGTCAATTGTTGATAATAGGTGCTAACAGTTAGTTTTTGAATCTCCTGGAAAATAGCAAACTTTGTTGTGCCTCTATTGTATTTAAACGTGTAAACTGACTGCAGATAGATATGTGAGAAAAACCTTATTCTCTACTGCAAACTACTTTCTTCTAAATTTACAGATAGTTCTCCTATTCCTTATTATATATGTTGAGGGGGCTTGAAGTTTTTCATTTCCAAGTTTTTGGTTTTACAGAAATCCTGAAGACATAGTTTTACTCCAAAGTTCAACTCAAATGCAGGAAGTTCTGTTAGAATGCAACTTGATTTATTGCTATTGAAAAGTTTAAGTTGTATTGTAATGTAGTAGGTATAGATTACTTGTATTAGGAGTATTCACCATGTTCTATCAAGTCCAAGCATCATTGTATTTTTTGAATTTTAAGCTAATGTATTAAGCACATTCAACCTATATGAGTTCTGAATGCAATGAAAGAAGTAGCTCTCTTTTATTCAATTCATATTCTCATTCAACTTTACATGTTCTGTATACATTCTGTTGCAAAAGTTTACATGGTATCAGAGCATTTTGATCTTATAAGGGGCTTGTGATTTAAAAAACCAGAAACTTTCATCTCCTCTTTCATCTCTTCTAAGCTTTCACACAAAATACAAAACCAATGATCTCTACACCTTCAAACACTGCACCTCCTGTTTTCAATGGCCAAAATTATCAGATTTGGGTTGTGAAGATAAAGACATATCTGAAGTCCTTCGACCTTTGGGATTAAGTAGATGGTAAGGAAGTGAACTTCTTCCTACCAATCCCACAGTGAATCAGATCAAACATCATGCTGAAGAAACAACCAAGAAATTTCGTACTCTTTCTTGCATTCATTCAGCTGTGGATGATGTGATCTTTACAAGGATCATGGATTGTTAATCTGCCACAAAAGCTTAGGAAAGGCTAAAGCAAGAGTTCAAGGGTAGTGACAAGACAAGGAATATGCAAACACTCAACCTAAGGAAAGAGTTTGAGATGTATAGAATGAAGGAGTCAGATAGAATCAAAGATTATGTTGACAGAGTTATGAAGACTATCAATGAGATTAGGCTGTTGGGAGAACATGTTGAAGAGAAAAGAATAGTGGAGAAGGTCATGGTGACACTTCCTGAGATATTTGAATAAAAATTCTCATCTTTGGAAGACAATTGGGACATGGATAAGATCATCATCACAAAACTTGCTAATGCTTTGCAAGCTGTGGAACAAAGGAAGGCATTTTGAGAAGAAGAAAGTCAAAATGAAGGAGCATATGCAGCTGCTCACAAGTTCAAGTCTTCTGGTCACAAAAGATTCCCACATAACAAGAAGGGAAAGGAGAAAGGTGAAATAAACAAAGGAAGGTTTAAAAGGGACAAGTTTCCTCCTTGTCCTCATTGTCAAAAGACAAATCATACTAAGTTAGACCCACGATCAAAGAATGCTCTATTTAAGGGCTTCATGCTAGAATTAAGGGATACCATTTGTGGTGTCTAGAGTTAAAGAAGACAATTGTCAGTTGGGATGTTACTTTTGATGAATATACCATGTTAAATAAGGTAACTCTAGAAGGGGCTGATGGTACTTCCCAGTAGGTAGAGAACATGCCAAAGCAGGTGGAGTTTGAACAGACAGTGGTGATCCCAACAAAAAGCACTACTAGTGAGTCTCCTACGGCAGAAGAAGAGTCAGATGAGGAAGAGGTTCCAATTCAAGAACCTCCACAACAATCAGAGTCAATTGTCGCTAGAAGGACAAGACAAGAAATTTAAAAACCTGCTCATTTTATTGACATGGTAGCTTATGCACTTCCAGATGTTGATAATGTTTCAATCCGAAGTTCAAAAGTGGCAGATGGGTAGGTGCAATAGAAGAGGAAATGCAATCTCTTGAGAAGAACAAGACATGGAAGCTGACACAACTACCGAAGGGAAAGAAAGCAATTGGATGCAAATGGGTATTTGCAAAGAAAGAAGAATTTCCTGACAAAGATGATATTTTCTAGAAGGCAAGGTTGGTGGCTAAAGGATACGCTTATAAGGAAGGAATTGATTATAATAAGGTATTTTCTCTATTTGTTAAACATCCTTTCAGTAGAATTTTGTTGGCCTTGGTAGCGCAGTTGAATTTGAAACTAGCTCAACTTGATATGAAGACCGCATTCTTACACGGTGACTTGAATGAGGAAATATATATGTCTCAGCCAGATGGATACAAGATTGCTAGTAAAGAAAATTGGGTTTGTAAACTGAACAAATCATTGTATGGACTGAAGCAATCTCAAGGCAATAGAATAAACGATTTGACAAGTGTATGAAGGGTCAGAAATACACAAGAAGTAAATGCGATCATTGTTTGTATTTGCGCAGACTTCAAGATGGGTCCTACATCTACCTACTCTTATATGTTGATGATATGCTGATTGTGGCAAAGAGCTAAATTGAAACTGACATATTAAAGGTTTAGTTAAGTAAAGAGTTCGAGATAAAGGATTTAGAGGAATTCAAACAAATTCTTGGCATGGAGATAAGCAGGGATAGAGAGAGAGGCAAGCTTTGGTTGTCACAAAAACAGTATTTGAAAAAGGTATTACAACATTTTGGTATACATGAAGACTCAAAACTGTTAGTACCTCACTTGCTCCTCATTTGAAACAAAGTAGCTAGTTATCTCTAAAGTCATATGAAGAGTGAGAATACATGTCAAAAGTCTAACATGCTAATGCAGTTGGAAGCTTGATGTATGCAATGGCGTGTACATGACCAGATATTTCACTGGCTATTAGTGTTATAAGCAGATACATGCATGATCCGGGTAAGGTTTATTGGTAAGTTGTGAAATGGATTCTACGGTATATCCTATATACTGTAGATGTTGGTTTAGCATTTAAGCAGGATGAATTACTTGGTCAACGCATAGTTGGATATTGCGATTCTGAATAGGCAGGTGACTTAGATAAGCAACGGTGTACAACTGACTATTTGTTCACATTAGCAAAGGCGTCAATTAGTTGGAAGTCTACTTCATAGTCAACGGTGGCTTTGTCTATAACAGAGGTAGAGTATATGGCTATTACAGAAGCTGTGAAAGAGATAATTTGGCTTCATGGGTTACTTAAAGACTTGGGAATTGGTCAGAAACAACTTGAGGTATATTATGATAGTCAGAGTGCTATTTATTTAGCAAATAATCAAGTCTTTCATGTAAGGACGAAGCATATTGATGTTCGCTATCACTTTGTGCAGGAAATTCTGGAAGAAGACGATATACTTATTTAGAAGATTCAAACTACAGAGAATCCTGCAGATATGCTGAGCAAGGTGGTTACAAGAGCTAAGTTTGAACATTGTTTAGACTTACTAAATATCTTGCACATTTGAGTCGGTGCCCGTAAATTTGGAAGCACCGCTAAGACTGCTTTTATTATTTGTTTGATTGAGAAGATTTATATTTAGTAGGATAAGACATTGTGCCAAGGTGGAGATTTGTTATTATTTGGCACCTTTTCAAATAATAAGGTTGGTAGTTATAAAAGCACTCCCACATCGAAAGTTTATGTGTTTGGGAGGGAGGTTGGTAGTTATAAAAAGGCGCTCTCCTCTTCTATTGTAATTATTCCAAATTTGTATCTCTTCTCCTACATTAAATAAAAGCAGGTTATTTGAATGGTGCTCCGGAGACGTAGGCACAATTGACTGAATTCTATTATCAAATTTTCGGGTGCGTTCTTTCCTTATTTTTTTATCCTACATTTATTGTCTCGTTTCTTTTCAAGTTGTAGTATAGTATTCAATATTATTTGAAGGGTATATTTGTAGTATTGTATTCAATTATTTTAGTGTATTTACTATTCGTGCATATACACGGGTTAGGTTGTAATAAATACACTATGCATGTAATTTCTGTCACTACAAAAAACAAGAAATTTTGCGACGTTTTTAAAACGTCACAAAATGTCAAAAAACGTCGCACTTCACAAAAAACGTCGCAAAATGTGGTGTATGCAAAAGGTTTCTATAACGTTTTATGTAAAACGTCACAGAAAATACTGACATTCCGCGACGTTTACAAAAACGTCACTGAAAGTTTGGACAATTTGAGACGTTTTTTAAAACGTCAAAAATCTCTAACATTCTGCGACGTTTTCAAAAAAACGTCGCATAATGTCTTCCATGACGTTTTTGAAAGCGTCGCGGAATGCCTTCTGCGACGTTTTTTGTAATATTTTTTAATTATTAATTTTTTATTTTTTCAAAAATCATTTTAATTTAATAATTTTATATTTTAATAATTATTTTTTAAAATATAATTTTTTAATATTATTTGTTTAAAAACAATTCAATATTATTTATAAATTTTATTTATTTATTCTTAAATTTTTAATATAACTTTAATTTTAATAATTAGGAGCTGTAAGATCCCATGTTTGTTCACATACATCAACATGAAGATTATACATTATCAAATTGGTCAAATGCATATTTTTGATTTACATTGATTTGGATAGAAATGAAAGGGCGCCTGAAATTCTTGTATTTACAAACACGAATAAGAAGTCTGTATATATATATATTTTTGGTTTCTTCTGCCAACAAAAATCAATAACCTGTTGTACAAAAATGGATATAGAAGTCCCATATCATAAAATTGTCGTCTCAAATCAATGGCTAATAGGAAAAATGCACCTCCTTGACCTGCTCAGATCATCTCACCTAATTGATGGTAATAAACTCTTGAAGCATCCAATATAGTCACGGTCAAGCACTTAGTTGCATCTATATAGAGATCAAATTTGGGATATGCATCTTCATCTCCTAAGTCTCCATACATGAAAGTTGCACGAACAAGATACCGCCTTCTCTCTTTGGTGTTAATTGTATAATAATACTTCTTATTTTCTACAGGGAAGTCTCTGCGTGTTTGATATTGCATTCAGTTTCCAGTTGGATTTTGCATTATTGCTGGTTTTCCATTGTTCATGATACCATTGTCTGAAATCTATGCCAGTCTAGTTTTCGGATCAGTGTAGTTACCTGTAGAAGAGACAGAGCATACTACATACCTGTAACTTGCAGTTGCACACAATAGAAGAGACAGAGAACAAATACAGAACAAAATAAAAGGCTATTGAAGAACAGGAAGATAGAGCATACTCTGGAAGTTCGTCAAGCCTCTCCCTCAAGAGTTGTACTTGAGCAACATAAGGTGATTGCACAACAATTGCTTTTGCTCCAACACCTGCAAAGTTGATTCAACAAATGAAGGAACATATCAATCTCAGCCCAAAATATAAGCATAAAGGCATCTAGAACTAGAGAAAAAATGAAAGTCTTCTTTTCAAATGGATGATTTCAGCATACTTATACAAAGATACACAATATACATTAACAAATGTAAATAGTTGTAATTAGGTGCTCACAATATCTAGAATATTCTTTGCACCCATGTATATGTGCACAATAGCAATTAGACATGTGTGCTTAAAGAACTCCAGAAGAGTGATCTTATATGATATCAAAGAAACATACGAAAGTGTATGTCTTCACAAGAACCATGTTCTAACCTTGTAGCAAGTAATTCAACTGCCACTTTCTCTGCCTCTTGCTTGGTTTTAATGTCAAAAGGACTTGCTTTATGAATCCTCATCTCCTCATTCACATCTTTTGGCTCTTTCATGAGTTTGTTGTTATCAATACTGAAGTTGAAACAAGATAAGCAAATATACAAATACACCTTTACAAAATAGTCCTTCTTTGCAGAATAATCATCAAGAAGCTCGAAACTCCCAAGTTTCCCCTACATAATATACAACTTTACAGGTATACAAACAAATAAGCAAACAATTAATGATAAGTGATCAAATAAGCACCCAAAATTGTACCTATTGGATTTGTTCGGTGGTGATGTTGGTGGGCGGAAGAGAAGCACTTCATGGGAATCATCGACTGTGGATGTTTTCTTATCTCATAATGAATTTCAAAAAGCCTTCCCATTTCTTCAAATTCCTCATTAATCAAATGAGGCAACAAAAAGGAGAAGAGCTGGACCAAAATCAAAAGCAAAAACTCACCTAAATCACACTTGGTATTGACGAAGTGGTCATGTGGGCAAAAACGAGCCATATAATACGCACAAACTTCCTTCGAATCCCATCTTATTTCCTTATACCCTTCCCTTTCTTCAGCCGTCAAATTGCGATCTAAATAATACACCATTCTCACACAAGTTATCAAAACCTAGATATAAAAACGAAAACCCAAAATAAAATTAATGACTTTCGATAGAAAGGGATTTAGGGTTTTGTGAATTTGAGGGGATTAGGGTTTGATATAGCGTGGATTTTAGGAACCAGCGTTGGGACTTGGGGAAGGCAAGCAGATTGAGGTTTGGGCTAGCTTTGAGTTGCTTACTTGTGTCTCAGAGAAACCAGTTGAGGATTTTAGGAACCAGCGTTGCGTTTCACTTGCTGCAGAGAGAAGAAGGTGGAGAGAAAGAAACCAATTTTGGGTGGGAAGAAGGCAGGGAGAAAAAAGCAGATAAGAAACGCGTGTGAGATGAAAATGTTTTAATTAAAGAAGAGGCAAACGTCTTTTGCGACATTTTATTTAATAAAAAGTCGTTACTTTTATTTTGTGATGTTTTACTGATAAAACGTCGTAAAAAGTATTATATATTTATGACGTTTTTATAAAACGTCGTAAAAGATTTAAATTTTTGTGACGTTTTTTAAACGTCACGAAAAGTTTTACAATTTGTGACGTTTTAAAAAAAAAAACGTCGCAGATTGTATGCTATTCTTATAGTGTGTCTAGGAGGTTGGGTTTTAAGTGGAACCGTTTGTGACCTCTCTACCTTTCCTGGGACTTTACGTGGAATGAGAATACTATCTTAGGAGTCCGTTTGACGGTTTTTCTTAGATATTACCGAATCGGTTTACTTCACTAGTTGTTTACTTAGAGGAAAATTACCCGGTTTTTCCCAATAGGAAGTTCAATCAGTGGTGAGTAAGGTATGTTTTTGTTCTAGCAGTTGCCATACATGGATCAGAACCACTTGCATGATCAAGTAATCAATAGGATGAAAATCAATATCGCAATGTGTGTCGGAAGAATATGAAGCCTAATTAAACTACAACGTAAAGAAGTGATTCAATTGCTGGCCCCATTCAAAGACCATAACAAAGATTATTGAATACTACCAAAAGATAATGAAGTTTCATGCTTCAACGTAGTAGTTGGTGTGTCAGTTTGAATGCTGAATGGGAAAGGACAAGGTGGACTTGGAACTTCACAGACTCCTTCCAGCATCCGTATGACTTGCCACATGCTGGGTCGAAGTGAAGGGTCTTCCTGGATGCACCAAATGGCAACCATTACAAACCTCTTCAGCCTTGCTCTGTCCTCTAAGGCCTCTGGTTCATACTCTACAAGAGCGTCCAAGCTTCCTTCACAGTAACAATCATATGCCCAATCTGTCAGAATTGCTTTCTCTGCTATGCTCTCGGTACGTTCCACACTCCTTCTACAACAAATGATCTCCAAAAGTAGGACACCAAAACTGTACACATCAACTTTAACTGTGACAGGCATGCTCCTAAACCATTCAGGAGCAACATACCCTTTTGTTCCTCTAATGGCGGTAAGGGTCTGGCTCTGATTTAACACCAGAAGCTTTGCCAATCCAAAATCAGAAATCCTTGCATTGTAATAGTCATCAAGAAGTATATTTTGTGGTTTTATATCACAATGGATAATCTGAGTACTGCATTCTTCATGCAAATATAGTAGTCCTCTTGCAATTCCAAAAACAATCGGGATCCTCTTGCTCCAACTAGGCCTCATTTCTCCAAAAAGAAAGCTTGACAAGCTTCCATTGCTTAAGCACTCATAAACTAATAGATGTTGCTCACCTTCATCGCAAAATCCGAGCAGTCGAACCAGATTCTTGTGATGTGTCTGTCCTATCACGTTTACTTCAGTCTTGAATTCCTTTAAACCATCTTCTTGCATAACATGATGCAACTTCTTCACTGCTACAAGAACACCTGAACCTATCCGCAATGCTCCTTTATAAACAACTCCAAAAGCTCCTCTCCCCAACTCTTCTTTGAACCCATCTGTAGCCTCTAAGAGCTCATTATATGTAAAGTATCTCAGGTTGGTGTCAACAATATTATCCTGATAGCGAGCTATTGTGCGTTTTCTTCTGTAGATGAAGAAGAACCCCAAACATATTGCACTTAGCAGTAAGAAGTTGACGAACGCAGAGCAACCCAAAAGCAGTCGTCCGATCAGGATTTGATCGTCTTTATTCTTCACAGTTTTCACTGGATCAGGCATGTAAGGCTTCCTTGGATTAACGTTACCTATCCTGACTTTGATAAGTGCTTTCCCGTTATTGTTCGTGTCTACTCTACCATTTGACATTGGCAGCTTCTTTTTCCAACACATATCACCTGACCTGAAAATAGCAACAGCACACATGCAGTCATGTAAGCAAGCTTGCCTGCATTGCTTTTCACTGAAAGGCCGCAAGAGGGCATAATCAGCCTCTGGCCAATCTATGTTAGTTAGCTCTTCAAGATCATACAAATTTTCCACTGGAACACCCTCATCTTCTCCACAGATTTGTGTGTGGTTTGGTTTACAATCACCATAAGAATCATTTGGATCAAGCAAAGAATATCCATCTGGGCAATGACACGATGGTCTTTTGTCTGCTTGCAAGGTGCAGATACTGTTATAGCCGCAGGTACCACTACCAGTTGTAACACGATTGCTTATGCAAATGTCATCTGGTTGAGACCAGAGAGCAGTCCAATTTTGATCTCCTGCAGATGTTTTGGGGTAGTAATACTGAGTAAAAACTCCATCGAAATTTAAACTTACCCTGTGATAGAAGTTTGTACTTGAGGCTGTCATTGTTTGTGTTAGCATGACTGTCTGGTTGTTCTCTCTTAACACATACAAGTACCCTGACGAGTTAAACACCAGCTGGTAGCCTGGACTTGATATATTGGATTCACCATAGGTGCCACTTGCATAATAAGGTTGGTTGGCAATAGTAAGAGGCAAGTTTATAGTAGCAAGCACCAGATTCCCATCTTCTTGAAGTTGTAGTTGGAACCTACCCTTTGAAAAATTGGTTTCTGATTGTCGAGAAGAGAGTATCATTCCCCTATTCAACACCTGCTCAGGCAATAGTGTGTCAGAAGGATCCTTGAAGCTTTCCCAAAGTATATCAGAACTACTATCTTGCAGCACAAAGTTGCCTGAATCTCCCATGGAACCAGAAGCAACACCAACACTGTTGCTGAGAGATGCCCATATTTGGTTGCCTCGGTCATCGTTAAGGACAAGACCTTGGCTGCTAGTGAGCTGAACTGTGGACTGTTTTGGTGCAAGAACACCTTTAGCATACCAAATAATTGTTTTCTGTGGTATTTTAGCATACCATATAGCAAGCAAGTAGAGATCTTTGTTGCTTTCAAGTTGATAAAAACCAAAGGCAAAGTCACCAGAAGGTGAAAGCCATGAAGAGTTTTCAGCAGCAGCAAGGGAATCCCCTGCTGTAACATTTTGAGCAACAGAACAACTTAGCAACAAAAATAGTAGCAAACAAAGGATCAAATGAAGAAGAAAGGAAGGCATTGTTAGATGCAACTTTTCAGATGAGGCTATGAAGATAAAAGGGGTCTGATTACCTTTCCCTAATAATAGATCCCTACCTTGTCGACTAACAGAGACTTTTCAGATGTTCGGGAGAAAAGTTTAACCCAACAAGGCCGGCATGGAGTTACGTTTGAACTTTGAAGCTCAAAGTTTGTGCCTTTGACATGAAACTAATCCTTCACTAATCTCTTTCAAAAGTGAAGTTGTCCAAGATTGAAAGGTCGCAGAAACTTCTGATTATTAGGCCCTTTGAACTTTCAAGGATAGGTTCTGACCAATGACTGGTTAAAAATGTCATTACAAGTTGATAAGCCACCATAACCAACCATTAATTTTCCACCCAATTTTGGTGAGAAACAGGATGGTACTTCAATGGTGACAAGGTCTGAAACACACAAATCGACCACTTCCGTGCAAGTCTTTGCAATCAACAAGAAGTTACACAGGCAATTGGAGCATAGACTCCCAAGTCTCCTTAAAAGCAGAAATCTAATTGGCTAAAAGAAAAAAGGTTATTAATTTATCAAGTGATCACTTAAGGTACGTTTGTTTCTATTTTTGTTTTCAATTTTAATTTTTGCTTTTAAGATCAGTACAAGTTTTTGGTTTATTTTTTGATTTTTTTTGATAATATGATTTATTACCGACTAAATATATTTTATTTAATTATTCAATATATTAATTTTAATAAAATTATGAATAATTTAATTTAACATTATATATTTAATTAATTAACATTAATTGTTAATAAAATTATGAAAAATAAATTAAAGCTAATAATTATTAATAAACATAATTAAATTTGAAGTGAAATTTGATTTAATAAATAAATCATATTTAAAATAAACATTAGTTTATAATCAAAATTTTAATTTTAAATATTTAGTTTAATAAAATAAAATAACTATTTTGATTATTTGTTAATAAAAATTACATAAGCTATTAAATAAATTTTAATTAAAATTAATTTATTTTAAGTTTTATTTAATATGTAGTTATTAACATTCCTTTCTAATCATATATTTATTTTTATTTTAAAGAAAAATAGAAACTGAAAACAAAAAAATGAAAATTGGAAATCTCAACGGAGAGGGAGATTGAGTTTACTATTGACTTGGCTCAGGGACGACTCTATTTCAATTCCACCTACAGGATGGCTCAAATTGAAATGAAAGAGCTTAAGGAGCAGTTAGAAGATTTATTAGAGAAAGGGTTTATTAGACCTAGTTCCTCACCTTGGGGAGCACCGGTCTTGTTTGTTAGAAAGAAAGATGGAACTTGGAGGATGTGCATCGATTACAAGAGGATTAACAAGGTGACAGTGAAAAACAAGTATCCTCTGCCTCGGATAGATGACTTGTTTGATTAGCTGCAGGGAGCAACGATCTTCTCTAAGATCGATCTCAGGTCTGGCTACCATCAACTCAGGATTAAGGAGTCTGATGTGAGCAAGACAGCCTTTAGAACAAGGTATGGGCATTATGAATTTATGGTTATGCCATTTGGACTGACCAATGCTCCTGCTGCTTTTATGGATCTGATGAACAGAGTTTTTAAGGAGTTTTTGGATCAGTTTGTTATCGTGTTCATCGATGACATTCTGATGTATTCAAAGAGTGTAGGAGAACATGAGCAACACTTGAGAATAGTATTGCAGCGGTTGAGAGAAAGAGAGCTTTATGCTAAATTCACTAAATGTGAATTTTGGCTTCATGAAGTAGTTTTTCTTGGCCACATTATTTACGAGAATGGGGTGCATGTAGATCAAAGAAGATTGAAGCGATGAGTGAATTGGCATGCCCCAACGACAAGAATGTGAGTGAGGAACTTTCTAGGTTTAGCGGTATTATCGGAGATTCGTAGAGGATTCTCGATAATAGCTACCCTCCTCGACCAAGTTATTAAGGAAGAACCGAAGTTTATGCGGGTAATGAGTGTCAGCGGAGTTTTGAGGAGCTCAAGCATAGATTGACTAGTGCTCGGTTTGACTTTGCCTCTGAGGAGAAGGAAGTTATCTGATGTATAGTGATGCTTCCGAAGGGGTTGGGATGTGTGCTTATGCGAGGAGATAAGGTGATAGCATATGCCTCACGGCAGCTAAAACCTTATGAGGTGAATTATCCGACCCACGATCTGGAGTTAGCAGCTGTGATATTTGCATTGAAGATATGGAGGCATTATCTGTATGGAGTGCAAACTAGGATCTTCACAGATCACAAAAGTCTCAAATACTTGTTAAGTCAGAAGGAGCTGAATTTGAGACAGAGAAGATGGATTGAGCTACTTAAAGATTATGACATGTTGATTGAATATCATCCAGGTAAGGCAAATGTTGTTGCAAATGCTTTAAGCAGGAAGTCTTCCATAGCATATGTTCAGACAGTGTATTTACCATTACTGGAAGAAATGGCTAAGCTCAGGATCAGTTTAAAGCATGAGGAGACTGATTGTATGATTGCTACATTTAGGGTGAGGCCTATCCTTAGGGAAAAAGTGAGAGAATTGCAAGTTCAGGATGCAGAACTAGAAAAGCTGCGGAAAGAGATTCAGGAGGGTAAGAAGTCTGTTATGATGGTGAGTGATGATGGACTCCTGACAGTCGAGAATAGACTTTATATTCCAGATGTCATGGAGGTGAAGAATGAGATTCTGGATGAGGCACACAACGCACCTTATGCTATGCATCCAGGTAGCACCAAGATGTATAGGGATCTTAAGGAACATTTCTAGTGGAGAGGTATGAAGAGGGATGTGGCCGAGTATGTAAGTAAGTGTCTAGTGTGTCAACAAGTTAAGGCTGAACACCAGGCACCTTCAGGTCAGTTGAGGCCATTACCTATTCCAAAGTGGAAGTGGCAGAAAGTGACGATGGATTTTCTGATGGGATTGCCTAGGACTAGTAGGAGGCATGATGCCATATGGGTGATTGTGGATAGATTGACGAAATCAGCCCATTTTTTGGCAATTAGACAGACTGATCCTCTGCACGTGCTAGCTAAGAAGTACATTGATGAAGTTGTGAGATTGCATGGGATCCCGGATTCAATTGTATCTGATAGAGATCTTCGCTTTACATCGAGATTTTGGGGCAATTTGTAAGAAGCTTTAGGTACTAAGTTGAGTTTCAGTACTGCTTTCCATCCTCAGACCGATGGTCAATCTAAGAGGACCATTCGGACCCTAGAGGGAATGCTCAGGGCATGTGTGATGGACTTTAGAGGAGCATGGGATGAACATTTTCCTCTGATCGAATTTGCCTACAATAATTCATATCATTCGAGCATTCGGATGGCGTAGTATGAGGCTCTATATGGGAGGAAATGTAGGACTCGGTGTGTTGGGATGAAGAAGGAGACAGAAGCTATTGGGTCGAGTTGATTGGATGATTGTTGATAAGGTCAACTTGATTAAGCAAAGGTGAAGGCATTTCGAGACGAATGAAAAGTTATGAAAATGCTCGAGAAAGGAAATGGAGTATGAGATAGCGAGAAAGTTTTCTAAAGACTTCTCCTGGAAAGGATTCTGAGATTTGGGAGAAAGGGTAAGCTGAGTCCAAGGTATGTGGGGCCTTATGAGATTCTGGAGAGAATTGGTCCATTGGCGTACAAGTTAGCTTTGCCTCCTGAACTCTCACAAATTCATGATGTCTTTCATGTCTCTATGTTAAGGAGATACCGATCTGATCCTTCTCATGTCATTCAAGCTGATGAAGTTCAGTTGAGTGATGACTTGAGTTATGAGGAACTTCGGTCTGAGATCTTGGATACTAAAGAAAAAGTTTTGAGGAATAAGGCAGTGCGACTAGTCGAGGTCTTATGGAGGAATCATTCGATGGAAGAGGCCACGTGGGAGCCTTTGGAAGCTATGAAGGAAAAGTATCCCCTGACTCTCAAGTATGTCAGTGCAATTTGAGGACGAAATTCTTTTAAGAGGGGGAGAAATGTTAGGCCCCAAATCGTATTAAGCATGTTTATGTTATTTTTAGGTTTAATTTGGAAATTTATTTTTGTTAGACTTAATTGAGGCTTATAGTGATTAATGGGATGAAAGTTAAATGAAGGATTAGTTTAAATTAGAATTGAATTGTTGTTAGAAGTTGAAAGGACAAAAATGGCTTAGGGGCAATTTAGCTAATTCACTTATGGTTTTAAAGTCTAAGGCTAAGATGGAAGGCTACTTTGGTCCTTTTAAGTCCTTTTAAGAACACAAAGAAGAGGAAAATATAAGAGGAATACATAGTGGAAATTGTTTATGTAAGGGGAAGGAGTATATTTTGCAAGGAAAGAAGGGTTGTTTCAAAACTAAGTAGTTTTGAGTTTGGGGTTTAAGTATTAAAGGAGAAACAATTTGTTAGCTTATCAAATGAGTGAGTCACGAAAATTCTAGAAAAGGAGAGAGTGAGAGTCGGATAGAAGAAGAAGAAGAAGAAGAAGAAGAAAGAGGCTAGGTCCTTAGGTTTTTCTTGCTTAGTGAAGGGTAGTAGAGTGTTTAAGAAAGAGAAGAGAAGGAAAGGATTAAGAGTTTTCATCAAAGCTAAGAGAGGGAGAAATTTCGTGGGTCTCCTTTCAAGGTAAGAAAAATGTGAAATTATTTGGAATTATGAGTAGGTTTTGATGCTTCTAGCTTAGGTAAGGTTTGGGTAAAGTTAGGTAGGTTTAATTCCATGTTTTCCTCTCCTAGGTTTGTCTAATTTTGGGATATCTCTTGTTAATTGGGTTCTTACTTGCTTAATGAAGGTGAAGAGAGGTTATTTGAGCAAGAAGAAAGGCCAATTGATCAAATTCAAGGCTAAAGGTTTAAGGTGGGTAATTTCTTAATAATTGAGTTAATGAACTTGTTAAAGTTCTATAATAAATGCTATTGAATGCTTTCAATTGAATTATCAATGTTGCTTGTATTTCTTGAAATGGTTTGAATTTGTATAAAATGTAAAAATATATGTATAATTGTATGACAAGTGAAAAAGAGATTTGAATATGTGTTATGAGCAATTGTGTGAAAGGTAGGTTGCAAAGGTTCATTGATGGCTAATATGTATGAAATGCATGAATGATGTGATATACATGTTTCTATGGGTTTAGGGTGGTCCTTTATGTGATAGGTGCACCTATATAGGCTTCTCCCGCCTTCCCGCAAGTGGCTATGGAGTTCCTCACGGACTCTCTCATGTGTTCACGGCTACACATGACCGCTTTGCAGAAATATGTAGTACATCCTGTTGGACCCACCCAAACCAACTTATGTGTGACTATATTATGTGCTTTTTAAGTTGTTCTTGTGGGATATATTGTTTTGTAATTGCCTTTGATCATTTGAGATTAATGAAGAATTGCTTTATAATAAAGATGCTTTAGTTCAATTGTTTGAGAATAAATTGCTAAAGGATTTTGGCATGTTTATTCTTAGTTATTAAGTTTTTACCCACGGAGCTGTCGAGCTCACCCCCATTTTCTCCTCTACAGGTCATGAGCGAGAAACCGAGACACCGCATCGGGAATGAGGCTTTACTCCGATGCAATTTTTGAGTTTTGAAATCATATGTTTGAAACTAAGGCTTTAGATAGCATTTTAGAGCTATCAATGTACTTTGTATTTTGTCTTTGAGACTTTGATGTACTTGGGCTAAAATGCCCTCTAAAGCTTTGTAATAACTTTAAATTTCATGTAAATGCAAGATTGTTGAGTTTCAATTGTAATTTATGTAATTTACACATGTTTTATTCATATGCATCATGGTATGGCTATAGTTGACAAAAAGATTGGTATGAGATTATATGGTTTAATGATTTGGAATGGAATAGATATCTAGGAGTGAGGTTGTTGCCTTTGAACTATGTTTGGAGATACTTTAGAATTGAAACATGTTGAATGAGGTTGGATATTGAGTTTTATGCGGTGGTGGAGCTATGATTGAAGTTTGGCTAGTTGTATTTTTAAGGAAGTCTGTCAAATTTTCCTAAAATTTGATAGAAACTTCACTTGGGATTTAGTCCCTCTTAGGGCTTGAATTGGATCAGGAAGTCTCTTTGAAGTTTGTAGTAGAGGTTCATATCTTTCCAATGACATATAATGTGTCTCATTTGGACTTGGGGTTAAGAAGTTATGAGGTTAGAAACACATTTAGTCCTTTATTCGATTAGCTATATTCTTTGTTTCATTGGACCTTTTATGGGAAGTGCCTTTGAGTGGCTTTTACCTTGCTTAATGATGAAATTAACATTTTTCATCCTTCATGAGAGTTTTAGAGCATCTTGTTATCTTTCCATTGAGGTATAACATGTAATTTTTAGAATTTGGAGTAAGAAGTTATAAGAATTGGAAGATAACAACTAAAGTCATGCTTGTTGTTCATATAGCTTATGAAGTTATGATAACCTTGATGACAAATGATTGAAATCCATGCTTTGATGAATCAATTAAGCTAGAGATTTTGAAGTTGGTGAATTAAACTTGAAGTTTGAGGTGTTATGAAGTGTTTAGGCTATGGAATAAATAAATTTGAGAAGGGCATAAATAGTTAAGAAGTTAGGTTGAAGGTGAGAAGATTGAATGAGGCATTGAACTTTTGGGAATTTGCATGTCCATTAAACGGACATGAATGTCCGTTAAACGGACAGCCTCGGGTGTAAAAACACCCTTAGACTGCCCATGTCCGTTAAACGGACTTTAACGGACATTTAAGGATCATTTAAGGATCACTTTGGGACACGTTTTAACGAACGTATGTCCGTTTAACGGACAGCTACGGAAAATATGCTTAATTTTGGAAATGTTAGAGGCCGAATCGCGTTTTGTGATCTTCATAAAAGTTGTATATCTAGATGTCTACTTTCTAATGGTCTAAAACGAAAGAAATAATATTTATAAATCAAAAGTTATGGTGATCGCGCCTAAAGATGTTGAAACTAATTTAGGATGTGAACATGATCTATTCTTTTGGGCATAAATCCCTCATCCGACCTCCAATTGAGGTGAGGATTGAACCATTAGATTTCTAATACATATATCTTTTCCTACACAAAAATTGGTGGCATTTGTAGTCAAATTGAAAAAGTTTGCATTAAAGTAAGTGAGAGGTCGGTTTGAAGATCATATTTTGAGTATGAGCTCTTTTAGGCTTTTTAAGCATAACTTGAGTTATACAACTCCGTTTGAGGTGATTCCTGTTGCGAAACGAACTTGAGGCATAGAGCTACAACTTATATGAAGAAGTAAACTTATGATTTTGATGTTTAAATAGTGTGCGCGCGCCATGAATGTGAAGTTACAGCTAAGGACCCTGCAAGGTTATAAGCACAAGGGACATGATTTTGCAGTTTTAATGCCGAAGCAAGTTTTCCATCGTGGTGAGGAATCCCTCCCTCGTGAGATGTGCATCCAGATGTCACGTAGGACGTCGGACCCGTGTCTCACCGGGGTGGGGTTCCAACAATAATACTAGTACACTAAATAAAGTCAACCTTTTGAATTAAAAGATATGTGACTTCTTGCCCAATCTGACATTGAAAGTAGTATGGTGGTTTTTGAGTTTATTAATGAATCGCTTAGAAATCTTTTGAACTTCTAATGCCTATTTGTTGAGCTCTGCCTTCCCTTAGCATGTCGGAGGTTCTTATGTCAAATAATTTTGTATATGGTGAATAGTTTAGACTAGAAACAATACTCTTCCGTAGTTTCCATTTGATTTGAAAGAATTCAATTACTATTAGGTCTTTCATGAATAAAATGAGACTTATTTCATGAATAGAATGGGACTTACTTTACAATTGTTTGACAAATTCACTTCTATCTAAATGATGACATCAATAATTTTGATAGAATGACTTTAAATTGATACATTGTATCATAAAAACTTTGTTGTAAACTTTGGGGTTTAATTCATATTATTATAAGAGATGTCTCATTTATACAATATGGTTACTTATTTCTTAGATAACCATCTTGTAGAAAATTTTAGAAAATCATCTTGTAAGAAATTATTTAAAAGATGACTCATTTTCTTGTAAGAAATAAAACTAATATCAAAATAAATATTAAAACATATAAAAAAGCTAAATAATATTATATAAATCTCAAAATAAATATTCAAAATGAGTAAATGGTTAAATACATAATAAATTATGCATGTAATACAAGAAGATTTGCAATTATAGAAAAATGGAAGGTTTACGCTGACCTCACCATCCATTCTCTTCAAACCGTTTGAGACGTTGAAACCTGAATGGATCAATTGTTGGGAAAGGAGGTGTTGGTCATACAGCGGCAACAAACCAGAACCAATAAATCTTTCCCTGTGTGAACAATAATAGCCAATCTAAAAGAAAAACAGCAGCCAACAAACTCACCAATACACGAAATTAAGCAACAAGAAATAAATAACACAGGCAACTTTTTACGTGGAAAACCTTCCTCAATGTGAGAAAGGAAAAACTATGGGACCTAGTCCAATAAAGAAAAACTCCACTATAATAAATCAAGTTACAAAGTTTTTCACCTCTAGATACAACTAGAGTCACCAATCAACTCAAAATACTACAATAATCATCAACAAGATGAAAAATCAAAGAGTTGGGAACAATATCACCCTTAAAATTTCAACAACTTCGACTGAAGATCAGGATACCTTGGAGACCTCTAAATCTAATCTCCACCATTCAGAATGAAGAACAATGAGAGAGGAACCTCTAGTTAAAATTTCAGGTCGATCCGACAAGAAATCATCATCCGATCGAAGGTTAGAAGATTACTGCGGAAAGTTGAAATTTTTTTCTTCTTTCTCTCTCTTCCTCTCTCTATTTTCTTCCGGGTGAACTCTCATATTCACTCTTTAGGGTTTAAAATACCCTTTTATATGTTAGGCTTTGGGCTCCACATAGGAGTGACCCAAAACCTAACAAATCTCCCCATGATTAAATGGAGGATTTAGCCATACCGGCTACCAAGCAATAAATCTCAAGCTTCTCCTTCGGCAATGCTTTAGTCATCATGTCAGCACCATTATCATCTGTATGAACCTTCTCTAGCTCTAGCAACTTGGAATTCACCACATCTCGTATCCAATGATACCTAACATCAATGTTTTTCGACCTTGCATGGAAACTAGCATTCTTACCAAGATGAATGGCACTCTGGTTGTCACAAAACCACACATACCAGACCTGCTTAAAACCAAACTAAAAAAGAAAGATTTTCATCCATAGAAACTCCTTGCAAGCCTCTGTAGCTGCAATAAACTCAGCCTCTGTGGTTGACAAAGCAACACACTTCTGCAACCTTGATTGCCATGCTATAGCTCCCCCTGCAAACTTGATTATGAAACCTGATGTAGACTTTCGAGAATCAACATCTCCTGCCATGTCTGCATCAGTAAAACCAACTAGCAAAGGTTTATCACCACCAAAACTAAGACTCAAGTTAGTTGTACCTCTGAGATACATCATAATCCACTTCATCGCATTCCAATGCTCTTTACCTGGATTAGAGAGAAAACGACTCACTATACCAACTGCATAAGCAATGTCTGGCCTGGTACACCCCATGGCATACATCAAACTACCAACTGCTGAGGCATATAAAACTTTCTTCATCTTTTCCTTTTCTTCATCTGTAGAAGGACATTGGTTGACACTCAACCTGAAATGAGGAGCAAGTGGGCTAGCAACAGGTTTAGCCCCAGTCATACTAAACCTTTGAAGTACCTTCTTTATGTACTTCTCTTGACAAGTACAACTTTCTGGCATCCCTGCAACAAGTAATTCTCATGCCTAAAATTTGCTGGGCATGACCCAAGTCTTTCATGGCAAAAGACTTACTTAGTTTCTTCTTCAACTCAGCAAACCTAGAAGCATTCCTGCCCACAATCAACATATCATCCACATAAAGTAACAATATGATAAAATCATCGTCAGAAAATTTGCGAACAAACACACAGTGATCTTCAGAAGTCTTCTTATAACCTTACTCCCCTATAACTGATTCAAACTTCTTATGCTTAGAAGCCTGCTTCAATCCATACAAGCTCTTCTTCAGTTTGCACACAAAGTCTTCTTTTCCTTTCACCTTGAAGCCCTCAGGTTGTTCCATGTAAATCTCCTCCTCTAAATCACCATGAAGGAAGGCTGTCTTAACATCCAGTTGTTCAATCTCCATATCAAGACTAGCAGCAAAACCAAGAACTGTTCGAATAAAAGAAATTTTTACAATAGGAGAAAAAATGTCATCAAAGTCAATACCTTTCCTTTTACCAAATCCCTTAACAACCAATCTGACCTTATAGCGTGGCTTCAAACTGTGCTCTTCAGCTTTGATTATGAACACCCATTTGTTTTTCAAAGCTCTCATGCCCTTAGGCAACTTCACCAACTCATTGGTGTGATTTTCATGCAAAGATTTCATCTCATCTTGCATAGCTTCAATCTAATGATCCTTATGCTCATCTTCAATAGCTTCCTCATAACATTCAGGTTCTCCCCCATCAGTGAGTAACACCCAATCCTCAGGTGAGTAGCGGGAAGAAGGAACATGTTGTCTAGTAGACCTCCTAAGTGGAACAGTCGACTCATCCACAACTTCAGGAACATGAACATCTACCTCATTAACAACAACATCACCATCAACATTTTCAACATTAACATGCTGATCAGGAACATAATTCTAGATATCATCATGAGCACCAATATGAGAAATAGGATCAAGATTAATTAGGTTACCAGAATTAGAATGCCCTGGCTTCTTTACCTTGTCAATATCTTCAATGGTTTGATCATCCATGAAGATAACATCACGGCTTCTCACAAGTTTCTTCTCAACAGGATCATACATCCTATAACCAAACTCATTAAGGCCATAACTAATGAAAATGCATTGCCTCGTCTTGGCATCCAATTTGGACCTCTCATCTTTAGGCATATGCACAAAAGTTTTGCATCCAAACACTCTCAAGTGGTCATGGGAAACATCCTTACCATACCACACCCTGTTTGGAACATCACCCTGCAAAACAATAGTGGGAGATAAATTAATGACATGTGCAGCTGTTAATATAGCCTCACCCAAAATGAATAAGGCAACTTAGCTACAGAAAGCATGGATATGACTCTCTCCATCAAGGTCCTGTTCATCCTCTCTGCCACGCCATTTAAGTCTTTGGAGGAGTCTTTTGGTGTCTAATGCCCATCTGTCTGCGGTATTCATCAAACGGCCCGCAGTATTCACCACCGTTGTCAGTGCGAATTCACTTTAACTTCTTTCCAGTCTCTCTCTCAACAGAAGCCTGAAACTGTTTAAAGAGCCCCAACACTTGGTCTTTGGTCTTCAAGACATAGACCCATAATTTCCTGGAAAAGTCATCAATGAAAGAAACAAAATACAATGCACCTCTCAAAGTCTTTGTCTTCATAGGACCGCACAAATCTGAATGCACCAACTCAAGCAACTCACTCTTTCTTGAAGGAGGATTAGTCTTAAAAGAAACTCTGTGTTGTTTTCCAACCAAGCAGTGCTCACACTTTTCCAGTTCAGCACCCTTCAAATATGATAAGAGATTCTTCTTAGCCAACACATTCAATCCTTTCTCACTAATGTGGCTAAGTCTCCTATGTCATAATACTAAAGAGTCATTCTTAACTGCATTTACCCTGTCAGTACATACTGAAGATGTTGTCCAGTATAAGCCAGAACACTTTCTACCACGAGCCACCACCAAGGAACCTTTAATGAGCTTCCATATACCACCACCATTGGTACTCACATAACCCTCATCATCAAGATTGCCAACAGATATCAAGTACAAACGAACATCAGATGCATGTTTAACATTGTTCAAAATAAGTTTAGTTCCCGTACCTGTTTCCAATATAATTGTCCCAATGCCAATAACTTTAGAAATAGTTTCATTTTCCATATTCAATACCCCATAATCACCTGGAGTATAAGATGAGAAAAAATCCTTCCTTGATGTAACATGAGAACAAGCACCAGTATTTACAACCAAGCTTGATTCATCACAAACAACCCCAATTAGGCTCTCATCAAGGACTGTCACAAGATCTTCTTCAGTGGCAATAGCAACACAATTCTCGTTGTCATTCTCTTTCTTTTCTTCCTTTCTTTTGTTTCCTTTCTTCTCTTTCTTCAACTTCCAACAATTTTTCTGCAAATGCCCTTTTTTATCGCAATAAAAGCACTTAACATCTTTGTATCTGTCTTTGGATTTACTTCGACTTTGCTCTCTATTTTGAGAACCTTGGTTGATATTTCTCACCCTAGAGGTAGTCACCAAGACATCTGTCGAAGAGGAACCTTGAGACTTTCTTCTCATTTCTTTATTCAATACACTGCTCTTGGCAAGATCCATAGAGATAACACCATCCGAAGCAAAATTTGACAATAAAGATCTAAAAGTTTCCCAAGAATCTGGTAAGGAGCCAAGGAGTAACAAACCATGTATTTCTTCATCAAATCTAATCCCCATTGCTGACAACTGATTCATAATTCCCTGGAAGTTATTCAAGTGATATGTCATAGGAGTCCCATCACTATACTTCAAAGCTAACATCTGCTTTATTAAGAACATCTTGTTGTTCCCAGTCTTTCGTGCATATAACTTTTCAAGCTGCTCCCATAAGTTTCGAGTATGTGTCTCACCAGAAATATGATTCAACACATTGTCGTCAACCCATTGTCTGATAAAACCACATACCTGTCTATGCATCAAAGTCTATTCTTCACCCGATTTATCATTAGGCTTTTCAATGGCAAATACTGGTAAGTGAAAATTCTTCACATAAAGCATATTCACCATCTTGCCCTTCCAAAGAACATAATTAGCATCATTCAAAGTAACCATCCTACTAGTGTTGACAACTTCCATTGTTTACCAAAATCACAACCACAAATGTCCCGAACCAAAATCTCTGATACCACTTGTTGGGAAAGGAGGTGTTGGTCACGCAGCGGCAACAAACCAGAACCAATAAACCTTTCCCTGTGTGAACAATCACAGCCAATCAAAAAGAAAAACAGCTGCCAACAAACTCACCAATACACGAAATTAAGCAACAAGAAATAAATAACACAGGCAACTTTTTACGTGGAAAACCTTCCTCAATATGAGAAAGGAAAAATCACGAGACCTAGTCCAGTAAAGAAAAACTCCACTATAATCAATCAAGTTACAGAGTTTTTCACCTCTAGATACAACTAGAGTCACCAATCAACTCAAAATACTACAATAATCATCAACAAGATGAAAAATCAAAGAGTTGAGAACAATATCACCCTTAAAATTTTAGCAACTTTGACTGAAGATCAGGATACCTTGGAGACCTCCAAATCTAATCTCCACCGTTAGAATGAAGAACAACGAGAGAGGAACCTCTGGTTAAAATTTCAGGTCAATTCGACAAGAAATCACCATCCGATCGAGGGTTAGAAGATTACTACACAAAGTTGAAAAAAAAATTTCTTCTCTCTCTTCCTCTCTCTATTTTCTTCCGGGTGAACTCTCATATTCACTCTTTAGGGTTTAAAATACTCTTTTATATGTTAGGCTTTGGGCTCCATTTAGAAGTGACCCAAAACCTAACATCAATATAGTCTACAAAGTGGATACATAATATTGGTAAGTTAGTTCTTTAGCTTCTTTGAATATGTCACCAGGAGAGTCTTTATCACTAAACTATTCCCATACTATCCATTTAGTATTCTATTTCAATACTTGGAATGATTAACATAGAGCCTAAAGGAATTGTATGTGATATCAACTTCTGAAAGTTCCAGCTAGGTTTTTTAATTATATGTTAACTACTTAGAGGTTCAAGTTCATATATTCTTTTCTTTCTGACAAATTAGAATTCAAATTTTATCATAAAATATGGTCTCTCCTCTTTCATCGTCTTACAAGTTTTGATAACTCAAGTTTATAGAATATTTATTTAAAAAGTTCAAGGACTAATTTGGATATTATACCTTATATAAAGACTAATCTCCTCCCTTAAGTCATTAAGCAGTAGTAATGTATAAATTTAATCAAGGACTTATCATATTAGAATAAAAATAATAAACGTAATATGATAATAAAATCATTTGTCATGTTATTAATCAAAATTAATAATCACAAAATTAAATTGTTCAATCTATTACATAACGATTGGATCATGGGTATAATTCCAATACAAAGTTCACCTCAAAAGCATGCAGGAAGTTCCAACACTGGTTAGTCAGCTATGTTTTTGTTCCAACAGTTACCATACTGGATTACATCCATTGCGTGATCAAGTAATCAATAGGATGAAAATTAATATTACAAAATGAGTGTTAGAAGACCATTCAACTACGATATAAAGAAGTGATTCGATCACCCAGCCCCGTTCAAAGACAGAGTAATCGAAGATTATTAACTACTAACAAGAGATAATGACATTTCATGCTTCAGCTTATCTGTTGTGTTATCAGCATGAATGTTGAACCGGAGAGGACAAAGGTGGAATTGAGACCATATCAGTCCTAGTTCCAAGAGTTAGTCAGTAAAGGATCACAACGTAGCGGAAATATTAAAAAAAATTGCAATCCAATATTCATCTATTGCGTTTGACAAACATACTAATAATAAAAATAGAAAAAAATACCTAGAATGTGATGATTAATCAATACAGAATTTCAAAAATACGAATTCCCTATACACTCTATACCAAAAAAATACGTCCCATTTTCAACATTTGATATGACTAGTAAAACTTGAAGAACCCTTTCTTTAAGAATGAAGAAAACAATTTTTTCAACTTTTCTCTTGTTTTTTGTAATTTTACGTGCAGACAACGAGAGTATCCTTTTGTCAATCTTCTCTTCGTTTATTATTAACGTACATAAAAACAAAATCAAGATGAATGAATATCAGAGAGTTTTATTTTTCTGCGTAAGTGTGTCTATTTTTTTTTACTGTTTGTTCACGTACTGCATAAACAAAAAGATGATGATCAACAAATTGTCACTATAAGAAAATAATACAATCTCACGGATTATAAAGACTTTTCGTGACGTTTAAAAATTGTCATGAAAAGTTTAAATTTTTTGCGACGTTTTATAAAAACGTCACGAATTTGTAATACTTTTTGTGACATTTTATTTATAAAATGTCGTAAAATAGAAATCGCGACATTTTATTCATCAAAATGTCGCAAAAGATGTTTGACTTTTGATTAATTATCAAAATTAAAACATTTCAATCTTATCGCACATTTCTCTTCTTTCTGCCTTCTGCCCGCCCAGCATTGGCTTCTTCTCTTTATCCTCCATCGCTGCCACCACCATCACAAGCACTAGTTCTGTTCCTCTCTTCTCCCGTCTACTTGGTTTTTTAATTTACTTTCTTGCATACTTATTTGGGTCTTAAATGGAATTACACAGGGGAAAAATGCACAAGAAACTGAGAGCCTATCAAGGGAAGGATTTGACGTGAATCTTATTCTAGGCATTGTTATTTGATTACTCGTTTGGGTAATTGCAACTCGAAGATATATTACCAGATGTGGGTTTTGAAATTTGCTGATGATTTGGCTCGCGAGAAGGTAGTTCATCAACGAGTAACGACAAGGACGACGATTGTGGACGCCAAAAGTTAACCAGGGCTCAAAGGAAGAGGCTTCGTAAGAAAAAGCTTAAGGAAGATGTTTGTCGTCAGCAACAAATTATTGGACCGTTATTACCTCCGTCAATCGATGCATCATGAAGTGTTAATATTGCAGTCGAAGAGAATACTCTAGGTGTTCGACAGAATGCCGATGACAGTCGCGCTTCCATTATCATAGGTAACAAGCCATGTTTCCTATGACTTTCTTTACCCCAAAAGCATAGATCTCACACTTCCATTATACCGTGCTCTACACGGGCATAAAAGATCCCCCCTTTTTGAGTCCAGAAAAAAGATATTAGAACAAGAGCTTGATTGGGATTGATGTGAGAACTAAACGGGTCTATCTTTCTCGGGGTTGGTCTGATCTTTGCCTGAAAATGGATGCAAATAACAGTGACCCATTTGGATTTACCAAGTTCTTGTCTTGAACAATCAAATTCTCTACTTACCCTCTTAGAGTTATGCCTGAAAATGGATGCAAATAACAGTGACCCATTTGGATTTACCAAGTTCTTGTCTTGAACAATCAAATTCTCTACTTACCCTCTTCGAGTTATGCTTACTTGATTTGATATTAGTGATCTTTCTTCATGTTTTTTTATGTAACAAGCATCTTTCTTTGGAATGGAATTGGTAGTTTGATTTACTTCTGTTTCTGAGTGAAAAGGAGGTGTGGGTGTAGTGGGTTAGTTCAACAAATTTGGAGCTTTGCTAGGTAGAGATGGTATAAACCTAGGATTGCTGGCTTCAAGATCTGTTTGCTACTAATTCCTGCTTTCTGCTTGGGTTCTACAAGTTTTCATGTTAATACGATGGACTCAATCCAAGACTCCACACAAGTTGATTTTGTTGTGTGGTGTTGGATCTTCCTGCTTAAAAGATTTGTGGGTAATGGAATAGATATAGCAATGTCCCATAGTACGTGAGCATGTGAAAAGTTATCATCTTTTGTTTCTTAAGTCTTTGTAAGCTTATCTTTTTCTTCTGAAATGTATATATTCAAGCATAGGAATCGTTTTATCTGGAAATGAAAGTTGAAAGTCATAGTTTGTCATTGTGGATTAAGTGATTCTTTTCTCATCTGATTCCTTTGGTCCTGAGTAATTTGAGGTTTGATTTTGATTTTGAAAGTCATAGTCTGTTTCTCGTCTTCCCCTACGCGTTTGAATGCAACTCTTACACGCCTTTTGATTTTGTTTGATTCTTGCAACTGTCTAGCCAATTTCGGACTCAATCCCCACATGACTGAGTTGAACAAGAAAAGGAATGAACAATTAGAAATAGAAGACGTTTGCTTGCAACTAGAAAAGGAAAATGCAGATGGACTAGCTATGGATGGTGATTTTTTTTTTGGATTCGAGGAAATGAGGCCCTGGCGCACCATCCCACAAGCGAGCCAAGCTTAGAATGTTGAATCCGCACCTCATCATTGAGGGCCCAACTAGTTCTCCATCTACAAGTAAAATCTCGGCTGCTCCAGGCTCTTACAAGAGGGGCTAACATGGAATCGAACCTGGGACCTAACCAAAGTCAAGCCCCGCTCTCAACCATCGAGTCACACTCCTTGAGGGCGCTATGGATGGTGATCCTAGTTATGAATCAGCAAAATATAGCAACAACTTTATGGGGGATTCATAATCTGTTTCTTCTGTATGTGAAGAAGCTAAATTTGAATCAGACGCCTCAAAGATATATTGAGAACACAGAGGTTGATGGGACTATGAATGGTATTGAAGATAAAGAAGCTAGAAGGTGACAAGTTTTAATTGGTTATTGTTAGCGTCATTATTTTCTATCTTTTTGTGTGTTAATTTTTTTTATTCTTAAGTTTTGAAGTTATACTTAATGGGAATTAATCTTATTTTATATCAAGGTGTATTTTGTAACTAAATAGAAAGAACCGCAATAATTTCGAGATAAAAAGAGTTGAACTAGACGTTGACGCTAATTAGACATGACCTCGTGCAACAACTGATAGATATATACTATTAACCATGCAAATGTAATGGTTATTTTCATTGAACAATTATTTAATTGTATTCAATTGGAGATTTGCATAATATGAATATGTGTTAGTACATTTTGTATGTATTTAACTGGACCAAGTTGAGAATGGTTGTTTTATACTGACTATAAAAACATATTTTTGAGGACATTAGAAATAAGATTTATGTTCTTAATCTTGATTTAGTTAGTATGAGCAAATATACATTGTCTTGTGCTTTAATTCATTAAAGAGTGAGTTTCAATTATTGTGACAATAATACACGGTGAATTGGGCAAAAGCAATTTGTATTTGTGAAATATTAATTAATGATGGAATCCATGTCTCGGTATAGAGAATGATGATGCACTTTAAGTAAGCTTATAAGGTTTCATTGTGTAAACCCTGCAGGTGGATTTTTAATCCGACACATGAAATAAGTTGAGCGACAATCTTAAAGATTAAAATTGTTATTTAAATAAATTGTCAGTAATTTATTTTATTTGACAAGCATCTGTAATCTTAACATGGGGAACATAATTTATTATGTTGTGGAAAGTTAAAATTAATAAGAAGTTCAATCATAAATTTTTAGTGGAATAATTTATGATTAATTATAATAAGAATATACTAGTCCTATATAGATTCTTATTATAATTTTAGTCTTATTAATTTTTTCCTGCGGTCCCTGTCGTGCCTTAATTGTTTGGACCATACGTGTGTTATTTGTAATTTAAATAAGCAACAGATTATTTTAAATTAAATAGAAAATCTGTTGATTTGAATTACAAGCCGCATGATAAATAAACAGTGTAATCTTAGTGGTTACTTCTTATGCGGAAAGGAGAGTCCTCTATATATATGTGCCTTTCTTCCCATCGAAGAGGCATCTATTTGGAAAAAGAAAAGAGAAAGCACAAACTCTCTGAAAAACACAAGATACATTCTTTCTGCCCACCCAGAAACAAGGGTTTGAGAAACGATTAAGGTTACACGATAGAAGATTGTAAGGATAAAAAGATTTGCGGAAAGAAGTTTCTTCAATAGGTTTGTCTTATATCGATTCTTATGATTGGTTTGCCGATATTTATATTTCTGATTCTGGATTGCTTCCGTTGTGGATACGATTGATTCCATCAATTGGTATCAGAGCCCTAGAAATATGTATATCGGTGGCCTGTTTTTTGCATGAATTATGATTATGATTTGTTCTTATGGATGTTGCCATGAAAACTGGCATATATGTGTTTCGGAAAAACGTTTTGTGTACAGAATATTTTACAAAATCGTTTTTTCTAGTAAGGAGGCGGATAAGTTTCTGTGAAAAACGATTCCTATGTGTTTCTGTTCCATTTGTTTTTCCGAAACATATTAAGTTTTGGCTAAAATTCCATGTGTTTTCGTTTTACTTCAACAGATGAAGTTGTTTCATTTTTCTGTTTTGGAAAAAGGAAAACGTTTCGTCTGTGGAGAATAGAGAAATCGTTTTTTTTTTTCATTAAATTTGAAACTCATGTAAATCGTTTACAATACAAACGTTTTCTGGTTTTAACGTAAAAGTTTTTTTTTTAAAAAAACTTGTTAAATCTTTTTTCATGAAAACGTAAACAAAAATTAATCTGTGCATGAGGCTGTTTTCTGTTTTACAAGATTAAGGATGTTCACTGTTTTCAAGCAACACGGCGTTTCCTGTCAGAAAACGATATAGATGAGTTGGACATTTTTTGTTAAATCCTTTTCTGTTTCCACACATTTACGTTAATGTGAAAGATGGAAATCTTGTAAAATCGTTTTCTGCAACATTTGTATGAAAAAGTATCTTCCTTCTGTGAGAGATACGAATCGATTGCATGAAAGTTGGACTGATTTTCCACGGGTATAAAAATCGTTTACATGAAAACTGAAAACGATTTTGTAAACGTTTTTTGTATTAAAAACAAAAGGATTTGTTGATTAACGTGAAAGATGAACATCTTTTAAAGTGGCATAATTGAGAAAATCGGAAAAACTCTTTTAATGCATTTCACAGAGTTTGTGTTTTCAGACAAACTCATCTAATGCATCATTTAAAAGGAGCAAATGTTGTGTTTTAATAGCTTTTGACAGGAGATGGTTTCACAGAACAAAAGAATCATCATTTGCATCGTTTTTTCCATCAAAACGTTTTTGTGAGAAATTTTTTGTATGATAAGCATCGTTTTCTGTTTTCATTTAACAGTGAAAATGGTTTTGTTGCTTACCGTAACAGTGAAAACGTTTCTTGCATGAAAACGTACGAGAAAACGGTTTTTTGTATGGTTTAGTTGCTTGACGTGGAAGTAGAAATCTTGTAAATAGTTTGCATGAAATTTGTTTTTGTTAAAAAAAAAGGAAAAAAACCTGCAATGAGTTGTCTTCATCGTGAGGTAGACGATGAAGTAGAACTTTTATGGATGTTAAAGTTGAAAAATTAAACAAAGAGGCTGCTGGGAGTTAAACCCAGGACGCTGGATTCAAATTCCAGAGTGATAACCACTACACCATAGAACCCACATAGTTGTTGTTATTGTTGCAAAATGAAAATATTTCTTAATTTTGAAAATGGTTAGAAATATTTATGTTGCATATTATATGCTTTGTGAATTATTTTATAAATTCTTCTGGAAATTTGTTGTTTATTAAATAATGCAGTCAAATAGAATTTATTTTTAATTATATAAAAAAATTATATTTTTCCATTACTTGCTGGTTGTGACTACTTGCATATTCTTTCCCATCGAAAGATGATATGTGTTTGTGTATCACTGGATCTAGTCTAGTTTTGTCTGTATTATTTTAATTCTCTATCTGAATAATTTAATTAGGGGCATGGACTAGATATAATGGTTTTTCCAATTATAATAGTTTTTTTTTGGCATGTTTCTCCCATCGAGTAGTGCATGTCAGTTATTTTACTATTTATGCATGACATATGATTAGTTTAATTCTCCCATCGAGGTTGCTATTCATGAATGTCAGAAATGCATAAGTGAATTTTAAGGTCATATTTGTTTTATTCAATTATGTGTAAAAAATTTAGAAATTTTATTTTGTTATTATGTTTAATCTCAGTTCAATATGACATCATTCAATTCCCTAGCCAACATCCTAACCCAAAACAAGCTTGAGGGTCCTAACTATGTGGACTGGAAAAGGAATTTGGACATTTTGCTTACTGCTGAAGAGTACAAGTTTGTGCTCAGTGAGATGTGTCCTGAAAAACTCGGTGAGGGTTCCTCTGAAGAGGTTACCAAGGCTTACCAGAAATGGGTTAAAGCTGATGAGATGATGCGATGCTACATTTTGGCATCTATGTCAAATGTTTTGCAACATCAGCATCAAAGGATGGACACAGCTTACGATATCTTAAAGAATCTCAAGGAGATGTTTGGAGACCAGACTAGTGCAGCCAAGCAGAATGCACTTAGGGAGATTCTTACTTCTAAAATGGAGGAAGGAACTCCTGTTAGACCTCATGTCTTGAAGATGATAAGTCTTCGAATGACATGGAGATTCTTGGTGCTGAAGTTGACAAGGCTACTTAAATTGAGATGGTCTTGAACACTCTGCCGGCTAGTTTTCAGCAATTTCGTTTGAATTATAACATGAATAAGATAGATTTTACTCTATCTAAGTTGCTGAATGAGCTAGTAGCCGCTGAGACTATTATTAAGCAAGGGGTTGCACCTGTTGTGCTTAATGTTGAGCGAGGTTCATCATCTGCCCAGAAAATGGGTAAGAAGAAAAAGGCTCACAAGCCTAAGCCTAAAAAGAATGGTGCAGCTAATAGTGCAAAGGGTGCTGTGAAAAAGCCAAAAGGCAAGTGCTTTCACTGTAAGCAACCAGGTCGCTGGAAGCAGTAATGTCCAACCTGGATAGCCAAGAAAAAGCAAGGTACATCTCTTTTTTATTTGCTGGTTGTTGAAACTTGTTTAGCGGTATTGACTACACTCCAATGGTGTGTAGACTCAGGAGCCACTAATCATGTCTGCAATTCGTTGCAGGGGTTTCAAGTAACACGCCAGTTAAGTGAAGGAGAAATGAGCATTTTTCTGGGAGATGACACCGAAGTTGCAGTTTTAGCTGTAGGGAATGTTATTTTAAAGTTTAAGAATAATAGAACGTTATTGTTAAGGGATGTTTTGTATATTTCTTCAATTAGAAGGAATTTAATTTCTATTTCTAGTTTGAGTAAGAACGGATATTCAGTTTGTTTTAATGAATTTCATGATGATTCTGTCGTTATTAAATTTAGAAAACAAATCATTTGTTCTGGCTCATTAGTTGATGAACTATTTATTCTTAAAGTTACACCTGAACTTTAATTCTGAAGTAAATAACTTTGATGTCGTTGTACCATTAAAAAGAAAACGTCCTATTGAATTCAATCATACTTATCTTTGGCATTTAAGGCTTGGTCATATTAACTTAGATAGAATTTCTAGGTTGGTTAAAGATGGACCTTTCAGTTCATTGAAAGTGGAGGCACTACCAACCTGTGAATCCTGTCTGGAAGGTAAAATGACTAAGAGACCTTTTCCTTTAAAAGGTAATAGGGCCAATGATATTTTAGAACTAATTCATTCTGATTTATGTGGCCCTATGAGTGTCCAAGCTAGAGGTGGTTTTGAGTATTTTGTAACATTCACAGATGATTACTCAAGGTATGGATATATTTACCTATTGCATCGTAAGTCTGAATGCTTTGAAAAATTCAAAGTATTTAAGGCAGAAACGGAGAAGCGACATGGAAAATATATCAAGTCACTACGATCTGATCGTGGTGGCGAATACCTCTCTAGGGAATTCATTGCTTATTTATCATAACAAGGAATTACTTCACAATTGTCTGCACCTGGCATGACACAACAGAATGGTGTAGCAGAAAGGAGAAATAGGACGCTTATGGAAATGGTTAGATCAATTATGAGTTATTCAGATTTGCCACTTTCTTTATGGGGATATGCAGTTGAAACAGCAGCATACATTCTGAATTTAGTTCCTTCTAAATTAGTACCTCTAACTCCTACAGACCTGTGGACTGGGCGTAAGCCTAGTCTAAGACACGTTCGGATGTGGGGTTGCCCAGCCCATGTGCTGAAAGGGAAAGCAGATAAGTTGGAATCCAAATCAGAATTATGTTTCTTTATTGGCTATCCTAGAGGAACGAAAGATGGTTTATTTTATCGTCCGAAGGATAAGAAGATCATTGTTAGCACAAATGCACATTACCTTGAGGAGGACTATATTGTAAACCATATTCCCAAAAGCAAATTAGCCTTGCGTGAGTTGAGAAGAGAAAACATACCCACTAGAACATTTCCAACAGAACCTGAACCTGAACCATTCTTGGTAGGAGCTGACATTTCATTGCCTCGTCAAAGTAGGAGAAATGTCAGTGGACCAGAAAATCAACATTTTTCCCAACAGTCAGTTCCTAACATTTCACTACAGCTCGAAAGTAGTGGGAGTTATGTTGGCACAGCTATTGATCCAAATATACAAGCACAAGAAATAGAAGCCTCTGACATTTCATTGCCTGTTGTTAATGAAGGACAAGTTGAGGTTCTAGACCATGACCAAGATGTGGTCCCACCAGTCATCGACTTGTCGGCCTTACAGCCGCAGCAAGATGAAGGTGTGGCTGAACAGCCTGTAGTACTTCGTCGTAGTGGGAGAATAATACGACCACCTGTTCGATATACACTTTTGGGAGAAGCATTTGACAGAATCCCTGAAGAAGTGAATACCGAACTAGTATGTTACGACGATGCACTACAAGATAAAGATGCTAATAAATGGCTTATAGCTATGAAATCTGAGATGGAGTCTATGTACTCTAATCAAGTCTGGGAACTTGTAGAACCACCTGAAGGGGTTAAACCCATAGGATGTAAGTGGCTCTATAAGAAAAAGAGGGGTGTAGACGGTAAAGTACAAACTTATAAGACGAGGCTTGTTGCGAAGGGGTATACTCAGAAAGAAGGGATCGATTATGAGGAAACTTTTTCGCCGGTAGCCATGCTTAAGTCTATTAGAACTCTTCTATCCATTGCAGCTCATTTGAATTATGAAATTTGGCAAATGGATGTCAAGACAACTTTCCTAAATGGCAGTCTTGATGAATGCATCTATATGAAGCAACCAGAGGGTTTCATTGCTAATGGCCAAGAACATTTGCTATGCAAATTGAATAGGTCCATTTATGGACTTAAACAGGCATCTAGGTCTTGGAATACTTGTTTTGACTAGTCGATCAAAACTTTTGGTTTTGATTAGTGTCATGATGAGTCTTGTGTGTATAAGAAGTGGAATGGTAAGAAGGTAGTGTTTCTGGTATTATATGTAGATGATATTCTGCTTATAGGAAATTGTGTAGGTATGTTGACTTCTGTCAAGGATTGGTTGTCTAAGCGTTTTGATATGAAGGACTTGGGAGAAGCTGCTCATGTTCTTGGGATCAAGCTTATGCGAGATTGCAAGAAAAGGATGATTGGCTTATCACAGGCACTTTATATTGATACTATTCTTGCCCGTTTCAACATGCATGATTCCAAGAAGGGTTTTCTTCCCTTCAGACATGGAATTACTCTATCTAAAGATTAATGTCCTAAGACATCTGAAGAGATAGAGAATGAAGGATTCCTTATGCATCTGCAGAGGAAGCCTCATGTATGCAATGTTGCACTAGACACGATATCTGTTTCTTTGTTGGCATGGTTAGCGATTTCGGTCTAACCTGGCAAGAACATTGATCGCGATCAAACATATAATCAAGTACTTAAAAAGAACTAGAGATTATATGTTAGTTTACCAGTCAGAAGATCTTGTACCCATAGGTTATACAGATTCAGACTTTCAGTCTGACAAGGACTCTCGGAAATCTACCTCAGGAAATGTTTTTGTCCTGGGAGGTGGAGCCATAAGTTGGAGGAGTATTAAGCAAACTTGTGTTGCAAACTCCACCATGGAAGCTGAATATGTGGCGGCCTCTGAGGCAGCCAAGGAAGCAGTATGACTTAGGAACTTCCTACTAGATCTGGGTGTGGGTCCAACAGTTCAATCGCCTATTACACTTTATTGTGACAATAGTGGGGCGGTTGCAAACTCAAAGGAGTCACGGAGCCATAAAAGGGCAAAACACATTGAGCGGAAGTATCACCTGATACGAGACATAGTTCAAAGGGGTGATGTGATGGTGATGAAGATTGTATCAGAAAACAACCTGGCTGATCCTTTTACAAAGAGCTTACAAGCAAAGACTTTTGATAGTCACGTGGAAGGAATGAGAGTTAAAATCATAGATGCATGGTTATGAGTCTAAGTGGGAGATTGATAGATATATACTATTAACCATGCAAATGTAATGGTTATTTTCATTGAACAATTATTTAATTGTATTCAATTGGAGATTTGCATAATATGAATATGTGTTAGTACATTTTGTATGTATTTAACTGGACCAAGTTGAGAATGGTTGTTTTATACTGACTATTAAAATATATTTTTGAGGACATTAGAAATAAGATTTATGTTCTTAATCTTGATTTAGTTAGTATGAGCAAATATACATTGTCTTGTGTTTTAATTCATTAAAGAGTGAGTTTCAATTATTGGGACAATAATACTCGGTGAATTGGGCAAAAGCAATTTGTATTTGTGAAATATTAATTAATGATGGAATCCATGTCTCGGTATAGAGAATGATGATGCACTTTAAGTAAGCTTATAAGGTTTTATTTTATAAACCCTGCAGGTGGATTTTTAATCCGACACATGAAATAAGTTGAGCGACAATCTTAAAGATTAAAATTGTTATTTAAATAAATTATCGGTAATTTATTTTATTTGACAAGCATCTATAATCTTAACATGGGGAACATAATTTATTATGTTGTGGAAAGTTAAAATTAATAAAGTTCAATCATAAATTTTTAGTAGAATAATTTATGATTAATTATAATAAGAATATACTAGTCTGTATAGATTCTTATTATAATTTTAGTCTTATTAATTTTTTCCTCATGTGATCCTGTCGTGCCTTAATTGTTTGGACCATAGGTGTTTTATTTGTAATTTAAATAAGCAGATTATTTTAAATTAAATAGAAAATCTGTTGATTTGAATTACAAACCGCATGATAGATAAGCATTGTAATCTTAGTGGTTACTTCTTACGCGAAAGGAGAGTCCTCAGATATATGTGCCTTTCTTCCCATGAAGAGGCATCTATTTGGAAAAAGAAAGAAAAGGCACAAACTCTCGAAAAACACAAGATACATTCTTTACGCCCACCCAGAAACAAGGGTTTGAGAAACGATTAAGGTTACACGATAGAAGATTGTAAGGATAAAAAGATTTGCGGAAAGAAGTTTCTTCAACAGATTTGTCTTATATCGATTCTTATGATTGATTTGCCAATATTTATATTTCTGATTCTGGATTGCTTCCGCTGTGGATACAACAAACGACGTAGCACAGGAGTGTAAGGAGTAAAACCACGTCACAAAACGTAGACGTTTGGAAGGGCTGGATGGCTCGGTGCATGAAGGGGGTTGCGTGTACAATAAACTTTTGGAGTCCGGATCGTCTGTCTAAGATATCCCTGTCTAACTCTGTCGAACCAAAAAAACGCCGCCGTTTCATACAAAAATTAGAACAGTTACGTGTGGCATGGACAGGTGCCCGTGGGACCCACCCACAAAGCGCTTTTTGAAGCCATATCTGCCGACCCACCACCACGGAGACTCGGGAGAGGGTTACAGTGTAGATATATCTCGCAATGTTTTTATTTGGTTCTAGACTTTTAAAGATTGGAATTTTAATTAAATTTGTTATTATTATGAAGTGTATATTTTTTTATATACTTATTAAAATTTATTTTAATAAGCTTATAATTATTATTATTATTTAATTATTATTATTAAAATTATTTAAATTTATTTCCACTATTATAATAACTATTAAATATTAATGAACATATACTTATTGTTATAATTATTCTTATTATTATCCCTGTCTTTTTTAGTGCCATTATTATAATAAGATTTCATTAAAATTTTCTTTGTTCTATTCTTATTCTTCTAATTTTTATTATTTATGAATTTTTGTAATATTTATTATTATTATAATTACAATATTCGTTATGATTATTGAATGTTATTATTATTATTATTATTATTATTATTATTATTATTATTATTATTATTATTATTATTATTATTATTATTATTATTATTATTATTATTATTATTATTAATAATGACAATTCTACTCTTATTCTATGCCTATAATAATAATCATAATAATGATTATGATAATAATATTAACATAAAAATAATAATAAGAATAAAATAATAATAATAATAATAATAGTAAGTAGAACTTATAATAATAATAGTAAGTTATTATTGTTATTAAAATTAACTTATTAGTTAATTAATAATATTAAAAATATCATTAAATTCCTTATTATTATTAAATTTGTTCTTATTATTATTATCATTATTATTATTGATATTGTTATTATTATAATTACAATTATATTTATTATTATTATTATTATTATTATTATTATTATTATTATTATTATTATTATTATTATTATTATTATTATTATTATTATTATTAGTAGTATTGTTATTTATATTATTATTCTTATTCTTATTATTATTATTATTAGTATTATTATTATTATTAGTATTATTATTATTATATTGATTATTATTTTATTATTATTAGTATTATTATTATTATTATTATTAGTATTATTATTATTATTATTATATTGATTATTATTATTATTATTATTATTATTATTATTATCATTATTATTATTTATTATTCTTATTCTATGCTTATTCTTCTTATTCTTCATCATATTATTATTATTATTATTATTATTATTATTATTATTATTATTATTATTATTATTATTATTATTATTATTGTTGTTATTATTAGTATTATCTGATTATTGTTATTGTTATTATTATTACTATTATCATATTGTGCATGAATAGAAAATTTAGTAATTATTGTAATTTCTATTCCTTATAATGATAAAATGCATATATCTTTATTTGATATATATGTTATATAATTGCTTATTATGAATAATTATGTTTTGATTATGATTATATTTAGTTTTCTTATTAATATAATCATTCTTATAATTTCTTTAATTTTTTTAATTTTCCCGCTTTAGTTTATATTCTTATTACTATATATTAAAATAAATAGTATATAGTCGCCCCACATCTGACCTTTTAAATTTGGATCGCTAAGGCGACCTTCGTCGCCTAGCGATCCCAACAGATGAGTATCAGATCGCTAGATGCGACACGCGTCCCTAGCGAAAACATCGTATCGGTTCAGGAGCGCTAGGCGATTTAGCCGCTCTAGCGATCCAAATTTAAGACGACGTGGATCGCTATGGCGAGGGCTCGGCGCCTAGCGACAACAAATTTAATAGTGTTCGGATCGACAGGCGACTAACGTCATCTCTAGCGATCACAACGTATCGATGTCTGAATTGCTAGTATAGCGACAACACCTTGTAGACCACTAACATTAATTTTAAATTATTATTAGTATTGTTATTTGTATTTATTAGCAATCAAAATATTAGTTACTTTTATTCAAATTGTTATTATTGTGTCTAAGTATTAGTAATATTATTATTATTGTCATTATTTTTATTATTATGTTTATTAGTATTCTAATAATAATAATTATTATTATTATTATGTGTCGTTATGATAATTAATTTAAATCATTATATTAAGTTCTATTATAATCGAAATGTTTTGATAATCATAAATATTATTATTATGTTATTTTGTTATTGTTATCCTCGTCTTGTTTTATTGTGTTTTTTATTGTTGTTAAGATTATTGTTATAATTATTATTATATTTATTATTGCAATTGTTATTATTGTTATGATTATTGTTTTATCTTTATTATAATAATAATTATATAATAATAATAATAATAATAATAATAATTATTATTATTATTATTATTATTATTATTATTATTATTATTATTATCTTATTATTATTATAATGATTTTTATTATGACTATTATTATTATTACTTATGATTAATAAATTTCGATATGAATTACAAATGTCAATTATTAGTCATAACATAATTGCAGGAAATGGAAATGAACTTAATTTTCATTACATTATTTAAGCAAATAAAACGAATATGAAAAAACATATGCAATATGACAAAGTTTACGATTAATTAACAATAATCATGACATGGGAAAGAGTTGTCATTTCCAAATAAATGCTCTCAAACAATTCCGCCATTTAATTCCTTGGTAATATTAGGAAGTTGTTTACTCTTTAACAAAAACACAGAGCTTTTCTCCAACAACCTGCGTTATTACGTATAATCGAAGTTTAATTTTGGTCTCCTTCGTGTGAAAACATTTAAAACCATTAGTTAATGTTGTGCATATACTAGGAAAATGGCTGTGTTTTATATTGTTTTTTACAAGTTGGTTGTTAAAGGAATGTATAGTCATTTATGTCTATTTAACGCTTTGTTATTCATTGTCATGTATCCGGAATGTCATGCGGTTAATTAATGGTTGTTGACATAACGTTAGTGGTAATTAATATGGGATAGTCGAGTGGGTTGTGTTGTATGGATAATGGCGGTACTATGTGTTGGTGAATAATAATGGCTTCCAACGCTGTTTGTTGTGTTAAGGCAACTCTGTGGTATGGTTGGCAATGACTCTGCTAACTTGTTTTCCTGTGTTAACGCAACTTGCTACTAATGACAATAAATGTTTTACAGTTTATTTGGTAAACATTAAGGTATAGTTCATCTTAAAGTAAACATATTGGTTGTTAACAGGAAACAACTTACCATCAATACACATAAGTTTTGCTGAAACATTAATGACATAACACATGGAATGGTTAAAGGCATGGATGGGAACAAGAAAAAGTTATGAACTCTGTGGGAATTGTAGTCATTATTGCTTGTGTTATAAATCATATGTGAAATTTATTGTCCTCGTGTGTTAATTTAACAGGTCTGAAAATGGAAGGTACCAATTTTATTGGCATGAAGTTTGCGACAGAAGAAGAAGCTTACCAATTTTATTTAACTTATGGGAAGCATATGGGATTTGGCATTAGACGAAGCAAAAGTCACAAAGATAAAAGGGTAACTTAATTTGTCGGCTACTTTGTCAGAAGTGCGTAGGTCACGGATGCCCGATAAAAGAGATCGTGTGTAAGAGCTCCACCACCAAAGAACAAGATTTGGGTGTGAGGCAAGGATGAAAGTTCATAGTTTGCAAAGTGGAACATTTGAAGTCATTGAATTTGTGGAGGAGCACAATCACCACCTCTCATCGCCGAACAAGGTACATTTGCATAGAAGTCATAGGAAGATATCTTCACCATGCTATGCAAATTGAAATGGCAATCTTGTGGGAATTCTACCGAAGCATCTCATGATCTTATGGTGAGGAAGCGGTGGAAGAGATAATGTTGATTCATTCGGATGATTACAAGAATTATTTGAGGTCTAAACGGACTAGAGAGATGCCAAAGGAGATACACACTAGGTGTTACAATATCCAGATAAGATGCGGTGGAAGAGCCCAATTTTTTCTATGCCATTCAAGTTGACGAAGATGATATGATAACGAACATATTCTGGTCTGACGCTCAAATGAGGAACGACTACGTAGACTTTGGTGATGTCGTCTGCTTCGATACTACTTACAAGAAGAACGGTCAGGGTCGTCCACTCGCGTTGTTTGTCGGTGTCAATCATCACAAGCAAACAACAGCTTTTGGCGCTGCACTCCTCTATGATAAACCGCTCTAACATTTGTGTGGTTGTTCAAGACATTTGAGGCGGCGATGCACAACAAACAACCTACAACTGTTCTCACCGATCAAGATGCGCAATCGCAGTGGATTAGCGTCAACATGGCCAAACACCGCCATCGGCTATGTATTTGGCACATTTACCAAAATGCACCATCCATTTGAGTAGTGTTTTCAGAAGTATAAAGAGTTTTCATGGGACTTGGCGCATGCATATATGAGTGTGAAGAAGAAGAACAATTTGTCGCTGCATGGAATCGATGCTCGGAAAATATGAACTTGAAGACAATGAATGGTTGCAACGCTTGTATCATATTAAGGAAAAGTGGGCGATGGCTTATGGCCGCAAAATATTCTGTGCTGACTTGATGACAACACAACGCAGTGAAAGCATGAACAGTTTGTTGAAAAGGTATGTAAGTTATCAACACAACTTACTACAATTCTTTAATCACTTCCACGAAGCTTCGGATGATCGGCGTTATGAGGAGTTAAAAGCTGAATTTAGGAGCAATGTGAGCAGACCAACATTGTCAGCACCAGTAAAAATTTTAAAGCATGCCGCAACTATATACATGCGAAGTTTTAAATGGTTCCAAGATCAATGGAATATGTGTCATGATTACAGCTTGTAATCTTTGGGTCGAGATGGTTCGGTTGAGAAGTACATGGTAACCGTTGATGGGCGAGGTACTCTCATTCCATCGCCTGATTCTTCAAATGAGGAAGTTCATTGCGGTTGTGGGAAGTTTGAGTTTCTTTGGGATCTTATGTGCTCATGTCTTGAAGATGTATAACATAAGAAATATTAGCACAATTCCTAGCAAATACATAGTAAAACGATGGACAAGGAAAGCGAAATGTTGGAGGAATGGTAGTCGTGATCACCTACCATTGAAACCGATATTAACCCTAAGTTCATTGTCGTAAAAGGTATAAAGCATTGTGTACCTTAAGCTCGCGGTTGTTTACAAGAGCGCAAGCAGATGATACCTATGAACATGTTAAACAACATCTTCTTAACATGTTGAACACGGTTGATGAGACATTGGAACGTGAAGAAATAGTGGATGCAGAGAACCTAAGAGGACAACATGGTGAGTTGCCCACGCTCACGGTCAAGTAATGATGTGAATGTGCTGAATGAGGCTAACGCCGATTTTGGCCACACGAAGCACATACGAGGTGTGAAGTTGAAGAACAAGCCTACATCTAGTAAGAGAATGAGGGTGGATTAGAGAAAGTCGAAAGAAGAGGACGATCACAAGAAATATAGCAGATTCAAGAAGAATCCCCTTTCCAATACGCAGGTAAAACTTCTGCGTATATTGCTGTGAACGGATGTTTTGTTTTATTGGTCATATTTGAATTTCATGTAATATGGTCATTCCTACTTGATGCAGGAATCTAAAGCGAATTCCTGGCAATATGGATTAATGTCTACCAGCCAACCGCCTATACTACATCAACAGCAGGTTGGTATACGGTCATTACCAATGTGTACAACTGTTATGCAATTTGCTTTGCAAATCTCATGTGCTGAATGGCTGTCACATTGACGAAATGCAGGTGCAAGTTCCACTTCCTAACGAATGGACAAGTATGGGGTCCAATCATGAAGACCACATAAAACAATCTGAGGTTATTTTTCTTAAGTTGTGTTTGGGCAACTCTAAATTCAGAGGCATGAAAAGTTAATGATTAATCTTCCATGTCTTCCAAATTGCAGGCATTACGTGTTCAATTCGATAAGTCAACAATGGCATACACGCATCATCAAACTGCAACATTATCGCAGGTATGCTTTGTAAAACATAGGAGTGTTTCTAACAAAACCATTTGTCCATGTAATGTGTTATGAAATTGTGAGTCATCTACCATGTTAGGTTCATGCTGTTGGACCAAGTCAGTATAATATACATAACATTATCCCACCGGCAATGCGGATGACTGATTTACTCAGGGTAAATAAGCCACAGTTTGTCTCCCAAACCCAATACTGTTCCATAATTGAATATTCCTGTTGTGTTTTGTTTGAATGAGTTCACATGCATTTTGATTTCCAGGCACAACAAACATTTGGTTGTGGAAATATGGAAGACGTTAACAATTTAACACTTGGTATTTCCATTGGCAAATGTAGGGTATGCCTTTGCGAGGAAAACTTATGTACTTGTAGACAATGATTATGATAATGATGTAAGTACGAAGGACCTTTGTAGAATTTAAGTTGTACGGTTGGGGAGGAAGTGCTGGTTGTATATGTCCCACGAAAAGAGTAGTGTGGTTGGAATGTGGCAGTTTCGGATGTCGGTACCGATATATTGAGCACGTTTCTATACTTCAAACTGTTAGTCCTTCAACAATAGATTTATTCTCGATAGTGACTTATGAAACCTTTCAATTTTGAGCTCCTGCAAACAAAAGTGGTACACATGTCGTTGATTGCATCTGCCGTAATGGGCAGAAGTCGGGTGGAACCCAACGGACCGTTATAAGCAAAGAAGTAATTGTCCCCACACGCACAGCATGAAGTGGGTTTCTTATATTCAATCGGCTTTTGTAATGCCTTTTACATTACTTACCGTGTTCCCACTTTGAAGATACAAGATGCAAAGAAGGTCAACCATTCATCGTATCCTTCACATTCTAAGGTCTTACATCCTTTGTTATCATTCTATAGAGGAAAACATATGGAATTTATATAAGCTTGTAGTTTAACGTATAATATGTGTTCATCCATGATAGGGCTTATTCTTTATCTCTTTCTTAGCAATTTATAACCGTAATGTTTTTGCTAGAAGGTCAATGGATAAAATAATCTTCACTTTCAGTGTCTTTCTTGATTTTTCATTTCGTGCAGGTAATGCAACAGTTGAATGTTTTTGCTGCGGAAGATGTTGATGCTGCGGAAGAACCTCTAAATGATGTAAGTTTATCGTGAATGCTTCACCAAGTTTTGTTTACGAGCAGCATAATTTTGTTGTTGTTTAGTAGGATATGCTTTCCCTAATTGAAATTCTTTATTTCCCTACTTCATCTGTTAGAATATACATGTCTATACAGGTTCATGATAAAATATTTGTTTCTTTAAGTTAAGGAAAACATATGATTGTTTTTAGTTTTCTAATAACTAATTGAATGTAATTTGTAGTTGCAAGGCAGCAACAATTCCTGCCAGCAAAGGACCACTATTCTGATGGGGTGGGAAAAAGGACCACTATTACAATGCTGATAAATATGATTTTGAAGTAAGGACTTCATATTTATTTTTATGTTAGGCCCCTGTGGAATGCAAAAAATCATGTAATTTCTTTGAATTGTGAGTCATTGGCTTCTCCTTTGGTAACTGTTTGTGTTTTCTCATTACAGGAGCAATAAACTGTCTATTTTTTTAACAAAATGCAAAAATTGGAAATTGAAGGTCAGATTTACTTAATTGATGAGTAAAGATTATGTTAGAAATAGGATGCATTTATAGCATTGTATGGATAGATTACCACTATTTCGAAACATATGGTCAAAATAATAATGTGATAGTTGCTGTGCTACCCTTCTAAGATGAAACTACCAAGGTTTGTTATTGTAATTAGCAAATTAATTATATATCAATTAAATTTAATTACAAATCGACAAAATATATGACCTAATTAGTTAATAATATGAAATATTCACTAATCTATTAATTATATTAAGTTGAAAATATTGTTGTTATAATTGAACTAATTAATTACTTACATTATATTATAAGTATCAACAGTTAACTCAAAATTAGTTAATTAGTTAATTATTTATATTATAACAATTAAAACAAATTTGATTGGATTCACGCAAAGCCAATTGTCTCCCAAAAAATACCGTAAAGTCTATGTTCTTGGTCTACAAGGAAACAACCAAGAATTGAATACAGAACTCGGTTCATATGATTGATGAAAATTTAAGTCCACGATTATGAGAAATGCATTATGTTTTACACGGTTAGCAACGGTCGTTGTCGTAGTATGTTCCTCTTCTTCACAGTGATTTGGCGACGTTTAGGCTCCTTCAAAAACAGTTAATCCTGCAACAATAGAGCGCATTAAAGGAGCATGTTGTAAGTGCTTAAGAATGAGCAAACGATACCTTTATTGCTACATTTTGAACATGTATTGCTCTTGAATGCAACAAATTCAAATAAGGTGAAGAAGATAAAAGGAACAAGTGTACAAGGCAAGCATACAAGCGAGAGAGTGTTAAGAATCCACGAGACGGTGAAAACTGTCATACCTCCGTATTTCTAACCGGAGCGAGTGATGCGCGTCTGCGCCATCCATTTGTTATTCATCTCCATCGATGGGGTTGAGATGGCACATCCATCCTTCGACCTCCCAAGCCTTTCTCCATTTGTTGTCAAGTATTCCACTCGTCATCAATAGCCACCACTCGCAAGATTCAGATTTACTAATTGACGGTTCATTCTTACCATCTGCTCCGTAATCAACCGAAATTGGTCCCGTGTTCTCGCACGATACATGCATGAGGCTTTGATTATGTAGAATTTGTTGGTGCATCGTGGTCGATTAGGTTCGATCGATGTCGTGGTTGCGGTTGTTGCCCTCGTCTTGAACCATAGTCTACACCGTGAACATTAGACCAATAATCAACTCCCCGACCTCTAGAACTTGATTCTCCGCCGCCAACCTACGCCTCATTCTTTATAACGGTTGCTGGCTCTCGAATGCAAGGTTGTCCCGCCTATAATCTCGCACCGTGTCGTATGCTACATCGAAATAGTGATATTGCAGCTTCTCAAGGTCACTCACATCAATCCTATATACCTGAGCAAATCCAGTTAGTAAATAACCCATACCTAGGGTGCTCCCCCGTCTCCCCACTAATTCCATCAAAGTTTTAGATACATATGTGAACATGTTCGGCTTATGTCTATGCTCGATGCACCATAACAAGAAAAGCTCCTTCGTCGAGCACTTTATACTTTGTTGTTTGCCAAACACAGATCCACACATGAATTTATGCAGCAGCTTGAATTCCGCTTCCACAATCTGTGCATTGGATGCAAGGTGTGGATCATACGCATCCAAGTTTGTTAAACGTTTCCAGTACGCATTTACATTGAAACTCGGATGCCCATCTTCAATATCGTGCTCGCAAACTCACAAACGGTCCGTAACACCATCGATCCAAAAATACACCACCGCTGAACCTAAACCACAATTTATGCGGTCGCCGTGACATCCACCTCAAAGATGTGAAAAACTCTAGTGTCAAGTCACAGGACACGGGCCAAGATTTTTGCACAAAATCTTGCCAGCCACCTCTCCGACATAATGTCATCAAATTGTCTCTCAACCCTATGTCATGAAGCGACTCAAAATTAAAATACGAGGAACCTCAACGCCTTACTTTGAAGTTCCCTGCCTCTCTCCTTCGCGCCGGGAATAAATTGGAAACGGGCATCATAATAATTAGCAACGCTTGCAAAGATTGTCCCTCTCACCTCGTAATGTATGCTTTCCTCGACCGCCTAGCTCTTCGAGGGGCATTGTCACTGTAGAAGCTGCATATGTCAGAAATTAAGCACACAAATTAATAACAATAAGATCACAACCATCATTTGGGCTTCTTCATGTTTCTATAAACAATGCAATGTTTTTGTTTGTTGTTGGTTTTGATTTAGATACTCTGTCTAATTATATATAAAGTCAATTACATGTAACAAAACTAAGCTCTCATCACAAAGATGTGCATAGGAAGTGTAATATGTCTTTAAGTGGGTTAGTAGAGGGATTTGAATTATGAGTTAAGTTTTGTCCAAGTTCTGAGTACGTAACAAGCAATTCCAAGTATCTTCAGGGCTGTTATAATTGAATCAAAAAATATTATGTACTACATAATGTAAGATCTAAAAAACCGATGATTATACAAAAAGGGGTGTTAAGTTGATAAGTATAGGTGCTGTAGAAGACCAAGATGTATCGTTGTAATTGAGGAAAAGCAAACAACTTTTTTGATATTTGGGAAGAGAACTTGTCTTAAAAGCAATCAACTTGTTGATTGCAATCATCGATTACTTATACACTTTACTAATATCATCAGATCTGTTTGCAAATTGTCAACTCTGTCTTTGCTACAATTCATAGTGCTTTTGGAGTGCATTATTATTTGTAGCATATACAACAACCTACAGTTAATCCTAATGACCAATTACTACTCAATAATGCACATGAAGCCTAATGGGACAAAAATATGACTGCAACAACAGAAGAGGACAAACAAATTTATTTCAGATAACATTACTGGTTCAAATGTGTACATGCAGTCATATAATTCCCAATTTCAAGCAACCAAAATATATGCAAAACATCAATCACAACGACAAAGAGTCACAATTTGAAATTAAACAATCCTCATAGCAATCCATACCTAAAGAACGTAAAGATGAAACACCTACTAGGCTTCCACCAAGGAGTTACCGAATGTAATAGTCCAACGACCGCAATACCCATACGAAATACCCAAACGAAATTATCCACATGAAATACCCAATGGGAAAAAATTCGACGAGTTACCCACATGCAATTCAAGGAGATACCCATTCAAAAACCAAAACCCAAACAAATTACCCAGATGCAATTCATCTGAATACCAGATCCGACACGTTGTAGAACAACATATCCTCACTCAATCCACACCCATAACCCAATCAAAACAATACAAACAACTTACCTACAATGTGTTTGGTCGAATCTTTGTCGAACGTCAGCGAGAGGAAGAAGTGTTCAATCAGATCGCACCCACGGAAGAACTTTGGTAGAGAAAATTTGAACTTTTCAATTGGGTATCGCATCGATTAAGGTCGCATTAGGTTAAGTGCGATCTTGAATATACTTGTTTTTATTTTAATTTCAAATTTTCCGACTTTCATAAATTACACCACTTTTCTTATTTTGTTTGTCTTTCCTCCGCTTCCTTATATTTATTTATATTAATAATATGTTATGAATAATAATTGAATTAGTACATTTATGATTGATAATAATAATAATAATAGTAATAATAATAATAATAATAAAGAAGAATAATAAGAAGAAGAAGAAATTTAGGTATAATAATAATAATAATAAATTTGAACAATACTCTCCAATAAATGTAATAATACTAATAATAATACTAATACATATACCAAAAATATTTATGATATTATTAACAACCAATTTAATAATTTCTCTAATAAATTTAATAATTACGGCATAATATATTAAATAATTTTCATAATATATTAAACAATTTTCATAATAATAATAAAATGCCTATGGGGAAAAATATTAATGAATAATAATAATAACAAAGATCTAATATTAATAAGCAATTTCATAATAGTAATGATAAAAAATTTATACACGTGTGCATCAAATTTATTCGTAACTTAAAACAAGAATTATAATAATAATTATTATTATTATTATTAGAATACTAATAAATATAATAATAAAAATAACAGCAATAATAATAATATTACTAATACTTAGACACAATAATAACAATTTGAATAAAAGTAACTAATATTTTGATTGCTAATAAATACAAATAACAATACTAATAATAATTTAAAATTAATGTTAGTGGTCTACAAGGGTGTTGTCACTACAATAATGATCCGAGACATCGATACGTTGTGATCAAGCTAGGCGACGCCGTCGCCTCTATCGATCCGCTTCTTAATCGCCAGGTTGTTGTCGCTAGGCGCCGAGCCTCGCCATAGCGATCCACGTCAAGGTGTTAGTGGATCGCTAGCGACGCCGTCGCCCTAAGCTCCTGAAATTGATCGATGTTTTGCTAGATGCGACGCGTGTCGCTTCAGCGATCTGATACTCATCTGTTGGGATCGCTAGCGACGAAGGTCGCCTAGCGATCCAAACCTAAAAGGTCGTATAATGTAGAGGCGACTATATACTATTTATTTTAATATATAGTAATAAGAATATAAACTAAAGCAGAAAATTAAAAAAATTAAAGAAATTATAAGAATGATTATATTAATAAGAAAACTAAATATAATCATAATCAAAACATAATTATTCATAATAAGCAATTATATAACATATATATCAAATAAAGATATATGCATTTTATCATTATAAGGAATAGAAATTACAATAATTACTAAATTTTCTATTCATGCACAATATGATAATAGTAATAATAATAACAATAACAATAATCAGATAATACTAATAATAACAATAATAATAATAATAATAATAATAATAATAATAATATGATGAAGAATAAGAAGAATAAGCATAGAATAAGAATAATAAATAATAATAATGATAATGATAATAATAATAATAATAATAATAATAATAATAATAATAATAATCAATATAATAATAATAATAATACTAATAATAATAATAATAATAATAATACTAATAATAATAAAAATAATAATCAATATAATAATAATAATACTAATAATAATAATAATAATAATAATAAGAATAATAATATAAATAACAATACTAATAATAATAATAATAATAATAATAATAATAATAATAATAATAATAATAATAATAATAATATAATTGTAATTATAATAATAACAATATCAATAATAATAATGATAATAATAATAAGAACAAATTTAATAATAATAAGGAATTTAATGATATTTTTAATATTATTAATTAACTAATAAGTTAATTTTAATAACAATAATAACTTACTATTATTATTATAAGTTCTACTTACTATTATTTTTATTCTTATTATTAATTTTATGTTAATATTATTATCATAATCATTATTATGATTATTATTATAGGCATAGAATAAGAGTAGAATTATCATTATTAATAATAATAATAATAATAATAATAATAATAATAATAATAATAATAATAATAATAATAATAATAATAATAATAATAATAATAATAATAATAATAATAACATTCAATAATCATAACTAATATTGTAATTATAATAATAATAAATATTACAAAAATTCATAAATAATAAAATTAGAAGAATAAGAATAGAACAAAGAAATTTTTAACAGAAATTTTATTATAATAATGGCACTAAAAAGACAGGGATAATAATAAGAATAATTATAACAATAAGTATATGTTCAGATTAATATTTAATAGTTATTATAATAGTGGAAATAAATTTAAATAATTTTAATAATAATATAATAATTATTATTATTATTATAAGCTTATTAAAATTTATTTTAATAAGTATATAAAAAATATACACTTCATAATAATAACAAATTTAATTAAAATTCCAATGCTGCAAAAGTCTAGAACCAAATAAAAACATTGCAGATATATCTACACTGCAACCCCTCCCGAGTCTCCGTGGTCAACAGGCAAAGAATATGGCTTACAAAAGCAGGCGCGCATGGGTGGGTCCAACAGCGTCTCATCCATGCCACACGAATCGTTCCAATTTTGTATTTAAACAATTTTTTTTTTGTTCGACGAGTTAGATGCAGAGATATCTTGATGCACGATCCGACTCAAACTTTTGAGGCTTTATTTGTCGAATCAAGTAACAAAGAGGGAACACGTGAAGAATATAAAACAAGAGCAATGCCAAAACGCAACACGTGATGGGGAGCAACAAAAGACGACGCACGGACACACAATGAGAAGCCAAAACGTAAACGTTTGGAAGGCTGAGTTTTTTTTTTAAGAGACTGCTGAATTAAAAGGAAAATCACGCAACAGTAGAGAGGAAACAATTGAAGGTGGCGGCGTTGCAAGAGAGAATAGTGAGCTGGGACAATTAAACCAAAAGGGTCCCATCACGCTATAAAGAAATAAATCAACAGTGAGTGGTGGCATATAAAGAAATCAAGAAGAAAACACTGGTGGTTTCGGTTGGGAGAGGAGTTGCTAGCGCAGTGCGTGAGGTCGGTGAGAATAAAAGGAAAGAAGGCTGCCGCAGATAGCAAATTGGACAAGAATGTTCATGACGGCGCCAATGTCAGTGATAATCGAAATAGTTAGAAAAATTATGATCTTGGGTAACTAACTTTTTATTTCTTAGTTAAAAAAGCTCATATATATACCACGACGAATGCTGAGCTAATAAATTGGTTATTTTTAATATCGATGATCAACGCAAGTTTAATAATAAAGGAGATCGGAAACTAAGATTTGTTTCTATTGATTGTTCAATTCTTGTTGTTTTGTTATTAGTTATTTTTAATTTCAATTTTCAATTAAATTATGTTTTATTCACAATTACAAAACTCCCTTTTTATTGCATAACTATTAACATCTGAATTTCTCATGGGAACGATCCCTACTTTCCATTTCTACATTAATTTGTGTTGCAGAAAGTTGATTTCTTTTTATATTTGGTTGCAGACGACAACATTCACCAAATTTTGGCGTCGTTGTTGGGGAGTTTTTGATAGTTTATGAACGTTACGCGTTCGAATCAGCCTGAAAATTTGCAGTACAATCCTGAAATTGAAAAAATAGCAAAGGCATTAAAAAGTAGACGAAAGAAAGACAACAAGTACTGAAAGAAGAACGACTGGGGGAAAGGAACATGGATGCAAATCGCACTTCACACCAATTGACTGCTCCAGCTGAGGATCGACAACCTCACTGTATTAGTTTTCCAAATTTGGGTGATAATAACACTTTTGAGCTGAAATCGGGATTGATTCACTTGTTACCCACTTTCCGAGGCACATTGGGAAAAGATCCTTATAAGCACTTAAAAGAGTTTGATGTTTGTATGGGGATGAAGCCTACTAATATCACGGAATAACATATAAAGTTGAGGGCTTTTCCTTTTCTTTGAAGGACGATGCCCAAGACTGGTTATATTATTTACCACTGGTTATATTATTTACATGCTGGAAGTATTCGAACATAGGAAGAGATGACGAAATTATTTTTGGAGAAGTTTTTTTCAGCTGCCAGAGCTGCCAATATCAGAAAAGAAATGTGACATTCTACAAAACACCAGGGAGTCATTATATGAATATTGAGAGAGATTTAAGAAGCTGTGTGCAAGTTGTCCCCATCATCAAATTAGCAAGCAACTGTTGATTCAATACTTTTATGAAGGGCTTTTATGGACTGAGAGGAGTATGATAGATGCTACAAGTGGAGGAGCGCTAGTTGATAAAACACCAATAGCTGCATGGGATTTGATCTCAACTATGGCTTCTAACTCTCAACAATTTGGAGCTCGGAATGATTATGGTTCAAGACATGTTAATGAGATGGGAGTTTCATCGTTGGAAAGAAGATTAGATGATTTGACTTCTTTGGTGCGTCAATTTGCGATATCACGGAAAGAGGAAGTTAAAACTTGTGGAATTTGTTCTCTGGTTGGCCATCCTACAGATATGTGTCCTACTCTACAAGAAGACCATGTTGAAGAGGCCAAGGTAATGAGTGGTTATTTGGGATAACCTTAAAGGAAGTATGACCCATTTTCAAACACATATAATCCGAGTTGGCGAGATCATCCAAACCTCCGTTATAGCAATAATCAGGGACAACAAGTAAGTTCTAATTTTTAGTCATATTAACAACCTTATTTTCCTAGACAAGTAGTAGCAAATGGGACAAAGTTATGGTGCAAATAATTCTTTGGAAGATATAGTCAAGACATTAGCCACAAATACTGTGAACTTTCAACAGAATACCATGAAATTTCAGCAAGATACACAAGCCAGCATACATAATCTTGAGACTCAAATGAGCCTAATGGCAATTGCCATCAATAGCTTGGAGGCACAAAATTCAGGAAAGTTCCCTTCTCAACCTGAGGTGAACCCAAAAGAATGCTTGTGCTATCACACTTTGAAGTGGTAAAGAGTTAAAGGAACCTACCCCAAAGGTTTCTAAGCAAGAGGTTGAAGAAGAAGTAGAGAAAGAAGCTCTAAAGCAGTCACAAGAGAAAAAGGAGGGTGATTCTTGCATTGTCATGCCTAAGTTTAGTGTACAACCTCCTTTTTCCAGTCGTTTTGTCAAGCAGAGGAAGGGGAGCAACAGAAAGAAATTCTGGAAACTTTTTGCAAGGTACAGGTAAATATTCATTTGCTTAATGCTATTAATCAAATTTCTCGTTATGCTAAATTTCTTAAGGAACTCTGTACCTCAAAGAGAAAGTTAAGTGGCAATGAAAAGGTGCGATTGGGTGAGAATGTTTCTGCTGTGTTCCAAAAGAAGTTACCTCCTAAATGTCCAGATCCAGGTATGTTCACAATTCCTTGTAAAATAGGTAATTTGAAAATTGAGAAAGCATTGTTGGATTTAGGTGCTTCGATTAATGTTATGCCTCAATCTATTTGTGAATCTTTGAATATGGGGCCTTTGAAAGAAACTGGTGTCATAATCCAACTTGCTGATCGATCTAATGCCTATCCAAAAGGTGTTTTTGATGATGTCCTAGTTCAAGTTGATAATATGCTTTTTCCTACTTACTTTTATGTCTTATAGATGGGTAATGAAGATTCATCCACTTCAGTTCCAATTTTATTGGGAAGACCATTTTTGAAAACTTCCAAAACAAAAATTGATGTCTATGATGGGTCTTTGACTATAGAGTTTGATGGTAATCTGATTAAGTTCAATATTTATGATGCCATGAAATTTCCTAATGATGATCAATCTTTTGTTTCTGTGAGTTTTCTTGATACTTTAGTGTAGGAAACATTTCGTTTAGATGGACCAGATAAATTATGGACTGTATTGGAAAATAGCTTGGATATTCAGGGAGGAAAAACACTATCCGATTTTCTTGGCATTCCTGAAGAGCTGGATACCACTATCCAGATGTTAGAGCGGAGCAAATTCTTGGAGGAACAGGTAAGTTTTCTGGAACTAAATAGAAATAATTCGAAATTGTTGCCATCTCTCATACAGCCACCAAAATTGGAGTTGAAGGCTCTTCCGGTTAACTTGAAATATGTGTATTTAGGTGAGCATGAAACTCTTCTTGTTATTATTTCGAGCACAATGACATCTTTGCTGGAAACACAATTATTGGGTATGTTGAAAAATTACAAAGATGCTTTTGGATAGACTGTGGCAGATTTGAAAGGAATTAGCCCATCAATTTTATGCATCGAATTCTATTAGAAGATGGAGCTAAGGAAACAAGACAACCTCAACGAAGATTGAACCCACCAATGATGGAGATAGTCAAGAAGGAGATTTTGAAGCTCCTCGATGCTGGAATAATCTATCTAATTTCAGATAGTAAATGGGTAAGTCCAGTACAAATGGTTCCTAAAACAACTGGAGTAACCGTGGTGGAGAACACGTCAGGTGAATTGGTACCCACCCGTGTGCAAAATGGGTGGAGGGTTTGTATTGATTACAGAAATTTAAATTCTGTTACTTATAAAGATCATTTTCCACTTCCTTTTATTGAACATATGCTTGAAAAACTTGCAGGGAAAACTCATTATTATTGTTTAGATGGTTACTCAGGTTATCACCAAATTTCTATTGCACCAGAGGACCAGGACAAAACGACTTTCACATTTCCTTTTGGCACCTTTGCGTACCGAAGAATGCCTTTTGAACTATGTAATGCACCTGTCACGTTCCAACTGTGTATGATAAGTATTTTTTCTGATTATTTGGATGACTGTATTGAAGTTTTTATGAACGACTTTACAGTTTATGGTGAGTCTTTTGATACTTACTTGATTAACATTGAGAAAATTTTGAAGCGTTGCATTGAAAATAATTTGATTATAAATTATGAAAAATGTCATTTTATGGTTGATTAAGGGATAATCTTAGGCCATGTAGTTTGTTCTAAGGGAATTGAGGTTGATAAGGCTAAGATAGAAATCATTAAATCTCTTCCTTACCCCGTAAGTGTACGGGAAGTTCATTCTTTTCTTAGACATGCAGGTTTCCATCAACGCTTTATCAAAGATTTTTCGAAGCCAACTCAACCTTTATGCAAGTTACTTCAAAAAGATGTGGAGTTCAAGTTTGACGAAGCATGTAGGAAAGCATTTGATGAATGTCGTTTGTTTTGGCCTAAACTGTTTTTTGGCCTAAACTGTTTTATGATGCTTACATATTTTGCAAGTCTTGTGATCGATGTCAAAGAACAGGTGGTTTAGGACCAAGAGACCAAATGCCACTCACGAATATCTTGGTATGTGAAATTTTTGATATGTGGGGAATTGATTTTATGGGCCCTTTTCCTTCATCTTTCGGTAAGACATATATTCTCGTTGTTGTGGATTATGTTTCAAAATCGGTTGAAGCTAAGACTACTTATATTGATAATGCTAAAGTGATTGTTGATTTTGTTAAATCTTATATTTTTGTCAAGTTTGGAGTGCCTAGAGTAATAATCAGTGACCTCTGGACTCATTTTTGTAATCGAATTTTTGAGGTTTTACTGAAAAAATATGGTGTTACACATCGAACTTCAACAGCGTACCATCCCCAAATAAATGGACAAGTCGAAGTTTCTAACAAAGAAATCAAATCAATTTTGGAGAAAGTGGTTAATCCTAACAGGAAGGATTGGAGTTTGTGTTTAGACGACACGCTATGGGCATACAGGACAACATATAAAACTCTTGTTGGTATGTCACCATACAGGTTAGTATTCAGAAAACCTTGTCATTTACCTGTAGAATTAGAACATAAGGCTTACTGGGTTGTCAAACAATGCAATTTGAATTTAACTGAGCTTGGAATTAATCGAAAATTACAATTGCAAGAATTGGAAGAGATACGTAATGAAGCTTATGAGAGTGCAAAAATCTATAAAGAAAAGACTAAAGCCTTTCATGACAAAACCTTAATTAGAAAAGAATTTTCCATAGGTCAAAAGGTCATTCTTTATCACTCTAAATTAAAGCTCTTTTATGGTAAATTATGATCTTGTTGGATAAGTCTATTTGTTGTTACTAATGTTTTTTACTTGATGCAGTTGAAATTTAGAGTTTGGACACTTTTAAAGTGTTTAAAGTTAATAGATATCGATTGAAACCGTATTATAAGAATTTACAGGTTGAAACTGCGGAAGAAATTGAACTGGTTGAGCCAGTTTACTCTGAGTGAGTTAATGATTTTTCGTCTAGCTAATATGGCGTTAAAGAATGCTCTTGAGAGGCATCTCAAGATTTATTTTTATTTAAGTTTTTACTTTCATTTATTCTCATTTTTTTATCTTAGTTTTCTTTTTAAAAAAAAAGAGTTACATTGTTTTAACCCCATTTTGTGAAAATCCATTAAACAAGTTGTCCATTAATATTTTAATTGTCCATTACATGGGGTGTTGTTTTCGTTTCTACATGTCATGCAACTCTTCATCAAAATGCATCCCTTTTGTTCCTAGGCGTTACTTTCGTTTTTAATTTTATTTATATTTAATTTCTCTCTTGCCTTAAAAAAATTTAAATTTTAAATTTTAACTTCCTAGTTTTTTTTTTCTTTTTGATTTATTTTTAATTTGAAAGAAAAGAGCATGCATCTAAAGTCTGTATGAATCTCTCAAGTTACTATTCCATGAAGTGACAAATAAACATTTGGCCCCGTTACTAACCCTGTCTTGTGAGCTGCGTATCTGCGTTTATGCGCTGTAGATTGAAGGGATGATTAAAGAGTCATCTGGGTCATGGCTGTTTGCTAGAAGACGACGCCGCACATGGAAGAGACAAGAGGCAAAACGCAAGCTGAAAGCGCTGGAGGAGGGACGCAGGCGTCTTACTCAAAACGCAGACCAGCAGAGGCGTGCGCTGCGTGAACTACGGAGAAAAAAGAATGCCACAATATTTCAACCCCCATATTATTCATCTAAACGCAGCTCAAAACGCTCCTTGCTTCCAGTCTCCCACTGTTCTGCGCTGTTCCCTTGCACTCTAGCGTGCTTTATTCCTCTCTGATTGTTGCACTTTCCAGCTCACTGCTGTAGTTTGTTGATTTATTGCTGCGCCGCACTGTTTTTTTCTTTCTGTGACGAATAAGTCCTTACTCCTTTAAAACTCTCTGCGCCCTTCCTTGTGCGTTTCTAGCAAAACGCATTGCTGCCCTTGGAGCTCCTTGTGCGTCGTCGTTCCTGTTGCTAGGTGATGTCCACTGTGCTTTTAATTAATTTGTTGCGTGCTCTCTCTAGCGTGGATGGACCTGCCGTGGCGTGTTCACTGTGCTAGTGATTGGACAATTAAGTTTGTGTTGGTTCCATGTATATGCATGCAGGGGAATATGGACTACGCGCAGATACTACAAATCAGTTATTCTGGATGTAACAAACTAAGTTTCTTTCAAGTTTTCAAATCTTTTTCATTTCCCGCTCAGTGTAAGTTTCCGGCAGCTATATGTACACATACTTTGTTTTGTACTGTTCAAGCTGAAATGAATAAAGTTACACTTTCGATATTCTTCCTCCCTCTTTTCTTCATGGTATCAGAGCCATTACATCTGTGATTCGTCTGATTAAGCTATGGTACGGAGGAGTTATGTCCAAGCTTTACAGACACAAGAAGAAGAAGGGTCCAGATCCAATGAAGAAGACAGGAATAGACTGATGGATCAAAGATCAGACCCATATGTGGACGATGTCAGTCGAGGGATATCACAACACAATCGTGAGTTCACAAATAGCGACAACCCAGGTTTGATTCTCGTAAGTTCCGTATTAAATGGGAAGAACTTTATTTCATGGAAACGATCTATGTTATTGGCGCTAAGTGCAAAAAGGAAAACCAGCTTTGTCTTAAAAGATGATGTACTAGATGTTAACTCCGAAGAATATGTGCAGTGGAAAGAATATGACGATCTGGTGTTTTCCTGGATTATAAATTCTCTATCCAGGGAATTAGCAGATGTTTTCTTATTTGCCCCATCTTCCAGGGAGCTGTGGAAAGAGATTGAGCAACGGTACGGAGAAAGCAATGGTCCACTTATTTTTCATCTCCCAAGAGAGATCTGTGCAGCAAGACAGGGAAGCCTATCCATAGTGGATTTTTTTTAACAAAATAAAAAGAATGTGGGATGAATATGCAGTGTTAAAACCTACGACGATATGCAGATGTGGAGGTTTTCGAACTATAGGCCAAGAAATGTACCAGGAGGAGCAACTCATGCAGTTTCTTTCGGGCTTAAATGCAGAGTTTGATCATGTCAGAGATCAAATTTTACTCATGGATCCTCTTCCATCAGTCAACAAAGCTTATTCGATGCTTCTAAAAATCGAAAAACAGAGAGATGTAGCTTTGGACACACAATATGATTTTGTTAACACTGCCGCATCTACCACTAGATTTCAGAGCAATCAGTTTGACAATAGCGGTGGGAAGAAAAGTGTTAAAATAAGTAAGCATAAGGAGGATAAATACTGCACGTTTTGTAAGAAGGGAGGACATGAAAAGTCTGATTGTTTCAGGTTGAATGGATACCCCGACTAGTATAAAGGAAGGAAGTTTCCGAACAAGCCTGGAAAATTTACAACACAAGCCAACATGACTCAAGAGACACAAACACCACCAGAAGCATCTGACTCAGAATCACACGCGAAGCTAGTTTGCAATCCAGATATGCAGATGCTGATACAAAAGGAGATTCAGAAAATTCTGAAAGGAAAAATAATACAGGATGGTAGTGCAGAATTTACGGCATTTGCAGGAGCATGCGCAGGTAACAACATCTCATATCTGATTTCATAAGTCTTGAGTAATGGATTATAGATTCAGGGGCAACAACGCATATGAGTAATTCTCTATCTCATATGACAAATATTACTGAAACTGCATTTTCCCAAGCGTGTATACTTACCAGATGGCTCGATCAAAGCCGTGACTTATATTGGGGATGTGTTTTTTTAGTACAGATCTTCAGCTAACTCAAGTTCTTTACGTACCACAATTTAAACACAACTTGTTGTCAGTCAACAAATTGCTCCAGGATCAACGCTTGCGTGTTTCTTTCTTGCCTAAGTATTGCATTTTGCAGGACCAGAAATGTGAAAAGGTGGTAGCAGTTGGGAGTTTGATCAACGGATTATATTGCATCAATCAATCTTCTTTTGATTCTTCAACTTTACAACAGTTTAACAGCAGCTCTTATTCTGTTTTTTCTGTAAGCAATAATCTAGAAGGTAGTATTGAGCTTTGGCACAAACGTTTAGGACACACGTCCACAAGGAAATTGCAGCATGTGTATAAGTTTCATCATTTGAATCAGTCGGTTGCAGGTGATATTTGTCACAAGGCAAAGCAGACACGAAAACCTTTTTGTACCAGCCGAATTCAATCACAAAAACCTTTTGAGTTGTTGCACATTGATTGCTGGGGACCATACAAAAAGAAATCCTTAACAGGTGATAGTTATATGCTAACCATTGTTGATAATTTTACGAGAGCAGTATGGACGATTTTGTTTCGAAGCAAGGATCAAGTTGTCCAATTAATTGAAGGGTTCTTTAAAATAATTCAAACACAATTTGGTACACATGTGAAGATGATCCGGACAGATAATGGCATAGAATTTACTGGACACAACATGCAATTTCTTTCAAGGAATCATGGAGTGGTTCACCAGAAGACATGTCCGTACACCCCACAACAAAATGGGATTGTTGAACGCCGACACAGATCCCTCATCACTACTGCCAAAGCCTTATTAAAACAGGCTAACTTGTCAACAAAATTCTGGGGTGAAGCTCTACTTCATGCTACTTGCCTGCTCAACGTTGCTCCCACAAAGGTGTTAAACTGGAAAAGTCCGCATCAGGTTTTGTATCACAAGGTTCCTGATTATGCCCAGTTCAAAATTTTTGGCTGCTTAGGATATGTGTTAAACACTAATCCACGTAAAGATAAGTTTTTGCGCTGTCCCTTCCCTCTTTACTGTAGCTAATTGATGGACAACTAAAATGCAACTCAATTAAATCCCACCGCGCCCTACTCCGTAGTCACGCAGCGCACGCCTCTGCTGATCTGCATTTAAATATTATTTTCCCAATTTGCTGATTGACAGGGCTTCTTGGTTGGCGCTGTATTCAAGTATTGGCCCTTGAACTCTCACTTCTTTTTCCCCAAATTGTTCTTTTTTCTTTAATCTTTCATTTGGAACAAAAATTTGTAGCATTAGATGTTTACTGTTTCGGACTAGCTAGCTTGGATGGAATTCTATTATTCTAAAATATGCACTGGTAGTATAGTTATATAGTGACAGTAGTAGATAGCTGTATACTATATCAGGGCCACACTAGAAAAAGCAGTAATGCGCTAGAAAGATTTTGATATTTAATTGGCAGGGGCCGCGCGAACGCAGGCTCCCTCTACCACAAATTTTGACGTAGGCTCTCCCTCTTTGGGGAGACCTTAGAGTGGCACCCCTCCCAAGTGCAACGGAGGTCACCACCCTAGGCCATGGGCCTTCTTGATCACCCATTGACCCCGTCCAGGTAAGTATGTAGTAACGTTGCTATGGGGCTTCTATTTGTACGCACGACTCCTTTGTCTCACTCTTCCTCCTTCCGATGTGGGACGGAGAACTCTTCAGTTTTCTTCCTACTAAGGACCTGCTCTCACCACCAATGAAAAATAATATACACACTCCATGCCTCCTCCTTTATTTGTGTCTTTTATTTTCTACTTCCTGGAACAGGGTTGTTCTTGTAATTAACATTAATAATCCTGCTTAATCACACGAATCCCTATCTCATTCTGTTTCTCGAACAGAGTTGCATGCACCACAAGTTTAGATCAGTGAATCCTAACTCTGTCTTCCAAGTTTTACCTGGAAATAAAAAATTGAGATTCATGATAAAGTTACTTGTTTCTCCAACATTGAAAGAAGGATTGGCCTTCGGTACATGTGGATATATATGACTCTCATATACATGTATATAATGATTTGTCGTTTGGGTATATAATGGTATTATGAATTAAAATGTGGTGGAAGGTCAAAGAATGGTGCGGAGTTTGGAAGATCAAGGCACGATACAAGATGGTGAGCGTGTTGAAGCACAGAAGATCACATAACCGATCCCACAGCAAAATGCAATGGTCAGGACCCAGGAAAAGTTTCCAGTTCACATTCTGCAACCACCACAAAACCAATTCAAGGTACAAAGATTAGTGAGTGTTATAATCAATATTGAAAGTCTTGAAGAAAATTGACGCGAACATACCCACAAGTTGTCAGCTATACCAACTCCTATTAACGATCCAACAAAAGCATATACAGATGAAACAGGAACATGCAATCTACCCACAATTATCACTGCCATAACTGAAGAGAGTTGTGATGCCAATCCTCTTGAGTTGCTTATGTACGTTAGTTTGCCTCCTAGAGATCGAGTCATACGCCACCCACATAGCAAAAACCGAATTGCAGCAGCAAGGCCACCTATTGATCGGCACCACCATGTCACATGTACAGACTTCTGATGATTCAGTCAAAGTGAAAAAGAACTTGGTTAATCCAAGACTCATTGATGCTAGCATTGGAAGATTTGGTGAGTTGCGACCCAATTTCTAATTAGAGACAAGACCAATCACATGAAGAACACACTGTATAATAATGGTGATCCAAACTAAAAAAATTGATGCTTTGAAGATTATTTTGAATCTACGAAAGATGACGCATCATTTGGAAGGCTTTAATGTATAGAAATTGAAAGACAAATGAAGGTTGACGAAGATTGGAAGAGCAGTCCGTTGACGTTTTATAAGCTTGTACAGTATCCGATGGATGTTCTTTCAATAAAGGACTCTTGGTAGTCGGATGATAGATAAACCTTCAGATTAATTAGTGTATTATGACATATTTGTGAATTGCAATTAGTGTATTTTGATATTAATTAGTATATTTTGATAATAATTAGTATATTATGATATGTTTGCAAATTGCAATTAAATAATACATTGTCTGCAAGTATGAAATTCTTGTGATACATGAATAATTATTAAAATTAATGATATACAAAAAAAATTGAAGAATGTTAGAGAATCCATGACATTTTTTAAAAATGTCGTGAAATGTGCAAACTTTTAGTGACGTTTTTATAAACATCGCAGAATGTTAGTGTTTTCCGTGACATTTTATATAAAATGTCGCAGAAAGTTTTTACCTACACCACATTCCGTGACCTATTTGTGACGTTTTTTAAAATGTCGCAAAATACATTCTGCGACGTTTTCTGGACATTATGTGACGTTTTAAAAATGTCACAAAATGCTTGTTTTCTGCGACATTATCTGGACATTCTGTGACGTTTTAAAAACATCACATAATGCTTGTTTTCTTGTAGTGTGTCCACGCTATCTTCTTATTTTAAGTTACTAACGTACTAACAGCGTTTCATTATTGTTTTGGTTAAATATAACACCAAAGCAATAACCACCAAAGTCAAAGCCACGATCTCTTCTTTGCCATTTTGGTTTTTCTAAAATAATTATTATTATTTATAAAATAAAATTATTTTATTTTATTCATTTTTTTTGTGCAAGAGAATTTTCAATATTAATTATATTTTCTATGCTAACAAAAAAAATGACATATAAATTATTTAATAAATTATCTCATAATAAATTAAATATTCATAAACAGGAAATATTACACTCGTCTGTGACCACAAAGGCTCATCGCTAAGCCGATAGTAATTAATCCAATTAATTATTAATCAAGCAACACTCTTCAACGACCAGATAGTGTGAAGTAACAACCTTATAAAGACGGAACCTGGTTAAAGATAATGTATTATTACCTTCCATTATTACAACTCTGGATTATCTTAAGGTATGGTTTAACTGTCAAACTTATTAGATAATCAACTATGTTACATTTCGATCATTAGTGATTAGTGAATGACTTAAAAAAAACTCATTTTCCTCATTCATTCAATAGCCCTAGCGAAGGTCTTGAAATAACCATTGTTAAGTTATCAATTTGCGCATATATTGTAGTTAATTTTCTTTAATGTGTTGAAATTATTATTCAAAATTAATAGAATTATCTTATAATTCTTTACAGATGATTTTCAACACCTTAGAGACAAAATTGAATATGGAAAAGAAACGAAGAAAATCTGAAATTCCAAGTCTGGTAGCAATTAAGTCACCAAGTGTGGGCATGTACAAGAATGAAATTAATTTCCAGATCTGCTTTCAAAATCTGAATCTGATTCTTTTGAGATTCTTATAATATTTTAAGATAAGATTTATGGAGATTCACAATTTGAAGATAGGAGAACCGTGATCTACAAGGTAGGATGAAAAAGGAAGGGATCGGAAGGCATTAAAAGGGAAAAAACGTGACCGTTCACATCAACCTTTATTTTAGGATAGATTTTCATTTTCTGCAGATTTTCTCTTGGTTGTTTTTGACTTTTTGGCACTTTTTCTTCTATATTTTCGTATTCTTTAAGAAAGACCAGGGATGGAGACTCATTATGTTATTATTTCTTTGATTTCTACTTTTGTTATAAATAGCTAAACATCTTTTCTTGGTTGAGAGAATCCATGTTATCCGTTATTATGTGTGAGATGTTGCAATAAAGTTTATGTTGTTGATGAACATTGAATATCTTCTGAATTACTTTTTCTAATTGAATTGGTTTATTTCTAGGTGCGCAACTAGGGATTAATTCGTCCAATAGCTAGATTAATGAAATACGACGTTCAGTTTCGCTAATCACAAGTAGCAATTAGGATTACCTTCTTTATGTTAAAGTCGAAAATTCTAAGAAGATATTTGTTTGATTGATTGCATGTCGTACATGTATTTCTCTTACTCATTGGTTTCTTGATTCTTGAAGCTATTATTCAATTGAACCTACGATCGTATCTACATTGTTGTTTAATAAGAATGCTAGGATACATGTTTCTAGTCATTACACTTAAGAGAAACATCCCCAATGAATGTTTATTAATGATTGAAATTTTATGTCGAGGATCCATTTTAGCGTGATAACATCGGTGACCCGAAAATCAAGGTATTTCCCATTCAATTTTTAGATCCAATTATTTCTTTTGATTTTTGATTTTTCTTATATTTTTCCTTAAATTGTTGTGAATCCCCCCTCCCAATTTTGTTACTTTGTTTTGTTTTGAATTTGTAACTCCTTTATCGTTAAGATTCCTCGTAGGAACGATATCTACTTACCACTACTACATTAAATTGTATTAACGTAAGTAATTTTTTTTGAATTTGATTACAGGCGACAACAGTGCCAACTATTAAGATCAACGATAACATAGAGCTCAAACTTGTTATTTAGAGTCTATGGATCCTATCTTGACTCACCACTAATCAGATATGTACTTAATTATATACAATGATCATTCAACTAGCATTTTTACACACTAGGTGTACGACATCAAAACATAATAAGTAACCTATTGATTACTATGATGTTCTCAGGTAAAAGGAAAAATATACATTTAAAGCCTTATGAGAATATCCTACTTAACAGTTCAAAAGTAATATTAACCAATTGGAAATTCTCAGTTTAGTCAATTCAACAATCATATTTCTATAACCATCAAAGCAAGAATTGGTAGATCTATTCAACTAAAACAAAATCCGTAATTCATTTTCCCTAAACAGCTCTGCCCTCTCTCTTCGTTCATTTTCCCGCCTCTTAGGATATTATCTTTATGACCCTCTTGACTGAAGTGAATCACACGTTAGTACAATGCTTATAATATGATAACGAATACACGAAAAGGGGGGGGGTTTGAATTGTGTATTCCCCTTTTTAAAACTCTTTCAAAGAACGTTTTCTTAAAATCAAGTTCTTTTCGCAAAAACTTCGATAAGTTCGAATTAATCAAAACTTTGAAAACTTGTTTCGAAATCTAAGTAATAACAAAACTTTGAACTTAAGGAGAGATAGAGTAGAGAGAAGACGACACAACGATTTTATACTGGTTCACCCCAAACCGTGGGCTACGTCCAGTCCTCAGAAGTCTTTCTGAGATTTCACTATCTCTTCAAACGTTTACAAGTATTCTTTCCCGAGCATCTTCAGGTCTCTACTGTTAAGTCAAACCAGACTTCACGTACTAATTAATTTTGATAATAAACAAAGAGAAATATACGAGATAAAAAGCAGACGGAAGAAAAAAGACTTAACAAAAAGCATTTATATAAAAAAGCATTTAAGCTTTACGAAGACAAAAGCGAGCGATACAAAAAGCGACGACGCGAAAATAAGACTAAGAAAGAAACATCGCTTAAGACGGTTCACGGTTAAACTGAATAACCGATTTTTAAAGATTCAAGAAGCGAGATAGACAAGAAACAGTTGAAGTTCGACTATAAATAAGAGTCGAGATTGAAGAAGAAATAACTTTTGGAAAAGTGAATGAAACTCTGTGTATTCAATATCCGCTCATCTCGAGAGAAATATTGCGAACTATTTTCGAAAGGTATATTGTGAAGAGCAACTCCTTTGTAAAAGCTCTTTATCGCTTTTTCATTTTGAAAAAGTGCTACTGAGATAAGTCAAGAGGCTAAGAGTAAAAGAATACTTGTTGTTAAGAGACGTGAAGAGGCTCACCTAAAGAATACTTGTAATCGGTTTGAGATAGTGAAAATCTCGTAAGAATATCCGAGGATCGGACGAGCCCACGGTTTGGGGTGAATTCAGATAAAATTGCGTGTTTCTCTCTCTAACTCTTACCGTTTAAATCGTAGTTTTCATTATTAACAAAGTTTTCAAACTAGTTAAGAATTGATTTAAGATAAGTTTTCGAAAGAACAAGCAATTGTAATGAAGAGATTAAAAAAAGTTGATCACAATTCAACCCCCCTTTCTTGTGTATCTTGGTCATATTATTACCAATATATTAACGGTGATTTACTTCAATTGGTATCGAGCGAGGTGTTCAAGAATCACTCTAATAAAGTGTGAACTAAAGAAAATGGTGGAATCACACACGATATTGCGAAGGAGCCTCGGTCACCGCACTCCAAAGATTCAATGGTGAAGACTACCACTATTGGAAGGATCGGATGAGATTGTTTATCGAGTCTACTCACATTGACCTTTGGGACATCATCGAGAATGGACCTTACACACGAAGATGATGATAAAATCCAATTCCACGAGAAAGATGGACAATGAAGCGTAAAGCAAGATTTCAACTAAACTCCAAAGTTAAATTTTTCGAAGTGCATCGAGCGAAGCGAGTATGACAAAGTGCATGGATGCGATATCGCCAAAGAAATGTGGGATACATTATCAATTGCACATGAAGGAACAAATCAAGTGAAGGAGTCCAAGATAAGTATTTTGTGCATCAAGACGAGTTATTCAAGATGAAAGAAGAAGAGACCATTGATCAAATGTTCGAAGATTCCAAACAATTGTTAATGGGCTAAAAGCTCGAAGAACGCATAACGACCAAGACCATGTTCGAAAGATTTTGAGGAGTCTGCCTAAAAGATGGAGACCCAAAGTAATCATTGATAAGAAGCCAAAGACTTAAGCGCATCAAGCTTGATGAATTGCTTGGATCGTTGAAGATACACGAAGTAGAGCTTGATGCTAAGATAAGCCCAAAAGGAAAAGTCCATAGCGCCAAAGCAAGTCAAAAGAATCACAAAATCCGTAAGAAGAAAACAAAAAGGAATACATCAAAGGCGTTAAAGATTGATGAAGCTCTAAAAGATAAAGCATGGATATTAGCTATGCAAGAGGAGTTGAATCAATTCAGTAGGAATAAAGTCCGGTCCTTAGTTCCTAAACCTCAAAAGAAATCCATTATTGGTACTAGATGGATATTCTAGAATAAGCTAGACTAATCAGAAAAGTAAGTCGCAACAAGGCTATAATCATGAGGAAGGAATAGACTATAATGAGACATATGCTCCAAGAGCAAGACTTGAAGCAATAAGGATACCGCTTGCATATGTCGCTTGCCATGACATAAAGCTTTTTCAGATGGATGTAAAAGTGCATTTCTGAATGGCTTTATAGATGAAGAAGTCTATGTCAAGCAACCTCTTGGATTTGAGGATATAAAGTATCCAGATCATGTCTACGAGACTTCATAAAGCCTTATATGGACCAAACAGCCCTAGAGCATGGTATGATCGTTCTGAGCTCATTTCTTATTGAAAATGGATTTACTAGAGGTAAAGTTGACAAAACTCTTTTAGGAAGAACTTGTATAATGATTTTATTATTGCAAATCTATGTTGATGATATTATTTTGGTGCCACCTCAAAAAGGTTATGCATAAGCTTTGAAAATATGATGAAAATGAATTTGAGATGAGCATGATGGGTGAGTTAAAATTCTTGGATTGCAAGTAAAACAAACTAAGGATAAGATTTTTATCCATCAACAAAATATGTCAAAGAATTGTTGTCTAAATTTGATATGTGCGATGTTAAAAGTATGTCTACACCGATGCATCATTCAAACTTGTTGTCGAAAGACGAAAGTGGTAAGAAGGTGGATCAAACCCTATTTAGAGGATGATTGGTTCTTTGCTTTATCTTCACAAGTTAAGTAGACCGACATTCTATTCAAGGTATATGCAGGTGCAAGGTTTCAGCCGATCCTAGAGAATCTCATTACATAGTCAGAAACGAATTTTGAGATATCTCGCAGTACTACCGATCTTTGCTTAATGTATGAGAAAGGTAAAGATTTCAGGTTGAATGGATATTGCGACGCGGACTACGCCGGTGATAGGATTGAAAGGAAGAGCACGAGTGGTGGTTGTCACTACTGACCAAACCGTGTCATGGTCAAGCAAGAGACAAAGCTCGATTGCATTATCAATCGCAGAAGTCGAATATATGTCCGTCGCAAGTTGTTGTTCACAATTCATCGTGGATCAAGTATCAATTGAGGACTACTCAATACAAGAGGAAGAGATTCCAATATATCGCGACAACACCGCCATCACTTGTCAAAGAATCCAATTCAACATTCAAGCGGTGAAGCACATTGAAGTTAGACATCATTTTCGAGATTACGCTCGGAAGAAAGTTGTCACCACAATTGTGGAAACGAAATTTCAGCAAGGCGATATCTTCACAAAACCACTAAGTGAAGATCGCTTAAAGAAATCGACGCAACCTCAATATGGTGATGTTAACGGACCAATCATCCGTTTTTCGCAGAAGAAGAAAGATAGACGGAGGAGATAACGACCAATCATCCGGTTTTTCGTAAAGAAGAAATAGATAGACAGAGGAGATAACGGACCAATCATCCGGTTTTCGAAAGAAGAAGTAGATAGACGAGGAGTTAACGGATCATTCATCCGATTTTTAAAGACAAAGACAGAAAAGATTAAGAGTTAACAGATTGATCATCCGATTTTCAAAAGAAAGACAATGAAACGGTGGAGTTAAACGGCGTTGACGGCTTCGGACTTTAAACTTCTTTCACAAAGAAAATTTTAGAGGGAAAAAGGTCACGATCATCGAGAAGTACAATTGTTCTAGAATTTTCTATAAAATCCCTAAACCGACGTTTGGGATCTCTAACAAATTCAGAAATTGCTAGTTCTCCGAAATCTCCGAAAATTCTTCAAGCGAGTTCCTATTCACTCGTAATCAACAAGATGAATGTCAAGCCCATTTTGCGAGTTGAGCCAGAGCAAACCGGGAAGATTGGTAAACTTGAAGATCTAAGAAGGAACAAATGGATATAGAGCCGAGATAATAGCGGGGGATGGAGAAACTTCTTTCAAATACGAGAGCAAGTTTATCTCAACGAAGTTTATGAGTTCGAAACATACTAAAAGTGTGGATAATACAATCGTATCATATGTAGAAACACTCGTTATAGTAACCAAGGAGTTACCGAAGAGTCACCGAATGTCCGAAGTAGTGGAGTTCAACCTACTAACATGGTGAAATGGATGACTGTCAAGTTGAACGAAGATGAAGTTACTCGTCAACTTTATGGTCGTAACAACCCAATCGAAAGAAGAGCCTCTTGGCTTGTACCAAAGGCAAGGGTTTTGTTTTCATTTTGTGTGTGTGTGTTACCTAGATAGTTCAAGACATCAAGTCACTACTTTGGATGAACAATGTATCCTTCATCTCCGAATCACCAACCAATAGATTTACCATTTTGATTTATCAATATATGGTTAAATCAATAAAGGATACAAACACTCTCCGTATGGGATGTTGTTGACAAGGATGTTTAAAGAATCAGAATCGATTGAGTGGGAGTCGATGAAGGTATCAAGAAGTTATATAGACTCTACATCGATTGCCAAAATGGGTCCGAGATTTTCGTACAAACAAGGAGCGTAAGAATCAAGGAAAGCAACAACTGAGGGGGAGCCTAAACCGAAGAAATCCTCTATGAAGGAGAGAAGATCACACTCTCAGGAGTCGAAGTCAAGAACTGTTCGATTTTTTGAATCAGTGACTTAAAGCGAAAAGGAACCTTTGGTGAGTGACATTCATAAGCAAAGAACGCCACCCACAAAGGAAATCGTACGATGTAAAGAAGCCAGTCCTTCCAGAGATTCGAGCAAACCAAAGCATTATGAACGACAGAGATCAAAAGCTACAAAATCACTGTCATCAATCCTTGAGAAAGTTTCAGAAACTCAATCTCAAGGAAATGAAGGAAAAAGGAAAGTAGAAGAACACGAGAAGAAGAAAGTTCAATCCAAGAGGTCACCAAGGTTAAAGAAAATGAGTGCAAGAAAAGAAGAAAATCCAACAACAGAGGCAAAGGCTAAGAAGACAAGGCTAGAAGAAATGTTGTTGACATTTCTAAACATCTCACGTGATATCTTCGTTAGGCCGCTGAGGTCATTGGGTTAATATGGAAGTGCCATCAAGCAATTGTGGAAGTCATTAAGGTAATATTAAGGATTCTCACAAAATTCTTAATAATCCAATTTTGAAGAAATAGTTCTTACTACTTTTCAGTCCACACTTGTCCATAAACAAGTTGCTACACATGTTTTGGGACGAAGGCTACTAAAAGTCAAGTGTGATGACTAATGTTCCATCAAAGTATTTAACTTTTCAAAGAGAAAGTTGGGAACACAGATTGGTTGTAATAGAGGAGAAGAAGACCAAGTCTATCATCATCCGAGACAAACCAAAGAGATATGTGAAAGCCTTCTTCAAATCAGCTTGAATATGATAATGGCATTTACATCCATTGGATAGGGTTACAAAATTTCTATGATCAATCAAGAGAGTCGAGAGAACCATATCCACAGAGCCATTTGGAGAGCGATCACTTCTTATCCTATCTCGAAAAGATAATAATCAAGGTGGTACCCGATCTTCAACCACCAAATTTTGTTGAACTCAATTATGAAAAGCTAAAGTCGAAAGTTCAACTCGAGCCAAGATGGATGACATGATCACGATCGATTGCAGAGGAGTAAAATTGATCGATGCAAGATGTAAGGAGAAAAGGAGTGATAAGTCCATCTGCGTGTATCAAGATCCAGACCAAGTCTAACTAAGGCAACAAAGCAGATGATCCATGTGGAGGCAATATCGAATGGGTCAAGATTGTTCGCTCGATTGGCAACTCGTAATGTTGTTTTACTATAATACGTAATATTCGCAAAATCGACCTCTGTGGAGATCGGTTCAATTGCAGAAGCTATGCCATGGTTTGGACGACTTTTCAACGAATAAGAGATTCCTATGATCTTGATATCAATGAACAAGTCAGTATTTGTTCCTCCTCCTCTTACGCAAATCATTGAACCAAATGTCTTTAATAAGGAAGTTTATACAACAACAAAGGGCTATCGCTGAAAAGCAAGTTGTTAAGACAAGACTCGATCGCAGATGAATCATCAACTCTAAAGAAGGTGTCTGAAGCTTGATAAAGATATGAAGAAGATTAAGAAGATGCTGAAAAAGTTGGAAGCAGATTGGAAAATAATTGTTTGATCAATAACAAATAGGGGAGAAGGAGAAGGAGAAGAAGAAGAGAGAAGGAGAAGGAAGAAATCAAATGAAAGGATGAAGATAATTTTTTTATCTCAATACTTCAGATAATTCACAAGTATATGATACTTTTCATATTTCTCACAAGTATTTGTTATTATCAAAAGGGAGAATGTTAAGTCAAACCAGACTTCACGTACTAATTAATTTTGATAATAAACAAAGAGAAATATACGAGATAAAAGCGACTGAAGAAAAAGACGGAATAAAAAGCAGACGATATACAAAAGAGACTAAGCTTTACGAAGACAAAAGCGATTTATACAAAAGTGCATTTTAAGCTTTACGAAGACAAAAAGCGATTTGCGATAAAATAAGACGGAAGAAAGAAACATCGCTTAAGGTTACATTGAGCTAAAGCTGAATAACTGCTTTAAAGATTCAAGCAGATAGACAAGAATGCTTGAAGTTCACTATAAATAAGAGTCGAGATTGAAGAAGAAATAACTTTTGGAAAAAGTGAATGAAACTCTGGTATTCAATATCCGCTCATCTCGAGAGAAATATTGCGTAACTATTTTCGAGTGTATATCAGTGAAGAGCAACTCCTTTGTAAAAGCTCTTTATCGCTTTTAATTTATGAAAAGTGCTACAGATAGCCCAAGAGGCTAAGAGTAAAAGAATACTTGTCATTAAGAGACCAAGAGGCTCACTAAAGAATACTTGTAATCGGTTTGAGATAGTGAAAATCTCGTAAGAATATCTCGAGGATCGGACGTAGCCACGGTTTGGGGTGAACCAGATAAAATTGCGTGTTTCTCTCTCTAACTCTTATCGTTCTTAAATCGTAGTTTCATTATTAACAAAGTTTTTCAAACTAGTTAAGAATTGATTTAAGATAAGTTTTCAAAGAACAAGCAATTGTAATGAAGAGATTAAAAAAAGTTTATCACAATTCAACCCCCCCCTTCTTGTGTATCTTGGTCATATTATTACTCAATATATTAACGTGTGATTTACTTCATCTACACTCAGTATTCTTTCACTCTTAGCCTCTGCAGGCTATCTGTACTACTTTCTTACAAAAGTATTTCAACTCTGTTACAGTAATATTAACTCTCAGCTAATTTGTACAATAATCTCACAGACAGGATTTTTCGTTCGCGAATACATGAATTAACTTTTTGTCTATCTGACTAACTTTGTAATCTTCGATTTCGACTTATATTTATAGTCTTTGTCTGCAACTGTTTCTTGATTCTTGTTTCTTGAATCTTTAAAGAAACGGTTAATCAGTTGAGTTCTGTAACTAACTCGAACTGATTCTTACGTCTGCTTTTCTCCATCTATATTTTTGAGTCTGTTTTTCTGCGTCTGCGTCTATGTTTTTGCATCTATTTTACTATTTCGCGTCTGCGTCTGCGTCTGTTTTTCTCATATGCGTCTGCGTCTGTTTTATTATTTTTTGTCTGAGTCTGTTTTACTATTTCGTGTATGCGTTTGTTTTTCTTATCTGCGTCTGCATCTGTTTTTCTCTTCTGCGTCTGCGTCTGTTTTACTATTATGCGTCTGCGTTTGTTTTTCTCATCTGCGTCTGCGTCTGTTTTTCTCATCTGCGTCTGCATTTGTTTTACTATTATATGTCTGCGATTGTGTTTTTCTATTCTGTTTCTGCGTCTGCGTCTACGTCTGTGTTTTTCTATTCTGCTTTTGCGTTTGTGTTTTTCTATTCTGCGTCTGCGTCTGTATTTCTACTTCTCCGTCTGCTTTTCATTTTTTTCGTCTGTCTTTTGAATTTTACGTCTGCTTTTACTTCTTCTTTGTTATTCATCAAAATCATATATAAGTAAAGTCATTTTGACTTAACAATCTCCCCCTTTTTATGATAACAAATTATATACATAAAAGAAAATAAAAATACAATGATTAAGAAGAAAAGAAAAAAAAATCTTATCTTCAAAAAAATCTTCCTCTTCTTGGACTCCTTCAATCACACCCTTTGAGATTCTTCCCTTCTCTTCTGCTGCCTTCCATTCTCTTCTCCCCCAATTTGTTATAATAAAAAATGATCAACGATGATGACTTTTCAGCAGATCTGTCATCATCTTCTTCATCTCATTCATCATCTCCTTTATCTCGTTGACTTCACCACGTAGTTGGCTGATTTCAGCTTGAGAGTCAAACGGTGAGGAGGGTTGATCATTGTCTGCGGAGGGTTCTGCGAACGCAATTGTTGTAGCATATGCGTCTGAGGATGGAATGTAGTCTTCATCAATCTCAATAGTTGGTGGATGAACAAATGTATTAGATTCTGAAAGATCTAAATCATACGGAGCAGTTAACATGAGCAACTGTCTTCCTTGCAGGGGTATGGCTTCGTCTTGTAAAGGCAAAGTATCGCCGATGGCCTAATACGCAATACTGCTCGCACAAGAGATTCAATAAAAGTCCACATAAATGCCTTCCCCATCGACAAGATTCATTTTATCCGTAAAATGCAACCAACTCCGTCTCAGATTCTCTTTTCGCTTATGCAAGATCAATTCTACGCACTTCTTCTTTAATTTGATCTGCGAATAGATCATCACTTATTTCTTCAGGATATAGCTTCATCTTTCCCTTATTCAAATCCAATGGATATCTTGGCTGAATATCCGGTACAACCTTTATCACCGTCTTTGCTGTGATTGGATAAATAGTACATGGTTTTCTGGTCATTTTTGTAGGGTATGGCTTCGTAGCAGCATCCCTCAAGACATCATAAAAATGCTTTTCATCTTCATTCAGTATATGCCATGTCTTGCTATTTATCAAGATAGGTTGTAGGACAACCAGTACCTTCCTCCGTGGTTGGTCACAAATGGCAATTGCAGTTCTCCTCTTGGTCACGACTTCAACCAGTCTGATCTCCAACTTGTCTTTCTCCAAAAATTCAGAATAGTTGTATGTAATCAGACTAGGTTCTTCAGATTTTTCTTGTTGTACCTGTACCAAGCTTAATTCTGCTGTTGCCTCTTGTTGATCAGAGAAGGGAATAGATTGAGCCACGCTAAGCTCCGCTGGTTCTTCCTGTTGGATAATAATGGGAGTTTCCTGAACTCTGCTATGCTTCTTTTAACTAACTTCCTCTGTAGCATCCCGTTACTGATGAGATGGGCATATCAGAAATTTGGATCGGATAAATTGAGTGCATGCATTATAGCCTCTATATTTATTGATAAATGCTTATTATTGCACAAGCATCTGTATGTACATACATGTATGACATATTCTCGATAAAATTGTGTGAATTGGACAATTGGATGATAAGTGAATAAATTATGTTTTGAACGTAGAATTGAAGTGAAATTGAATTCTAGAGGTTTGAAAATTGAAATTTGAGTGTAGGACCATGAGTTTTATATTTTTGAGGATTTATAGGAATTTTTTCGGAATTTTTGGAGTTACATGTCCGGGCCGAAAAATTGACCTGAAGACTGATAAATTGGATTCTGGTTCCGAAATTGATTGATAATTGGCATGAGATGATTTGAGTTATGATTTTAGGATTTATTATTCATAGTCATTGCGATTTTGGGTGAAAATTAGAATAAAAATTGGATTGTTAAACCCTAAGATTTGAGCATGTGGCAAATGAATTGCCAAACATGCCCTTAGCATTAAAGCCTTGGTATATAACCCCTTACCTTTGAATTGTTTTCCACGAAGCTTGCTTCCTTTGAAAGAAAAATTGATCTTTTTTTTCTTCTTTGTGGATTTCATCCGTGCCCTTTTCCTTTCATTCTCTTCTTGTTAAATTGCTCCATTATCTACCATTAATCCATTAATCCATTTTTAAGCTTGGTATTGGTGAGGCTTTAAGTGATTGTCGTGGGTGTGCTTAGGCTTGGAATTTGGAGTATCTTAAGTGTTTTGAGAAAATTCCAGGTTTAAATCAAGTAAGTTCTATTTCTTCTGCTTTAAATTGTTTGATTCAGTGATTAATTGAAGTATTTGAGAAATGGAATTAGGGTGAGTTCAGATGTTAGGGTTATAAGAATTTTATTGTGTTTGATTTTGGGTAACTGATGAATAATTGATTTTAGATGGATTTGAGGTTAGAAATAAGTTGTGGTTAGTGTTTTAAATTGATTGGGAGTGATCTGAGCTGACTTGGAGGAATTAGAAATCTGCAGATCTGAGAAATTCTGGGTTTCGGGCGCGATTCTGGGTTTGCACGTTGCAACGTGTGATGAACACGCCATGCATGAAGCAAGTCCTCCTTCAGACGCCTGGTAGTGGAATTTATCGCACGCCCGATTTGAGCAAAAGGCACGTCGCTGAAAGCGTAAGCTCTACTACCACTGGGGAGAGAAGCGTGTCGATCGAGGGCGAGGAGTCGCCATGGCGAAATGACGATCGCTTTACTGGCGAGGACGCCTTTTTGCCCGAAATTGAAATGTATTTGTTTTAATGGATGGATTTTGAGGTTTAATTCCTATTAAATTGGTTCTTGGGTGATTTAAATTTAGAGACTAAGAATTATGAATTTGGAAGAATGAAATTTCGGAATTTATGTAGATGGTTCTCGAAATCGGATGGTGAATGAATAGTAAATTTGATCTCGATTTAAGGATAGTTCTCGTGTCTTGAAATTGACTTTAGAGAATGCGGATCTTAGTTAATTGAATGATGGCATTAGGAATTTCTATCAGCTAGAGTGAAAGAGTTGGATTGAAAAGATTCGGGAATAGGATCAGGAATGTCATAAACATGCATAGTACATAATTCAATCGCTACATGTGCATTACTGAATATTGGAAATTGTACAATTAGTAATGTTTGATTATTCTGATTGTTATGGAGGCTCAAGTGGAGCGTCGATCCTCTGACGTAGCTGAGACAGTAGCTCGGAAGTTTAGAGGTGAGTAACCTAGTTGGTTCCTCAATCTCTAATTTGTTAAATGCTTTGTATGAATTGTTTGCGAATATGAATTGAATGAACTGTGTGACTTCAATGAATACTGTTGTATGAGATGTGTTATTGTGAAATTGTGAACGCATGCTAGGCATGATCGGAAATTGGTAATTATCTATTGTGACTGGAGCGATTTCTGATCGGAGCGATAAGCTCAACCACTGTGAAAAAGGGGCCTAAGGCTCGAAAAGGAATAGTGTATACCCAGAGGGCTCTCCTATCCCTAATGCGCGCGGCTAGTAGTGCATACCCAGAGGGCTCTCCTACCCCTAAAACTCGATCACTGTTTATTGTGCCCGAAATGGACTATATCGATGCTCAATACAACACTGAAATGAAATATAAAATTTCATGCATTCAAGATGTCGATTGTGGTGTAATCCTCAAAAGGGTTAAATGTGTGATAATTGTTTAGTGAAGTTTCTGATTGTTGTTCTGAATGTGTTATTGTGTTGATCTGACGCAATTTCATGGAATGCATGAATTGGTGAACCTCGATGATGGTTTCTCATTGAGTTCGCAAACTCACCCAATATTGCAATTTATTTTTCAGACAACGTTTGTAGACTCTTAGCTCCGATTAGCGAGACTTTTCTGTTGTGTGGTATTTGGCAAGAGAAGTATAGCTCATGTGCCGGTTAGCTGGGATCTTTTGGGATGACCTAGATAGAGTTATTTCGGTTCCTTTTGATTTGTACAGTATGTAATTATGACAGAATCGTGTATTTATGGTTTTTAAGAATGGAAATGAGAAGTTTTTCGGTTTTAAAAATTTAGTGAAATTTGTCATTACAGCTTTTATTTTATCGATGCCATGTGGAGTTTAGAAATGATCGCTCAGAAGGCACCTCATCAGAGGTTATGTATCGAATGACCTACAGGCGTTCCAAAATGCGTACCTACGGTAAGGGTTGTTGGGACCCGATCCGGAACCGGATCCCAACGAAAAGTAGAAATGGATATTTAATAATGAGGTAATTAAAATTGAATAAATTGAATTCGATAACGACAAACGAAGCGAAAGCGAAGCAAAGTGAAAGCAAATCAAGATGTAATCGAAAGAAGCAAATCGAAAGCTAAGCAAATGTAACTGATTTAAACAAATCATATAGCAAAACAAAGCGAGCAAAACACCGAATCTAATCGAAATCATATTACTTAACAAACGGATCGAATTCAAACTTAAAATCAAAGTATACAAATGAGGGCAAATTGAATAGCATAACAAATGTCCGACATCCGTATAAATTATCTTAAAGAACCGTCGAGTTGAAACCTAAAACTAATCCAATACTGAAAATCCGTAAATTTTTTTCTTTTCTTATATTCATTTATCAAACTCATACAAAGCAATCTTATATCCTTTTCTTGGAAATTCTTTCTCATGCCAAATCTCAACTCTTAACCATATTCTTATACATTGGTATCAATCCCAAAATTCATATTCATACTAATTTTTTGTCGCAATTTATGACATAACTTGCCTTTGACCCAACCCAAAACCCGCAAATGGTTCAAATACACTTCTAAAATTTCTAATCAAACATACAAACATCAAAATCCACCGCCCTCCGTCCGGATTTCAGCAAATAAACCCAAACCTATTTCTAAAACACTTTCATAGCGTAATTCAATATACCGATCTCATAACTCAATTTCATTTTCAAATTCATACACAATTTCATACACAATTTCACTCTCATACTTAATTTATAATCTTCATACTTTTCAAATACATCATAATCACTTACTTAACGCAATTCAAGTCATTTACAAAATATTCCAAATCTCAATTCACATAACAATACAGACGATGCCAAATCGGACCAAACGTCTTCACATTCTTTCATCCAATCTCCGCTTGAAACACGGAGATGAGGATAAAGGGGGTGAGCTCTAAGCTCGTGGATAACACATTTATAAATTGACAAATAATCGAAATCAATTTTTTCTTCATAAACTTTTGCCAAAGGGCTTATTTTTCAAACTTTACAACTTTTCAAACACTTTCCTCAAATCTTTCAATATTTTTCAAACTTTTCATAATAAATTTCACTTTTCCATTTCTCAATTTAAACATGAATGCAAAGACACGTAACAAAATCAAAACACGTAACATATCAAAATGGTCCGTTCGTCCGGAAGACGCGATCGCACATTCTCGCATAGCGGTCATGTGCGGTAGAATGAAACGTATTACCCTTTCTCGCATAAGCGGTCCAAAGTAGCCGTGAAGTGAGTCGAAACGGAGACTCCGTGCATTAGCGGGCAGCCCGAAAAGGCTATAAACGAATAGAGACAATTAATCGACTCACCTAGGACTGACCAAACCCACTTAATCACAACATAATTCAAATCGAACTTTCGACGTTCAAGGCACAAATCGAAAACTTGATTTTATACATGTCATACTACATACATTCACAGCTTCTACATTATTCATACAATTCAATCAAATCAAGCAATTCCATAAATTCAACAATTTGCATAATTTATCAATGCACTCATAACAAATGAATTTTCAGAAATTTCTATCACTTTATCAAATCATTTAAAACAATGAATTTAAGCTTGTAATAATTTTTCAAAAATCATTCGAAAACGAAAAAAGTACGAAAGTCTTTTCTTTCACTTTCTTGAATTTTCGAAAAGTCATATATAGCTTACAAATCAAAATATAAATATGCTACCCACCTCTAATTAATGCCCGAAACTTGATTTCAAGCTCCAATTGATTGCTTCTTTTTTCTTCCTTCCAATTAAAATTGACCTAAGCCATAATCATCCAAATTCTACATCATAATTTGCATAATTCCCAAAATTAACTATCAGAAATTCATAATCATCATATTTCCAAGCTTTCAAAATTATCAAATTCTAAAATCCTCAAATTCTAAAATTTGGCCTAAACCAATTTACTCAAATTCAATCTCATAAATAACTTAATCCTTAAAATTGATGTCGTAAGTCATCAATTCATACTCATTCTAAGATATCTAAATCATCAATTTCAAAAATCCCCAAATCTTAAAATTGGCCTAAACCAATTTACACAAATTTCATATCATAAATCACAATTTCTTCAAAATTAATTTCATATTCCACAAACCCATATTCTCATCTATAATTCTACACCAAAATTTCACAAAATCCCCAAACCACAATTTAGGCATAATCCCTAACTCACATAACTCCAAAATTAAACCAATTTATCATGAAATTTCCCAAAATTGATCATGAAAGTAACAAACCCATACAATTCTCCATATTTCTAAACCAAAGTTCGAAGAAAAACTCAAAGATAAAACAATTTCGCTTACCTTTTCTTCTCAATTTTGGATTTTCAAAGACTCATGGAAGCTTTCCTCATTTTCCTTCTTTTCCTATTGAGATAAGAACGAAAATCATCTTGAAACCCCAAAATTTTCAAATCTCCAAGCTCTTCTTCTTCTTTTCTTCTCCACTAATCCCTTTCATTTTCTCTCTTATTTCTTCTTCTTCCTCTCATCATCGTGTTTCACTCTTTTTATTCTCTTCTTTTAATTTCCAGACCCTTCTTTATACGACACTCATCTCATTGATTAGGTGCCATGTCATTAAAATTGATTAAAGACCAAGCTATCCTTTCATATATGTCAAATTTCCAATTTTGCCCCTATACTTTACTTTTAGTCATGCTTCCTTGCAGGTCTGATTCGCACTATCAATTTAAAGGAATTTGTCAAAACTTCCTTCTAGAGAAATGTTCCTCTCAATCATACGAATCCAACGCCACTGACCGCGCTCAATTCGGCTCAGAAACGAAGAAGTTATATCCGAAATATTATCGGACATGCGAAAAATCCGAGACTGAACATGACTCTAATTTAATTCCAGAAATTTACATTCTTAATCCCAGAATTGAAACTCAATGCCTTCATAACAATTGTAGTATTATGTCTCTAGTTTAATTCAAATTAAGAATCGCCTCATTTCGATTCCCAGGTCAAAAGTTATGCTCAAAATACTCTCAGATGTTCCTAATCCAAAAACTACACACAAATCCGAATTTAAATTCAGAAATTGAAAGTCTTAGAGGCAAAATTGACATTTCATTTCTTCATATGACTTGTAGCCCCTTGTCTTAACTTTATTTATCCTCAAGAATCGCTTCAATTGGATCTCTATAGATCCCGAATTTCTCAAAATACTAAACTGTGTTCAGAAAATTTTCCGACTCACTTTGATTAAATTAATCACCATTAATTTAATCTCATGAAATTACAAATTTCCCATGAGGATGTAGGGAATTGTCTTAGGAATCCAATTCCGTAAGAATCAACTCAATCGGATGTCAGACGGAAAAGATATGAGCAAAATAGTGAACAAAGGTCGGATTGGAGGAGGAAACAACAAAGAAAATCAAAACGGCGTCACATGAAGGGTCTAAAAGCAGATGAAGCAAAGCAAAAGCAGAGGAGGAGGAGAAATCAAACGACGTCAGATGTAGAAAAAATGGCGTCAAGATCGTGAAACGCCATCGCGTCAGGCGGCGAGAGATGAAGCTTCGCCACTTGACGACGGTGGGCCGACGCCTCGCTATAGGATATCGTCGCCCTAGCGACGGCGGCTGGACACTCGCCATCGCAAGGGCGATGCGTCGCTCTAGCGACGGGGATACATCATTTTTCATTTTCATGTTTTTTTAAACCTACGTAAATCCGAAACTTCCCACCTTAATAACTCTTAATCCTGAACTCCAAATGTGACAAAATTGGTCTCTATGGAAAGCTTAAAGGAAGCTCTACAACTTCCATGAAGGACATAAAAATCAATTCGACTCCTAAGGGAGTCTATTTTCTGGTCAAAGATTCTGTCCTCTAATATGCATGCTAAAACCATAACATAAACTTGTAAAAAAAATCATAACTTATTATTCCTTGATCGAAAAATTGCATACTTTATGTCAAAATAAAGACCAAATCAAATCCTTCAACTTTCATGAAGAACATCAAAGCTCAATTAACCTCTAACTAGGTTAATTTCTCGATTAAAGATTCAGTCATAATTAAAGTCAAAAGTCAACCCTATCACACATAAACTTTGGTGATCATAACTTCCACTCCGATATCGAAAAATTGCAAACTTTATGGTTCTGAAAGCTCTTAACATAATCTACAAGTTTCATGTAGCACATTTTCTCAAATTTTGACTAAATCAAAAGTCAACTCTCAATGGTCAAAAGTCAAATTTTTATATCTTCATATTTTTACACTTTTCTCTTTATTTCTTGATTCTCAACTTAATTTCAATTAACTCATCCACTTTTGAATATTTCTTATTTTTACTTTCAAAATCGGGTCCAACATTTCTCCCCTCTTAAAAGAATTTCGTCCCTAAAATTCATACTTACTTAAACTCCAAGAACTAATTCTTGCATAAATTTCTTTCTAAACAAAGATCATCAAGCACTTTCTTACTAATTTCTTTCCAAAACTCATAATCAATCACCTTTTTATCTAATTTTCTCACCATACATATTTTCAATCTTTTCACAATTTTCACTTCCTTAAATCACATACCACTCATATCATATCAAAACACTATATTCATAACTCATTTGTTTCTACACTTATGGACACAAGTCAATGGTCCATTTCTTAAGAACCCTAATATGGTTCAATCATCGCTTAATCTTTCTCATTATATCATCATTCTTTCATCTATATCAATTCATCACAATTTATCAAGAAATTCTAATCTTAAGTTCCTCAAAGACACTCAAAAATCAATCATATTCTTAACACCCAAATCGAACCAATCACTTGAATTAAATCAAATAGTCATGCACATCAATTTCAAATTCCTAACGACAATCATACTCCTTTCATCAAAATCAAATGGTCACTTTCAGCATATCCTCACTAATTCAACCTTATCCTCACACATTCTTATCAATCTTATATGCCTAGTTAAGATCCTAATTGGCTCGATATTATAAATGTTGGGACCCGATGGGAACCGGATCCCAACCAAAAGCTTAAACGGATATTTAATAACGAAGCAAATTCAAATTGGATAAATTGAATTGATAACGATAAACGTTTAAAGCGAAGCAAAGCGAAGCAAATCAAGATGAATCGAAAGAAGCAAATTGGAAAGTGAAGCAAAGCAGAACGGATTTAAATAAATCATATAGCAAAACAAAGCGAGCAAAACACCGAACTAATCGAAATCATATTACTTAACAAACGGATCAATTCAAACTTAAAATCAAAGTATACAAATGAGGGCAAATCGAATAGTAAAACAAATGTCCGACATCCGTGCATAAATTATCTTAAAGAACCGTCGAGTTGGAAACCTAAAACTAATCCAATACGAAAATTCGGTAAATTTTTTTTTCTTTTTCTTATATTCATTTATCAAACTCATACAAAGCAATCTTATATCCTTTTTCTTGGAAATTCTTTCATGCCAAATCTCAACTCTTAACCATATTCTTATACATTGGTATCAATCCCAAAATTCATATTCATACTAATTTTTTGTCATGATTCGGCAAAGATAACTAACGCTGCTTTTGACCTAACCCAAAACCTGCAAATGGTTCAAATACACTCTAAAATTTCTAATCAAACATACAAACATCAAAATCCACGGACCTCCGCTCGGGATTTCAGCAGATAAACCCAAACCTATTTCTAAAACACTTTCATAATCAGAATTCAATATCTTGATCTCATAACTCAATTTCATTTTCAAATTCATACACAATTTCATACACAATTTCACACTCTCATACTTAATTTATAATCTTCATACTTTCAAATACATCATAATCACTTACTTAACTTGCAATTCAAGCCATTTACAAAATATTCCAAATCTCAATTCACAAAAAATACTGACGATGCCAAATCGGACCAAACGTTTTCACATTCTTTCATCCAATCTCCCGCTTGAAACTCAAGATGGGGATGAAAGGGGGGTGAGCTCTAAACTCGTGGATAACACATTTATAAATTGACAAATAATCGAAATCAATTTTTTCTTCATAAACTTTTGTCAAAGGGCTTATTTTTCAAACTTTACAACTTTTCAAACACTTTCCTCAAATCAAACTTTACAACTTTTCAAACACTTTCCTCAAATCTTTCAATATTTTTCAAACTTTTCATAATAAATTTTACTTTTCCATTTCTCAATTTAAACATGAATGCAACACACGTAACAAAATCAAAACACGTAATATATCAAAATGGTGCAGTTCGTCCTCCGGAGAACGCATCGCACATTCTCGCATAAGCGGTCATGTAGTCGTGAATGAAACGTACTACCTTTTTTCGCAGATAGCGGTCCAGTGTAGCCGTGAAGGGAGTCCGAAATCGGAGCTCCGTGCCGCTAGCGGGCAGCTTGGAAAAGGCTATAAACGAATAGAGACAGTGCACTGACTCACTAGGGACCTGACCAAACCCACTTAATCACAACATAATTCAAAACTGAAACTTTCGGATTGCCCGAAGGCACAAATCGAAAACTTGATTTTTATACGTGTCATACTACATACATTCACAGCTCTACATGATTCATACAATTCAATCAAATCAAGCAATTCCATAAATTCAACAATTTGCATAATTTATCAATGCACTCATAACATATGAATTTTCAGAAATTTCTATCGCTTTATCAAATCATTTAAAACAATGAATTTAGCCTTGTAATAATTTTTCAAAAATCATTCGAAAACGAATAAAGTACGAAAATCTTTTCTTTCACTTTCTTGAATTTTTGAAAAGTCATATATAGCTTACAAATCAAAATATAAATATGCTACCCAAATCGAATTAATGCTCGAAACTTGATTTCAAGCTGCAATTGATTGCTTCTTTTTTCTTCCTTCCAATTAAAATTGACCTAAGCCATAATCATCCAAATTCCACATCATAATTTGCATAATTACCAAAATTAACTATCAGAGATTCATAATCATCATATTTCCAAGCTTTCAAAATCCTCAAATTCTAAAATTTGGCCTAAACCAATTTACTCAAATTCAATCTCATAAATAACTTAATCCTTAAAATTGATGTCGTAAGTCATCAATTCATACTCATTCTAAGATATCTAAATCATCAATTTCAAAAATCCCGAAATCTTAAAATTGGCCTAAACCAATTTACACAAATTCCATATCATAAATCACAATTTCTTTAAAATTAATTTCATATTCTACAAACCCATATTCTCATCTATAATTCTACACCAAAATTTCACAAAATCCCCAAACCACAATTTAGGCATAATCCCTAACTCACATAACTCCAAAATTAAACCAATTTATCATGAAATTTCTCAAAATTGATCATGAAAGTAACAAACCCATACAATTCTCCATATTTCTAAACCAAAGTTCAAGAAAACTCAAAGATAAAACAATTTCTCTTACCTTTTCTTCTCAATTTTGGATTTTCAAAGACTCATGGGAAGCTTTCCTCATTTTCCTTCTTTTTCTCTCGAGATAAGCACAAAAATCATCTTGAAACTCCAAAATTTTCGAAATCTCCAAGCTCTTCTTCTTTCTTCTCCACGGCAATCCCCTTTCATTTTCTCTCTCATTTCTTCTTCTTCCTCTCATCATCGTGTTTCACTCTTTTTATTCTCTTCTTTTAATTTCCAGACCCTTCTTTATGCGACAGTCATCTCATTGATTAGGTGCCATGTCATTAAAATTGATTAAAGACCAAGCTATCCTTTCATATATGTCAAATTTCCAATTTTGCCCCTATATTTTACTTTTAGTCATGCTTCCTTGCGGGTTTGATTTGCACTATCAATTTAAAGGAATTTGTCAAAACTTCCTTCTAGAGAAATGTTCCTCTCAATCATACGAATCCAACGCCACCGACCGCGCTCAATTCGGCTCAGAAACGAAGAAATTATAGCCTAAATACTATCGGACCTGCGAAAAATCCGAGACTAAACATTAATCTAATTTAATTCCAGAAATTTACATTCTTAATCCCATAATTGAAACTCGATGTCTTCATAAAAATTGTATCCTTATGTCTCTAGTTTAATTCAAATCAAGAATCGCCTCATTTCGATTCCCAGGTCAAAAGTTATGCTCAAAATACTCTTAGATGTTCCTAATCCAAAAACTACACACAAATCCGAACTTAAATTCAGAAATTGAAAGTCTTAGAGGCAAAATTGACATTTCATTTCTTCATATGACTTATAGCCCCTTGTCTTATCTTTATTTCTCCTCAAGAATCGCTTCAATTGGATCTCTGAGATCCCGATTTTCAAAATATCGAACTGTGTTCGTAAAATTTCCGACTCACTTTGATTAAATTAATCACCATTAATTTAATCTCATAAATTACAAATTTCCCATGAGGATGTAGGGAATTGTCTTAGGAATCCAACGCCGCAAGAATCAACTCAATCGGATGTCGGACGGAAAAGATATAGTGAACAAAGGTCGGATTGGAGGAGGAAGCAACAAAGAAAATCAAAACGGCGTTGCATGAAGGGTCTAAAAACGGCGCCGTATGAAGCAAAACGCGAGCGCAGAGGAGAGGAGAAATCAAAATGACGTCGCGTGTAGAAATGAAAACGGCGTCAAGATCACGGAAACGCCAAGCGTTGGGACGAGACGAGATAGCTCCTCGCTATAAGCGATCGTCGCCTAGCGACAATGGTGGACTTCGCCATCGCAAGGGCGATGCGTCGCCCTAACGATGGGGATACATCATTTTTCATTTTTATTTTTTTTAAACCTACGTAAATCCGAAACTTCCCACCTTAATAACTCTTAATCCTGAACTCCAAATGTAACAAAATTGGTCTCTATGGAAAGCTTAAAGGAAGCTCTACAACTTCCATGAAGGACATAAAAATCAATTCGACTCCTAAGGAAGTCTATTTTTTGGTCAAAGATTCTGTCCTCTAATATACATGCTAAAACTATAACGTAAACTTGTAAAAGAAATCATAACTTATTATTCCTCGATCGAAAAATTGCATACTTTATGTCAAAATAAAGACCAAATCAAATCCTTCATTTTCATGAAGAATATCAAAGCTCAATTAACCTCTAACTAGGTTAATTTCTCACCAAAGATTCACCATAATTAAAGTCAAAAGTCAACCCTCACACATAAACTTTGATCGATCATAACTTCCCTCCGATATCGAAAAATTGCAAACTTTATGGCTACAGAAAGCTCTTAACATAATCTACAAGTTTCATGTAGCATATTTTCTCAAATTTTGACTAAGTCAAAAGTCAACTCTCAATGGTCAAAAAGTCAAACTTTTCATATCTTCATATTTTCACACTTTTTCTCTTTATTTCTTGATTCTCAACTTAATTTCTATTAACTCATCCACTTTTGAATATTTCTTATTTTTACTTCCAAAATCGGGGTCCAACAGGGGCGCTACATCCTCAGCAGTAGGCACACTCTTCTTTCGACTAACTACTTTAATCTTTTTCCCCTCTTCAGTCAGTCCCGAAGTTTTCTCAACTTGAGATTGTTCCTTGTCAGACTTCGACTTTCTCTTCTTCTCAGTCTCCTTAACCTGTTTGGCTGAGTCTTCTTGTAAAATGGAGACTAACGATCTTGTTGCCTTTGGTATACGAGAACCAGAACCTTCTTCTTGACTTTGCTCTCTGGTTCTCTTCTCCTCCTGTTGTCGCAGAGTGCGAATCCTAGGTGATCTCCTCGCCTTTTTAGAAATCTCACCCAAAAGACTCTCCCTTGTTCTTTTCAGCGCACCTTCATGTGTCCTTCGCACTAGGCTAACTTCTCTTTGAGAACTCGCCTGTTTGATCAAAGGTCTTCCAGATAGTTTTCTTCTTTCTTCGATGGGCATACTTATACCTACTCGAGACTTAGAGCTTGTAAAGGGAGACTTCTTCAATAAACGCTCCCCCTCAGTTCTAGCTTTCATTGTAGTCTCTGTTTCTTCTTTTATCACCACCTTCAAGCCCATTCTTCTTATCGTATCAGAGTTAATAGAACTCTTGACCTATACCATCCTTCTTATTCCTCTATGAAGAAGGACTCCGGATTCCCTGAAAATCCTTGTGAGTAACATGCCGTAAGGATAACTGTTGGTATCCTTCATTCCCTTAACCATATAATGAAAAATAAAAAATGGTAGGTCTATTGGACGACGATTCAATAAAAAGAACAAACATTGTTCATCCAAGATAGTCATAAGATGCCTTGACCCGGCTCTCGGTAAGATGCAATTAAACAAAATTGCATGTAGAACCCTAACCTTCGGGACCAGACTCGAGGTCTTCCTCTCCCATGGGTCATTAACTCCATATAGCTGCTTTCTGACATATTCTTCCTTCATGTTAACCTTGGACATCCATCTGGCTTTGGTTGAAAGGGTTTCTTCAACCGATGAGCGTTCAGTTACCTTCTCCACTATCTCCTTTGTCACAATAACAGAGATTCCATCTACTGTGGAGACAATGGTTTCAGCTACCAATTGCGCATTCTTCCAGAAGTCATATACTTCATCGGTATACACCGGTTCTCTCACCTGGAAGAATTTTCTCCACCCAGCTTCTACGATTTCTGGTTCAACATCCATATTGTCTGTCCTCAGAGATTCAAAGTCCACATGTCTTCCATACATCATAACTGGCTCCATTGATCTTTGAATAGAAACTGATTCTGGAAAGGTTTTCTTCAAAAGTAAAGTTGATTTCAAGAGTTTTCGAGAGAGGTGAAGCGTCTGTGTTTGAGAGTAACCGTAATGATTTTAATTTCAGGCTACTCATAGGGGTCTTATCTGGTGTATTCTAGAATCATTGGGATCCTCAAGACTATGAGATTTTCCCTCCACAACTTCCTTGTGAGAGAAGTTACCAGTTGTAAAGCACTGTTTCTGACGTCATTAACTTTGACGATCTCTTAGCTTGACTGGTCATTTAACATAACCATGTTAAGGTTCTGTCTAATTTCCTTGAACCGTTCTTCACTCAATGGTTTAGTGAAGATATCTGCCCATTGATACTCTGTTTCAACGAACTGTAGTCGCACCACCTTTCTCTGAACGTAGTCTCTCAGGAAATGGTGTCTGACTTCGATATGCTTTACTCTCGAATGTTGTATTGGATTCTTCGACAGATTGATGGTACTGGTGTAGCCGCAATAGATTGGGATCTCCTCTTCTTGAACTGAATAATCTTCCAGTTGATATTTGATCCTAATGTTTGTGAACAACGACTTCATGCGTATATGTACTCGACCAAGAATTAATAGGCAATCGAGCTTTGTCTCTTGCTTGACCAGAAACTAGTTTGAGCCAAGAAAGTGACATCCTCCACTAGTGCTCTTCCTTTCAATTTTATCTCTGGCATAATCTGCATCGCAATATTCGATTAACTTGACATCTTTACCTTTCTCAAACATTAAGCAAATATCATTAGTACCTACGAGATATCTCATAATCCTTTTAACAACAATAAAATGAGACTCTCTAGATCGGCTCGAAACTCTTGCACAAGCATACACCTAATGTAATATCAGTCTACTGTCGAAGATACAAGAAAGAGCCGATCATCCCTCTATATGTGGTTTGATCCACCTTACCAAGTTCATCTTTCGACAAAAGGTTCGAAGGATGCATCGAAGTCGCCATAGGCTTTACCTTATTCATATCAAATTTAGACAACAATTTTTTCACATACTTTTGTTGATGGATAAAGATTTTCTCTTCGGCTTGCTTAACTTGCAACCCAAGAAAGAACTTTAACTCACCCATCATACTCATTTCAAATTCATTTTTTATCAGACTCTCAAAACTCATACATAACTTCTTTGAAGTAGCACCAAATATAATATCATCAACATAGATCTGTACTAAGATAAACTCATTCTCATAATCCTTTCTGAATAGCGTCTTATCAACTTGACCTCTAGTAAACCCACTCTCCAAAAGAAAATTACTTAGATGATCATACCAAGCTCTAGGAGCTTGCTTCAGGCCGTATAAAGCTTTACGAAGTCTATAGACATGTTCAGGATTCTTAACATCCTCAAAGTCAGGAGGTTGCACATACACCTCTTCATCTATAAAACCATTCAGAAAAGCGCTCTTCACATCTATCTGAAAAAGCTTTATATTATGACAAACAACATATGCCAAAGAATATCCTAATAGCTTCAAGTCTGCTCATCGAGCATATGTCTCATTGTAGTCTATTCCTTCTTTGATTATAGCCTTGCGCTTACTAACCTAACTTTATTCTGACTCACTCTACCTGATTCGTCTAACTTATTCTTAAAAACCCATCTGGTTCCTATAATGGATTTCTTCTGGGGTTTCGGAATTAAGGACCAAACATTATTCCTACTAACTGATTCAGCTCCTCTAGCATGGCTAAAATCCAAGCTTCGTCCTGAAGGGCTTCCTCAATCTTCTTAGGTTCTATTTCAGAGATGAAAGCCACATTAGCTTCTCTTCTGAATTTGGACCTTGTACTAACTCCTTTTGAGGTCTCCCCGATAATTAGCTCTTCTGGATGAGAACTCCTATATTTCCAATATCTCTTTAATCCTAAAGTTTCTGGAATATCCTCAACCTTATCTACTTGAGTTCCTAAAGAAGGAGTTTCTGTTATATCATCTAAGTTCTTTGAAGGACCTTCATTCTCCATGTCATCTTCCTTATGGGGTTGAAAACTATCATCAAACTTGACATGGATGGTTTCCTCAACTGTCTTTGAGATAGGATTATACACCTGAAATGCCTTAGATGATGATGAGTAACCTAGAAAAATTCCTGAATAGGTCTTTGAATCGAACTTATCCAACAATTCCTTTGTATTCAGAATAGAGCACTTGCAACCGAATGAATGAAAGTAAGATATGTTTGGTCTCCTTCCATTCCGTAACTCATAGGAGTCTTCTTCAACAAAGATGGTCGCAATAAAGATTCATGCTCAATATAACACGTTGTATTCACAACTTCTGCCCAGAAGTATTTAGGAAGATTCATCTCACACAGCATAGTCCTTGCCATCTCTTGAATCGTCCTGTTCTTCCTTTGAACAACTCCATTTTGTTGTGGAGTCCTAGGAGCAGAGAAATTGTGAGAAATTCCATTTTCCTCACAGAATAATCTAAACTTCTCATTCTCAAACTCTCCACCATGATCACTCCTGATACTGGCTATAGGTACTCCTTTTTCAATTTGTAACTTTACTAATCAAATTGTGCTTCAGACCGTCAACAAGCAGTACATTATCTATGCATGCAAAGGAATTTTTACCTATCTTACTGATTCCAATTATCTTGCCCTGCTAGTTGTCTCCGAAAGTCACCGATCCTCCCTTCTTATACTAAAGATCTAGGAACATAGACCTTCTTCCCATCATATGTCGCCAGCAACCACTGTCTAAATACCAACAGTGCTTGTCGCATCTTCCAAGGAAGGATATCTGTAGGAAAACTATTTTATTCTTTGGTACCCATATTTTCTTGGGTCCTTTCTGGTTAGTAATATGCATATAATGAGTTCTTTGATACCTTTTATTAAATTGTTGATGAAAACGTGTTTGGTAATACCCTTTATTTTGAGAATAAGACTTTATATGAGAATGAGACTTATTACCCGTAAACCCTAATCCGGTTTTATCACTCAAATGTCTACATTTTCCTAGCATCTCATTCATTTTCTTTGTTCTCTCAGTGAAGGTAGCTAAATCAGATGAAAGACTCTTAATTCTGAGCTTCAACTGATTTATCTCATCATATTTATCTACAACTTTCTTTTTCTCTTCTAGTTGTTTCTTTAAGCAAACATTTTCTCTCTCTATTTCTTCTGTATGTTTAAGGTTTTCTACAAACTTCTTCTTTAACAGTTTGTACTATTTCAGAATAGCATGAGAATCCTCTAAGAGTTCTGAATAAGCTTCATGCAAGTTATCGTATTCAGAAGTTACCTCCTCATCACTTTCTTCCTCGGCTACCAAGCAGATATTAGCATGTTCAAATGTCTCAGAATTTGTGTCTGATTTTGATGAATCTAGATCTTCCCACGTTGTCATCATGTTTTTCTTTCCTTCTCTACTCTTCTTTGGTTTCTTCTTTAGAGTAGGACATTCGGACTTGTAGTGTCCAGGTTGATTACACTTATAGCATATGATAGATGTCTTTTCTGCTTTACCATCATCTTTGCTATTCTTCTTGAAGAATTGACTTCCTTTGGACTTCTTCTTCCACATCCGTCTTAGCTTGCGAGAAATGAACGATAATTCGTCATCTTCATGACTTGACTCTTGTTCTGATTCGTTTGAGTCATCATTCTTTGATTCTTCAATTTTAGTGCTTTTGATGACTTTCTCCTTCTTTGAGTCTTGTGGTTCTTTTGTCCGGCCTTCAGTTCTATTGACTTGTCCCGTTTGGGTTTGTCTTCAGCTTCGAGCTCTACTTCATAAATCTTCAGTGATCCAAGCAACTCGTCAAGCTTTAGCACGCTTAAATCCTTTGCTTCCTGCACCGCCGTCACTTTTGGTCTCCATCTCTTCGGAAGACTTCTTAAGATCTTTCGTACGTGATCTTGGTTGTTGTACGTTCTCCCAAGGGCTTTCAATCCATTAAAAATTGTTTGAAATCTTCCAAACATTTGATCAATAGATTCTTCTTCTTTCATCTTGAAAAGCTCGTACTGGTGCATAAGAATGCTTATCTTGGATTCTTTGACTTGGTTTGTGCCTTCATGAGCAATGGACAATGTGTCCCACATCTCCTTCGCAGTGTCGCATCCGTGGACTTTGTCATACTCACCTCGCCAGTCACACGCCGTCAAAGTATTTAAGCAGAGTCGAGTGAATTCTCGCTTTTCGTCAATGTCCATCTAATTCCGTGGAATAAGATTTCCATCTTCGTCTACTGGTGTATACGGTCCATTCTCTATGACATCCTAAAGGTCAACATGAGTAGATTCTATGAACAACCGCATTCTATCTTTCCAGTAGTGATAGTTTTCTCCGTTGAATGCTGGAGGTCTCGTGACTGAGGCACCTTCTGCAATGTATATATGTGATTCTTCCATTATCTTTAATCCACACTTTGCTACAGTGATCCTTGGATACCGAGCTCTGATACCAATTGAAGTGAATTACACGTTAGTACAATGTTTATAATATGATAACGAATACACGAGAAGGGGGGTTGAATTGTGTATTCCCCTTTTTAAAACTCTTTCAAAGAACGTTTTGTTAAAATCAAGTTCTTTTCACAAAAACTTCGATAAGTTCGAATTAATCAAAACTTTGAAAACTTGTTTCGAAATCTAAGTAATAACAAAACTTTAAACTTAGGGAGAGATAGAGTAGAGAGAAGACAACACAACGATTTTATATCGGTTCACCCCAAACCGTGAGTTACGTCCAGTCCTCAGAAGTCTTTATGAGATTTCACTATCTCTTCAAACGTTTACAAGTATTCTTTCCGAGCCTCTTCGTGTCTCTACACTCAAGATTCTTTCACTCTTAGCCTCTCGAAAGTTATCTCATACTACTTTCTTACAAAAGTATTTCAACTCTGTTACAGTAATATTATCTCTTAGCTAATTTGCACAATAATCTCACAGACAGACTTTTTCGTTTGCGAATACGTGAATTAACTTTTTATTTATCTGACTAACTTTGTAATCTTCGACTTCGACTTATATTTATAGCCTTCGTCTGCAACTACTTCTTGATTATTGTTTCTTGAATCTTTAAAGAAGCGGCTAATCGATTGAGTTCAGAATTAACTCGAACTCGATTCTTGCGCCCCGCTTCCTACGCCCCGCTTTTCTCCGTATATTTTCAAGTCTATTTTTCTGCGTCTGCATATGTGTTTTTAAGGCTCTGTTTACTATTTCGCCTCAAGGCTCTGCTTTTTTCTCATCCGTGATCAAGGCTCATTTTTCTCATCTCGCCTCAGGTCTGCTTTTACTATTTTTCGTCTGCGTTTGTTTTACTATTCCGCGTCTGCGTCTGTTTTTTTTCATCTGCGTCTGCGTCTATTTTTTTCATCTGCATCTGCGTCTGTTTTACTATTTTGCATATGCGTCTGTTTTCCTCATCTACGCCTCAAGGCATTTTTCTCATCTGTGTTCACGTCTGCGCTCAAGGCTCTTTTGACTATTCTCGCTTCAAGGCCTATGTTTTTCTATTCTCAGATCTACGCTCTGTGTTTTCTATTCTCTGTTCATGCCTATGTTTTTCTATTCAAAGGCGCTGCCTCAGATTTCTACTTCTCATGCGCTTTTCATTTTCTTCATTTGTCTTTTGAATTTTACGTCTGCTTTTACTTCTTTTTTGTTATTCATCAAAATCATATATATGTAAAGTCATTTTGACTTAACATTGACAACTATGCATCTCTTCTATCTTCTCTTAGAAAGTAGGTTCTACAGTCTTTTCCAGAGAAAAGCTTCGGGCCACCAAGCGATCACCCTCCGTGATGGGTGATCCGTCTTGGGCTTTGGGCCCCTTCCCCCTAACCATCGAGCCAGCCACCAGTTATCAGAGAGTTAATCTGGTAAGGATGTTGGAGATAGGTGAAGTCCATCTAAAGTCGACGTCAGGAGGAGGTGTCTGGCGAGATAGAGTTGGAGTCTAGCAAACTAGAGGTAAACTTCAATATTACCTGAATGTGTTGAAAGATGGTGTAGTATCTCCTCCAGTAGAGTTGTCGTATGTTGGTGCTAAAGCATGCTCAAATGCTCTGGTTGGGTTTTTTTGGTCTTAAAGTTTGGCATTTTCTGTTGTCAATGCGTGGGCTAAAGCCAGATGGAGTAAAAAAGGTTTTGAAAAAGCCATGCTCATGGAGGATGTGTTGATTCTATTTAAGTTTTCTCCGCAGTCTAATATCGGTGAAATACTTGAACTAGGGCTATAGCACATAGGAGATTAGCCATTGTTTTTAGGGCAGTGGAGATTAGGGATGGGTTTGGATAGGGGCTTCGTTAAGGTGATGCCGTTATAGGTTCAGTTCCATGGGCTTCCGTTAGAATATTTGATGGGTGTCGAATCCACCAAAAATAAATCCCAAACACCAAACGAAAATAAATGCAAGACAATGGTAAATGGGGTCGATCCACGAGAATGGAACAAATTGATTCTATTCTAATGCCAAAGAACTAATGAAACTAATTAAAAGGGGTTTTGAAGTTTTCATTAAAACTACTAATTAAACTAACCACTAATAAATGATTAACGCAGCTTGATATCAAATAAAATAACAACTATGATTAAACTAGCAAAGAAACAGATAAAATTGATTAACTCAAATAACGCACAACTAGCCAGAAATTCCTAATTATTATGCATAGACCTCGATCATCGACTCAAATATTTTCTTTGGTTTGATAATAGGTTAGCTATGGTTACCAACTACCGCTCCCTCGCTTCTTCTTAATTTTAGAATACCAAAGAGACTCCTTTAAACTGCTCCCTAATTAACTAATAACCCTTCGAGACTCTCTCCGAGATTCAATTAATTAACAGCATTAAACTCCAAAGAAACACTAACCCTAACGACCACGACCGACTCATGCTTCATCTAATTAGATCGCAAGTTTCTCAACACAAAATCGCATAAGTAATATGTCCTAAAGGCCAATTGCCACAAACACTAATCACCTAGTTAACACCACCAAGTAAATCATTGGCGATATGTTAATTAACTAATTCTACGATCGAGCCCTAATCGCAGAATCAATTAATAAACAATGACAATAAAACGGAAACAAGATTTAATATTATAAACCAAATAATCGTAACAATAGTCTCACGAGTCAAAGCATAACAATTGGAATTTCCCGAATAAAACAGTCTAGCTACTCATAACGGAATTAAATAAAACAAGGTTCTTAATTAACATAGCCTAAATAATAAAGAAAAGAAGAAAAACTAAGAAAATCTCCAAGTCACGCTGCTGATTGTCCTCTTCTTCGAGTCACTGTTGTCAATCTCAGCATCCCAAAAACTTCCAGCCCTTTGCTTTTTGATTGATGATTACCGCCGCTAGCCTTCTCCTTTGTTTTCCACTATTTATTTCCTGTATTGCGTGCGTCCCCCTCTTCTCCCTTGGCTGCGTGCGTAATCCTCCCAAGTTTAGTCCACCTAATTCCCCTTGGTCTTGTGCTGCTCACCAGTGTGCGTGATTTTCTCCTCGGTACCACCCGCTGTGCTTCCTGCGTAAAATCCTCTTTGCGGTAGTCGTGACTTCTTTTCAAGTGCCGCCCTTGTTGTTTTTACTCCTTGCCCTTGCTGTCTTCATTCCACGTCAGCCCTATGTCTTGCACATGTTCCATTAATTTTTGTTTTTGAGCCCATTAATTGCTGCCCACTTGGTTGCGTGCTGCTTCTTTTTTTCTTGGCTGATTTTAATTCTCCAAACTTATGTCTTGCGTGTCTCCTCTCTATGTTCTCCACGTTGCATCTGTTTTTCCTCTTGATTTTAATTCTCCAACCCTTTTTAATGTTGTTATACGTGGCCTTTCCTTGTGGCTTCTCCCAAAATCAATGCACCTCTTGCTTCACAAACTGCCTTGGTCCTTCATGTTTCTTCGTTTCTCTTGGTCACGCCTTTGACAATTTTAATTTGTTTCCAACGCTGCCCACGTCAAGCCCATCTCATGTAAAAGTTATAATTTCCTACATGGAAATATTAAATCAAGTTAAGTCCCAATAATTGAATCAACAAGAGGAGTAAAAAGGAATAATTAAAAATAAATATTGGACAAATATGCACTTATCAAATCTCCCCACACTTAGACGATGCTTGTCCTCAAGCATAAAAGAAGACCAAGACACAATGAAAAACCGCTCTACTCAATGAGACATGCACAAAGGTAATGTAAACTAGGAATGAGAGCGCAATCTTGTCCCAATGTCAATGAAATGTTAAAGAAATGCAAAAAAAATTTCCCACACGAGAAGACACAAGCCTGAACTCAAATTGAAGTGCATGCATGAATTATCGAATTTTAATTAAAAACCAATCAAGCCTAGAAAACACATTTCACTTATCAGGTGGTTAGTATACATGAGGAACTCCAAATTTATGTGGTAGTCATGGGAAGATCGGGTTAATCTTAATTACTTAGTTAGGTGTTTTTAGCTATTCATTACTCGGAATTGTCATTGGCCTTTTTTTTCGCGAATGCAAACATTTGTGATGAATGTCGCCTTGCCATTTTATTAATCACAACGCCAAGTTGGTTTTAGCCTTACTCGTGATTACTTAGATGCTTGTAAAATTTTTTTCGAGTAATCGAGGAGTAGTTAATTGCTTCACACGTCCGCTTGTCCGAGACCTTTTACGCTAACGCAAACATTTGTGATGAATGTCGCCTTGCTACTCGGCCTTGTCCAACCTTTAGACGGATTTTGGCTTTCACAACCACCTTTGGTGATTGGCGAACGAATCTAACACCTTTTATTTTTATTCTCCATTCCTTTCTCCACCATAATTTCCCACATCAATCCAAAGTTCAACACATATACCAACTCAACTTCTAAGCTTAACATGACTCTAGACAAGAAAGGCACCGATTGATCACACAATTTTTTTTTAATTCTAACCAATTAACTCAGGCTCGCAACTTCAACACATGGGACAAAATCATTAACATTTAATTAACATTAAGCAACAAGGGAATCAATCATACTCTCGACTCCTTTAAAACAATCCATCATTATCTAAGGCACAACAATTTATCAAGCAAAATGGAGCAATATCTAAAAGTCAAGATACACCAAAAAGCAACGGAGGACACAACACAATTCAAAATAGCATGCATCGCAAAAACTATAAATCTCCCTCCCCACACTTAAAGCATGCGTTGTCCTCAACGTAAAAATAAATAAAAAGGGTAAACCGAGGACTTCCCTGAATCTGGGGTAGGGAGATGACGCGCCGCTCAGAGGCGCGAAGCGATGGTGCTGGGCTGGTCTGGTGGTGAAGATGAGGGCTTATACGTGAGCTCGTTTAGGCATCCCACCTGTAGGGTATAGCTAGTACAGTGAGGGACGAGAGCCAACACATGATCATATAAAGGACTCCCGCCAGCTGTAATCCAAGAACTCCGAATTGATCCAATGCCGAGTCTCCTGAAAGACACCGGGAAGGAAAGGAAAATATCAAAACAAAGAAAGAAGGAAACAAACGACACAAAAAGAACACAAAATAAAGCAAAAGAAAGGAAAGAAAAATAAAATAAAATAAAAATATGGGCTGCCTCCCATTAGCGCCTTGTTTAACGCCCTAGTTTGACGATCCTCGTCCGATGTTAACCTCGTCTCGATGTTGGAAATCAGCAATGGTCCCACCAATTGCCTCCTGCACTCTCGAAGCACTCTAATTAGTTTCTCCTCTTCCGTGTCGTCGAGCATCGCCGGATACGATCACGGGTGAGGTCTCACCGTCACCTAAATATGCGTATTTCAAATGCTCGGAAGCGTTTTGAACTCCAAATTGGGGCCTCATCAAGTATATCATCATAAACTTCAAACCGATCAGTAAATCTCTTAACTCCATCAACAGACATCCTATGACACGAAGCATAATTCAACTCATCATCATAATTTAAAGCGAAGTTCTCATGAGTCAAATCTTCAATGATATCAACATTATAAACACAAGACACATTCTCAGCATGTTTCATGGCATCATACACATCGAATTTCACCACTTGACCATCAAACTCTAAAGTCAATGAACCACTATGCACATCTATCTTTGCCTTAGCCGTGATAAGGAAAGGCCTACCCAACAAGATATCAGAAGAATTAGATGAACTATCATTTTCCATGTCCAGAACAAAGAAATCAGCAGGAAAAATTAATCCATTAACTTGAACTAGCACATCCTCTAAAACACCTTCAGGATAGACAATCGATCGATCCGCCAATTGAATTATAACTCCATTACTAGTTAATGGACCAAGACCCAGGGAAGTATAAACAGATAAAGGCATCACATTAATAGAGGCTCCTAAGTCACACATAGCTTCACTTATACCAATATTCCCAATTTTGCAAGGAATGGAAAACATACCTTGGTCGCGACACTTAGGAGGTAGTTTCCTCTGTAAGACAGTTGAAACATTCTCCCCCACACTCACCCATTCATTACCTGTTAACTTACGCTTGTTTATGCATAATTCCTTAAGGAATTTGGCGTGTTTGAACTCCGTTTAATGGCCTCTAGGAGAGGGATGTTTACTTCAACTTTTCGGAATAACTCCATGATTCTTTTATCTTCCTTTTCCTTCTTGTTCTGAGCCAGCCTCTGGGGGAATGGGGGTGGAACCACTAGAGGTTCGGGCTTTTGAGGTTTTTCAGCGGAATCAATCTCAGATGTGGTCACGCTTAAGCTCCATTTCGCTTCCTGTTCATTTTCAGACGGAACCCTGGGCGTGGTCACGTTTAGGGTTCTTGTCGACTGGGGGCTACAATCCCTTACCATTTTTTAAGAAAATCGTGCTCACATTATGCCTTGGGTCGAGTGTCTGAGACGACGACTTGCTTGAGTCTCCATTCTACTAACGGAGGATGCTGTCGACTCATTTGAGTCCTGTGGTCTTCATGCTCTCTTCATCTTTTGAAATCAGGTTCAGATCCTGTTGAAATTTTGCGTAATTAGTAGCTAACATATGGACAATTTCTTCAAGAGGCTTACCCGAGTTCAAGGTCACATACGGTGGTGGTGGCCTTTGATAGTAATTGTTAGGTCGGTTGGTCATTAGCATAACTGAAGTTTGGGTGGCTTCTCCAACTGTGGTTGTAGGTGTTTGAATAGGGATGAAAGCGCTTTGTTGGAACCCAATAGCATTCACATTCTCCAGTATTTCATCGTGGAGTGTTGGGCACGATCGGTCAGTGAGCTAGGTCGGTGCAGATGCCACACGCCCGCATGGTGGAGGAGTACCTACATTCAAATTCCAACCAAAGTTGTTAGAAAAGACTTGACCTCATTGAGAGAAGCAACATTTACCTCATTCACTCTTGGCGCAGTATATCCGGTGGGCACCGAATTGTGGGAGTTTGCTGCCATGGTTGATATCAACTCCCAAGCCATTGGGTTTTATAATGATGGCCCCACCATCATGCAGGCCCATCATTTCGCAGCCCATTGGAATCGACCCTGAGAAATACCGATGATCAATTGTTCGGATATGCCACGCCGTGGGCAGCTTGCTAAAATTCTCTTGTACCTCTCCCAAGCTCGTAGAGGTTCTCCAATCCTTCGCTAATTCCACAGATCTCTCACCGATGTTGGCGGCTCGGATGCCGGGAAATATTTTTCTAAACCGCCGACATCCCTTCCCAAGTGTTGATTGTCCTCGAGGTAGGTAGTAGAGCTAATCCTCGTCTGCATCCTGCGGCGAGAATGGAAAAGCTCTCGCTTGATTTGGTCCTCCGTGATATCATGGGCTTCATGGAAGTGCAGATGAGGTGAAATTCCTTCAGATGCTTGTTTGGATCCTCATTTTCCAATCCACGGAAGGTGGGCAACAAGTGGATGAGTCCGGACTTCAATTCAAACCCTTCTTGAAGTTCGGAAAGTCTATGCACATGGATGTCAGGCTTCAATGGGCCTACCAAGTCCGGAGGGTTCATTAAGAGCCATATCCTGCTGCGTCAGTTGCTAAGCTTCCCGTCGAGTTCTTGCTCAAATTCAATCTCTTCTTCAGTACTCCGCTTCAAAGATCCGACTCAACCGGGTCTCAGAATCCACGAGCTTCTCCTCGCTTCTTCCTTAGTTTGTTAAACTTCCTTAGCCTCTTAGCAGATCTTTTTCGATCTCGGGGTCGCATAAGATGGAATCTCGTCTGATTAATGTTCCTAGGCATAAACAAAACAAAATCAATTAGTTACCACCCCAAGAACGACGCCTAAAATTTGATGGGTGTCGAATCCACCAAAATAAATCCCAAACACCAAACGAAAATAAATCAAGACAGTGGTAAATGGGGTCGATCCACGAGAATGGAACAAATTGATTCTATTCTAATGCCAAAGAACTAATGAAACTAATTAAAAGGGGTTTTGAAGTTTTAGACTAAAACTACTAATTAAACTAACCACTAATAAATGATTAACGCAGCTTGATATCAAATAAAATAACAACTATGATTAAACTAGAAAAGAACACGATAAAATTGATTAACTCAAATAACGACTAACCAGCCGGAAATTCTAATTATTATGCATAGACCTCGATCATCGACTCAAATATTTTCTTTAGTTTGATAATAAGTTAGCTATGGTTACCAACTACCTCTAGCTCCTCGCTTCTTCTTAATTTTAGAACGATCAAAGAGACTCCTTTAAACTGCTCCTAATTAACTAATAACCCTTCGAGACTCTCTCCGAGATTCAATTAATTAACAGCATTAAACTCCAAAGAAACACTAACCCTAACTGACTACGCACTGACTCATGCTTCATCTAATTAGATCACAAGTTTCTCAACACAAAATCAGACAAGTAATATGTCCTAGTGTCAATTGCCACAAACACTAATCACTTAGTTAACACCACCAAGTAAATCAGTTGGCGATATGTTAATTAACTAATTCTACAATCGGGCCCTAATCGCAGAATCAATTAATAAACAATGATAGTAAAACGGAAACAGTACGAATATTATAAACCAAATAATCAGAACAATAGGTCTCACAAGTCAAAGCATAACAATTGGAATTTTCCAACTAAAACAGTCTAGCTACTCATAACGGAATTAAATAAAACAAGGTTCTTAATTAACATAGCCTAAATAATAAAGAAAAGAAGAAAAACTAAGAAAATCTCCAAGTCACGCTGCTGATTGTCCTCTTCTTCGAGTCACTGTTGTTAATCTCAGCATCCCAAAAACTTCCAGCCTTTTGCTTTTTGATTGATGATTACCGCCGCCAGCCTTCTCCTTTATTTTCCACTATTTATTTTCTGTATTGCGTGCGTCCCCCTCTTCTCCCTTGGCTGCGTGCGTAATCCTCCCAAGTTTAGTCCACCTAATTCCCCTTGGTCTTGTGCTGCTCACCAGTGTGCGTGATTTTCTCCTCAGCCGCCCACCAGTGTGCTTCCTGCGTAAAATCCTCTTGCATCCGTGCGTGACTTCTTTTCAAGTGCCGCTGCCCTTTGCTGTTTTACTACCTTGCCCTTGTTGTCTTCATTCCACGCCGCCCTATGTCTTGCACATGTTCCATTAATTTTTGTTTTGAGCCCATTAATTGCTGCCCACTTGGTTGTGTGCTGCTTCTTTTTTTCTTGGCTGATTTTAATTCTCCAAACTTATGTCTTGCATGTCTCCTCTCTATGTTCTCCACGTTGCATCTATTTTTCCTCTTGATTTTAATTCTCCAAATTTCTTTTAATGTTGTTATCGTGGCCTTTCCTTGTGGCTTCATTGGGCCTCAAAAATTTTTATTTTTTCAATTAATTAATTATTTATTTATGGATTTATTTGTTAAATTATTTTTATTTTGCCTTAATTGATTTAATTATGTGTCCCAGTATAAATATTTTTTATGTTGGGCTTGAGATTAGAAGTTAGAAATTTAATTGAAGGCTGGGCTTAATGTTGGAAAGAATGGGCTTTATGGAATAAGTGGAATGAGGAGGAGGATTAGAAATTAATGGATGAGGTGTAGTGGGCTTGAGAGGAGGAGGAGAGCCCAAAGAAACTAAAGTGAGAAGCTAAAACTACATAGTTTTGGTGTAGGATGAGTTAAATGAATTAAAGAAGAGGGAAAGGAGAAGTGGAGTAGTCAGATGCCTTGAGAAGAGAAGAGAACAAAACGTGAAATAGAAAGGAGAAGAGGAAGAAGAGTCGACCGTGAGCTATAGGAGAGTGGAGGTCGCCCAAGGCTTGAGGGGAGGAGAAAAGTGAAGAAAATCAAGTTGTAAAGTAAGCTACCATCTCCCCGAGTAGGGTTTGAAAATGGGATGAAATGGAGCTTAGGGTTTGTGTAAAGTTTGAAGGAGAGGTGAGATCTATGGGTTTTGTGTTTTCCTAAGCTAGGTTTGGTTGTTTTAGCTTAAATGGCTATGGGTAGGTTAGGTTTAAGACTTCGTTATCGATTTATCGATTCTCGAATGTTTCACTTTTCCAATGAGTCTCTAATGTGTTTTATTGAAGGAACCAAGGAAACCTCACTCAAGAGAGAGAGGAAGAGCGTCGTGAATCCGGATTCCGATTTATAGGTGGGTAACATCTTTATAGTTATTGTGTAATGGGCAAAGCCCTATGTGTGCTATCTTTGTTATACTATGTGCATATTGAAAATGAAATTTTGTGTTTTGAGAGGAAAGAATGGAACTTGATGATTTGAAAGAGTGAGATAAGCATAAAATGTGAATCTTGTGTTTTGATATGTGAGCATATTGATTGTGTTTGGGCGAGAGAGAACCCCATTGTGAAGTCACGTGCACGTTGACCTATAGCCTTCTCCGGCCGCCATTTGGCTTACGAGATCCAAAACTGACTCGATGTGTTCACTGATAAACTTCGGTTTTCGTGTGTGTATGGAACTCTCGAGCCAATTGTGTGCATTTCATCATTTATAAGTGTTTATGATGCATAATATGGGTTTTAATTGCAGATGATTCTATGTTATGCCTTATGTGATGAGTCGAGTAAATTGTGAGTTATGTGATAAAGTTGAGTTTCAACCTATTATGTAAATTGCTAATGCTTTGGATTATTAATTGTGTGCGTGTGGCTCATTATGTGATGGCTATAAATTTGTTAGCCACTGAGCCATGTTAGCTCACCCCATTCTCCCTCCTCGGTGCAAATCAAAATTGAACTCTAACCTTGCAAAAGCTTGGGCATCGCCCAAGAAATTTAGGAACTTTTGTATTAAGTTAGTAACTAGCTTTTGGGAATAGCTTTGTAAGCATATTGATCATTGAGCATCTCATCTTTGGTATTTTGTACTTGATTTTGATGAATATGCCAATATGTAACCAAAGCTATGCATGAATCTTATTATGATTTTGAAATGAGAACGAGAGCTCTAGTACTTTCTTTATGTGAATCGCTGATTTGTGTCATGTATGGCCTTGGAAAGGCATGTGTATGATTTTGAGTATTATTGTTATATGAGTTTTGTTGGGTTTTGGCCATGGGAAAGGTCGCTGGTATGTTGTTATGGTCTATGTCTTTGTTGAAGAGTATAAGGTCAGAACTGGGCTAAAGTGTTCATGTGGGAAATTTTGAGTTTGTTGTGTTTGCTGAAATTTCTGGGTTGGTATAGGTAGAATGGGAGTACTGAGACTTGTTGAGAGTGTTAGCCGGGCAGTAGAGCTCTCCTAGGAGGTTTTATGAGCTATTTAAGAGGTATTAAGTTGGTAGGTGGGGTCGCTGGAATTTATTACTGGTGCTATCAAAGTGACAGATTGCTAGGCAGAGCTTTGAGTTCACTTTTGACCCTCATAGAGTGGGAATATAGGTCGGTGGTCTTCACGAAGTTTGTATATAATTCTTTTACCTTCCATAGAAACTAATTTTGCTCAATTTGGAGCTCTAGGTCAAAAGTTATGGAGGTTGCAAGTTTTGATGTCATAGGGAGAGCTAGTCGATCGGCCTTTGTGTTAAAATTTGCTTCCCTTAGTGACTGGGCTAGTCTTTGAGTCCTTCTTGAAAATATAGATTTTCTTCTAGCTTTCCAACGCTTCCGACCGTGGCTGATTTGGAGCTCGGTATAAAAAGTTATTGAGGTTAGAAGTCGGTAGGTCGGATCGTCGGGCAAGGTCACTCTAAGACGCTGAAGCGCCTGGCGCGCCGGGCTCGCTGAAGCGAGGCACTCGCCCAGAGACGGGCGAGGCGCGCAAGCTGCTGTGGCGAGGATGCTCGCCCATGCGGGCGAAGCCCAGACCGCTCGGGCATGTCGAAAGTTACAGACCGCCGGCACGCCGAGCGGTTGGGGCTTGGGGTCGGTTTTGGCCAACCAACCCCTCTCCCTTCTTTTGGCCTTAACTTTGTACACCAACCTCCGATTGAGCTGATTTTTGAATCAATGGTTTTCTAAGAACTTTTCTATCTTTCACTTAAATTTTCATTTTTATTTTAAATTGAAAAGGTGATTTGAAACAAAGTGTGAAGGCTCGGCTGATTCTTTCTGAATATACTTCGCTAATTTTAAATATATGGAGCTGTAGGGCTCGGATCGAGGCGATTCTTATTTTAAATGAAACGAGAGACATAAATCTACACTTTTTATGAAGGAGCCGATCAGTAGTTCAGCCTCTAAAGTTTTCAAATTTTAACATGAAGTCGGTAGAGGGGCTGTTTTCACTGTTTTCTTTAAGATAGCATTTTTGCCATAACTTTTCATTTCTAATCCGAATTGAACGATTTCGTGGCGCTAGAATCGTGAGATCAAGGGAACATTTTATTAAAAATCCAATCCCAAATTTTCTATTAAAGTTTCTCTAATTGTGGTCGGTTTGTGTTTAGTTTTGGGTCTTCCATGCTTATATGGGTTAGAATGTTGGGCCTCGGGGCGGGGTCCAACATTGTTTGGTATCGAGCTTAGGCTTACTCCTAGGCCTAAAATGTATAGTAGGGAATATTGTTTTGTATGTGATTAAATGTTTACCTTATGAATTGATTGTTTGTATTACGTGATACGCATATCATGCATACATATAGTAACTAAGCTTAAAAAACAATTGTAGCTAATCACTAGTATTTTCATTGAAGGAGTAAGATGCCACCGTAGAAGGACACGAGGAGTCGCAAGGTTCAGTGCACCTGACTCTCCACCAAGAGCGGAGAGTACCGATGAGTCAAGAAGCCTGGAGTGGCCGAGGCTTCTCGAGGGGTAGTGAGCCCTCCGATCTTAGACGCAGATGAGTCGCTTAGTCACCGAGCAAGTGCACACCGCTTGATCCGAGATTGTTCCATGCATTTACCCAAGCTTTTGTTCAAAGCATGGGTCAAATGCCACAAAGCTCTGGTTGGCCCCAGCTAAGAGGGGAAGAGTTTGATAAGCCGAGAAATACGAGAGGTGGATTTTCACGGACCACGGATCCCGAGGAAGCCGAGACCTGGCTGAGGAAGAATGAGAGAGTGCTGGATCGATGGAGGCGAGGATGATGAGAGGGTAGTCTATGCCGCCACCGCTTGGGTGATGCTTTGCCTTTGGTGGAGACCGTGCTGTGGAGTCGACGAGACCAAGAGGGTCGAGATGGGAGACTTCCGACTGCCTCTTGAAGAAGTATTTATCTGAAGTGTACATTCAGCAGGCGAGAGAGTTCCCGAGCCTCACCTGAGGAGATGACTGCTTGAGTATAAGCGCCGGCTTATTCGATTATCGAGGTATCTTGCAGATATGATGTTTAGTGAAGTCGCCAAGTGTCACTTGATTTGAGTCTGGTCTGCACCTAACTATCGGAGAAAAGGTAGTGGTGCAGAACTTCGTGATTTCCAGCACTAGTTGAAGCGGCTCGAGGGTCGAGAACATTGAAAATATCAAGAGGCATCGGCAGAAGAGAAAAGGAGAGAGCAGATCAGGGAGGAGGTGGTACTTCTAATCCCGAGAGAAGTGCGTAACCTTTCCTCAGCCGAGGAGAGGAGCACCGTGGGAGTTGGCCTAGATCTGCGAGGACTCCTACTGCTTCTCACCAAGCTTCTGGTGGTGGGCGGAGAAGAGTAGATGGGGAGAGGCCACCCTTCCCAAGTGTGACCATCATGGGCTTCCCATGAGGAGAATGTCATAGAAAGACTGGAGCATGTTTCAATTCAGGCGTAAAGGACACTTAGTTAAGTTTTGTCCCCAAATGGATAGAGAGAGGGATTCAGAGGCAAGCTTCTAGAGGACAGAGGCAATGGTGCAAAAGTTTGTGACCAAGTGGGTAGCTCTGGAGGTCCTAAGAGAGCTTATCCTCCAGATAGATCCAGAGGGCAAGCATCGGCCAGAGTGTTTGCAATGACACGAGGAGGCCGAGACCGCCCTGGACATTATCAGCGGGTATGGTTAAATTGTTTGATGATTATGTGCTTGCTTTGATTGATCTGTGTTCTACCCATTCCTTTGTGTCTTGGGCAGTAACTATATCCAGAGGAGTTTGAGTCCATTGGATACTCCACGATGGTGAGTACTCAATCGGCCATTATATTGTCATCGGTCAAGTGTATAGAGATTGTGAGATAGAGATTAGTGGAGGAAAACTTGTGGTGGATCTCGATGCCTCAAGATGGGAGGATTGATGTGATCTTAGGTATGGACACATTAGAGAGGTATCATGTTACTTTTAGATTGTAAATGTAAGAGCGGTGGAGTTCGAGCTAGAGGATAAAGCAGGAAAGTGATACTCATGGGAGATAGAAAAGTCAGTTCACCTCGGGTTATCTCGGTATGATGGCGAGAGAATGATGAGCAAGGGGTGTGAGGCCTTTTGGCTTATGTACTAGATATGGAGGCAGATAGAGGAGGTTGAAGACATTTCAAGAGTCGGAATTCCGGATGTCTTTCCCGAGGAATTGCCAGACTACCTCCTCCTAGGGAAATTGAGTTTCCCATCGAGCTTCATTCAGTATCGCCGATCTCAATTCTACCTTATCGGATGGCTCGTGAATTGAAGGAGCTAAGGAGCATTGGAGGACCTTTTAGAGAAGGGTTATGTTAGACCGAGTTCTTCGCCTTGGGAGCTCCAGGTTTTTGTGAAGAAGAAAGATGGGTCGTTCGGATGTGTGTGGATTATAGGAAGTCAACCATGCCACCATTAAGAACCGATATCCGCCCCGCGCATCGATGACTTGTTTGATCACTGTAAGGCGAGAGTCTTTCCAAGATAGATTTGAGATCGGGTTATCATCGGTTGAGGATTAAGGAGACCGATGTGTCAAAGGCGCGCTTAGGACGAGGTATGGCCACTTTGAGTTTTTGGTTATGCCTTTCGGATTAACTAATGCTCCTGCAGGTCTTTATGGATTTGATGAATAGAGTCTTCAAGTCTTTCCTAGATCAATTTATCATTGTCTTTATTGATGATATATTGGTCTATTCTAAGAGTGATGAGGAGCACGAGGATCATTTGAGGTTGCTTTAGAGACATTGAGGAAGAATGAGTGTATGCCAAATTCGATAAATGCTAATTTTGGCTATGGAAGTGGTATTTTTGGGGCATGTGATCTCCGGCTGGGAGTGCATGTGGATCCGCAGAAGATAGAAGTGTGGTTAAATGGGAAGCACCTAAGAATGTAGCATGAGGTGAGGAGTTTTCGATTAATTGGATACTGGGAGGTTTGTGGAGGCTTTTCTTTGATAATGCCCACTTTCCAAATTAACGAGAAAGAATCGAAGTTTGAGTGGACCGAGGAGTGCCGAGTAGTTTCGAGAGTTCAAGAAGCGGCTACAACCGCACCGATTCTCGACATTGCTTCTTGGTGATGATGGCTACATTGTGTATAGTGATGCCTCCAGGAAGGGTTTAGGGTGTGTATTGATGCAAGCAGAAAGTGATTGCTTATGCCTCTAGCGGTTGAAGCCTTATGAGATGAACTATCCGATCCATGACTTGGAGTTGGCTGCTATAATCTTTGCATTAAAGATTTGGAGACATTATCTGTATGGAGTTACCACTAGATATTTCTGTATCATAAGAGCCTTAAATACTTGTTGACCCAGAAAGAGCTGAATTTGAGGCAGAGGCGATGGTTAGAGTTACTAAAAGATTATGACTTGATGATAGATTACCATCCGGGGAAAGCTAATGTGGTAGCGGATGCTCTGAGTAGAAGTCCACTATGGCTCACATGGAGGTGTGTACCTTCCTCGTCAAGGATTTAGCCAGAGACTTGATGTGATGTCGAGGCAAGATGGGCCGAGTGTATTTTGGCAAGTTTGGGGTGAGGCCGGTCTTTGAAAGAGAAGATCAAGGAATTGCAGGATCGGGATGAGTACTGAGTAAGCTTAGGAAGAGATAAAGAATGGCAAGTCGCCTAATGTAGAGGTAAAGGAAGATGGATTGATGGTTGTGGGTAGTAGATTGTGTGTCCCGCAAGTTAGAGTTTAGAGATGAGATTCTTGATGAGGCGATAATGCCCTTATGCAATGCATCCAGGAGTTCTAAGATGTATCGAATTTGAAAGAGCATTTCGGTGGAAAGGAATGAGGAAAGATGTAAAGAGTATGCTAAAGATGTTTGGTGTGCCGAAGTTAAAGTCAACACCAGCACCTTCAGCAAGCTTAATCCTTGCCTATTCCGGAGTGGAAATGGGAAAAGATAACTATGGATTTTCGATGGATCACGAGATCTAGCAAGAAGCATGATGCAATATGGGTGATGTGGATAGGTTGACTAAGTCAGCTCACTTTCGCCAATTCGCCGATGATTCCTTGAATGTGTTGGCTAAGAAGTATGTGGATGAGGTGATTAGGCTTCATGGGATTCGAGTTCGATAGTTTCGATAGAGATCCTGTGTTTTGGGAGAGTTTGCAGGAGGCCTGGGGACTAGATTGCATTTTAGTACGGCTTCCATCCGCAGATCGATGGACAATCGGAGAGGACCATTCGGACTTTGGAGGCAATGTTGAGGGCTTGTGCTTTGATTTCAAAGGTTAGTGGGATGATCACTTACCTTGATTGAGTTTGCTTATAATAATTCCTATCATTCGAGAATTCGGATGGCACCTTATGAGGCTTTGTATGGTAGGAGATGTAGAACTCCTATATGTTGGGACGAGGAAGGTGAAAGAAAGCTCAGGGGGGCTGAGTTAGTGCAGTCACAGTTGATAAAATTAAGTTGGTGAAATAGAGGCTTAAGGCAGCCCAAGATAGGATGAAGAGCTATTCGGATGCTCATAGGAAAGAGATGGAGTTTGATGTGGGTGAGAAGGTGTTTCTCGAGCTTCTCCATGGAAGGGTGTGATGAGGTTTGGTAAGAAGGGCAAGCTTAGCCCGAGGTATATAGCCCATATGAGATCATTGAGAGGATTGGGCCTTTGGCTTATAAGTTAGATTTGCCATCTGAGTTGTCTAAGATTCACAATGTGTTCCATGTGTCGATGTCGAGGAGGTACAGATCGGATCCTTCGATATAGTTCAACCTTCAGAGGTTCGATTGAGAGGATTTGACTTATGAGGAGCAACGGTGGAGATCTTGGATTCAAAGGAAAAGTGTTAAGGAATAAGATCGTGAAGTGGTTAAGGTCTTGTGGAGGAACCATTCAATCAAGAGGCAACTGGGAACCTTTGAAGCCATGAGGGAGAAGTATCCCTACCTCTTCATGGACTCGGGTAAGGATTTCGAGGACTAAATTCTTTTAGGAGGGAGAATTGTGGGCCCAAAAATTTTTATTTTTTTGAATTAATTAATTATTTATTTATGGATTTATTCGTTAAATTATTTTTATTTTGCCTTAATTGATTTAATTATGTGTCCGTATAAATATTTTTTATGTTGGGCTTGAGATTAGAAGTTAGAAATTTAATTGAAGGCTTGGGCTTAATGTTGGAAAGAATGGGCTTTATGGAATAAGTGGAATGAGGAGGAGGATTAGAAATTAATGGATGAGGTGTAGTGGGCTTGAGAGGAGGAGGAGAGCCCAAAGAAACTAAAGTGAGAAGCTAAAACTACATAGTTTTGGTGTAGGATGAGTTAAATGAATTAAAGAAGAGGGAAAGGAGAAGTGGAGTAGTCGTATGCCTTGAGAAGAGAAGAGAACAAAAACGTGAAATAGAAAGGAGAAGAGGAAGAAGAGTCGACCGTGAGCTAGAGGAGAGTGGAGGTCGTCCAAGGCTTGAGGGGAGGAGAAAAAGTGAAGAAAAATCAAGTTGTAAGGTAAGCTACCATCTCCCCTGAGTAGGGTTTCGAAAATGGGATGAAATGGAGCTTAGGGTTTGTGTAAAGTTTGAAGGGAGAGGTGAGATCTATGGGTTTTTGTGTTTTCCTAAGCTAGGGTTTGGTTGTTTTAGCTTAAATGGGCTATGGGTAGGTTAGGTTTAAGACTTCGTTATCGATTTATCGATTCTTGAATGTTTCGACTTTTCCAATGAGTCTCGGAATGTGTTTTATTGAAGGGAACCAAGGAAACCTCACTCAAGAGAGAGAGGAAGAGCATCGTGAACCGGATTCCGGCGATAGGTGGGTAACATCTTTATAGTTATTTGTAATGGGCAAAGCCCTATGTGTGCTATCTTTGTTATACTACGTGCATATTGAAAATGAAATTTTGTGTTTTGAGAGGAAAGAATGGAACTTTGATGATTTGAAAGAGTGAGATAAGCATAAAATGTGAATCTTGTGTTTTGATATGTGAGCATATTGATTGTGTTTGGCGAGAGAACCCTTTGTGAAGTCACGCACGCCGTTGACCCTATAGCCTTCTCCCACGCCATTGTGGCTTACGAGATCCGAAAATGGACTCGATGTGTTCACGGTAAACTTCGGTTTCGGTGTGTGTATGGAACTCTCGAGCCAATTGTGTGCATTTCATCATTTATAAGTGTTTATGATGCATAATATGGGTTTTAATTGCCGATGATTCTATGTTATGCCTTATGTGATGAGTCGAGTAAATTGTGAGTTATGTGATAAAGTCGAGTTTCAACCTATTATGTAAATTGCTAATGCTTTGGATTATTAATTGTGTGCGTGTGGCTCATTATGTGATGGCTATAAATTTGTTAGCCATCGAGCCATGTTAGCTCACCCCATTCTCCTCCTCGGTGCAAATCAAAATTGAACTCTAACCTTGCAAAGCTTCTGCATCGCTCCAAGAAATTTAGGAACTTTTGTATTAAGTTAGTAACTAGCTTTTGGGAATAGCTTTGTAAGCATATTGATCATTGAGCATTTCATCTTTGGTATTTTGTACTTGATTTTGATGAATATGCCAATATGTAACCAAAGCTATGCATGAATCTTGTTATGATTTTGAAATGAGAATGAGAGCTCCAAGATTCTCTTTATGTGAATCGCTGATTTGTATCTTGTGTATGGCCTTGAAAGGCATGTGTATGATTTTGAGTATTATTGTTATATGAGTTTTGTTGGGTTTTGGCCATGGGAAAGGTCGCTGGTATGTTGTTATGGTCTATGTCTTTGTTGAAGAGTATAGTGCTGCAGAATCTGGGCTAAAGTGTTCATGTGGGAAATTTTGAGTTTGTTGTGTTTGCTGAAATTTCTGGGTTGGTATAGGTAGAATGGGAGTACTGAGACTTGTTGAGAGTGTTAGCCGGGCAGTAGAGCTCTCTAGGAGGTTTTATGAGCTATTTAAGAGGTATTGTTGGTAGGTGGGGTCGCTGGAATTTATTACTGGTGCTATCAAAGTGACAGATTGCTAGGCAGAGCTTTGAGTTCACTTTTGACCCTCATAGAGTGGGAATATAGGTCGGTGGTCTTCACGAAGTTTGTATATAATTCTTTTACCTTTCCATAGACACTAATTTTGCTCAATTTGGAGCTCTAGGTCAAAAGTTATGGAGGTTGCAAGTTTTGATGCTGTTAGGGAGAGCTAGTCGATCGGCCTTTGTGTTAAAATTTGCTTCCCTTAGAGACCGGGCTAGTCTTTGAGTCCTTCTTGAAAAATATAGATTTTTCTTCTAGCTTTCCAACGCTTCCGACCGTGGCTGATTTGGAGCTCGGTATAAAAGTTATTGAGGTTAGAAGTCGATAGGTCGGATCATTGGCAAGTCACTCACTGCAAGACGCCTTGGCCTGGCCTTCGGCTTTGCTGAGCGAGGCCTCGCCATGGACGGGCGAGGCGCGCTGCCAAGCAGGCGAGGGCCTTCGCCCATGTGGCGAAGCCCAGACCGCTCGGCATGTCGAAAGCCACAGATTGCGCGCATGCCGAAGGCGGTTGGGGCTTGGGGGCCTGGTCGGTTTTGGCCGACCACCCCTCTCCCTTCTTTTGGCCTTAACTTTGTACACCAACCTCCGATTGAGCTGATTTTGAATCGATGGTTTTCTAAGAACTTTTCTATCTTTCTACACTTAAATTTTCAGTTTTATTTTGTTGGACCCCACCCCCACACTGGCTAATATTTCCCACCCAATGCAGTGTTTTATGGGTTATACACAGCGTTAGCCAAATGGTAAGAGGCGAGCATGTGGAAGCTATAAAACCTTGAGGTCAAGGGTTGAGTCGTGGCCTCACCCTTGACCAAAGAGGACAGTATCTGATTAAGTTGGATGCATGCAGTATAACCTGCAAACACCCGCCGTGGTATAACCCACAAACACACTGGGGGGGAAATATTAGCCAGTGTGGGGGTGGGGTCAACATTAAAAAAGCGTTGACAATGTTGGACCCCACCCCATTATGTTTATACGGGCATTTCCCACAAGCGTGTGTTTTGCTTCAGGTTCTACCTGACAGTGTTTGCGGGTTATCTGCTGCTTTCACCATTTCGCTAACTTAGCCAAATGGTAAGAGGCGAGTATGGAAGCTATATACCTTGAGGTCAAGTGGTTCGAGTCGTGGCCTCACCTCGACCAAAGAGGATAAGATCGATTGTTGATGCACATGTATAACCCAAGAACACCCGCCGCAGTATAACCCGCAACACACATTGGGTGGGAAATATTAGCCAGTGTGGCGGGTGGGGTCCAACATTAGGTCCAAATGTAACGCATCGCATGCAGTCCAAGATAGATGTTGGGACCCGATCCGGAACCGATTCCAAACGAATAAACTTAACAAAAGAACGAATGACTAATCAATGGAAACTAAGCGAAGGCGGCGAAATTTCGGATCGAATTGCGAATGCGAAGCTTAACAACCGAAAAGTAGCGGTTAAGCAAAGGCAAGCTAAGCAAATGCTAATCGAATCAAACGAATGATTCAATCGAATATAGCGTTTAAATAATCGAATCTGAATCACAAAGCGAACGAATAAGCGGCAATGAGGATCGAATCGAATGCAAATCAATTCGGATAGAAAACAAAGTAAGCAAACAAATCAATGTAAACTCAAACACTTTCCGACATCCGTGACTACAAAGAACAGAAATGAATCGCGTTGGGAATTCCTAAGACGTTCCAAAATCCGTTATGAATTTTTTTTTTTCTTATTCTCATTTCTCACATCAATCACATCCATATAATTTCTCATAGGAAAATTTATTCTTAAACCCAAACTCAACAATCATACAAATTCTTATTCATCCATACAAATCTCAAATACTATTTTTTCTTCCAATTTTTATCGAAATTTCTGAAGATAACTACCGCCTTTTCCTAACCCAAACTCGCAAGGGTAAAGAAATACACTTCTAAATGCCAAACAGATCTCAAATCATCGGACTCTCCCGTCCGAATCCAAACACCAAAGAAAACGCAAACCTAAATCTAATACTTCCATAATTCTCAATTCAATACATCAATCTCATTTTCTATATCCAAATCACAATCATCATATTTATAATCAATATACAATCCTCATCATTTATAAATGACAATCTCAATCTAAGTAACCATTAATGAATAACACAATTCGTAAATCGAATATGCTATACTCAAATCCTTTCATAACATAATTTCTTATGCAATTTCAATAATTTCATAAGCATCATAATTTAAATTTCTTATAAATCCTTAATGGCTTTTCAAGCCATTTACAAACTTATACAAAGATCCAAATTACTCAAGATACAAAAACATTCACAAATCGAATCGATGTCTGACGGTTTTTCATCCGATCTCCTTTCGAAACACGGAGATAGGATGAAAGGGAAGTGAGCTGAAGCTCGTGGATAACACATTTATAAATCGATAAATAAGCCAAATCATTTTTCATAATCTTTTTTGCCAAAGGGCTAATTTTTCAAACTTTATAATTTTTCAAACAATTTCTCAAACCCATTTTTTTCATATTTTCAAACTTTTCATAATAGTCTCACTTTTTTTCTCATTTTCAAAACTTCTTGAATTTTTCATAAATATGAATGCAGAACACATAAACAAATCAAAACATATAACACATCGAATGGTGCGGTTTGGTCCAATAGAGCGTCTTGCACATGCCGCATAAGCGGTCATATGCGATCGTGAATAGAACGTATTACACTTTCGCGATAGCGGTCCGGTGTAGCCGTGAGGAGTCCGAATCGGAGTCCGTGCCACTAGCGAGCCGAGGAGAAGGCTTAACAAGTAGAGACAGCAACTGACTCACCAAGGGACCTACTAAACCCACATAACACATAATTGAAAAGCGAAAAGTCTGATTGCCTAAAGGCACTTTTCAATTTCGTATTTTCTTCAAAATTTTCCCCAAAATGCATAATGCAACAAATGCATTTTCAGAAATTTCTATCGGTTTATCGAATCATTGAAAGCAATGAATTCAAACTTATAATAATCTTTCGAAAACATTGAAATCGTAATTTCAAACCTTTACAAAACAATAATTTGTCAAAATTTTCACATTTTGCTTTCTTTATTTTCAAAATTGCTTTCTTTAATTTTTCAAAATTGCATATTGCTCACAAATCAAAATATAAATATGCTACCCACCTCTAATTATTGCGGAAACTTGACTTCAAGCTCCAATTGATCCTTGCTCTCTCTTCCAAATTACCAAAACCTAAACCATAATCATCCAATTTTCACATCGTAAAATACTTAATTTTCACAATCAACTTAGGAATTCACCAATTCCATTTACATTCAAGTTATTTCAATCTCCAATTTTGAAAATCCCCAATTTTCAAAATTGGCCTAAACCAAGACACTCAATTCAATCTCATAAAACATAATTTCTTCAAAATTAATCTCACAATTCCTCAATTCACATTAATTCCAAACTATTTAAATCCTCAATTTCAAAATCCCTAAATCTTAAAATTGGCCTAAACCAATTTATCCCAATTCAATACCATAAAATACAAATTCTTCGAAATTGATTTCATATATCATCAATTCATCATATTTCCTATAATTCTACACCAAAATATCTCAAAATTCTCAATCATAAAATTAAGCCTAAACCTTAATCAATTTTTCATCCAAAATTAAACCCAGCCTAAAGCATATACATCAAAATTAATTCCACAATCCATAAACCCATCTCATATGTCATAATTCTAAACTGAAAATTAATCAAAATCTCAAAGTAGAACAATTTCTCTTACCTCTTTTCTCCTCCAAATTCGAATTTTTTTGGTTCCTTAGGAAGCTCTTATGCTCCTCTACCTTTTTCTCTCTTGGAACCATCCCAAAATCCTTAAGAAAACAAGTAGAAAAATCAAAAATAACTTTCTCTCTCATCTTTTCTCCATACGAAACTTCCACTCTCTCTTATTTCTTCTTCTTTCTCTTCTTCTGTAATTTTCCAGACCATTCATCGTTTTTAATAGCTCAAAACGACAATCATTAATGAGTTTCATTAATTGATGGTCATATGACCATTTTGCCCTCCATTCAAAACTTAAAATTATACTTACTTGCGGTTTGATTCAAGATCTAACGATTTGAAGGAATTTGTCCAAACTTCCTTCTTGAGAAATGTTCCTCTCACTCATATGTAATCCAACGCCACTTACAGCGCTCAATTCGAGCACTACATCAAAAGTTATGTGCAAAACAATTCGGATATATCCATATTCTAACACATTTTTCATGTACGATTATTTCCGTCCAAAATTTCACATTCTTAATCCCGGAATTGAAACTCGATGTCTTCATCACAATTGTAGCCTTATGTCTCTAGTTTAATTCAAAACAAGAATCTCCTCATTTCGATTCCCAGATCAAAAATTATGCTCAAATTACTCACAGGTGTTCCCAATCCAAAAATTAAACCCTACTCCGAACTTAAATTCAAAAATTAAAAGTCCTAAGGGCAAAATTGACATTTCATGTCTTCATATGATTTGTAACCCTTTGTCTTATCTTTATTTCGCCTCAAGAATCGCTTCAATCGGATCTCTACAGCTCCCGAATTTCATAAAACACTGAATCATGCTCGAAAAATTTCCCGACTCACTTTGATTAAATTAATCACCATTAATTTAATCTCAAAAGTTCACAAATTTCTTATAAAATGAAATTCATTGTCTTAGGAATCCAACAAAAAGAATCAACTCAATCGGATGTCGGACGGAAAGATATAGGCAAAATAGTGAGCAAAGGTCGGATTAAAACAAAGAAATCAAAAATTTAAAAAAAGCTGCTTCGGAGACGCCTAACTCATGAGGCGAGACGTCATCAGGGCGAGACGCGCCATTGGCTAGTAGAGGCGTCGCCTAGCGAGGAAGACTGCTCATGAGGCGAGCCTGCCTCGCTGAGAGTGAGGCGCCGCCTCGCTAGGCGAGGCGTCGCCTAATGAGGCAAGATACTGGCGCCCGCAGAGAAAGCCGCCAATGGGCGCTTAAAACTTTTCTTTTTTTTTTTCCTAAACCCCAAAATTCATAACTTTTACTCCCGAACTCCGATTTTGACAAACTTAGTCTCTATAGAAAGCTTAAGAGAAGCTCTAAATCTTCCAAGAAGAACATAAAACTCAATTCAACTCCTACGGAGTCCATTTTCCTAATAAAGATACTATCCTCTATACAAACTTGTAAAAATCATAACTTAATATTCCGAGATCAAAAATTGCATACTTTATATCGAAATAAAGATCAAAACAAATCCTTCAATTTCCATGAAGAACATCAAAGCTTAATTAACCTCTAACTAGGTTAATTTCTCAGTCAAAGTTCCAACCAATAAAAGTCAAACCCGATCAAACATAAACTTTGACCGATCATAACTTTCACCCCGATATCGAAAAATTACAAACTTTATGTCCACAAGAATCTCTTAACATAACCTACAAGTTTCCAGAAGATCATTTTATCAAATTTTGCCTCAAACAAAAGTCAACCCTCAAAGGCCGAAAAGTCAACTATTACACAATTTTCATATTTTCATACTTTCTCTCTTTATTTCATGATCTTCAACTTAATTTCAATCAACTCATCCACTTGATCATAGTCAAATTGTCATTCAAGGTTGGGTCCAACATTTCTCCCTCTTAAAAGAATTTCGTCCTCTAAATTCACACTTACTTAAACTCCAAGTAACTCATTCTTGATAAATTTCTTTCTAAACAATGATCATCAAGCACTTTCTTACTAATTTCTTTCCACAACTCATAATCAATTTCTTTTTCATCACATTTACTCTTCATACATATTCTCAATCTCTTCAAAATTGTCACTTCCTTAAATCATATATCACTCATATCATATCAAAACACTATATCTATAACTCATTATTTCTTCATATATGGGCACAAATTAATGGTCCATTTCTTAAGGAACCCTAATATGGTTCAATCATCATTATGCCATCATTCTTTCATCTATATCAATTCATCACAATTTATCAAGAAATTCTAATCTTAATTTCCTCAACACATTCCGAAAGTCAAACATATTCTGAACACTCAAATCAAACCAATTACATGAATTCGTCAAATAGTCATGCACATCAATTTCACATTCCTAAAGACAATCATATTTCTTTCATCAAAATCAAATGGCCACCTAGCGCACTCTCACAAATTCACTTTTATCTTTACAAACTCGTAGCAATTCCTTATTCATACTCATACGCCCAAGTAAGATCATATTACTGGGCTCTGATACCATAAATGTTGGGACCCGATCCGGGAACCGGATCCCAACCGAATAAACTTAACAAAAAGAACGAATGACGGAATCAATGGAAACGGAAGCGAAAGGAGACAGAAATTTCGGATCGAAATTGCGCAATGCGGAAGCGAACAAATCCGAAAGTAGCGAAGCGGAAGCAAAGGCAAGCGGAAGCAAATGCTAATCGAATCAAGCGAGCAGATTCAATCGAATATAGCGAAGTTTAAATAATCGAATCTGAATCACAAAGCGAACGAATAAGCGGCGATACGGATCGAATCGAATGCAAATCGAATTCGGATAGAAAACAAAGTAAGCAAACAAATCAATGTAAATGAAACACTTTCCGACATCCGTGACTAAGCAAAGAACAGAAATGTAATCGCGTTGGGAATTCCTAAGACGCTCCAAAATCCGTTATGAATTTTTTTTTTCTTTCTTATTCTCATTTCTCACATCAATCACATCCATATAATTTCTCATAGGAAAATTTATTCTTAAACCCAAACTCAACAATCATACAAATTCTTATTCATCCATACAAATCTCAAATACTATTTTTTTCTTCCAATTTTTTATCGAAATTTCTAAAAGATAATCTACGCTTTTTCCTAACCCAAACCTGCAAGGTAAAGAAATACACTTCTAAATGCCAAACAGATCTCAAATCATCGGACTCTCCCGTCCGGAATCCAAACACCAGCAAAACGCAAACCTAAATCTAATACTTCCATAATTCTCAATTCAATACATCAATCTCATTTTCTATATCCAAATCACAATCATCATATTTATAATCAATATACAATCCTCATCATTTATAAATGACAATCTCAATCTAAATAACCATTAATGAATAACACAATTCCGTAAATCGAATATGCTATACTCAAATCCCTTTCATAACATAATTTCTTATGCAATTTCAATAATTTCATAAGCATCATAATTTAAATTTCTTATAAATCCTTAATGGCTTTTCAAGCCATTTACAAACTTATACAAAGATCCAAATTACTCAAGATACAAAAACATTCACAAATCGAACTGATGTCCTGACGGTCTTTCATCCGATCTCCCGCTCGAAACCTGGAGATAGGGATGAAAGGGGGGGTGAGCTTGGAAGCTCGTGGATAACACATTTATAAATCGATAAATAAGCCGAAATCATTTTTCATAATCTTTTTGCCAAAGGGGCTAATTTTTCAAACTTTATAATTTTTCAAACAATTTCCTCAAACCCATTTTTTTCATATTTTTCAAACTTTTCATAATAGTCTCACTTTTTTTTCTCATTTTTCAAAACTTCTTGAATTTTTCATAAATATGAATGCAGAACACATAAACAAATCAAAACATATAACACATCAGAATGGTCTGTTTGGTCCAATAGAGCGTCGCACATGCCCATAGAGCGGTCATGCGGATCGTGAACGAACGTATTACACTTTCTCAAGATAGCGGTCCAGTGTAGCCGTGAGGGAGTCCGAAATCGGAGCTCCGTGCCACTAGCGGGCAGCCGGGAGAAGGCTTAACAAGTAGAGACAGCGCTGACTCACCAAGGGACCTACCAAACCCACATAACACATAATCGAAAACGAAAAGTCGGATTGCCCAAAGACACTTTTCAATTTCGTACTTTTCTTCAAAATTTTCCCCAAAAATGCATACGCAACAAATGCATTTTCAGAAATTTCTATCGGTTTATCGAATCATTGAAAGCAATGAATTCAAACTTATAATAATCTTTCAGAAAACATTCGGAAATCAGAATTTCAAACCTTTACAAAACAATAATTTGTCAAAATTTTCACATTTTTGCTTTCTTTATTTTTCAAAATTGCTTTCTTTAATTTTTCAAAAATTGCATATTGCTCACAAATCAAAATATAAATATGCTACCCACCTCTCAATTATTGGAAACTTGACTTCAAGCTCCAATTGATCCTTGCTTTTCTCTCTTCCAAATTACCAAAACCTAAACCATAATCATCCAATTTTCACATCAGAAAATACTTAATTTTCACAATCAACTTAGGAATTCACCAATTCCATTTACATTCAAGCTATTTCAATCTCCAATTTTGAAAATCCCCAATTTTCAAAATTGGCCTAAACCAAGACACTCGAATTCAATCTCATAAAACATAATTTCTTCAAAATTAATCTCACAATTCCTCAATTCACATTAATTCCAAACTATTTAAATCCTCAATTTCAAAAATCCCCAAATCTTAAAATTGGCCTAAACCAATTTATCCCAATTCAATACCATAAAATACAAATTATTGAAATTGATTTCATATATCATCAATTCATCATATTTCCTATAATTCTACACCAAAATATCTCAAAATTCTCAATCATAAAATTAAGCCTAAACCTTAATCAATTTTCATCCAAAATTAAACCCGACCTAAAGCATATACATCAAAATTAATTCCACAATCCATAAACCCATCTCATATGTCATAATTCTAAACGAAAATTAATCAAAATCTCAAAGTAGAACAATTTCTCTTACCTCTTTTCTCCTCCAAATTCGAATTTTTTTGGTTCCTTAGGAAGCTCTTATGCTCCTCTACCTTTTTCTCTCTTGGAACCATCCCAAAATCCTTAAGAAAACAAGTAGAAAAATCAAAAATAACTTTCTCTCTCATCTTTTCTCCATACGAAACTTCCACTCTCTCTTATTTCTTCTTCTTTCTCTTCTTCTGTAATTTTCCAGACCATTCATCGTTTTTAATAGCTCAAAACGACAATCATTAATGAGTTTCATTAATTGATGGTCATATGACCATTTTGCCCTCCATTCAAAACTTAAAATTACACTTACTTGCGGTTTGATTTGCACTAACGATTTGAAGGAATTTGTCCAAACTTCCTTCTCGAGAAATGTTCCTCTCACTCATACGAATCCAACGCCACTGACCGCGCTCAATTCGGAGCACTACATCAAAAGTTATGTGCAAAACAATTCGGATATATCCATATTCTAACACATTTTTCATGTACGATTATTTCCGTCCAAAATTTCACATTCGTAATCCCGGAATTGAAACTCGATGTCTTCATCACAATTGTAGCCTTATGTCTCTAGTTTAATTCAAAACAAGAATCTCCTCATTTCGATTCCCAGATCAAAAATTATACTCAAATTACTCACAGGTGTTCCCAATCCAAAAATTAAACCCTACTCCGAACTTAAATTCAAAAATTAAAAGTACTAAGGGCAAAATTGATATTTCATGTCTTCATATGATTTGTAGCCCCTTGTCTTATCTTTATTTCTCCTCAAGAATCGCTTCAATCGGATCTCTACAGCTCCCGAATTTCACAAAACACTGAATCATGCTCGAAAAATTTCCCGACTCACTTTGATTAAATTAATCACCATTAATTTAATCTCAAAGTTCACAAATTTCTTATAAAATGAAATTCATTGTCTTAGGAATCCAACATAAAAGAATCAACTCAATCGGATGTCGGACGGAAAAGATATAGGCAAAATAGTGAGCAAAGGTCGGATTAAAACAAAGAAATCAAAATTTAAGAAGCAAAGCGGCTTGAGACGCCCAACTCGCGAGGGCGAGCACGCTCGCTAGGCGGCGTCGCCTAGCGAGACGCACAGCTCATGAGGGCGAGCCTTGCCCTCGCGAGGCTTAGCAAGAGCCTGTCTCGCTAGGGCGAGGCGTCGCCTAGCAGGGCGCTAAAACTTTTCTTTTTTTTTTTTTTTCCTCTAAACTCCCAAAATTCATAACTTTTACTCTCGAACTCCGATTTTGACAAACTTAGTCTCTATAGAAAGCTTAAGAGAAGCTCTAAATCTTCCAAGAAGAACATAAAACTCAATTCAACTCCTACGGGAGTCCATTTTCCGGTCAAAGATACTATCCTCTATACAAACTTGTAAAAATCATAACTTAATATTCCGAGATCAAAAAATTGCATACTTTATATCGAAATAAAGATCAAAACAAATCCTTCAATTTCCATGCAGAACATCAAAGCTCAATTAACCTCTGACTAGGTTAATTTCTCAGTCAAAGTTCCAACCAATAAAAGTCAAACCCGATCAAACATAAACTTTGACCGATCATAACTTTCACTCCCGATATCGAAAAATTACAAACTTTATGTCCACAAGAATCTCTTAACATAACCTACAAGTTTCCAGAAGATCATTTTATCAAATTTTGCCTCAAACAAAAGTCAACCCTCAAAGGCCAGAAAGTCAACTATTACACAATTTTTCATATTTTCATACTTTCTCTCTTTATTTCATGATCTTCAACTTAATTTCAATCAACTCATCCACTTGATCATAGTCAAATTGTCATTCAAGGTTCGGGGTCCAACAATTTTAAATTGAAAAAGGTGATTTGAAACAAAGTATGAAGGTCTATTGATTCTTTACGAATATACTTAGCTAATTTTAAATATCTGGAGTCAGAGGGCTCGGATCGAGGCGATTCTTATTTTAAATGAAACGAGAGACATAAATCTACACTTTTTATGAAGGAGCCGATCAGTAGTTCAGCCTCTAAAGTTTTCAAATTTTAATATGAAGTCAGTAGAGGGGCTGTTTTCACTGTTTTCTTTAAGATAGCATTTTTGCCATAACTTTTTCATTTCTAATCCGAATTGAACGATTTCGGTGGCGTTAGAATCGTGAGATCAAGGGGAACATTTTATTAAAAATCCAATCCCAAATTTTCTATTAAAATTTTCTCTAATTGTGGTCGGTTTGTGTTTAGTTTTGGGTCTTCCATGCTTATATGGGTCCGAATGTTGGGCCTCGGGGACGGGGTCCAACAGCTTCTCCCAAAATCAATGCACCTCTTGCTTCACAAACTGCCTTGGTCCTTCATGTTTCTTCATTTCTCTTGGTCACGCCTTTGACAATTTTAATTTGTTTCCAACGCTGCCCACGTGAAGCCCATCTCATGTAAAAATTATAATTTCCTACATGGAAATATTAAATCAAGTTAAGTCCCAATAATTGAATCAACAAGAGGAGTAAAAAGGAATAATTAAAACATAAATATTGGACAAATATGCACTTATCAATATTGGATGGTAGAAGGGTTGAGCCACCTGGCTAGTGGAATAGGTAAGCCTATTTGCATGGACTCTCAAACGACAACAATTGATAGAATTAGGTATGTCAAGATCTGTATTGAAGTGCAGAAGGACGCAGTGCTGCCTGATACATTGTCTATTAAGCACTTAGGAGAGGCAAGGGAGCTGGTCAGCAATAATATATCTATCACTTATCCGTGGAAGCCTAATGTAGTAGGGAAACAATGGGTTATGATGGGGAGGTGGTTTTAGTTAGGTTGGCTTAAGGATTTGGTGCAAGAAACAATTAGGAAAAAAGAGCAAGATAGGTATAATGGGCAGGGGTTGGACAGACAGGGCAAAGGAACTGTGGATAGGATGAAGGAGTTATTCCACACTAAACTCAATTAAATCCAAAAAAAATTTCCATGAATATTCTCAATAAAATCAAACTATACCATAAATCATAAATCAATTTAATTAATACTTAATAACTTCAAGAAAAACAAATTTGGGGCCCAACATTTCTCCCCCTCTTAAAAGAAATTTCGTCCTCGAAATTTACCTGAATCATCGAAAAGACTTGGATACTTCTCTTTCATAGCGTCCAAAGGCTCCCACGTGGCTTCTTCCACTGAATGATTCCTCCACGTAACCTTAACTAGCCTGAATCGTCTTATTCACGAGGACCTTTTCCTTGGTGTCCAAGATCTCTACTGGAATTTCCTCAAAACTTAAGTCGTCTCTCAACTGAATGTCTGAAACATGAATGACATGAGAAGGATCTGATCTGTACCTCCTCAGCATGGAAACATGAAAGACATCATGAATCTAAGACAACTCTGGCGGTAATGCCAACCTGTAAGCTAGTGGTCCGATCCTCTCAAGAATCTCATACGGACCTACATATCTTGGACTCAACTTGCCTTTCTTGCCAAACCTCATTACTCCCTTCCAAGGAGACGTCTTAAGAAACACTTTCTCACCAACTTCATACTCCATCTCCTTCCGATGAGCATCAGTGTAACTCTTCATCCTATCCTGGGCTGCCTTAAGCCGCTGCTTAACCAGATTGACTTTATCCACTGTCATCTGAATCAACTCTGGTCCGACTAATTTCCTCTCCCCCTCTTCGTCCCAACATATCGGAGTTCTACATCTCCTTCCATATAAAGCCTCATATGGAGCCATCTGAATGCTCGAATGGTATGAGTTATTATAAGCAAACTCGACCAATGGCAAATGCTCATCCCAAGCTCCCTTGAAATCCATTACACATGCCCTGAGCATTCCCTCAAGTGTCCGAATGGTCCTTTCAGATTGACCATCCGTCTGAGGGTGAAATGTCGTACTAAAATGAAGTTTAGTACCTAAAGCTTCCTGCAAGCTTCCCCAAAATCTCGATGTGAACCGAGGATCCCTGTCAGAAACTATGGAATCTGGAATTCCATGCAATCTCACTACCTTATCAATGTACTTCCTGGCTAGCACATGCAAAGAATCAGTCTGCTTGATTGCTAGAAAATGAGCTGAATTCGTCAACCGATCCACAATAACCCATATGGCATCATGCTTCCTACTAGTCTTAGGCAAACCCATCAGAAAATCCATGGTTACTCTTTGGCACTTCCACTCAGGAATAAACAATGGCCTTAACTTGCCTGAAGGCGTCGGTGTTCAAACCTTGACTTCTCGACACAAGACACTTCTTGACATACTCTGCTACATCCCTCTTCATGCCCTTCCACCAGAAATGCTCTCTCAAATCTCTATACATCCTGGTGCTACCTGGGTGCATGGAATAAGGCGCATTATGTGCCTCATCTAAAATCTCATCCTTAACTTCCCCTCGCATGCGGAATACAAAGTCATCCCCCATTTGTCATGAGTCCATCCTCTCTCACTACTACCTCGAAACCTTACCATTTCAATTTCCTCCTAAGCTTGCTTAAATCGCATCCCTGTGCTGCAACTCCTTAACCTTCTCCCAAAGTATAGGCCTCACCCTGAAATTAGCTAGGAGGCAATTTGGTTCCTCCTGCTTCAAGCTTATCTTAAGCTTGGCTATCTCTTCCAATAAAGGAAGATAAACTGACTGAACATGAGCAATAGAAAACTTCCTGCTCAAAGCATCCGCCACTACATTCACTTTGCCTGGATGGTACTCAATCAACAAATCATAATCCTTGAGTAACTCAATCCACCTTCTCTGTCTCAAATTCAACTCCTTTTGGCTCAGTAAGTACTTGAGACTCTTGTGATCAGTAAAGATCCTTGTTTGAACCCCATAAAGACAATGTCTCCAAATCTTCAAGGCAAAAATCACTGCTGCCAACTCCAAATCATGAGTCGGATAATTCAACTCATACTGCTTCAGTTGCCTTGAAGCATAAGCTATCACCTTATCTCCTTGCATCAATACACAACCTAGACCCTTCCTCGAGGCATCACTGTACACTGTATAGCCCTCATCACCAGAAGGCAAAATTAGCACTGGAGCGCTTGTCAACCTGTGCTTGAGCTCCTCAAAGCTCTTCTGGCACTCATCGGTCCAGATAAACTTCTGATTCTTCCTCAATAGCTTGGTCATCGGAGCAGCTATCATGGAGAATCCTTCCACAAACCTCCTGTAGTAACCTGCCAAACCCAGAAAACTCCTTACCTCTGTCACTGTCTTGGGTGCATGCCAATTCACCACTGCTTCAACTTTCCTCGGATCAACATGTACACCATCTGCGAAATCACATGTCAAGGAAGGTCACCTCACGGCCAAGACTCACACTTGCTGAACTTAGCAAAAAGCTCTCTCTCCCTAAGAGTCTGCAATACAATCATGAGATTCTCCTCATGCTCTTCTTCACTCTTGGAATACACCAGAATGTCATCTATAAACACTATGACAAACTGATCCAGAAACTCCTTGAAGACCCTATTCATAAGATCCATGAAAGCAACTGGAGCATTGGTTAAACCGAATGGCATAACCAAAAACTCATAGTGCCCATAACGGGTCCCGAAGTCGTCTTGCTACATCGACTCCTTGATTACGGTGATGATAGCCGACACGAGATCAATCTTGGAGAAAACTCTATCTCCCTGCAGCTGGTCAAACAGATCATCTATCCGTGGCAACGAATACTTGTTCTTAATTGTTACCTTGTTGAGCCTCCGATAGTCAATGCACATCCGCCATGATCCATCCTTCTTCTTGACAAATGTAAGGCTGGTGCTCCCAAGGAGACGAACTAGGCCTCGACATACCCTTCTCTACAGTTCCTCCAATCGTTCCTTAAGCTCCTTCAACTCATTTGGAGCCATCCTGTAGGCGGGATAGAAATAAGCGCGGTTCCGGAATCAAGTCAATGGCAAACTCGATTTCTCTCACCGTGGCAAACCAGTAACTCATCCGGAAAACATCTGAAACTCCTCACAACCGGAAATCCTCTAGCTTCCCTTCATGCACATCGACATCTACAACATGCGCCAAGAAAGTTTCACATCCCTGGCCCATCATCCTTTCAGCTAACATAGCTGAAATCAGTCTTGGTGATGGTGTCTTCCTGTCCCCTCTGAAGATCACCTTCTCACCATTGCCCAGATCAAACTCTACCTCTTTCTGACCACAATCTAGCTTGGCCAGATACTTCTCCATAGTATCCATCCCCAGGATAACATCTAATCCTCTAAGGTCTAGCGGTAGTAAGTCCACTACCAATCTAGCACCATTTATGAAAAGCTCACACTGCTCATACACCTGACTGATTACCACATTCCTCCCTAGAGGAGTGCTAACAATCAAAGGCCTATCCAAAGGCACGAAATTCACACCATGCAATGCTATGCTCATGTAAACAAAAGAGTGCGTGGAACCGTAATCAATCAACACAAATATCTTGAATCAAATAAGCGAGCCATACAGTGACAACCTCAAAGTGCAGCGACTTCCTCCCCGGTCATGACAAACACTATTGCGGCGCCTGACCCCTTGGCCTTCTGGAGGGCAGTCTTCCCCATACGGCCCCAGGCGCCTACCTCGAATCGGTGCAGTTCCCACTGTCTCTGCACGCTAGGAGCCTAAAATGTGACCCTCTTGTCTCGGTGCTATGGGCAATGCTTGGCTATATGCCCTTCTCTCGCAGATTCAAACAAACCCCAAGTGATCTGAGGCACTCTCACGATGATGCTTCCCACACCGGTCACATAAGGGATAAGTGAACCCGCTCCTTCCAATTTCAAGGCGCCTCCCACATTAGAGGCTTGCCTCAAATGCGACTACGACACGCTTGTTCTGGTAGCCCACTGCTACCCACTTCACTCGACTATGAAGCTCCTCGTGCTCCTCTCGAGCAATGGAGCACTAGTACCCTTTCAAACTCTGCTCCCTATTCTTCCTTTTCTTGTTCGCTTATTTCGATATTCTCCGACTTCTCGGCTGGAGAGCAAAGATCCACTAATCTGGCGATAGTCACAGAAATTGTGAATCGGGACTTTCTCCCTGATCCTCAAGTGAAGACCTCCCTCAAACTTGTGGCACTTGTCTTCCTCTGTTGCTACAATGTTAGCGCATGATACCGGAAAGTGTGAACTTCATTTCATACTCGCCACACTCATGTCCTCTGCATAAGATTCAGAAATTCTCTAGCCTTCTCCTGCACATAGACCCTGGAGAGATACTTCTTCCTGAACACTTCCACAAAATCCCTCCATGTCAAGACCAAGGAACAACTTTGATTCGCAGGCACTGATTCCCACCAATGCAGTGCATCACCCTGCAACAAACTGACTGCATAATCCAGCCTATCCTCATCTGAGCATCTCATCTGAACTAGAACCCTCTCGGTCCTCTTCAACCAAGCTTGACCTCTTCGGATTTGTAGTCCCATGAAATCCTGACCCCAAACTTAGGAGCTTGTCATATTGCCCCTCCATCTCACCGAGCTTGCATCGGCATTTGCGATCCCTGTCCCATGGCATACGTGAAAGCCTGAGCAAAGGCTTGAAAGAAACTTGGATCCATGGGAGTTCCCTAAGGCATAGGAGGAGGCGGAGGAGGCACTTCTTGTGGCAAACTAGGTGCCTCTGAAATCAGAACAGAATGTGTCCCGGCATCCTGAGGAACATGGGATTCATCCGTGCTCCCCTGACGAGAATGAGACCGAGTCGTAGCTCCCCGAGTTCTCCTTCGAGGTGGCATGTTCACTCCTTGAATAGAAAACCATTGAAAACTTTAGTTCAAGTAAGACAAGTTTCAAAATATGCAAAAACAATTCTAATCATGTAAAACAATGCAAGTTATTTCTTGAAAGCAATGTCATGCAGCCCTAGATCAAAAACCTAAGCGCTCTGATACCACACATGTTGGACCCCGCTGTCGGAGCCCAACGTCGGGCATGAGAGCGTGTCGGGAAAATGTACTAATAATACTTTTAGAAATAAAGACCGCGGAAGATTAATGGGCCTGCTAGAAAACAAACTTGCAAACCTGCTTCATGTAATTTAAACAAACATATCCAAACATGCAAATTTAACGATTTAGAAAAAGAGACCATCGGAAGTTCCATGGACCCATCGTGAACAAACTCAAAATTTACTTTCATGCTTTAAAACAGACATATCCATAAGTCATTAAAGCTTTAAGAATATCTCGAGCCAAATTACAACTTTGAGTTCAAGAGCCAAAAGTACAAAATACTCTTGAACCAATAATTCTTGAAAGATAACTAAAGCTTAAAAATAAACATGACAAAATGGAGTGCTGTCGTACTCGTGACTCACTCGATCTCTGGCTCGTCACCTGAATGGGGGAGATTAGAGGGGGTGAGCTATAAAGCTCGTGGGAACATATTTATAATATAGAAATAAGCAAAAGTATTCAAAAATAAACTCATTGCCGTGATACTTGTTGAAATCATAGTCATTGATCATGTATATGTCTTTGTCTTGAAAAATGCTTGATTCTTGAACAATTCATGATGCATGGCATTGTCTTGAAAAATGCTTGATTCTTGAACAATTCATGATGCATGGCACATAACAAATCATAACACATAACATGATGGTTTGGGTGTCCCGGGTTCGTGACGTACTACACATGCCATCGAAATGTTGATGTGTAGGCGTAGTTTCGTGAGGGAATCCTTGAGAAACCCCGTGTACATCGGGCGGCGGGAGAAGCCTTTTCATGAGTCAATGTGCACTTGAATATCGTGAGAGACACCACAAACCCACATAAGTATGCATAATTCATGTTCTTATAAACTTGTTTGCCAAACTGGCACTTGCTTGTAAACTTGCTTGTAATCTTGCTTGTCTTGTATTTATAAAACTTGAATTCATGTACTTGTATTAGTGAAAGGAGAACACTCCTTTGTGAAAATCTTGATAATAATCATGAATGCAAATTACAATGCAGAATATAATCATTTATGGTAGTATGCAATGCGATCGTGGATGATGTAATGTAAATGCATGAGATCTTGCTTGATTTGAACTAAACAATGAGTACTTAATTACTCTATTATAAACATGAACCCACCTTGGAATTCTTGCTTAAAACTTGCTTAGGAATGCCTTTCCTCTTGTTCCTCTTGCCTCACTTGATTTCCTTAATCAAATAGCCAAAATCCAAATCAATTTGGGGTAGAAATCGGAAAATCAAACTTTAACCGTTCAAACTACAACCAAAACTGAAACAAGAATTTCATTCTCAACTTCCATCCAAATTTAAAGATTCTTAGAGACTGATTCAGAACTTCATTTTTTCATAAAACTTGTAGCCCTATGTCTCTAGTTTACAACGCAAAAATAATCACCTCATTTGGACATCTACATAAAAAGTTATGCTCAAAATACAGAAGCATGTCGCAGCAAGAAAATGGTCGTTCGCCGCGACGAGAAACTGGATCACGTCGCGACGAGCGCGCGCGCCGCGACGAACACATCTGCAGGTCGCGACGTGCGACGGCGTAAACCTCCCGAAACTCATTTTTTTCACTTTTCTTAACCATAATCCTCCCATCTTTCAATTATAAACACATCTAAACATTAAAACACCTCTAATACTTCATTTCTAACATCAAAATCATCAACAAAACAACAACCCAAGCAAATCGACCAAAGTTCACCATAAACCCTAAACCAACGATTTCTACTCAATCCAAGCAAAACTAAGGTTAGATTCAACCTAAACAAGAGTAGAAGAGTATAACTTACCTTAAGGATGCTTGAAATCTGTCGAAAATCCTCAAACCTAAGCTTTCTCTTTTCCTCTTCTTCCTCTCCTCTCACTGCCGACTCTCTCCTTCGTTTCTCTTCTTTCTTTTTTTCCCTTTCTTTCTTTCTTTCTATTTCTTTAATTCCTTTAGCCTACATAAATGAGCAAGGACTATTATGCCCTCCTACACTTAGCCTAAAACTTCTTAACTCAAATACCTTGACCATATTGCCCTTATAAAAATCTACTCTTCCTTAACCATTATTCCACACTAAACTCAATTAAATCCAAAAAAATTGTTCCATGAATATTCTCAATAAAATCAAACTATACCATAAATCATAAATCAATTTAATTAATACTTAATAACTTCAAGAAAAACAAATTTGGGGCCCAACACTATGTATCTTTCTAACAAAATTCCTACCAGAAGTTTGCAGAATATGACTCCTCAACAAGCCTGGAATGGATGGAAACCAAGTGTTGCTCACTTGAAAATCTTTGGGAGTGTTGCTTATGCTCATGTCTCGAGATCAGAGACGGACGAAGTTAGATGAAAAAAGTGAAAAGTTTGTGCTCACAGGCTACGATTCAAGTTCGAAAGGATACAAAATTTATCATCCCAAAAATGGAAAACTTGTTGTGAGAAGAGATGTCATTTTTGATAAGGAAGCTATATGGGATTGGAATACACAAAAAGAAGATTACGCTTTCTTTCCATTTGTTAAAGAACGCATGGGAGAAAATATTGAAGCAGATCAAGAACCGGTGATGCCTGCATCTCCTCATCATAGTGAATCATCTACATCATTAGAAGAAAGTCCTGTTGGGCCTCGTGGCTTGAGGAATTTGGCAGAATTGTATGATGAAACTGAAGTGATAAATAATCTCACCTTATTTTGTCTTTTTCAGATAGTGAACCAATTGATTTTGCAGAAGCTAGTCAAGACAAAAGGTGGGTGAGGGTAATAGATGAAGAAATTCAATCCATTAACAAAAATGATGCGATTCTGCAAGTTCACGGGTCTCAAGTAGTACAGTATAATATCATCCCATAGGGAGTAATTATGTAAGTACTAGGCTTGGATCACTCAATTAATTGGACTAGCAATTGTGTAAGAAAAGGGAATTAAAATAAGAAATTTAACTAGCAAAAATAACAAAATCAAAGCTAAAGAAAATTGCAAATATTTCTAGGGGTTAATTCAAATGGAATACGGTAAGCTTCAAGGATGGTTCCACTTTTAGCGTTTTCTATGGACTTTTACCTGGATCAATTTATTAAGCGAATTTTGGTTAATAGAAGGTTGAGCCTAGAGTTTCTTAGATCCTTTTTCAAGGTATCAAAGGAATGTTACGGAATAATCCTAATTTACTATCGTAAACTAGCAATCAAACATAACCTATTAAGTTCTTTGCTAACCTAGTTTTTTTCTCTCATAAATTCAGTTTATGCCTAAATCTGAAATTTATAAGTTCCCTGTTTGAAGTTCCGTTATCAATTTTTACCTATCGGTTCTTCAATTAACAACTAACGTCAAGTAATGGTTGGCCAAACACAATACCAACAAAATCAATTTCAAACCAGAGAAATCAAAACCAAAAATCCATACAAATAAATCAACCAAGATTTATTCCATAAAATTAGCTAAAAGCTTCTGCCCCAACCTTGAAGCTTCGGGGAAGCTACTCACTCATGGTAGAATGAAAACCACAAACATTATGCTCAACAGAAAACATATTAGGAGAAATCAAATAATGAATAGATAATGAATGAGTTTTCGAGTCTCCCTCTGCTTTTTTTGTGTCTCCAGCTCGCGTTTCTCCCTCAGTTGCGTTGCGTCTCATTCCTGGTGATGCCCTCCTCTGTGTAGTGCGTCTCTTCTTCTTTTATTTTCACCAGCTACTTAGCTCTCTTAACCACAACCAGCTACCACGTTCCTTGCCTATATCACCTGCTTCTATGTGAGTTTTTTTCTTCTTCAACTTAAGCCAACGTTGGAGAGTATGTGGTGTAACGATTAGGAACAAATGAAAATAGTGTTGAAGAGCTCTCAAATTGAGTGAGTGGAATGAGTTATCAACTATGAGTGAGTGCTTGGTAGATCATCCTCTTGGTGGGTCACTTGGGGCTCTCTCTTATACTCAATAACGTTGAGGGAGTTGGTCATGGAATTGTCGCTATGAATGACTAGAGAATTAGTTGAACTGGTCAATAATGAAGGCCCCTCAATCTGTTGACGTTAGGAGTGATTTTAGGATCCAACATGAGTGGTGGAGCCTCTCCTTTTTGTCTTTTATTTGTTGTCCCGTTAGTTGCTCCTCCTAGCTTCTCACTTTTCTCTCTTGGTGTATACGACGTGTTTATCCCCTCTGCTTGTGCGTGAATCCTGCTAGAGCTCCTTGTTCTTTTTCCATTTTCTTCTCTTGTTCTCCTCCACACCTCCTTATTAGCGTGCTCTCTTTTGTTGTCTGCTAAGTGATTTTCTTAACTACGTTGTTATTTGGTGGGTCCATTGGAGCTGATTTGCTTTTTGTTTTGGTTGCGTTGGTGCGTGATTTCTTTGTCCTCCAATCTGGTGCGTCAGGTCCCCCCCCCCCCACTTGGATGAGATTTACCGCAGTCCTCTTTTGGTGTCCAACAATTTTTGTTGCCCGATGTAGCTTAGTGCCTGCGTTATTTTTTGGAGAGACTGCGTGATTGTTTTTTGTTTTTTTCTTTTGTGTGCACGCGTGGTCCTCGTTTTCTTCTTGTATGATTTGACAATTTTATTTCTCCACTCTTGCGTTGTTAGCTCTCCATTTTCTGCTCTTGCGTGGGTGATTCGTGGTCCTTTACAATTAAAATCAAGTGCATTTCCTACAAATTACACAAGACAATTATAAATGCAAATTCAAGCGAACCAAGCTATTTAGCAAGAAAAAAAATAACCTAATAATTAATCCAGAAATTAAGGGAAAATGCCATTAATTCTAAGGAGAAAATGCATCCAACAAATGCCCCCAAATTCAAACTTTTGCTTGTCCCTAAGCAAAATTAAGAAAATTTGTTCAAAATAGATTAAGGAACACTCAACAATTGGAATTTTCATAATTGCAGTAACCAATTGAAATTTACCTTTAGCCCCTTATCAAACCATACCCACCTTCATTGTGCAAGGATATCAATGCTCGCTCAAACACGCACGTCTTGATTCAAGTCTAATTAGAAACCAACCAACTCAAGAGACTCTAAAGATATTATCAAATTAACCAATCCTATAGGCAAAATTCTCTATCCCATCTTCACTAATTTTCAGCACTCCTTCTCAAAGGATCAAAATGTCTTATTAGGATTGTAATGGGATCGTTGGAGTTTAAACTCGGCTTAGACCAAAGAAAAGGAAAATAAAAGCTCAAATGAAATGGAAACAATTATTCAAGAAATAGGAAAATGTAAGGGATCTCTTTTTTTTTCTTTCTTCTTTTTTTCTCTTTTTTTAAGAGCAAGTAAAACCGTGAAGACAAGATTTTTTTTTATAGAATGACAAAACTCAATATGACAACATGTTATTGGAAACGGTAACAATTACAAGACTTCACTCAATTTCAATGAATTCCCAAGTTCCAAATAATTGACTCTCCCCCAAACTCAGTTTTTTGTATACTAGGGACAATAACCTGCAAAATCCTCACTTGCTTGCTCTTTTTTTTCATTTTTTAATTTTTTGTATTCGTGTTTTTTTCTCATTTTTTTAAGCCCCCACATAACCTACTCTTAAATAATCACTTCCACATGAAAGGTAGGGAATGCTTGGCTTATGACTTGGTTAAATGAAGGTGCCAAAGAAATAGGGATATTACTTAGGCTCAACTTGGCTCCAAAGGGAATATAGGGTTATTTTAAGTCAAAATTGGATTGTGATTCATAGTTCAAAGAAAATGCCTTAATCATTTCCTTATCAAATTTGTGCTCACGTTTTTCCTCGATAGGTTTAGAGAACTTATTCTAGGATTGGTGAGATCTCACTAGGTTCCAACTTGCCAAAAAATTTAATGGATAATCAAAACTCAAATAAAATAGATGGAAAGACTCAAATCAAAGAATATGAGTATGATTAAACAATTAGAAACTGAACACTAATCCGGAACAATCTATCCACAAACCTTCTAAAGGTAAACCCAATTAGGCCCCAAGCAATTCTCAATTTCCCAAAAGTAAGGCCAAAATCAAAACCTTTAAAGATCAAAATTTCTTAATGGGGTTTCACTATGCAAGAAAAATGACTATATAATGGAAAACTAAAAAAATGAAAAGTAATGGTTTTTTTTTTGTTTGGTTTTTTTTTGCAAAATTGATAAAATTGGTGCGTAATGATTTTTTTTTGTTTTTTTTTAATTGATGAAATTGATGCTCACCCCCCAAACTCAGATTATCCATTGTCCTCAATGTCAAGATGTGCAGGCACAACTTAAAGTAGGTAAGTACGCATGTATATACATAGGTAAGGACAAGAAGAATGTCAGCAATGATGCATGAGAATTAAGAAATGTTGCAGATCATACTTAAACACAAACAGACGCAAAATTCAACAATATGCTAAGTCATGAGTAAGAGGCACAAAGAGTTCCCTGTAATGAGCTTAGATCATTTTCTTCATAAATGTAGTTCTTCCTATCAAAATTCACTTGTAAGGTCCAATTTCCTGCAATTAAAACAAAAGAGACGTGAATTTTGGGTAAATAAAATAAAATAAAATAAATGAAAACAACAAAGGTGTGAAAGGTGGGTTGCCTCCCAAGAAGCGCTAATTTAAAGTCCTTAGCTTGACTTGGCCAAATAGTTGCTCAAGGGTCAGGGTTGGAGAGGGTTTAAGTGACCCCTTTTTCTATTGTAAATCCAGCCACATAAGGCTTTAACCTCTACCCATTAACCTTAAATACTCCAGTTTTGGGATCCTCAACTTCTAACGCACCATCAGAATAAACCTTAACAATTTTGAACGGTCCCAACCACCTCGACTTTAACTTTCCTGGAAATAGCTTGAGTCGTGAATTAAATATCAAGACCAAGTCTCCTTCTTTGAACTCTCTTTAGATAATATGTTGATCATGCCATATCTTCGTTCTTTCCTTGTAGATTTGAGCATTCTCATAAGCATCCAAGCGAAGCTCCTCTAACTCATTCAACTGAAGAAAACGCCTTTCTCCAGCTTCTTTGAAATCCAAATTAAGCTTCTGAATAGCCCAGTATGCTTTGTGTTCTAGCTCGACTGGAAGGTGGCATGACTTCCCATACACTAATCTGAATGGAGTAGTTCCAATTGGAGTCTTGTACGCTGTTCTATAGGCCCAAAGAGCATCATCTAACCTTGAAGACCAATCTTTTCTTGAAGTGGTAACTGTTTTCTCCAAGATGCTCTTAATCTCCTTATTTGAAATTTCGGCTTGCCCATTAGATTGAGGGTGGTAGGCCAATGCTAACTTGTGATACACCCCATATTTCTTCAAAAGATTGGAAAATGAGTTGTTGACAAAATGTCTTCCCCTATCACTGATAATTGCCCAAGGAGTGCCTAACCTAGTGAAAATATTTCTCTTGAGGAATCGAATGGCCACCTTGGCATCACAAGTTGGTGCAGCGATTGCTTCCACCCATTTGGAAACATAGTCGACCCCTACAAGAATATATTTGTTGCCAAAAGAAGATAGTAGTGGCCCCATGAAATCTATCCCCCAAACATCAAAGAGTTCAACTTCCAAAATTCCTTTAAGGGGCATCTCATTTTTTCGAGAAATATTTCCAGCTCTATGGCATTTTTCACATGCTTGCATAAAACTTCTTGCATCCTTAAAAAGTGTAGGCCAGTGGAATCCTGTTTGGAGAACCTTTGCTGTCGTCTTTTCAGAACTGAAATGGCCTCCATAGGGAGATGCATAGCAATGATTCAGGACAACATCTACTTCTTCACTTGGTAAGCATCTTCGGATCACCCCATCACCACAACGCTTGAAAAGAAAAGGCTCATCCCATATGTAATTACTTGAGCTCCAAAAAGAACTTCTTCTTCTGCTGGAAAGTAAATTCAGGTGGCAAGACTCCTGAAACAAGATAATTCACATAGTCAGCATACCACGAAACTTGTAATGTTGCTGCAACAATTTTATGTAATGAATAACACAATTCTGGTAAATCTGCACAGCAGAACAAATGCTTGTTAATGAAGGAGTCATTAATCGGTGGTTCTTCTCGAAGGGGTTCCTTCTGATTTGTAGTGAGCCTCGAGAGGTGATCCGCAACCCAATTCTCAGCTCCCTTTTTGTCACGAATCTCAAGGTTGAATTCTTGAAGGAGAAGGACCCATCTTATAAGCCTTGGTTTAGCCTCCTTTTTCGCAAGTAGGTAACGAATGGTTGCATGATCCAAGTAGACTATCACTTTCGAGCCCACAATACACGACCTGAATTTGTCCACTGCAAAGACTATAGCTAACAACTCCTTTTCAGTGGTGGCATAATTGATTTGAACATCATCCAATGTCTTGCTCGCATAATAGATCACATGGGCAACCTTGTTCCTTCGTTGGTGTAAAACTGCTCCCACAGCATAATCTGAAGCGTCACACATGATTTCAAAGGGTAGGGACCAATTTGGGGGTTAAAGAATAGGAGGCGAGGTCAAGGCTTGCTTAATCCTGCAAAAAGCATCAAGACAAGATTGGTCGAAATTGAATGGCACATCATTACTCAACAAATTAGTCAAAGGCTTTGCTATATGGAAAAATCTTTAATGAAGCGCCTATAAAAGCCTGCATGTCCCAAGAAACTTCTGATCTCCTTGACTGAAGTTAGTGGAGGTAGATTCGTTATCACTTCGGTTTTAACCTTATCCACTTCTATTCCACGATTGGAGACTAAATGGCCTAAGACTATCCCTTCTTGTACCATGAAATGACACTTCTCCCAATTCAGCACTAGATCAACCTCTTCACACCTGCTTAAAACCTTCGCAAGATTGGCTAAACAAGAGTCAAACGTTAGCCCATAAACAGAAAATTCGTCCATGAAGACTTCCATAATTTCCTCAATAAAATCTGAAAAGATCGCTGTCATGCAACGCTGAAACGTAGCTGGTGCATTACACAACCCAAATGGCATCCTTCGATATGCGAAGATACCATAGGGCATGTGAAAATGGTTCTCTCTTGGTCATTAGGGTGAATGGGAATTTGAAAGAAACCAGAGAAACCATCCAAATAGCAAAAATAATCATGTTTAGCGAGTCTTTCCAAAATTTGGTCAATGAATGGCAAAGGGAAATGGTCTTTACGCGTGGCCTTATTCAATTTTCTGTAATCAATACACATTCACCATCCCGTAACTGTCCTAGTTGGTATTAGGTTGTTACCTTCATTTTTCACAACTGTTAGACCTCCCTTCTTGGGCACACAATGGACAGAACTTACCCAATTACTCTCGAAAATGGGGTATATAATACCCACAGCTAACAGCTTGAAGACCTCTTGCTTGACCACGTCCTTCATGTTTGGATTTAACTTCCTTTGATGTTCAATCACAAGTTTTGCATCATCCACTAAGTGAATTCTATGTGTGCAGAAAGACGGGCTGATTCTCTTCAGGTCTGAAATTTTGTACCCAATTGTTTTCTTAGTTCTCTAAGCACTCTTAAAAGTTTGTCAACCTACACAGGGCTTAAAAGAGCATTAACAATGACTAGATAGGTCGAATTAGGGCCCAGAAATTCACACCTGAGGTTAGGAGGCAACGGTTTCAATTCCACATTTAGAGGTTCTTCTTTGTTCAAATCAGGTGATGGTTTCATTTCTTGCATAGGTTGCGTAGATTTTTGCATAGGTTGTGCATCGAGCATCTGCGCGAATTCAAAGACTTTTGACTCCTTGGCTGTAAATTTTGCATTACCCCTGCAGTTGCTACAGCCTTCAATAAGCAGTGTTCCAACAAATCTTTTGGATGAGATTTTATGAATTCAGTACCAACCAGCCCATTAATAAGGTCCACCCTTAAACAAGAATCCTTGTCATCCATAACCTTCATTGCCTTTCCCAAATTAAACTCAATTTCTTCCTCCCCCACTCTCATAGTCTTTTTTCCATTCTTAACATCTATGATTGCTCCAGCTTTGGCTAAAAAGGGTCTTCCAAGGATAATGGGTATGATAGTATCCTCCTCCATTTCTAGCACAACGAAGTCTACCGGGATAAAAAGACTTCCAACCTTGAGAGGCACATTTTCCAATATCCCAATGGGAAATTTTATAGACCTGACAGCTAGCTGCAATGATATGGTGGTTGGTTTAAGCTCTCCGATGTCCAATTTATGACAGACAGATAATGACAATAAGCTCACACTTGCCCCCAAATAGCATAATGCTCTCCCAATTTTCATAGTTCCAATTTGGCAAGGTATCGAGAAACTTCCCGGATCTTGAAGCTTAGGAGGGAGTTTGTTTTGAAGAATGGCACTTGATTCCTCCGTAAGAGCCACTGTCGCATATTCTTCTAGCCTTCTTTTGTTGGATAAGATTTCCTTCAAGAACTTGGCATAAGTAGGCATTTGGGTAAGGGCTTCCGTGAAGGGAATGTTAACATAAAGCTTCTTCAGAATGTCAACAAATTTTTCAAATTGTTGGTCTAGTTTAGCTCTACGAAGTCTCTGAGGGAATGGGATTGGTGGCTTATATGATGGTGGTGGTATGTATTTTTCCGACTCAGGTGATTGTTGCACCGGCTGTAAATCTTGATCTGTTCCTTCGGATTCCTTTTCAGCTTTGTTATTCTGTGCCATAGGTTCCAAAACCTTTCCACTCATTTGTTGGGTCCGTGTTTTGCGTACCATTGCGAACTGGGCCCAGCGTACCCCAAGTTGGCATGCGACCACAACTTTCAAAGGTAATGTCCTCTTTGGTACTCGAACTCGAGACCTCGAGGTTTTATTGCATTTAAATGCACGCCTCTTACCATTGAACTACTTCCGAAAAGGATTACGTTATTTCGGTAAATGCATTCAACCAACTCCAATACTTTTATCCATTAATATTTTAGAAGATTTCACAAAACCCTTATCCCTTAGCTTTCGACTTTTGGAAATAGCTCAATGGTAAGAGGCGTGCATTTAAATGCAACAAAACCTTGAGGTCTCGAGTTCGAGTACCAAAGAGGACAATACCTTTGAAAGTTGTGGTCGCGTGCCAACTTCGGGTACGCTGGGCCCAGTTCGCCCCGGTACGTAAAACACGGACCCAACATTAAAAAGCGCCAATGTTGCACCCCGATTTTCAAGTGGAATTTAGAAATAATAAGTAAAAAGAAATGAGTTTTATTATGTATATGTTTAGGTATAACGTAAAAGTAAATGAAAAGGGTAAACCGAGGACTTCCCGAATCTGGAGAGAAGATGAGGGCTTATCGTGAGCTCGTTTAGGCATCCCGCCAGTAGGGTACAGTAGAACAGGTGAGGATGACCCAACATATGATCATATAAAGGACTCTCGCCTTGTGTAATCCAAGAACTCGAATTGATCCAATGCCGAACCTCCCGAAAGACACAGGGAAGGAAAGGAAAATATCAAAACAAAGAAAGAAGGAAACTAACGAGACAAAAAGAACACAAAATAAAGCAAAATAAAGGAAAGAAAAATAAAATAAAATAAAAATATGGGCTGCCTCCCATTAGCGCCACGGTTTAACGTCCTAGGCTCGACGATCCTCGTTTCGATGTTAACCATCGTCTCGATGTTGGAAATCAGCAATGGTCCCACCAATTGCCTCCCTGTACTCTCGAAGCACTCTAATTAGTTTCTCCTCTTAAGCCGTCGAGCATCTGGATATGGAAACTTGCATCGATCAATAACTCTCTTAACTCCATCAACAGACATCCTATGACACACGAAGCATAATTCAACTCATCATCATAATTTAAAGCAAAAACCTCATGAGTCAAATCTTCAATGATATCAACATTATAAACACAAGACACATCTTCACTGTTTCATGGCATCATAAACATTGAATTTCACCACTTCACCATCAAACTCTAAAGTGTCGAGGAAAGGCCTACCCAACAAGATATCGGAAGAATTAGATGAACTATCATTTCCCATATCAATAACAAAGAAATCGGCAGGAAAGATTAATCCATCAACGAACTAGCACATCCTCTAAAACACCTTCGGGATAGACAATCGATCGATCCGCCAATTGAATTATAACTCAAAGATTAGTTAATGGACCAAGACCGTGGAGGTATAAGCAGATAAAGGCATCACATTAATAGAGGCTCCTAAATCACACATAGCCTTACTTATACCAATATTCCCAATTTTGCAAGGAATGGAAAACATACCTTGGTCGCGACACTTAGGAGGTAATTTCTCTGTAAGACAAATTGAAACATTTTCACCCACACTCACCCTTTCATTACCGTTAACTTACGCTTGTTCGTGCATAATTCCTTAAGGAATTTGGCGTGGCCTGAACCTGCTCGATGGCCTCTAGGGAGCGGGATGTTTACTTCAACTTTTGGAATAACTCCATGATGCTCTTATCCTCCTTTTCCTTCTTGTTGCAGGCAGGTCTCGAGGGAATGGGGTGGAACCACTAGAGGTTTGGGTTTATGAGAATTTCCAATGGACCCGAATCTCAGATGTGGTCACGTAAGCTCCCTTTCACCTTACGTCTCTGCGGGGAACCCCGGGCGTGGTCAAATCGGGGCTGCAATTCCTTACCACTTCTTAAGAAAATCGCTCACATTATGCCTCGGGTCGAGTGTCTGCGTGGCGGCGGTTTGCCTCGAGTCTCCATTACGCTAACTGAGGATGCTATCTCGACTCATTCGAGTCTCTAGGTCTTCATGCTCTTCTATCTTTTGAAATCAAGTTGCGTGTCCTGTTGAAATTTTGCAAGATTAGTAGCTAACATATGGACAATTTCTTCAAGAGGCTTACCGAGCCCAAGGTCATTCTTGATGGCGGTGGTAGTCCGTGATAGAAGTCTTTGTTGGTTCGATTGGGTTGTTAGCATAACTGAAACGACATCCTTCCCAAGTGTTGATTGTCCCCGGAGGTAGGTAGTAGAGCCAATCCTTAGCTGCATCTTGTAGCGAGAATGGAAAAGCTCTCAGTTTGATTTGGTCCTCCGTGACATTGCGGGGCTTCATGGAAGTACAAGCGAGGTGAAATTCCTTCAGATGTTTATTCGGATCCTCGTTCTCCAATCCACGGAAGGTGGGCAGCAAGTGGATGAGTCCGGATTTCAATTCGAACCCTTCTTGAAGTTCTGGAAAATCTATGCACAGCGGATGCCGTGCTTCTTGTTAGGGTCTACCCAAGTCTGGAGTGTTCTGCTAACAAAGAAAAGAAAGAAAACTAGAAAATCTCCCTAAACACGCTGCTGTCCTGCGTGAACAGCCGCCAGCCTCTTTGCGTCTGGCGGGCGTGCGTGACTCTCACGCCTCGGTGTCGTGCGTCTTCTATTGCGCCCCCCGTCAGACTTCCCTCTAGCCTCCTCTTCTAGGTTTCTTTTTCCTCTTCTCTTTTTGGGCCTACGTAACTCTCCTTCAGCCCAAAGACGCCGCCCAATTACTGCCTGCCTCTGTTTCTTATTCTTGTCATTAAAAATCTTCTTATTTTTCTTGGCTGCCGTCCTCTTCACTTGGTCTTATGCTCATGCGTTTTCTTTCAAGTCCAATTGTCGTGGGCCCCTGTTGCTCCTTTGGCTTCTTCTCATTAACTCCACGTCAGCTCCTCCCATCTTGTGCATGATTTTTGTCTTCTTTTCCAAATTCCAGCCGCCAGCCTTACTCCTACCTCGTGACATGTGAATTTCCTTCTTTTGAGTCCACCTAATTGCTGCTTGGCTCACGTCGTCCCTTGCTATCTTTGGTCCTTCATGTTTCTCTTGCAATTTAATTAATTTGTCTCTTAATTAATTCATCCTCCGTCGACTAATGACCCTCTTCATATCTCTCATTTGCTCATTACGCCTCTTTAATTTTAATTTGCTTCAACGCCGACCACGTGAAGCTCACTTTTGTATTGATTTAATATTTTGACGTCGTCTCTTGAATTTATGTACTTGTATAATTCCCTACAAGAAAGTATTAAATCAAATTAAGTCCCGATAATTGCATCAATAAGAGGAATAAAAGGGATAATTAAAACATAAATATCTAACAATTATGCACTTATCAAATGTATTTATACTTAAAAGAAAGTGAAGAGGAAAGAATTGATGGATTTTGAATAGATTTGTATGGTTATGAAAGGTAAAGTGACTTAGTGGATTGAAATGGAAGTTGAAAATCAAGAAATAAAGAGAAAAAGTGTAAAAATTTAAAGAATTAAGAAAGTTTGATTTTTGGGGATGAAAAGTGATAGAAAGTTTGACTTGAGAGTTGACTTTTTTATTTAGGCAAAATTTGAGAAAATAGTCTACATGAAACTTATAGCTTATGTTGAGAACTTTCTGTCGCCATAAAGTTTGATATTTTTCGATATCGAGAGTAAAAGTTATAGCCATTCAAATTTAAGGTTATTTTACGTTGACTTTGAAAATGTTCTTAAGTGTGGAAATTATACCTGCTGTGTTTTGAGGCAAATCGCTGAATTGATGTGGTCTGAATTGGAGTAAATAGTCAACATGAAAGTTGTAGCTTATATTCCTAGCTTTTTATCGCCATAAAGTATACAATTTTTCGATATCAGGGCTAGGAGTTATGATTGACTAAAATTTGGAAGTTGTTTAGGAAGAGATGATTAGGACAGAAACTTTGAGTGGATTTTTGACTCCTTTAGAGGACAAATTGATTTTTCTTTCCTTCATGGAAGTTGTAAAACTTCCTTTGAGCTTTCTTTTGATACCAAATTTGTGAAATTTGGAGTTCTGTATCAAGAGATATGATTTTTGAAAATTTCGGATATATATATGTGTTTATACATATATACATGTCTCTATTCTTATTTCTTATTATGTCCCTATTTCAATCTTTTGTTTATATCTTTTCCGTTTGACATCCGATTGACATGGTTTTTGAAGCGTAAGATTCCTAAGACAATTATCTACATTCTCAAGGGATATTTGTATTTTTATGAGATTAAATTAAGGATGATTAATTTAATCAAAGTGAGTTAGAAAATTTTCTGAACATGGTTCAGTCTTTTGCGAAATTCGGAATCTGTGGAGATCCAATTGAATTGATTCTTGAGATAAAATAAAATTGAGACATGGGGATACAAGTCATATGAAGGAATAGAATTTTAATTTAGCCCCTAAGACTTTCAATTTCTGAATTGAAGTTGGGTTTAGTATTCAGTCTTGGACTGATAAGTGCTGTCAGTATTTTGGCCATAATATTTGTTCTAGTTATCGAAATGAAGTGATTTTTGATTTTAATTAAACTATAAAGATAAGGCTACATTTTGTCTGAAGAAAGTAAATTTTGATTCAGCCTCTAAGATTGTCAATTTTCAGATGGAAATAAAGTACTGGAAAATGTGTTAGCATAATGACAATCCGAGATGTTTGGACTATAACTCTTGGTGTAGTGCACCAAATTTAATGATTTTGGTGGCATTATGAAATTAATACAATTAGGAACATTTCTCTAAAAGGAAGTTTTGACAAATTCCTTCAATTGGATGGTTAGAAAATTGTCCTAAAGTAAGCTTGAATTTAAATGACATGTAGGGGCAATTTTGGGAATTTACTTAAAGGGTAAAGTTTTAAGGCATTCATGTAAGGGCTTAATGGTCATTTTGTCTTCATTAAAAGGCAAGGATGTGGGATGTCGTTTTTGAGCAGCAGAAGTCACGAAAATGTAAGAGAAAAATAAAAGAAAATAAAAAAGAAGAGAAGAGAGGGTGAAGCCGTCGATTGAGAGTGAAGAGAAGAAGAAGATTTTCGTGGAAAGCTAGGGATTTTCGTGGAAAAGAAGAAGAAATCAAGCTTCCAAGGTTAGTTTCCATCTTTGTTTTGCTTTAGTAGAATGAAATAGATGATGGTTTTGTTATGGTGAAAAAAAACCTAGAGAGAGAAATGGTTAGAAGAGGAAGAAGATGTCAATTTTTCAAAGGGATTTTTGGATTCTAAGCTAAGTATTGGAGTTTATAACCTATAGGAACTATAGGTTGGTTAAATTGGAGGTTAATTAGGGTTATGCCATTTTTATGATTTTGGAATTTTGGGGTTTTTGGAAATTGTTGATTTAGAAGGCTTGAAATTATGATGAGTTTGTGAATTCTTAAGTTAATTTTGAGGATTATGATTTTTATGATGTTGAATTTAGATTTTTATGGCTTAGGAAATTTTAAATTGGAGGAAAGAAGAAAGGCTTTGGAGAATTGAAGTGTGGATCAAGTTTCTAGCATGGAATTGAGGTGGGTAGCATATTTATATTTCGATTTGCAAGCTATATATGGATTTTCGAAAATTAAAAAAGCAAAAATTAGGTTTTTGATAAATTATCGTTTATGTAAATGTTTGAAAATTATGATTAATGTTTGAAATTATGATTTCCAAATGATTAAAATTATTGTTTTAAAATGTTTTTGATAAAGTGGAAAAAAATTATCTGAAATTCTTTCTTTATGAATGAATTGATAATTGTGACATTCATTGGTTTTGAATGTTTTGATAAAATGGAAAAAAATTGTTTGAATTTCATTATGTGTGATTGATTGAGTTTTGAATATGTGAAATTGTGAGACATTGTGTTTGAATGAATGATTTGGAAATTTGCTAAAATGTATTGTAGTATGATTGAAGTTGACAAAAAGAAAAGAGTAAGTTGAGGTTATTTTGTGTTTTAAGAATAATTAGAACTCTAAGCGTGTGGTGGCTGCCATTTGAATTATGTTTGGATATCATTTGGATTGGATTGTGTTGTGAGAGATTAGAGATTGAGTTTTTTATGCAGGAAATGGAGTTGGATTGAAGAATTTTTGGCTAGAGCACTTTTAGGGGAGGTGTTGTCCAATTTTCCTAAAATGGGCAGCAACTTGTTTTGGGTTTTAGAACATTTTGGAGCTTGAATTTAATTGAGATGCCTTCTTAAAGATTGTAGTACTTCTTGAGAGCTTTCCAATGATACAGAATTTGTCACTTTTGAACTTAGGATGAAGAAGATATAAGGTTGGAAAGATTGCTGCTACTGTTGGATTGATTTATGATTATGTAGTAGCTTTGGAAGGATTTTCCACTTCCTTAGAGACTGTTTTGATTTTCGCATTCTTCATGAAAGATGTGGATTACCCTTTACTCTTTTCATTGATGTATCATATGAGATTTTCTGAGTTAGGAATAAAAAGTTATGAAGTTTGGAAAAAGACAGTTATTGTTCATTCGGACAATTTCACTGTTCCATTGGATTTTATATGAGCGGTAACTTTGAGTGCCTTTTTACCTCTATAAATGACTAAATTGACTTTGACACCCTTCATGAAAACTTTAAAGCATCTTATTATCTTTTCAATGAGGTATAATGTTAAATTTTATGGAATTGGAGTAAAAAGTTATAGGGGTTAGACCTAGATCAGTTACTGTTCATTTGACAAATTTGGGCAGAACCTTTGGAAGGGTTTTCACCCCTTTAGAATCTGTTTTAGTCATCCTTCATATAAAACGTAGATCATCTTTCTATCTTTCTAATGATGTATAATATGCAATTTTTGGAGTTAGGAGCAAAAAGTTATAAGGTTAGAAAGAAAGCAGTTACTGTTCAATTGGCAAGTTTACTATTCCATTGGTTTTTATATAGGCAGTAACTTTGAGAGTGTTTTGACCTCTTTTAATGACTGAATTGACTTTTTCACCCTTCATGAAAGTTGTAAATCATCTTTTTATCTTTCCATTTAGGTAAAATGGGACATTGTTAGGTGATTGTGTTAAGAGATATGAGTTTTCAAACTTCTGGCATTGTGTAGGACATGTGCAAGTTTGGCAGTAACCTTGAATTAGTTTTTGACACTTTTAGAGGCAGATCTGGTTCTTAAACTCTTAATAGAAGTTGTAGAGTTTTCTTTTAGCTTTCCATCAATACCAAGTTTGTTCAATTTGGAGATCTGAGTAAGGAGTTATGAATTGGGAAAGTTGGGTTGTCGGAAGAAAAAGAACCAGAGTTTTCCTTTTTGATGATAAATGTGCATTGTGATTTGGATTCTTGTTTGAATTATGGTTTTAAGAAATTGTTATGATTTATGCATTCTTCGTGTTGGGATGAATTAAGATTCTGATATGTGACATTATGTGACTTTTTGTGCGATTATGAGATAATATGACGAAAAGTAAATTTTTGAAATATGCCTTCAGGCAATCCAAGTTTTCGAGTGTAAATTATATGATATGTGGGTTTGGTTAGGCCCCTTAAGTTAGAATCAGTGCACTATCTCATTTTTAAAAAGCCTTCTCTCGGCTGCCCACTAGTGGCACTGGAGTTTCGATATTGGACTCCCATAAGTCACGGCTACACTGGACCACTATGCGGGAAAGTGTAGTACGCTCCGTTCACGACTACACAAGACCGCTATGCTGGAATGTGCATAGCGGTCTTATGCAGTACATTCTGTTTTGGACCGACCCAAACCATTTGATGTGTTATGTGATTTTTGTTTTGGTTGTGATTTTTGTTTTTGTTAATATTTGTGATGCATTCATGTTTTTGAAATTGTTTATGACTTATAAAAAATATGAGAAATTTTGAGAATGGGAATTTATTATAAATGAATTGAAAAGTTGAAAAGTTTGAGAAATAAACTTTTGAAAAATTGCTACTGTAAGGTTTTTTTTAAAATGATTTTTACTTATTATTCGATTTATAAATATATTATCCACGAGCTGTCAAGCTCACCCCCTTTCATCCTCATCTCCAGGTTTCTAGTAGGAGATCGGATGAAGGAAAGTCAAGCCTTCTGTCTGATTTTGCATCTTTTGTAATTTGTATTTCTGGATTTTAGTATTTGGTTTGTAAATGGCTTGAAAAGCCATTAAGGATTTGTAAGTAATTAATTTATGATGTCTATGGATTATGAGATTGTATAAGAACTTATGTATGGTTATGATGGATGAGAATGATTACGTTGTATTGGGATTGATTTATGAATTTGCATACTGTATTAAGATATGATTGGGAATTGCGTTTGATTATGCATATGATTGATTGTGACTTGGAAATGAATGATTCTGGTTATGGTTTATGGATTGAGATTTATTGAATGTCTTAGGTATAGAATTGCGTTTGTTATGCTGAATTTTGGAACGGGGTGTCCGATGATACTGGTTATTATGTGAAAATTATAGAAGTGTAATTTAAACCCTTTGCAGGTTTGGGTTAGTTAAGATGCAGCCGTTATGTTGCCGAATTTTCGATTGAATTAGAGATAGAAAAAAAATTGATTAAAAGATGAATATTGAATTTTGTATGAATGTATAAGAAGAATTCATGATTTGAGTTTTTACATGAGGAAGAATATCCAAAAGTGGGAAATTAAATGTTTTGATTTGAAAGAGATAGAATAAAAGATGAAAGGAATGAAAAAAAAATTATGCCGGTTTTGTTTGAACTATACTGGATTTCGGATAGTTTTACTCTTAGAGTTTCCAACGCAATTTTAGTTTTCGAATATATATGCTACGGATGTCAGAAAATTGATTCGGTTCGATTGAACACTTTGTTTGTTTAGATTTTGATTTTTGTTCGATTCGTCGTTTTTTGCTTTTGCTTCCTATTCGCTTTTTCGTTTTTGTCTTTGTTTCCGCTTTCCGGTTAGGATTCAGTTCTGAGATCGGGTCTCAACATCCTTAGTACCACTGCCTTGGTTTCTTTAGGAGCCTCTGGTTGTGCTGGTAGCTTACCCTTGTCAAACCTTAGTGATACGGCTTGTTGTCCAATCTGAGTCTCAAGCATCTTATTATGGACCGTCAATTGGTCCATTCGGGTAATAAGTTGCTGGATCAAGTCTCCTTGCTTCTATATAAAGGTTTCCATCATTGATTCAAGGCTAGACTTGGGTTCAGGTGGCTGGGCTTGTTGTCTCAAGTTTGGGAAACCTGGGGGGACACGGTTTTGATGATGTTGGGTTTGTTGGTAATGCTGTTGATTTTGTGGGTAATGGGTTTGGTTAGGGAAATTTTGGGGTGGCTCGGGTTGTTGAGACCAGGAGAAATTTGGGTGGTTTCACCATTCAGGGTTATAAGTGTTTGAGAAAGCTCCACCTTGGTTCTTCTGTCCATAGTTTCCCACAAAATTCATATGCTCATTTCAAATTCTTGCTTAATGTCTTTGAAATTTGCACCCATACTCGACCCAAAATCTTGATCCTGTAAGGCATTCACATTAATAACAGCAGCTGCAGCAAACTTATCTACTTTCCTTGAAAGAGCTTCAAATTTTGAATTCAACAAGGTAAAAGCATCTAATTTGAAGACTCCTTGAGGTTTCTTCCCTTCTTGCTTAATCTCCTTCTGATCATTATTCCACTGATAGTTGTTGTAGGCAATCTTCTCCAATAACATAAGGGCCTCATCTTCATTCTTATCCATTAAATCACCTCCAGCCGCAGCATCGATTGTACTTCGCATAATCGGAGAAACTCCATTATAGAATATTTGCACAATCATCCACTTCGGGACACCGTGGTGTGGACATTTGCGTTGAAGCTCCTTGTACCTCTCCCATGCTTCGTATAACGACTCATCTTCTTTGGGTTGAAATGAGGTAAGCTCACTTCTAAGCTTTTCCGTCTTCCTTGGTGGAAAATACTAAGCCATAAAAGCCCTGGACAACTCTTGCCAATTGTTTATCGAACCAGGTAGTAATGAATGGAGCCAATCCTTAGCTCGATCTCTCACAGAAAAAGGAAACAACCGAAGCCTTATAGCATCCTCAGGTAACCCATTTTGCTTCAGCATTTCACAAATCTCCAAAAATTGCTGCAAGTGGACATGTGGGTTTTCTGTTGGGTGCCCTCCGAACTGATTCTGCTGCACCATTTGTACAAGGCCAGGTTTTAACTCAAAATTATTCGCTTGCAAAGGAGGCCTTGTAATACTAGGGCAAAATTCACCAAAATCAGGGACCGCATGATCCCGCATCGTTCTCAGATTTTGTTCGGCCATTTTCGATTCGATTGCCTCTCCTGTTGGAAAAGTTGTAGTAAGTTCGGGTTCGATCCGATGTTCCTGCACAGGCTGTGCGTTAGATGCTCTTACCCGTGCTTTCCTAACTTTTGCTTCCTTCCTTGGTGCCTTAGTTGTCTTCTTGATTTTAGAATCAAATAATAATTCTTCAGCACTAACGGACTTTCGCATAAACTAAGTATAACACAGCAAGATCAAACGTAAGCTACAGAAAAACGCAAAATAAGAAATAAACAGTAAAGAGAATAAATAAAACAAAAATTAATTCTAGCAAAATCTATTAACACAAAATAAGAAAAGAAAATAAAAACAAAAATGTCCAATTTAACCAAACAATCAGTTGCCTAACATTACTCAGGGATTACTCCCCGACAACGACGCCAAGAAACTTGATGTGATTCCGCAAGTTCACGGGTCTCAAGTAGTATAGTATAATATCGTCCCATATGGAGTAATTGTGTAAGTACTAGGCTTGGATCACTCAATTAATTGGACTAGTGATTGTGTAAGAAAAGGGAATTAAAATAAGAAATTTAACTAGCAAAAATAACAAAATCAAAGCTAAAGAAAATTGCGAATATTTCTAGGGGTTATTTCGAATGGAATATGGTAAGCTTCAAGGATGGTTCTACTTTTAACGTTTTCTATGGACTTTTACCTGGATCAATTTATTAGGCAAATTTTGGTTAATAGAAAGTTGAGCCTAGAGTTTCTTATATCCATTTTCAAGGTATCAAAGGAGTGTTACGCAATAATCCTAATTTACTATCGTAAACTAGCAATCAAGCATAACCCATTAAGTTCTTTGCTAACCTAGTTTTTTTCTCTCATAAATTCAGTTTATGTTTAAATCTGAAATTTTTAAGTTCCCTGTTTGGAGTTCCGTTATCAATTTTCACCTATCGGTTCTTCAATTAACAACTAACGTCAAGTAATGATTGGCCAAACAAAATACCAGAAAAATCAATTTCAAACCAAAGAAATCAAAACCAAAAATCCATACAAATAAATCAACCGAGATTTAGTCCATAAAATTAGCAAAAATCTTCTGCCCCAACCTTGAAGCTTCGGGGAAGCTACTCACTCATGGTAGAATGAAAACCACAAACATTATGCTCAATAGACAACATATTAGGAGAAATCAAATAATGAACAGATAATGAATGAGTTTTCAGGTCTCCCTCTCTGTTTTGTTTGCGTCTCCAACTCGCGTTTCTCCCTCAACTGCGTTGCGACTCGTTCCTGGTGGTGCCCTCCTCTGTGTAGTGCGTCTCTTCTTCTTTTATTTTCACCAACTACTTAGCTCTCTTGACCCCAACCAGCTGCCACGTTCCTTGCTTATATCACCTGCTGCTACGTGAGTTTTTTTCTTCTTCAGCTCAAGCCAACGTTGGAGAACATGTGGTGTAACAATTGGGAGAAAATGAAAATAGCGTTGAAGAGCTCTCAAATTGAGTGAGTGGAATGAGTTATCAACTATGAGTGAGTGCTTGGTAGATCATCCTCTTGGTGGGTCACTTGGGCCTCTCTCTTATACTCAATAACGTTGAGGGAGTTGGTCATGGAATTGCCGCTATGAATGACTAGAGAATTAGTTGAACTGGTCAATAATGAAGGCCCCTCAATCTGTTGACGTTAGGAGTGATTTTAGGATCCAACGTGAGTGGTGGAGCCTCTCCCTTTTGTCTTTTATTTGCTGTCACGTTAGTTGCTCCTCCTAGCTTCTCACCTTTCTCTCTTGGTGTATACGACGTGTTTATCCCCTCTGCTTGTGCGTGAATCCTGCTAGAGCTCCTAGTGCTTTTTCCATTTTCTTCTCTTGTTCTCCTCCACGCCTCATTGTTAGCGTGCTCTCTTTTGTTGTCTGCTAAGTGATTTTCTTGACTGCGTTGTTATTTGGTGGGTCCATTGGAGCTGATTTGCCTTTTGTTTTGGCTTCTTTGGTGCGTGATTTCTTTGTCCTCCAATCTGGTGCGTCAGGTCCCCCCCCACTTGGCTGAGATTTGTCGCAGTCCTCGTTTGATGTCCCACAATTTTTATTGCTTGATGTAGCTTGGTGCCTGCGTTATTTCTTGGAGAGACTGCGTGATTGTTTTTTGTTTTCTTCTTTTGTGTGCACGTGTGGTCCTCATTTTCTTCTTGTATGATTTGAAAATTTTATTTCTCCACTCCTGCGTTATTAACTCTCCATTTTCTGCTCTTGCGTGGGTGAGTCGTGGTCCTTTACAATTAAAATCAAGTGCATTTTCTACAAATTACACTGGACAATTATAAATGCGAATTTAGGCGAACCAAGCTATTTAGCAAGAAAAAATATATATATAACCCAATAATTAATCCATGAATTAAGGGAAAATGCCATTAATTCTAAGGAGAAAATGCATCCAACAAAAAACAATACTTGGGAACTTGCAGCTCTTCCTAAAGGACAGAAAGCAATCAGAGTCAAATGGGTTTTCAAGACCAAAAGAAATGCTAACGGAGATGTGGAGAGGCATAAAGCTCGACTTGTAATCAAAGACTACAGCCAACGCTAAGGTGTTGATTACGATGAAGTTTTTGCTCCCGTAGCTCGTTTGGAGACTATCAGATTAATTATCTCATTGGCTGCTCAACATGGATGGAGAATTTTCCAGATGGATGTCAAGTCTGCTTTCTTGAACAGGTATTTGGAGGAAGAAGTGTACCTAGAACAACCTCCTGGCTACATTGTAAAAGGCCAAACAAATAAGGTTTTGAGATTGAATAAGGCTTTATACAGATTGAAGCAGGCTCCAAGAGCATGGAATAGTTGAATTGACAACTATTTCTAGAAAAATGGTTTTGTGAAATGCCCATATGAACATGCCTTTTACTTCAAAACAAACAAAAATGGTGATGTATTACTTGTTTGTTTGTACGTGGATGATTTGATTTCACAGGAAATAATCCAAGCATGTTCGATGAGTTCAAGAAAGCGATGATCGGAGAATTTGAGATGACAGACATTGGAATGATGTCATATTATCTTGGCATTGAGGTTAAACAAATGAAGCATGGGATCTTTATTACTTAGCAAAGATATGCCAAGGAAGTTTTAAAAAAGTTCAAAATGAGTGATTCCAAACCTGTAGCAACTCCGGTGGAAACAGGGATCAAGTTGTCAAGATATGAAGAGAGTGAATCTATTAATCCAACATATTTAAAAAGTCTGATTGGCAGTTTGAGATATTTGACTTGTACAAGTTTAGACCAGATATATTATTTGGAGTTGGTTTAATGAGTCATTTCATGGAAACTCCAAATGCTACACATTTGAAGGCAGCAAAAAGAATTCTTTACTATCTCAAAGGTACGCTTGATTATGGGTTGTTTTATTCATTCTCTGAATGTTTTAAACTTGAAGGATATTGTGATGGTGACTGGGCTGGAGATATAGATGATCGTAAAAGTACTACAGGATTTGTATTCTTTATAGGTGATACTGCTTTTACATGGAGTTTAAAAAACAACCCATAGTGACTCTCTCAATCTATGAGGCTGAATATGTTGCTACTACTTCCTCTGTCTGTCATGCTATATGGTTGTGGAATTTGCTTAATGAAATTGGAGTTGTGCAAGATGAAGCAACAGAGATTAATATGGACAACAAATATGCTATTGCTTTATCTAAAAATCCAGTTTTTCATAATCGTAGCAAGCAAATCGATACAAGGTTTCACTTTATCAATGATTGTATTTCGAGAAAGGAGATCTGCGTGAAGTATGTGAAGACCGAAGATCAAATGATAGATATCTTTACCAAGGCTCTCAAGATTGATGTGTTCAAAAAACTGAGATTGCTGCTTGGAGTATGTCCTGAATCATGTTTAAGGGAGGATGTTGGAAGTTAAACATGATTCATAAATGGTTCATAAGTTAGGAATACAAATTGTACGAATATGAAGAGTTCATAGAATTTGAAGATGAATGGTTTTTGCAATTTATGAGTATTTTATTAGCTACTTGTAACAGTATATAAAAAGAGATGTAGTGAGGAGTTTGTACGAAAGAGAGAATAGAGTGAGTTGAAAAAAAGAGAGGAAAACAGTGTTGGCAGTACAAGTTGGTGAGAGTTTTTTGTCAGCTAAGAAGTGTTGTTTTTCTCCTCCATGTATATTCTTGATTGTGTTAGATTTGTGTGTGTCTAAAAACAAGAATTCTCAACAGCCTAATCAAACTACAACGTAAAGAAGTGATTCAATTGCTGGTCCCGTTCTAAGACTAGTAACAAAGATTATTAAATACTAGCAACAGATAATGAAGGTTCATGCTTCAACGTAGTAGTTGGGGTATCAGTTTGAAGGTTGAATGGGAAAGGACAAGGTGGAATTGGAACTTCACAGACTCCTTCCAGCATCCGTATGACTTGCCTCATGTTGGGTCGAAGTGAAGGGTCTTCCTGGATGCACCAAATGGCAACCATTACAAACCTCTCCAGCCTTGCTCTGTCCTTTAAGGCCTCTGGTTCATACTCTACCAGAGCGTCCAAGCTTCCTTCACAGTAACAATCATAAGCCCAATCTGTCAGAATTGCTTTCTCTGGTACGCTTTCTGTACGTTCCACACTCCTTCTACAACAAATGATCTCCAAAAGTAGGACACCAAAGCTGTACACATCAACTTTAACCGTGACAGGCATGTTCCTAAACCATTCAGGAGCAACATACCCTTTTGTTCCTCTAACGGCCGTAAGGGTCTGGCTCTGATTTAACACCAGAAGCTTTGCCAATCCAAAATCAGAAATCCTTGCATTGTAATAGTCATCAAGAAGTATATTTTGTGGTTTTATATCACAATGGATAATCTGAGTACTGCACTCTTCATGCAAATATAGTAGTCCTCTTGCAATTCCAAAAACAATCGGGATCCTCATGCTCCAACTAGGCCTCATTTCTCCAAAAAGAAAGCTTGACAAGCTTCCATTGCTTAAGCACTCATAAACTAATAGATGTTGCTCACCTTCATCGCAAAATCCGAGCAGTCGAACCAGATTCTTGTGATGTGTCTGTCCTATCACATTTACTTCAGTCTTGAATTCCTTTAAACCATCTTCTTGCATAACATGATGCAACTTCTTCACTGCTACAAGAACACTTGAACCTATCCACAATGCTCCTTTATAAACAACTCCAAAAGCTCCTCTCCCCAACTCTTCTTTGAACCCATCTGTGGCCTCTAAGAGTTCATTATATGTAAAGTATCTCAAGTTCGTGTCAACAATATTATCCTGAGAGGGAGCTTTTGTGCGTTTTCTTCTGTAAATGAAGAAGAACCCCAAACATATTGCACTTAGCAGTAAAAAGTTGACGAACGCAGAGCAACCCAAAAGCACTCGTTCGATCAGGATTTGATCGTCTTTATTCTTCACAGTTTTCTCTAGATCAGGCATGTAAGGCTCCCTCGGATTAACGTTACCTCTCCTGACTTTGATTAATACTTTCCCGGGAATGGTCATGTCTACTCTACCATTTGAGAGTGGCAGCTTCTTCTTCCAACACATATCACCAGACCTGAAAACAACAACAGCACACATGCAATCATGTAAGCAAGATTGTCTGCATTGTTCTTCAGTGAAAGGCTGCAAGAGATCATAATCAGCCGTTGGCCAATCCGTGTTCCATAGCTCTTCAAAACCATACAAATTTTCCACTGGACCCCCCTCATCTTCTCCACAGATTTGTGTATAGTTTGGTTTGCAAGCACCATAAGAATCATTTGGATCAAGTAAAGAATATCCAGCTGGGCATTGACACGATGGTCTTTTGTTTGCTTGCAAGTTGCAGATACTGTTATACCCGCAAGTGCCACTACCAGTTGTAACGGAACTTTTGCAAATGTTATCTGGTATAGACCAGAAAGGAGTCCAACTTCGATTTCCTGTATATGTTTTGGGGTAGTAATATTGAGTGAAAACTCCATCAAAATCGATACTTGCCCTGTGATAGAAGTATGTGGTTGAAGCCGTCACACTGGGTGTTAGAGGGACAGTCTGGTTGTTCTCTTCTAACACATACAAGTACCCCGACGAGTTAAACCCCAGCTGGTAGCCTGGACTTGATCTATTATAGTAAGGCTGGTTAGCACGAGTAGAAGGCAAGTTTATAGTAGCAAGCACCAAATTCCCATCTTCTTGGATTTTTAGTTGGAACCTACCCTTTGAAAAATTGGTTTCTGATTGTCGAGAAGAGAGTATCATTCCCCTATTCAACACCTGCCCAGGCAATATTGTGTCAGCAGGATCCTTGAAGCTTTCCCAAAGCACATCAGAACTACTATCTTGAAGCACAAAGCTGCCTGAATCTCTCATGGAACCAGAAGCAACAACACCACTGTTGGTAGGAGATCTCCATACTTGGTTGCCTCGGTCATCGGTAAGAACAAGCCCTTGGCTGCTATTGAGCTCAACTTTGGACTGTTTAGGTGCAAGAACACCGTCGTTAGCATACCAAACAATGGTTCTTTGTGGTATTTTAGCATACCATATAGCAAGCAAATAGATATCTTTGTTGCTTTCAAGTTGATAAAAACCAAATGCAAAATCACCAGAAGGTGAAATCCATGAAGAGTTTTCGGCAGCAGTTAGGGAATCCCCTACTCTAACATCTCCTCTTGTTTGAGCAACAGAACAACTTGGCAACAAAAATAATAGCAACCAAAAGATCAAATGAAGAAGAAAGGAAGGCATTGTTAGATACAGTTTTTCAGATTAGATATGAAGATAAAAAGGGTTGGAATTACGTTTTCGTATCGGTGCCTCACTAACTTGTCACTAGCAAGACTTTTCAGATGGTCACAAGAAAAGTTTAACCTGGAAAGGCCAGCACGAATTAAAGTTTGAACCGTAAATTTCACACCTTTGACAGGAAACTAATCTCTTTGAAAAGTCAAGTTGTCCATGAATGGAAGGTCGCAAAAACTTCTGCTTTTTAGGCCCCGCGAAGTTTCAATGATAGGTTCTGTTACAATAGCTGGTTAATTATATCTTTACAAGTAGAAAGAAAATAAGGAACAAGATCCCTCAAATGAAGTGTGCAAGATCATGGGAAAGAAAAATCCTGGAGCTGTCTATATGCTTAGTATCCGTCCTGGTGGAACAAGTTAGTAAACTGATCATGACAAGCCACATAAAAAGTCCCCAGATTTGGTAAGAAACAGAACGATTCTTGAATGGTGACAACGACTAAAACAGATAGATGGACCATTGACTCCTGTGCAATTATTGACAACCAACAAGAAGTTAAAACATACACCTGGAGCATGGACTCTCCTTAAAAGCGGAACACAAATTGGCTAAGGAAAGAAAGGTGATTTAAAACAGACACCTGGAGCATGGACTCTCCTTAAAAGCAGAACTCAAATTGGCTAAGGAAAGAAAGGTGATTAATTTAACAGGTGGTCATTAAAGTACCTCTATGATTTTTTTTCACTTAGCATTTTTGTTTCCCTTTGATGAAAAGTTTTACACCCCCAAGGTGACCTAAGTGATAAAACTAACTACCGCGTGCAATCTCCTAACTCAAAAAGTTGAAAGTTCAAGTTGTAGTAAAGGAAACTGCAACTTGGTTCAATCTTTAAGATGATGATTAGTTAAGAGTAAAGACACAATGGAATGTGTAAGCATCACTTAGAGCGAAACCATTAGTTTGTTTTGAGTTACTGGCTTATCTAATGATTTATCTGAATCATTAAATACTTACAAAAATAGCAGAGCAATCTGAAAAAAAAAAGTTATGATGTAGCTATCTATTATGTTAGTCTTAGAAGAAGATAGATCAACTTAAGGTCCTATTTACAGGGAATTGGGCAGTGCCCATTTTGAAAGCAAGGGAATCCTAGAAAAAGGTCATAACTCTCTGAAAAGTCTTTCTTTGTGGAACTTTCTGAAGAGCAAATGAAAAGGGGGTCAGGAGCTTCTGATAGTAATAAGAAGTTGCAAAATCAAAGAGTTAAATATATTCATGTCATAGTGGAGTTGGAATGAAGGAAGGCTTAGTTTCTGTAAATGACCAGAAGAGCATATATGTAAGTTTCTTAACTCTTAATGCTAAGAACTCTGGAATCTGCATATATTTCTGTACTTGCAAGCACAAATTTCTCATTTTTTATCGGACATCAGCTGTATATCATCTAAATTCCAGCTCCAAAGCCTTCATCATAACACAAGAAAACATCCTCTAATTATTACAGAATAATTGTAATTGCCTTGGCAGAAAAAGGTTATATGTCTCTGTCTAGAGCACATGGTCAGTAAGTTGAGCCTCTGGCATTGATAACATAGTCAATAAGTTAGTCTCCGGCATTGATAACTGTTGTTTTTTTTATAGAGCTAAATAAAAGAGAAGAAAAGAAAAGGTTTTGCTATAGAACACCATTTCATTTATTGACAAAACATAGCTAATTATATAAAGCTTAAATGTAATAGAAAATCTTAGATATTTTGCAAAAGATCACAATAATATCTTTAAACTTATTCCTAAAATCAAGTATTAAATATCATAATCAAATTTGCCTAAGATTTGATTAATTTGACCATTTATTAAGAATCTGCAATTTAAGGAATTTTCCAACAAACTCCTCCTTGCCTTAGGAGTTGCAGAGTTTTAATGTCAAAATAATTCATCTTCTTGATGTACCGTTTTTACCTCTTCATTTTGTGACTTGCGAATCTTCTCCAAGTGTCCAATTTGTCCACATTTTTTGCGTTTGATATCAAGCCTCTACCAACAGTTTCTTTGTGGGTGATTTATTTTTTTGCAATGTGGACATGGTGGATATGAATCATCATTGTTTCTATTGTTGTTGTTATCAATCTTATTGAAACTCTTGTTTTTGTCTTTTTCCTGAATTTTTTCTTTTCTTTGTGCATCTTGATTTGAGTTAATGTAGGATTTGTTGGATTAGAAGCACTTCATAGTCTTCCTCCACAGCTTCCCAAACATCCATAGCATCAAGATGAGCTTTCATTCGAACAGTCCAAACTTGATAGTTTTTACCATCAAAAATTGGTAGTACACCTTGAGACAGTTGTGATTCAATCTCCACTGCTTAAAGATGGTTGTAATTCTAGATTGTAAATCAGGTTTGTGTTTTGGTTTCGCTCATCTCACAGGTCCCTCAAGATAAAGGCTCTGATACCATATTGTTTTTTATAGAGCTGAAGCATAATACGTAAATAAAAGAGAAGAAAAGAAAAGGTTTTGCGGTAGAATACCATTTCATTTATTGACAGCAACATCGCTCATTATATAGAGCTTAAATATAACAGAAAATCTTAGATATTTGCTAAAGATCACAATAATATCTCTAAACTTATTCCTAAAATCAAGCACTAAAGATTATAATCAAATTTGCCCAAGATCTGATTAATTTGACCATTTATTTCGTAAGAATCTGCAACCTAAGGAATTTTTCAACAAACTCCTCCTTGCCTTAGGAGTTGCAGAGTTTTAATGTCAATAATTCATGCTCTTGATGTACTGCTTTTGTCTCTTCATTTTGTGACTTGCAAATCTTCTCCAGGTGTCCAATTTGTCCATATTTTCTGCATTTGATATCAGGCATCCACCAACATTTTTTTGTGGATGATTTGTATTTTCGCAATGTGAGCATGGTGGACATAAATCATCATTGTTTCTGTTGTTATTGTTGTCAATCTTGTTGAAACTCTTTTTTTTGTCTCCTCCTGAATTTTTTCTTTTCTTTGTGTATCTTGATTTGGGTCATTGTAGGATTTGCTGGAATGGAGGCACTTCATAGTCTTCCTCCACAGCTTCCCAAACATCCATAGCATCAAGATAAGCTTTCATTCGAACAGCCCAAACTTGATAGTTTACATCATCAAAAATTGGTGGTGCACCTTGAGACAGTTGTGATTCAATCTCCATTGCTTGAGTTATAATTCAATCTCCGTTGCTTGAAGATGGTTTTAATTCTTATTATAATTCTGAGTTGTAAATTAAGTTTGCGTTTTGGTTTCGCTCATCTCACAGGTTCCTCAAGACAAAGACTCTAATATCATGTTGTTTTTGATAGAGCTGAAGCATAATACGTAAATAAAAGAGAAGAACAGAAAAGGTTTTGCTGTAAAACGCCATTTCATTTATTGACAACAACATAGCTCATTATATAGAGCTTAAATGTAATAGAAAATATTAGATATTTGTTAAAGATCATAATAATATCTCTAAACTTATTCCTAAAATCAAGCACTAAATATCATAATCAAATTTGCCTAAGATCTTATTAATTTGATCATTTATTTTGTAAGAATATGCAACATAAGGAATTTTTGAGCAATAACACAGTAAATAAGTTAGTATTGATAGCAACAGAACTACCTCCGGCATTATTTTGCAAGAATTCGTCAATCAATGCAGGTCTGCAATTGCGACTCGATCAACCTGACTAGGAGAAGTCTGCAGGCCTTCACATATATCAGGTGCCATAAACAAAGCTGGTCAATGGAATTTGTAGGGAACAATAAATGAACAAGTTGATACACATACTTTCCACACACCTAGACCAACTCAAGATGTCAAAACTGAGAAGACCAACTTGAAGTAGAACTGATTTTGTGTTTTTAGCCATTTAACTAAACAAAATCCTGGAAATTACTTTCTCAGCCACCAAATAAGGACATATGAATTTTTCTTTCTCAACTTAAAGCAAAGATAGTTCCCTTATCACTTATACTAAATAGAGGGGCTTGAAAGTTTTTCTTTCTAAGTTTTCTGGTTCTTACGTAAATCATGAAGCAGATTACTCTGAAGTTCACCTCAAATGCAGGAAGTTCCAACACCGGTGAGCAAGCTATGTTTTTGTTTTAACAGTTGTTAGGCTATTTTATATCCCATATGACTTATAGTGTTAGAAATCACCAAAAAATTTCTTAAAAACTTGTAGAAGAATTCTAGACTTAGGAAGAAAACTCTAGAATTGAAAAAAAAATGAAAAATCTGGAAAAATCGTGCAAGTCGACAACTTGGACATTCTTGAAGCTTCATGCAACTTGTAACAAGTTGCATGAAAGTCGGTGGTGCTTGCCTATAAATAGGCAATAGCACCATGTGTTGTAGTAACCACAAAGAAAGAGAGAGAAGTGAGTTAAGAGAGAGAAGTGTGAAGTGTCTATAGTGTGTCTCCAAAGTCCTTTTCCTTTTGTTTTGTGCAAATCCTTCGGTATTTTGAGTCTTGTATTTTCGTCGGTTTATAAATAAAATTATCGTTGTTTTTTTAACAAGTGGTATCAGAGCCAGGTTGTATCATCTTTTTTTTAACAAGTGGTGTCAGAGCCAGGTTGTGTTGTCTAGAGTTGTTGCTCCATTGCCTAAATTTTTTTTACGATCAGGGATTGTGTCTTAGTCGAGATTCTGCCGAAATTTAGTCACAATCCGAGATTATGAAATTATTCGATCAGGGATCGAGTAATTATGGCAGACATGAGCACCACTGTTAGTGGTATAGAAAATTAAACAATAACAATTATAATACATGGAGCACTCGTATGCAATTCTACCTAGCAGGGGCGGATCCAGAAAAAATTTTTAAGTGGGGGCAAAATTTTAATGGGAGCAAAATTTTATTTTTAGTGGGGGCAAAATTTTAATTATAGTAAAATTTTATTTTTTTATACCATCAAAATTTAAAATAATAATTTTTACAAGTAAAATCTTTTGGAACTAGTGGGGGCAAGTGCCACTGTGGCTCCGCCACTGCCTACTAGAACAAGATTTATGGAGTATTGTCGGAGGAAACGAGACTCAACCTCCAACATTAGAAGAAGAATTAAAGAAGTGGAAAGTTAGAGCAGGTAAAGCCATGTACGTGTTGTCAGTGACGGTAGAAGATGACATACTTCAGCAAATAAAGGACACAAAGACACCGAAGGATGCATGGGACACTCTAGCCCAGTTGTATGCACGCACCAACGACGACAGGCTCCAACACTTAGAGAATGAGTTATTGTCAATCTCGCAGCGCAATATGACTGTAAGTGAATATTTTACTAAAGTTAAATCTTTATGCCAAGAAATTTCTAAGTTAGATCCTCCTAATGCTATAACTGAAATAAGAATGAGGAGAATTATTATGAATGAGTTACGCCCAAAATTTCTTGGTATTTTTACCGCTACTCGAGATTGGGTAAAGGAACCAACCTTGACAGAGTTAGAAAATATCTTAGCCAATCAAGAAGCTTTAGACAAACAAATGTCTAAAGCTTTTATTAAAGATGAAGACAAAGCCCTTTTCACCAATAGAGGAAAGGGGAAAGTCACAAGAAGTAACATGATGGAGGAAACCTCGAGAGGTCAAGGAGGTTGGCGAGGCCGCCAACGAAGAGGGAGCTTTAAGCAAGGGGGAGCTCGTCAAGGCCAAGATATAAGTCGTAACAATAAACAAAATAATCAGAAAGAAGATAGGTGTTATAATTGTGGAAGGAATGGTCATTTCGCTTGAGATTGCTGGAAGCCAAAACGCATGGAAGGAAATGCTGCCACATCGACACAGCAAGATAGCGAAGAAGAATGGGATTTCCACGCATCATTTGCAGTAGTAGAAAATCCTAAAAAAATAAGCAAGAAAAGTGGTGCAATATCAAAGGTGGAGATGGCACTCACGGCTATGGAAGAAAATCAAATCAACTATAAAGATGATTGGATCGTTGATTCCAGCTGCTCCAATCATATGACAGGTGACAAAAAGAAATTGATGGGACATCAGAGTATAAAGGAGAGCAAGTGGTTGTAACTGCCAATAATTCAAAATTGCCAATAACACATATTGGCAGTACCATCGTTGTTCCTCATTATAGTCAGTGGCCAGTACAACTGCAGAATGTCTACCACGTAGAAGGTATGTCAAAGAATCTTCTATCTGTATCTCAAATAACGTCAACAAGAAATTTTGTATTGTTCGGACCAAATGACGTCAAGATTTACAAGGAGTTAAAAATTATCGGTCGACCCATAATGGAAGGAAAAAGAGTGGAGTCTGTCTATGTAATGTCAGCAGAAACAGCATACATAGATAAGACAAGAAAAAAATGAGACGGCTAATTTATGGCATGCAAGATTAGGACATGTAAGTTACGGGAAGTTAAAGGAGATAATGAAAAAATCAATGGTCAGAGGGCTTCCGAATCTAGATGTTCGAGATGATATTGTATGTGCAGGATGTCAGTATGGCAAAGCACATCAATTACCGTACAAAGAGTCAGAATATCGAGCTAGAGCACCCCTGGAGTTGATACACTTTGATATATTTGGGCCAGCAAAGCAGTCGTCCGTCAGCCAATTCAGATACATGATTACCTTTATTGATGATTTTTCTAGATATATGTGGGTCGATTTATGAGAGAAAAGTAAGAGACATTGAGTAAGTTTGTTGAGTTTAAAATAAAAGTAGAAAAGGAGATAGGGCGAAGGATACAATGTCTTCGCACTGATAATGGTGGAGAGTATACTTCAAAAGAATTCGAACAATATTTGCATCAACATAAGATCAGGAGGCAGCTGACTTGTCCAGGTGCTCCACAACAGAATGAAGTAGCAGAAAGAAAGAATCGTCACCTGGTAGAGATCTGCAGAAGTATGCTACATGCAAAGAATGTACCAGCAAGGTTTTGAGCCGAAGGTATGAAGACGGCAGCGTACGTGATTAATAGACTACCTCAAGCAAAATTGGGGACTTCACCGTATAAAAAGCTTCGAAAGGTCAAACCTTCAGTAGGGTACTTTAAAGTGTTTGGATGCGTGTGCTACGTATTTGTGCCAGATCACCTACGTAGCAAATTTGATAAAAAGGCAATACACTGCATATTTGTTGGATATGACAGTCGTCGTAAAGGATGGAAGTGTTATGACCCGACTACAGGACGATGCTACGTAAACAGGAATGTTGTCTTTAATGAGGTGTCTTTTTGATGGTCACCACAAGCTGTATTATTACCAGACTCAAAAGAAATAGAAAAGCAGTTACAACAACGATTAGAAGAATCTACAGAGGTTGATAGGACTCAACTAATTGAAGAGTCTAGAATTGATACTAAGCAACCAAGTGAGGAAGAATCCACGGAGATGAAGTTGTCAGAAGAGAAAAGCCCGTGGCAAGCAGGAATCCATCATGCAACTCCAGAAGAAATAAGGCCAAGTCAGATAGAGGACATTGAAGAAGATGTTCAACAGCCATCGCCTCAACCACGAAGGTCAACTAGACAAAGAAAGCCAAATCCAAAGTATGCAAATGTAGCAATAATAGAGGAAATTGGTCTAAAAGAGCCAACAAGTTATAAAGAAGCGTCACAAAGCAAAGAATGGCAACAGGCAATGGATGAGGAAATTCAAGCATTAAAACAAAATAAAACTTAGGATTTGGTGTCGAAGCCTGAAGGAGTAACACCCATCTCATATAAATGGGTATATAAGAAAAAAACTCGACCAGATGGAACAGTTAAGAGATACAAGCCACAACTAGTGGCTCGTGGTTTCTCACAAAAGTATGGGTTAGATTATGAGGAGACATTTAGTACAGTGGCAAAGATTACAACCGTTCATATACTCTTAGCACTTGCCGCAAACAAGTCTTGGAGACTCTGGCAAATGGACGTTAAGAACGCCTTCCTACATGGAGAGTTAGACCGAGTGATTTATATGGAACAACCTGAAGGTTTTAAGAGTAAAGATTATCCAAACTATGTTTGCAAGTTGAAAAAGACATTGTATGGTCTAAAGCAAGCACCACGAGCATGATATGGTCAGATTGGAGAGTTCCTTATTCAGAACGACTATAAGATAGCGCCTGCAAACTCAAGCTTATTCGTGAAGACACGAGGTAATAAGCTAGCCATAGTCTTGGTATACGTGGATGATTTAATCATCACAGGAGATGACGAAAGAGAGATACTACAAATTCAAGAAAATTTCTCGGTTCGTTTCCAGATGAAAGAATTGGGTGAGTTGAAACATTTTCTTGGTTTAGAAGTGGAGCGCACAAAAGATGGATTGTTTTTATGTCAGTAGAAATATGCACAAGATCTTCTAGAAAGATTTGGTATGTTAGACTGCAAGCCAATATCAACGCCAATAGAGGTAAATGCCAAATTTCAAGCTACGGAAGGAAAAAACTTACAAGATAACACAATGTAAAGACAACTCGTGGGTAGTTTAATCTATCTCACACTGACACGACCAGACATCGCATTCTCAATTGGAGTTGTTAGCAGATATATGCAAAATCTAAAGAAGCCTCACTCGGAAGCAGTACGGAGAATCTTAAGGTATGTCAAGAATACTATTGACCATGGTCTCTTATATAAAATAGATAGTACGTGTCAGGTTAAAGGGTACTGCGACGCCGACTATGTTAGAGATTGTGACACAAGACGATCAACAAACGGATACATCTTCAACATTGGCTCAGGAGCAATCTCTTGGTGTAGTAAGAGACAACCAACGGTGTCCTTATCAAGTACAGAAGCCGAGTATAGAGCTGCAACAATGGCAGCACAAGAATGGTCCTTTAGAGCGGACAAGAAACAGACAGATGATCCATGGATTCCTGTGCTAGTCTTTGCAAGCAACAAGAGGTTAAACAGACAACTGGAGCATTGACTCTAAGTCTCCTTAAAAGGCATAACTCAAATTGTCTAAAAGCCAAGAAAGGTGATTAATTTAATAGGTGACTACTTCCATAATCTGATTCTTTTCTATTTTAATTAGCGTTTAAACAAAAAATCTGTTGTGCCCGTGCCAGGATCTTGTCAAGGGTCTGCAACACGGCGAAATCCTTCAGAAAGGTAGACTCTTTACTGCTGTTCCTGCCTTTCTTTGAGGACCCTTTTGTTGGTAAGGACTCGTTAGATGAGAGAACCCTTCGATCTCTTTTGCACACAGAAGTGTGATGAAATTAACGTTCCTCAATATATGGAGGAAAAGATACAGCAGATAGAACATCTTAACTGTCGTGAACTTTACTCAAATCAACCAGCTGTTGATCTTCAATTGAATCCCCATTCTGCCTCCTAATTTGCCTCTGTATGCTACTCTTTCTCTGATACGTTTGCCCATGAAGGCATCCATAACAATATCCCGGGGTGATCTAAGTGAATAAACTAATGGAGACATGTTGAAATCTATAAACTTCACTTAAATCGAAGTCGATGACAGCAAAGCAATCTGAAAAGGAAAGTTGAATGATGTAATCAATTCTTACCAGTTACCATCTATTATTTCAGTCTAAGAAGAAGAGAGATCAGCTTTAAGGTTTGAGATCATATCAGGCCTGGTTACAGGGAATTGGCCAGTGCCCATTTTGAACGCAAGGGAATCCTAGACAAGTCAAACTCTCTGAAAAGTCTTTCTTTGTGGCCTTTCTGAAGAGCACATGAAAAGGGGGTAATTCTTTAGGAGCTTCTGAGGGTAACCAGAAGTTGCAAAATCAGAAAAATATATTCAAGTCCTAGTGGAGTTGTAATGAATTGGCCTTACAAGGTTCACGCCAATGAAGGAAGGATTAGTTTCTGTAATTGCTCAAAATGACCAGAAGAGCATATATGCAAATTTCTTAACTCTTAATGCTAAGAAGTCTGGAATATGCATACACTTCTGTACCTGAAAGCACAAATTTCTCATTTTCAAAGGAACATCAGCAGAATATCATCTAAATTCCAGCTCCAAAGCCTTATCATCGCACAGACATATAAAAACACTTTCTTTAGTTTTATAAAAGAATAGGGAGTTATCCTATGAACATGAAGTCAAAGATAAACTATTGGTTGGAAGTACATTAAAAAAACAGAGTAAAACTAAGCAAGCTTCTGTATGGAACATGCTAGATTAAGTTTCCTTCATATAAAGTAAACAGCTAAGGTTTAATGAAAGTGATGGAACTTCCATGTAGTCATGCTAATAGCAACTCAGTTTATCTGGCACCCCAACTATCAGCATTGGTAAATCCAGAGTACAGTTGGATCAGAAGTCTTGCAAAATACTGTTTAAGTTGTCACATAAACCATGCACTTGAAACAGCAATAACTTGAAGTTTGAGATTAGCTAACAGTTCATCTTTGTATGTGTTGCCTTCCCTTCTCAGCTTTCTTTTCTACCAAACCCTGCACCAATCCACAAGTTGTTTAACTGATAAGAAATAAATAAGCAAACAGGTAACGTACATCACTCCATCAACCGAATAAGGACACAGAGAATAAGCACCTAACATTCCCATTGATGGTTGGTCTATCTTCCTTGGCCTCCCTCTTCTCCGCTTTCGTATTCCCTCTTGCCTTCAAGTTAAAATGTTGTCATCCAGTGACACTTTAAAAAAGCGTGGCACATATATCCATGTTCTCACACATACAGAAATATTATGTGTGAGCAGAAAGTTGAAATACCATGTAGAAATTATTGCATGTGTTCTGCAACTTGTTTCAGAACAAGCTATTGATGATACTTATCCACTTTAGGTAAAAAATTTCAGGGGAATATGAAGAACCATGTAGAGAAACTGTATGAAAGCGAATAAAAACAAATTGATTATATTTAATATGTATTCTCTTTCAATGCTCATCGTAACTTAGGAAAATCCTAGCAGCCACCTCTTGAGTAAAACAATCACCAAAGCAGGAATTGATATGTCAAATTCTCTGTCTGTTCAATTGAATATGCATATATTTTATCTGCATGTGTGCGCATTAACCTTTTTCATGGACTCCACCAAGGTCAATAACTAGGCTCCTTCATATGATTTTACCAAGCAAAAAGGAAAATTAGATATGATGACCCAAAATTAACCTCACAAAGTTACTCCAATAAGCAGTTTCATCTCACTAGGGACATACAGCATGTGATTATGAGATTGTAAAAAGCTGTGTTGTGCATTCTATTGATGTTGAGTATTTAAGCTTACAAAGGATTACAAGAGATTACATTCAATTGATGGAGATCGTATCAAAGTGAATCTCCAATATCTAATCCTACGAAATAGGAAGCTAAATCAAATGAATTTAAATATTTACATCAGATGCGTGAATCTCCAATATCTAATCCTAAGAAATAGGAAGCTAAATCAAATCAGTTTTAATAAGTCAAGATGTTGTTAGCTTGTTACACTATTAGTGATGACTTCAGATGCAAGGGATACTTACATGATTGCTTTCTCCAATGATGGAATTTCATTTGTTCCTTCCCTCTGCGAACTGCCAACATTTGGAGAAAGGATGGACGACTCAGTATTTACTCCACAATTCATGATGCCCTTGCTCCTCTGAGTATTGTCGGTTATTATTCGTCTATCTATCTTCACCTCAGTAGCAGCAAACAATGGTTCCTCAATCACACCTCTTCTTGTAACTATTGGCTGACGATACAATTTTCTTTTCTTGATAGGCATGTGCCTCTCAGGCCCTGTAAAGTAATATTCCTGATATGTAAAATGAGTTGCCAAAGAGTTTTCACAGCACTTTGTGAAGAGGCAATAAAGATCAAATGCAAGTGAAGCCATCTACAGTGGCTAGTGAAGGTTTTTTTAACCTGTCCAGTTCTTGAATGCATAGCTACATACTATTCCAGAGTTTACTGTTGACTAAAAAGATATAAACGAACAACAATCATGTTCATACTGTAGTAGAGCACCTCATTACTTAAAGTTGGAAGTTTTCATATTATTTTTCAGAAGGAAAAAGAATTGAAGCATAGGGAGCAAAAGAGTTGTTTCACTATCTTAATGCTCTGCCTTTAAAGCAGTCATCTTCAAGGTAGCTCGTGTTGCTGCCAATTATTTTTCAACCCCAAGCAAGTCCATCCTTAGAGGAGTACATACACGCTACTGGTTTAGCCCATATCAGGAAGCATCGTCAAGTTAGTGTGGGGAAATTTTTTACAATCTTAAGTTTAAGAAAACACATCAAGAAGTCATCTAAATGGAAGAAATAAAAGCTATCAATCATGCAATTCCCTAAGTTCAAACTGACCCAACAACTCTAGTTCAGGTTTAAGACAACTACAAACCTAAATAGCTAGCTAAAAGTTGATTGGTAACTTTTTTCTACCGACTTACGAAGATTTTCACCCCTATTCTTTTGATATAGGATTTGACACTCACCTCCCATGTGAGATGTTACAATCTCTCATCCTTGAAACTTTGATGTCTTTATCAAGGCTCAATCTCCAATTCACAATCCATAATTTCCCCACTCTTTCCAATGTAGAACTGGACTAATTAGTTAGGAGCTGCCTCTTGCTCAGTCCTGCTGTCGACGCAACTCCCCACTATCATCACCCAATATTTGTATTAGTATGAGTTTAAACTGATACTATTTGCAGAGCTCTAAGTCTAGACAGACCCAATAAGAATTTCAATTTGGATTTAAGAGAACCACAGACCCAAAAATAATTAGCATCGGGTGGTTAGTAGTCTTTTTTTATAGACTTATAAAGACTTTCACCTCTCATCTCCTTTCTAATATGAAATTTGACACCCACTTACCACATAAAAATGTCACAAGTCATGAGTAGAGGAACCACAACCAGCAGCCTTCAATAATGACATATAATCCTTTCATATCAATTTTCAGAAGAGACATTTGAAAACTGAAGAAGCAGCCAGAGGGAATTATAAAATTTTAGTGACCGTATGCAAGTTAGCAACCTATGCAAACCTATCAATAGGGAAATTTAGCCAAGGGATACTGCAACAAAGCAGCAGATCTTGCTCTTTTACTTGTTTGTATAAGGCCCCTGTTAAGTACAGAAAAGTCACTTCCTGGAGTGTACAAATGGGCTCCTGTAATCATTTCAATCATTACATCTCATGGACTTCTATTTTTCTTTTCAATTAAAATATTTTCAATATGAACATCAAGTCCTACACTAGTTCAGGTTGTCAAACCATGCACATATCTTTCATTGCGAAGGCAGTTGAATATCAAAAAGAAAATGTTGTACATCACCTGGTAGAGGGGAAAATGCTGGCAATGCAAGCACAGTAGGTGGAAATGTGAACTCATGCCCTTGCCTGTCATCCCAAATTTAAAAATTCCTCAATTAATCTAGGTGACTTCAAAGGCCATTTGAAGAATCACAGAAACTTGAGGTACACCGGGAAAAGGGTCATATGGAGAAACAAATTGAGAAAAAAAAATTAAAATTCAAGTTAGTAAATAACTACAAATGTTGCCTACTGTTGAGATAATTCAGTAATTAGATTCATTAATGACAGAAGTAGAAGATGCCAAAAGAGTGGAACAAGTTACCGTTTTGAAGTCCTAAATATATTTGATTTTCTACCTCCGTTGTCCACTTCTTCAAGATTTTGGGATACCTAAAATGTAAACAGAATTCACAATAAGGAATTTTTTTTTAGCATCATAATATAGATTCCCAATTAAACTAACCCCTTCGAGCACATTTAACTAATGAAAGTTTGTGATGTGATGAAACGTAAAGGGGGCTATAAGAGTTTGATCAACAATGAATCCCTAAAAGGAGGAAAGAAGGCGAAAATGCTAACCAGAATTGAAGTTTCTTGCATGCCAATCTGTCTGCAATTCTCGTGTTCCGATTTGTTCAATGATTTTTCTCCACTTTGAATTTCCATATCCAGATTGTTTTGCAGCTGTGATCCTTCTACCTCTGAAGTCGACTGTCCTGATGCACAGCACGACCACACAATTCGATTCTTTTGTTGAACATTGAAATTATCCTCATAAGACAGAACACCTTTTGATCGAAAACTAGCAGATCTTGACATAGCCTCAGGTGTTACAGTATGAGGAAAGCACGGTCGGCTGTTTCGAATTCTCATCTTGAGAGTGGTGAGGAGATTATGTAGAATGACGGATGGAAAAGACTAACACAACAGCAAATGATACAGTGAAGGGCATTGACACTTTGTCTTCAATTTAGCTGTAAGGACAGGAGTAAAAGCTGTCAGTTACATTCCGGCTTCAGGTCATCAACTATGTGGAACATTGTTCCATTGTATTCATCACACGTGCATTAGTAAGACATCTCGGTTTCTGTTTTCCAGGTGAATTAAAGAGTCCACTATACTACGTGTAATCACATTCCATAAGTTTTAGAAAAATAAATCTTATCTTCACTTTTCAGGACCACAACCTGCTAAATGTGTTATTATTGCACCTGCCTTTTATGCAGAAATTACTTTCCTTGACAATTCAATACTTAAATCTGGAAATAGTACGATGCAAATAGAAGTAGAGGAGAAACATATTATTAAGAAATCCAATTGCTTCATACACGAGCATATAAATGGTATTAGGAAATAAACAGTTCAGCTGGAAGTTTTTACAAATTGAACAAGAGAATGATCTAAATGGCTCGAATGAGGTAAAGAACAATGTGCATACCAAATGAAAACTCTGTCATGGATTCAGGTCGCATACATTTTGGAGAAAGACTTTTAACCTGAAACAAAATGTTATATTGTGTATTGCAATGCAAAATTCTGAGAACTCCATACCTACATGTCTATTTGACGGTTCAGAACAGTGGCATGCATCGATGCAGTTGCTTCAGAAGGAAACAGTGAGATATTGTTTCGCATCTCAATAGATCATACGCAACTTGGTACATTTGTAACACACAAGGAACATTGCTAAAGAATATGTTTACTTATGACAATTTGACACCATATATCTGAAATTTAGTCAAATTTTGGCTATATCTACTCCGGCCCTTCTCGTTGTCGATATAACTACCAATATGATGAGAAAAGCACTCGACAATCAAATGAAGCACTTTAAGTGCATAATAGCATTCTTAAATGATTTCATAAAACTTGACTCAATAAAAACAAAGAATCTCCATAGTCAGAATGAAACAGAGATCCTTCCAGAAATCTATCTTTAATACAAAACGGTTATGGGCATCGAGCACCTGCAACTGTCTGTAAGTGAGTGTATCAATTAATTTACTAAAATCAGCTTAAAACTGTGTACATTTCATTCTTCAGTAACAAGGAATATCTCCTACGAGTACAGAATGCCAAAACTTAGTGAACAAAGAATCTGCTGATCTGTATAGATCATTGAACAGTGGTCCATCTTCACTTTTCATTTTGAAATGAAAGAGAAGTGATGAAATAATCACCACTCTTATACTTGCTTCATTACAGCTCTATTGACTTCGAATTCCTTTTTATCTCAATATCTAAGACTATGTCCCTTTACCATAATCTTCCATCATCAAAGGGCTTTCAATTCCAGGTAAGAAAAGTTAATCACTGCATTTACATATGAGACGAGGTAGATATAAATTACAAGACACTAAACCGAGCATGCTGCAAAAGACCATGTTTAACATCTTTTCCTGATGATGTCTTACAGGGTCTGAGGAACTGCTAAATCACAATGTGCCTCCACTTTAGAAAATCCACTGTTCCTAAATGTCTCCAGTAGGACGTTGGCTCACCTAATGCTGCAGCAAACTATTAGAATTTGGATATGACAAAAATAGAAGGTAATAGAATGAACTCAACAACATGAAACCAAGTGAAATGTACAAAGGTTGAGAGAGCATTTCACTATCAGATTCGACTGTAAAAGTTCCAATTGCTTATTAAAGGTAATAATGACAATGGCAGCAATCTGACTATAAATGTGCAGCACTGTTTCACTTGCAAGAGAATTCTAAATACCCACCTCTACACTGCTTGTCATCTGAAGTTAGATAAGAAATGGTAAGACACAGACAAAACAAGATTTGGGCATGTCAACAATTTCCATATTCTGCAAGATTTTAATTAAAAGAAGGGTGTGTCAACAATTTCCATATTCAGCAAGATTTTAATTAAAAGAAAATCAGGTAAGCATTGTACAAAGGCCAAATGAAATTGCCAGAATAGAATGTGATTGCAATTAACCACACGTAAAAATAGTCCAACTAAATCAACAGTTTTCAATCACTCGCCAACAAGAGACGGACAATTTTCTGAAACATAACAAAATTATTTCTACAAATGATCTTACATCAATCCTGCAAATATAGCTTCAGCTTATATCCTCTGAAGCCTCATATCAAGACAAATGATTGCAGAATGTTTAAAAAACTACAGACTTGTACCATATGAAGAAATGGAAAAACAAAACCCACAAAGATAAAAGAAAATTTATATGAAAATCCCATTTGAGAAGGAAAACTGCAAAAATTGGGCAAGAGCAAGTTTCTCTTTGTTTCGGATATCCGTCTGCAGACAATGTTGAGATCACTTGTTCTAATTGGCGTTTGAAATTTTGGTGATGCCTTGTTTCTACAGCTTTCTTTGGATCATAAACAGCTCCACTTATCTTGCTTAAAGTTGACGACATGTAGAAGACAGAAGCTACCAATATTCTAAGTTGAAATCTGTCTCTTCAACGGATCTTTATCTCATGGTGGCTACAATGTGGAGAAGAAATGAGAAAATGAGCAAGAATTAAGGTAAAAGTGTATTTATCAGGACTCTATAGCCACTTTTCATGGAACACAGCAGAGATGTTTTCAAGCAGGCCACAAATATCCATTGGACATTATATAACATCGGAAACTGATTATCTACAAATGAAGATTGACCCTTCCAAATACTTAACAAGGCATACAAACGGTTGAAAGCTCAGGTACATCACTTAAGAACACAAATTACCAGCTAAATCTTTCTGGGGTCTAGTTCATGCAGCTTGTAGCGTTCACTTTTCTGAAGAACAGCTGCCTACATAGCCAAAAACCCAAGTTTCCAAACAGAATAGTAACTAGCTCTCAGAGTTGCAATTTACACAATAGTGCTCATTCAATGGAAAACCAAGAACACCCACAAGCTCAAGAAGAGTGTGCATAAAAAAGGATTAGAGGAAAACCACCATTAAACATCAAAGATGAGAACTTTAGAATGAGAAAGAAGAGAAAATTAATAAAGTTTCGATCTTTCAAACACATTCCAAGCATTTATACTGCACCAGAAGATGGAGCAAGAGCTCAACCACGAAGAGAGCAGATCATGTGAACCGGAGACGAATTTGGAAGCTTGGCAATCCTGAAACGACATCGTTTTGATTGGCCAACGAGAGATCTTTATATACTTGTATCTTGATAATTTATATTAATATAATTTATAATTGAAGAAACAACCTCTCCCTATCAGATAAAGCTCCCTATTAACAAAACTGCATATATCGAACCTTCCTAGATACGAAACTTCAATTGAACTTTTTGAAAAGAAAAATTTGGAGCAAGACTATACGTTATACAATCCAAACTGACCCGACTTGTTGTCATACATAAATTAACCCGTCATTTTATCACTCTTTGTTCCCTATGATATCAATCACTGATAATCAACGAGAGTGAGAATCTTAATGAGATGAATTTCTCTAAAAGCAGCAAAACTCCACCTTTATATTCTACCGTTTTGAACTATGAAGTTCAGACATTACATGAAGACTTGTGTTAAGTTTATGATGCTACAACAACAATCAAATGTTCCCAAATGAGGGTACAGAAACAAAGGTATACATGCTCATTATCGTATTGCATAATGACGAATCCGATTTAGCTAATATATACAAGAAGCTGTTTTCTGGAGGTATTTGTAGCTGAAGTAACTCAAGAAGAGCAAGAAAGCATGCAAACGCCTGGCCGATAGGCCCACGCAGGTGGCAGACGAGCATATTTTTCCATTCCCGGCTGCTCATCGAAAGGCCTCTCCATCAACTTAAGCAGCCGCCTCACTTCTCCGAAGTCACCCATTTCAGCTGCATCAATGGCAGTTTGGCATAAGTAGTTCCGAAGCACATACTTCGGATTTACTGAATCCATCTGGGATTTCCTCTGTTCATCTGACATGTCACTAGCACGCAGCTGCAGAAACAGAAAAGTATGATGCCAGATGATAAATACTAGGCAGAAATATATCAACTCATCCTACATCCTGTATAAAGTTTTTTCTCTCCCTAGCTTTTCGGTTTTTTTGGGTACAAGGTGAAGATTGGTTCGTGGACGTGATTTGGAACAAAAAGGAAATGGTAGGATATCAGAAATAGAAATAATATAGAAAGGATCTTTCTTAGTGCCCTGATATTAGAAAAAACTCGTGTAAACTATTCCAGAAATCTTCCTTACCTCCTCCACATATGATTGCACCCAATTCCTCCATGCCTCTTTGCGTTCCTGGCCAATATCCAATAGAACAGCCTTCAGAGTAACCAGCAACTCTTCTGGTGGAATATTTGGATCTGTTTTGATATTTGAAAGTGATCGGAAGAAATTCGTGTAATCAACCTTATCTACCGCCATGTTATTAAGGAGTTTACTTATCAACTGTTTATTATATTTGGGAAGTCCAAGCTTTTTCGTCATTATGGCTTGATACTCGTCCATGAATTTGGTTCCATATCTGCAAAATTCAAGAAATATCAGCTTTAGAAAACTGCAACTAACCAAAAAAGCTCTCTCTTAAGTGTTAAGGTTAAATTACCTTTCCATCGCATAATTTGCCTCTTTATCATTTATCAACTGGGCTGCTAATAGAGTAGATGCAAACTGCGCAATATTCCATAAGCCAATATCTGGCTGATTCGCAAAACAATATCGTCTACCAGGAAGATCAGTAGTATTTGGAGTATAACTTGGATCAAAAGCGTCTAAAAACCCGAAAGGACCATAGTCAATGGTGAGACCTAATACACTCATGTTGTCAGTGTTCAGCACTCCATGGGTAAAACCAACACCCTGCCAACATGCAACCAAGGAAGCCGTGCGTTCAGCAACCTCTACTGTCCAAGCTGAAACATCAAGCAAACAGAGTTGGGAAATAGTTGGTTTCTGCCACAACCTAATATAAAATGCTGAGCATGAAAAGCCAGACTAAGCATGTTGAATAAGGTAATAGAGGTGGAAAAGCTGTTGTTAAAACAGTAGGCTGCTATGGAAATCGAGGAGCTGGATTGTGCACTTGATATACTTCTCCCTGTAATGCAGTATACCAATCATTTAATTAACATTCTGGAAGACTGTGACATACGCTACTTAGACTCTTCAATATAGGACACAGCTGCTACTGACACAAAAATTACTTTGCTTTATTCAGCTTACAAGGCAGTATGCACTACTGTAGATACTTTTAACTTAAGCTAATGCTGGATTCTCTTCATTCTTAAAGTAATTTTCATTCTTACCAGCATATTTGTTCGAGGTTAGATCCACTGCTGAACCATCTTCATCACCTGTACTAAACGATACACTCTCACTTTTAGTCATGTTCTCAATATGAGGAAAATGATGTCTAATGACATAGTTGGCCAGATCGTGAACAATCTCAAAGTCATCTTTCCCTCTAGAAGCATGTATTTGGTATGAACCAAACCGAAGAAATGATTGTGCAACTCTGCAAGCAACTGCTCCAGGTTCTTCTTTTGCATTGCCACTGCATGAGAGGATATAAAAATTCTTTATCAGCATCAACGGAAAGCATCTCAAAATCAGAACCCAAATTCCTTTTGCCACTTTAAACTGCAAGACCATATTTTTCAGCATTTCATTATAGAGTTCCGTTTAACACCAAAGAGGCCAAGTCAAGCATAATGCACTTCTAAAATCCAAATGGTATTATCATCTATGAAAGAACAGATTATATTCCAACAAAAATGAAAAATAGAATTTAAAAGACATAAATAAAGATCAAAACGAGCGTAAAGATAAGTAACTCTGACACAGATATAAGTGTTTGCAGCTTCTTTTATCACTACTTTACAATTGCCAACTTACTCATAAAACATGTCTCGAGTGACATATTTCCCTGTTGTAACAAGACATAGTGCACGAGTTGTTGGAATCCCTAGAAAATGCATCGCTTCACTACAAAGAAACTCTCGGATGCTACTACGTAGGACTGCAAGACCATCTGCAAATCGGCTATATGGGGTTTTCCCAGCACCTTTGAGCTGTAGTTCCCACCTCTCAGACTTTGAATTCAGAATCTCCCCCAGCGTTATTGCCCGACCATCACCCAGTTGGCCGGCCCACGTGCCGAATTGATGTCCTCCATAGCACTGAGCATAGGGCAACCTATAACAGAGAAGATAACAACAGATAAAAACGCTAGAAATAATGAAACACAAAAGGAATGGATAGGTCAACGTGTGGATGTGTCACAATCTTAATTCAAGTCAGAAAACTTACCCTCCAACCAAAGGAGAAGCCCCAGAAAAGAAAAGGGGAAAATCTGGTCTTTCAAATCTGCAATCAAATAAAATTACTACTAGTTAGTCTAACAGCAATTGAATTATTATGCTGAAAGAAAAAAAGACCTTGATGAAGTGCATAAAATTTTTCTATTTCCGAAAAATTTATCAGAGTTGCTCTGATTGAATTAACCCTAATCAGCCAGGCACTATGTAGCACAGACACGGCAAAATGGAGCCGTGTCTGACACGGACAACCACCTGACACGCGTTGGGCACGTGTCCGTACATGTCCGAATTAAAAAATAATTTTTGTCAGCTCAGACATGGATCAGACACGTCTAGAGGCGACTCAAACATAGTTAGAGACGGCTCGAACACGTCTAAAGACGGCTGGAAACCGCTCGGACACGGTTGGAGAGTGTGATCTTTGCTGATGAAAGCAATGCCAATGTTTGAGAATAAAGTGATTAGAGGATAGATACTTTAGTTAGATTTTTTGGTTGTAAATACCCCTGTGAATAACTAATTATACTTTTGGATAAGAGATTATAGACAAATTGCTTAATAAAATATATCCTCCATGTTTTTTTAGAGGGGCTTATAAAGTACCAAATATATATGAAGTATCAAAATGTTGGAAGTCTTAAAACATATCAATTAATATATATCATATTATAAATTATGATTTTTTTCTTAATTCTAAATATATATATATATATATATACACCATGTCCGTATCCACCAAATTTTAGAAGTTGGTGTGTCCCCGTGTCCATGTCCATGTCCGTGTCCGTGCTCGCGCTTCTTAGGTCAGGCATAAACTATCAAGAAGACAATGGAAAATAATTCTATCCTCTGTAGAGCTCTTATCATACCATGAGCAAATTCCATTGTGCATCAGTTCACAAGATTACAAATAAGCAAAATAAAAGCCAAGACTCACTCTTTAGGGTCCAAATCAAGCAACTCAGCAACTGATTCTGACCATGCAACAAGCTGAGGATTCTCTACTTCAGCTGAAGGTGAAACTTCTGTGTAACAAGCATGCAGAACCTGAAAATTATATAGGAAAAGGGAACTTGAGAATTCATTCCCACATAAAACTCCAACCCTTGATAAAAGGATCAAGAAAATAAATCAAAATTCATACAAAGAACAATTTTTGCATTATAAAAAAGAGTTGAAACGGAAGAGATAACCATAAAAGTACCTGACGAGGAAGATTAATGGTTCTAGGATCACCAGGAAGCTCTCGGACAAAGGAATGGTCCCAATTAAGTTCTTCAAGCTTCAATTTTGCCCTAGCATCAGTGGAATCTAAGCTCTGGTTCTTCAAATCGCGCGTCACGGAATCGACGGACGCTTCCGGCGATGACGATTCCATCTGTGGTTTCAAACGAACGCTACCGTAGGAGGAGGAAAGGTTACTGGAGCTGACGCCGCGTGTGACAGCGAGACGGCGGGGGTAGAATGGGGATTTGCGGAAGGGTGAGGGGTAAAATGGGAATTTAGAAGAAAGGAGAGACGATTTGGGAGAGAGATGAGAAAAGGAAGAGAACATCCTTAAAAGCGTTTATGTTTTTAGTGTTTGGGTGTGTTTGGTTACTGATAAAATATTTTCTCACGCTTTCAAACTTATGAAAAATTTTCTTTATATATATAATTAAATATTTTATTTTATTAATTTTGAAATTATTTAAATTTTAAAAATTCACATGAAAATAGCATTTGATGAATTATTTTGCCTAAATTAAATTAAAAATATATGAGAGAAATAATTTTTAACGCCAATATATTTATTATAAAAATTTTCATATTAAAACTATCAACTTTTGGTTATTTAATGTGATAAATTTGAAATAAATTTTGATAAAAATATTATATATGTAATAATATAAAAGAAACTTAAAGAGAGAAATTATATTTTTAGTCAATAAATTATTTCTTATTTATTGAGAATTTATTTATAATATTCTTATTTTTACTTAAATTATTTTATATAATAAATTTACAACAATAATATTTAATATAAATTTTATTAATACGTGGAGATAATATGCAGTCTAATAGTATGAGATTTTATTCCTAAAAATAAAATGTTGTTTTCAAATAATTTATATAATTAATAAAATTATTATTGTTGTTTTTATTATTGTTATTTTCGTAAAGAAGAAAATTAAGAAATGTTATATATATATTAATAAAATGAAATTAGTATATTATTTTAAAGCGGGGGAAAATAGAGAAGAAAGGCTGTTCGGACCTGAAAGTTTACTATTAACTGAAATTAAAATGAGAGAAAAAGATTTTCAAGTCCGCGCTCCCTGTCTGTCTTTCTTCCCCCAATTGCACAATTCAATTCGGACTATCGAAATCTCTCTTTTTTCAATCCGGAATTCGTCACTAGAAACAACTTCCCAATTAGCAGAATGCTCTAAATTATCGCTCACGATCGGGATATAGTAACGGAGAGGAGGAAGAATCAAGCTTTGTCTCAGGTTTTATCCCCTTAACAATCCCTCTTTGGGGCCCTAAAGATGGGTTTCACTTGTTTTTCGAAGATTTGGGACTCTATATTGAAGTGGGTTTTTCTTTAAATCAATTAGGAGCTTTAAAGTTGGAGTCTTTCTTGAAGGTGTAATCTTTCGTCTTTAACTTGGGTTTTGTTTTTTTGGTCTCGATTTGGGCAAGCTTGGAAAGTTAAAAAGTTTTTTTAGCTAACTTCGTATGTTTCTTGTTTACTGCTACTAGGTTGTTTCTGCTTGTTGGTTTGAAGGATTTGCACAAGATTAATGGTTTTCAATTTGTTTCTATAGTTTTAATTTTCTTACAAGGTTGGGGTTGAAGTTGTGAGCTTGTGAAAGATTTGGTATTCTGTTGTTAGTGTAGTGGCAGTTTTTTATTGGGTTGTTATCAACTTTAGTAGCTTAATTTTTGGCATTAGGGTTCATAAAGCTAAATGTGGTAACAATATGGTCGATCTTAATTCAGATTTGTAGTTTAGATTTCAATGGTTCTCTATGATATCTGGAGCTAAATATATTGATATAAGGCTAGATTTTGGCCAATCCGGCATTAAACTGATTCTTTGATTTTATTCTCTTTAATCATATCACATGAGATGTGAAGAAGTTTTGTGACTGGTTTCAATTTCGTATAATTTGTTGTCAGGTATTTGGGGATATTGGTGGCTTCTTTGCAGTTTGACTGGCTCTTTCCTGGGGGAATAAGGTTTTAGGGACTTGATTTTGAGAAGAGTTGAAATGGAGTATGGCCTCTCCGATAGCAGTGGTTTGTTAATCCTCTCTTTTTTCTAGATGATGTGCATAAGTTAGCACTGGTAATGTTTGTTTCATGAATTGAATTAATCATGGTGTTTGCTATATCTTCCATCTAATGCATCTGAGTTTAGCTTACGAGGATCATCATCTTCAACTAGCCTTGCAGAAGGTGTTTGGTTTGATTATTTAATCTGCAGGAACTGATGATGACCTTCCACCATCACATCGGAATAGATTCCAAAGTGGGATACGAGCTGTTGGAAATGGTAGAACTGCAGTTGTTGGTTCTGCTCCACTATCTAGGATGCATGGTGATATGGAAACTCAAATCCACAATATTGAGCAAGAAGCATACACTTCAGTTCTGAGGGCTTTTAAAGCTCAATCTGATGCCATCACTTGGGTATCTCACCGTAACTTTGTATGATTATTGTCCTTTCACAAGCTCCTGAAACATGAGACTGAAACCAATGATTCTTCTTTTACAGGAGAAGGAAAGTTTAATTACAGAATTGAGAAAAGAATTGAGAGTATCCGATGAGGAGCACAGGGAGCTTTTGACCAAGGTTAATGCAGATGGCATTATTCGAAGGATAAGGTCTGATTACATGCTATGCATTTCTAATTAATAAATTCCTACTAGTTTTTTTTGCATCAAGTTAAATTCTTATGACTCTAGGGAATGGAGGAAGACAAATGGGGTTCAAGGTGGCATGCCAAGCAATGCACAGCCAGCTCGTGATCCTATACCTAGTCCCACTGTATCAGCATCGCGTAAAAAACAGAAAATATCTCAGTCATTGTCCATGGCTGCCCCTTCTCCTGCCCTACAACCATCCATGCAACCATCCACATCAGCCCTGAAAAGAGGTCCTCCTGGTGGGTCTAAGAATAAGAAGCCAAAATCAGTAAGTGATACGATTTTGGAATGTCACTGATATGGTGAATTGGCAGTGAACTTTTGACAGTTATCATACAATTCTCTGGTTCTCATTATTGTTCTGCTGTTGCTTGGTCAATGCAGTCTATGCAGTATCCTTCTACTGGTTTGACAGGAAGGAATCAAGTTGCTAACCGAACCAATGAGCCAGTTGAGGCTACAAGTTATGATCCATTGATTGGCCGGAAAGTTTGGACTCGGTGGCCTGAAGATAACCATTTCTACGAGGCTATTATTACTGATTACAATCCAGTTGAGGTACATCTTGCTCTTGGTTGTGTAGTATTTGTAGTTAAAGGGTATATATTGACGTGATCCTTTTATCATTTGTTGACAGGGAAGGCATGCTTTAGTTTATGATATGAACACTGCTGATGAAACATGGGAATGGGTGAATCTCAAAGAGGTAAGTATTTGTGACATTATAGAATTATTTTAGTGATTTGGGCGTGATCTTAAAATGCTGAGAATCATGAAATAGGTTAGAGAAGTGGTGGCTGAAGATTTTCTCCTTTTTGCATCATCAATCCTCGGTTTGACTTATTGTATTTTGTTTTGGAACTGAAAATCTTGTCTTTTATTGAACACAATTAGTTAAAGTATTTTGTATTGCCATATCATGCATTATGTGACAATATCAGCAAGGTTCAAAATGATGATTGCTCAGTTGGTCTCATGCCTTTAACCCAAATTTAAATTGTTTCTTTGTTGGAGGTGATAACTTGTATTTGTTCCTAAAATATGCACTTGTTTACGACAGATATCACCAGATGATATAAGGTGGGAGGCTGAAGAACCAGGAATAGTTCGTAAAGGTGGCCGGCCAGGTCCAGGCCGTGGGAATAAGAAGTCCATGATGCGAGGTGGAGCTGTTGCTCGAGCAGGGAGAGGTAGAGGGACCATTACGGGTCAGTCCAAGAAAGACTTCCCTCTATCACAAAATGGCATTGGGAAAAAAGCTGTGGGGGATATCGAGATACTTCATACCGAGACTTTAATCAAGGAGGTAAATTGGCACTGAAAATGTTTCTGCATATCGCAAATGGCGTGATATCTCCCTGACGTTGGTTTTGAACAGGTGCAAAAAGTTTTTGGGGCAAGCCATCCTGATCCTGTAGAAATTGAGAAAGCAAAGAAAGTGCTGAATGTAAGGAGCAACCATCTTGTATCTATAAATTGTATATTGTTTTCTGTAGAGTGTTATATCTTCTCTGTAACACAGGACCATGAACAAGCCCTGGTGGATGCAATTGCAAGGCTTGAAGAAGCATCTGATGGTGAAAGTGGTAATAACTAACTGCACATGTTTAATACCATATTTCTTTCAACAAGGATGTTGTATAATCTAATTGTAGTGTTGGAACCTGTAACAATTGTGTACTATTTGACCATTAAGCTACTAGAATGTTTCCTCATAAGTGCAAGAGAATGGATATCAAGTTTTCACCTGGAATGGATATCAAGTTTTCACCTGGAAGCCATCTGAATAATTTAGTCGTTCATTTCGTCGTGTATATCTTTGTGTCATGATCATTTATAACTTTGTATCCATGAAAGAAACAGTAGGGAACATCAGCAGAGTTGCACTGGTGATTTAAACAATGCAAATTGTTCTCTTTTCGGGTTTCTTTTAGTCATTTGGATTAAATGCAGATGAAGGTGAACAACCGTTTTCACATGCACAATCAATGGACCAAGATCAATGGAGAAAACGACCCTATGATGAGATGGTTGGTGTAGGTAGAGTAGTTGAAGGTTCAGATGGCAACAAGTTAGCAAGAGAGGGTAGACACGGATCTCATGATCGACATGAAGAGAGCCACAATGCATGATAGTTAGGATTTGTTACTGATACTTCCTTGATGCATCATAGTATGTGCTCTGTAACCATGTGAGAGGCCAAGTTCGTGAGACTCCTTGGCTTATTTCGTATTGAATAGTTTGTAGCCTTGGTTCCTTCTAGTTCTAGTTTAATGACAGCTAAAAATTGCTCATGTAAATTATGCCACAATGAAAATTTATGAATTCTGGAAATGACTCTGATCTCTCTCTCTCTTCCTCCCTCTATATATATACACACACATCTGAGATATGCACACAGCTTTTTTGCCGTTACTTATGGCTTGAAGTCCTGCAACTTTAAACAAATATGAGAAATCAGCAGACACGAGTAGCAAACCAAAGCAGGATTCAATCTGAACTAGAACCATTCGCAAGCTTTCCTACAGGGATTCAATGAAAGCAACAATAAGGTCCACCATCTGTGCATCAAATTCAGGGCCCTCCATTTGAAAGTGGCTTGCTCCTTCAATTAAATGAGTTTCATTTCGTCCTGCAGCAGAAATTAGCTTGTTCTGGAGCTGTTTAACACTGGTAAACCCGTCCCGAGTCCCCATTACAAAGAGCTTTGGTTTTGGAGACTGCAGGATTGCCTTGTGGTGTCTTCCGAAAAGAACCGAGGAGATCATTCCGAAAGGGTATCCAATACTTACATAGCCAACAACTTCTTTAATTTGATCCACTGAAGAACCTGCAATTGGTGCTCCTGCACCAGAAGCAACAAATTTAATAGTACAAAATTAGCTACTATAATCCAAGTTCTTGCCATAAATCCTATCTCCTAATCAGTGATGTCATTTCAAAATTTGTATTGATAAAGAATGACAATAAAAAAGATAAAGCTGGATAGGCATCAAACAATTACATGTATAATGGATTGATGGCATTCTTTCTTTTCCATATTTTGAGTGCACACAAAGCTCATAGATACATTTGGACCACAAATCTAGTACAAATTATAGTCTGACAGAAGATAAAGCCCTTGCATTATTTGTCCTGGAATTGCATTTCTTACACCTTCGAAACAATCGTTGTTTCAAAGGAACTTTTTGGCTCATCAAGTAAAATTGAATGTCAGCCCGAAGCGATGAAACTAGTAAATTTACTGATCCATCTCAAGTTAATTACCAAATCAAATGTTTGTCTCATCAATACCTTGTAACTCAAATCACTTATATGTCCCTAAAACTATGCTTAGATTAACTTTTTGTGGTTGATTGATTCTAAAATTTTGTGTTTATGCAGGCACGTCCCTTACCATGTTGAAACAAAAGAACAAAGGGAACCGGAATATTTTGGAGTAGGTTACATTTGTTATGTAATCAGAAAGCAGGATAAGGAAAAATACAACCCAGTTGAACAATAAATTGAAACTACATCAAGTTGCAAAGCATAGAGTAAACAAGAACCAGAAATCAGAGAGCAAGATACGGAAAAGTACAACATAGTTGGACATTAAATCAAAACTAAATCAAGTTGAGAAGTTTAGAGCAGACAACAGACACTAAATTATGAAATTAGTCAGCACCTATTACTTGCCAATATCAAGAGTTCAACAATTCCTTAATATCCATAAAAAGGTATGACAAATTTATTAGTCTCATAAGATGTTAAACATAGGTTGAGAGTGACAACTCATTAAACTGAATTAGTTCTGATGCTTGCTAAGATTTATACCTGTTATTGCCTACACTTAAATGTTTCTACAGGTATACTCAGCTTATCATGAGTAAAACACGTTTTAAGTGATTGTTACCGGTTATTTGTTTAACTGAATCGTGCTAAACTACGGTCAATCCTAGCCCATGGTCTGGAAACATTGCCAGACTAATCATACAGATGACAAATATTCCTGTTCAGGAAAGTATATGATTCCCCAACATTAAGCAGTTAACGGAGAAATCCCAAACTTACTAAGCTAATTACCCAAGATCTAATAGCACACACTCTTATATATGAAGTGTAATTGGCATGACATGTTACGAAATGGCTCTCCAGACGAAAGAAGAAAGAAGAAAGAAAACCTTAACTTTTGGGTGAACAAGAAAACACACTTTGACCTGACTAATTCAGTTGAAAAATAAATTTAGAAGCTAGACCTTCAAATTTCCAAATGGCTTTTTCCTTTTGCAAAGTCCAAAAGAGAAAAGCATGTGTTTTACAGTACCTTTCCCACCCTTGACATCCGAATGAGACATGTCTGACCAAAGAAGACTATTCCTTTCCCCAGATGTATTGATGAGTACAGAAATATTTTCTTCTCTGTATGCACCACACTACTCTTCGCCAACTATCTTAAGTCCATGCAATAACACCCTTTTGTTAGATCTAAGAAATCGCTTATTCATACAAACAAACCAAATAATCGTCTATCTAACCACAACCCAGAAAGCTTCAAACTTTCACACAAAAAACTCATACATGATCCATTAACTTAGTAAGCATCAAACAAGAAAATAAATAGAAAAAGATTGAGATCTTGTACCTGCAGAGGAACCCACCAACAAAATCCTGTCAGAGTGAATATCATCACAGACCCACTTGCAGACGGCAGTCACATCCTTGATTTCAGTAAAACCAGTGAGAGAAGGTCTCCCCGTGGACTTCCCAGCACCTCTCATGTCAAAAGTCACAGCTCTGTAACCTTTACCAGCCAAACCATATGCTATTCCTTTCAATAAAGCTTGACAACCACCTAAGATTGAAAATGGATGAACAAGAACAATCACCAAATTGCCTTTAATCTCTTCTTTTGGCTTGACAAGCCTTGTGTGCAGTTTCACACCATCACTGGTCTCTACTGTGCAGGACTCTACTGTATAGTTTGACATGTTTAGCACAGAAAGAATTGAACTTTACCAGAATCTGGAGTCAGAAATGATTGTTCGATGAATAAAGAAACATAGAAACGAACAGGACGAAGTGGGTTTGGTTTGGTTTGATTACATGGGTTGGACAAAGACTAGAAGAAGAATTAAAGACGGGGGGTCATCCATTTTTGGGAAAACCTTTCAAGCATGTGGAGAGGTGTGTGAGAATGTTAAGGTTGGGGTATGGTTCAGGCCTTAAGGAGTGTTAGAGTCCAGTCCATATTTAACCTTTATTATCATTTATTTAATAACATAAAAAACAAATATAACTCATCAAAAGCATTTTCAATAATTTAAAATTTCAACTAATTTGACCTATTTAATCGTAAAATATACACCTATCAGGTTTTTTTATTGATTTTTAACTTTTGGTTTGATTTATTTTAATAAATTTTGTTGTTAAAATTATATCACTTTATTAATCATTCCATCAATATTTTTAAATGAATAAATTCTTATAAAATAAAATTAATTAATTAAATTTTATTTAAAAATATTTTAATTAAAATTTAAATTTTTCGATAAATAAGAATATACTTTTTCTTTAATTTTATTCAAATTTTAGCAAGTTTATGTGAAAATCGTATCGATCAAATATTTTAAACTTTAAACCTTTTATTTTACCTATTTAACTTTTAATCTAATTTTAAAACACTCAATTAAAATCCTACTAAAACACGAGATCCGGAGAGATCGATAGTATACAACCTTAGCTCTAATTAATCGAAAGATATATTCATAGAAACAAAATATTAGCTAAAAAGATGTTAGGTTAAATAAAATTCAATTGATTCATTTGTGTTAACAGTTATGTTTTCAAAGATAAATTCAAAATAAATTCTTACTAAAATGATAAAATTTAATCATTGAAGTCAAATTTAATTAACTAAATTTTAACTTAATTAAATTTAAAATTAAAGACTGATTTAATTGATTAAAATAAAAGATGTTATTTAATTATATTTATTAAAAACATTATTTTAATTAATAAAATTATACTTATCATTTAAAATAATGTTGATTTATTTAAAACGTTTTCAATTATTAAATATAATAATGTTATTTTTAAATCTGTCAAATTTCGAATTTTACAAGAATCCAACTCTACGTACATTTGAATTGATGAACAACCGAACCTTGGCCCTTCTTTAACTCCAGGATATAACGAGTCGATATCAAAGTGTCTAAAATTGAAATTGGGCCCAACTTAATCCAATCTAACCCACAATTAACAAGTCAAACTTACATTGATTGAAATTGAAGCCCAAAGCCCAACAATTATTTAAAAAATATCATTTGTTATAAAATGACAACGTTTTTGTAGAAAATAACATTGTTCTAATATTTTAATTTAATAAAATATAAAAATCAAGTCTAACTAAGCTAAATCAAACTCGGACTTGGCCCAACCGATGGCTCATTGCCATCCCCCATGATAATAAAATCTTACCAGTTCCTTTCCTAGTTGTCTTTAAAATGAAAAAAAAAATTTCAAACATTTCTTTCAAATTTCCAGATTCTTTTTCGAGTTTCGGGTTGAATTGAAACCGAATTCGACTGGATCAATTTTGTTCATGCAATGGCTTTCACCAAGCATTCTACATTGGCATATACAGCTCTCATTTTCTATCTTATCTTTTAATTCTACCATAGATATCATATAAAGATCAGAAGCTCACTAAAAATGAAAACCTATCAAAGATAATTTACATTATACAAACAATCTATCATTATTATCATAAAACTTACCTTCTTGGTTTCTTTCTTCCCCTTCCACTACCTCTGCCTCCACCTCCTACCTCAGAATCAACAACATCTCTTCCCCTTTTTCCTGATTCCTGTGCCTGTCTCTTTGGTGGCCTTCCAATCCTTTTACTCTTCCCAACTTCTCTTGTTCCTCTTCCTCTTGAACTCCTTGTTACAGCTTTTCTCACCAAATCTGTTTCTTTTTTTCTTTTTTTCTTCTTATCCTCTTTCCCTTTACCTTCGTCTTTTCGCTCCTCTTCTTCTTCTGATGACGGTGATGAAGATGAAGATGAATCACTCTCTTTCTCCGTCAATTCACTTGAGTTCTGCTTCATTCTTTTCAAGAAACTTGCAGCTCCTTGTCTCTTCCTTCTGTAACCACTCTTCTTGTCCACTTTCATATCAAAATTGTCATGTGAACTAAGTTCATTCCCACCATACCGATGCTGCATTTCCTCACCATTGCCCTTGTTGCTTGCTCTCAAGTTCCTACAACCAGAACTAGAACCCGACCTCGATCTCTCTTTAGTTCTTTTCTTCTTTATACTACCATTCTCCTCAACCTTTACAAGTGCTGCTTCTATCTTCTTCTCCTTCGGCTTCAGTGTTTCTTCAACAACCTTCTCCTTTTTCTCCTTCTTTTTAACCGCACTCTCAGGTTGTGACCGGATATTGTTCCTTGTGGCACATGGTACCAAGGCAGGTTTTGCAAATTGAGTTGTTCTTGGCTCAGTTTCCACTCTTACGACCGCCTTGTGGGGTTTAAGGTTTGGGAATTTCTCTGCCTTCTGCTTCAATACCAGAGATCGGAGCTCAACAGCGGCGAGATGCTCAGGTGAATTCTTTCTAAAGAAAAATATTGAATTGTTGAATAGAAGAAGAAGATCCCTAAAGAATGTATGAATGGCGTTGGAGTAGACCCCTTTGTCAAGCCTATGTTGAACAGTCTGGAGATCAATGTGCTGGCGAACCAAGTTCTTGTACCTTTCTGATTCCTGCAAAACAATATACGAGTACAGTCTCAAAACCCACCACAAGCCCTTTTTTTGCCGCAACCCATCAATTTTTATGTCTTCTAATTGATTCCATTATAACCAATTGTAACAATTCATGTGTACAAGTTAGTTTTATGAATTTAGTGAACACATATCAGTCAATATCGATAATTATGGTTAAAAAATAGTACAAATTTATCTTGTATCGTATTGGAGTGTGTCACCAAATATTGAGTCGTACTGGTCATTATATCCAAATATTAAAAATAATAAGTTAAATTTATAAACTAAATGTTAAATTTTATGCATAAATATTTTTAAAATAGTTATTATATATAAAATAAAATATTTTATGTCAATTTAATAAGAGAAATTATTGTGACAAATTTTAAATTTAGTTATATAAAATTATTTTATAATTTTAAAATATAATCTGAAATAATATTCAGAATTGACAAGTAATGACATTGGAACTTTAAAACTAAATTAGGCAATAACATAAAGGTTGACTCATAAGTTAACTAACAAAAGACAACTTGGACTTTTTGTTTAGGTAAACAATTCTTACCAAATTAAATAATCTTTAGTTTTCTAATTATCTCAACATCAAAAAACTATCTAAGAAACAAAACTACCAAATTATAATTGTTGGTTTTTGTGGGGATGATAAGTACACGTCTCAGACAAACGTAAGCAAACTTATCATGTGAAAAGGAAAGATAATTCTTTCTTTGCTACTTTCAGAATGGACTTCACTACTTAAAACCCCTTTAGATTTAGATGCCTAACATTCCTAAGTTAGATTTGTTCAACCGGAATTCCTTAGGCTACAAGATAATATATTATTCTTATAAAATAAAAAATTATTATATTATAACTGCTAAAAGTAAAATAACATTCCACAAAAAGGCTAAAGGTAAAATAAAAGAAAAAAATCTTATAACAAAGAAATTTCTAAAACCCTTTTCTAATAAAAACCCTTATCTGATAATAATATGTTTTCTTTCAAAACCCCTCTTTTGGTTTGATAACATTTTAAACAATTATGATTATATTATTCAACCTGTGAAGCCTTTCTCTCTAAACAGTAAATAACCTAAAAATTTCAGTTGGGTGTCTGGTGGTCTCACACGTGTAGGTAAGAACTTATAATGAATTGATGATCAAAATATTCAATGATAATTAACCCACCTAAGAACACGTGTGAACAAGGCAAAAGCCTAATGATCTTGAGCCGTCACCACATTCTTAAGCCGAACAGAAGCCAGACCTTTACTGTAACTAGAATTTATTATGTGACTAAGTTATATAAAATCACTAAAATTTAATGTTTTAAACATTAGACAGGTGATTGAACCAGAGAATCAACTATTTCAAAATTAATGATTCAATCAGGATTTAACCATGATCAAATCGGTAATTAATAAATATATAAATTTTATTTTATATATTATATATATATATTTTAAAGATACTATTTAATTATTTATTTAATTGTATAATTAACTTAAACCTGTAAATTTTAAAATATTCAAAAAATTTTAAATTCACCAACATAAAATAAGATAATAAAGCTCACCAGTCATATTTCATCAAAAGATTTATAAAAAGATCAATAATTATAATATTCATTCAAGTTAAAATCATCAAAATTAAGACATTTTAAATAAATCGGTCCAGTCCTTTCTTTTATCGGTTCAGCAATGTTTACCAAATCGACTGTAAAATAAACAATTATTAAAAAAATACGGAATAGCAGAAAAGCCGTTAATAGATTAGGCAGTGTGCATTATGGAAAAATAAAAAATCATCTTAAAAAGTATCTGACTGACTATATATTCCATTATTTTAAAGTAAAAAGTCATGTGCAACTAGCCAAAAGCTAAATTCACTTTTAAGATTAATTTACTTTTAATATTAATTCCATAAAGTGAAATTTTTAAACCATACTAAAAAGAAAGAACGAGAATTAAACTGGGAAATAATTAATTTAATATAAATATTATGGCCTAATATTAGAAAATCACTTTTCACTTAATTTATCCACGTTGGACCCCGACGGATCACATAATCACCCATCGTCCGATTTCCATATTTTAGATTTAGGATCCACGTACATGTACGCACGCGCATGCATTATCACCGTGTACGTGCAGTACGATATTTCATCTATGCTGTGGCAAGTGGCTATTGGTCGGTTAGGGAAATTAAAAATATTTATTTATTTATTTTCCATTTTGAAATTTAAGGAAATTGAGTGAGAGTCTGAGAGAGCTTAGAGTGGAGTACCTGGCTCCGAAGCCGACGTTCAAAAGCCGAGCCGAGCCGATGAGAGCGGATAATCTCGATTATCTTAATCAACGGCTCACATTTGATGGCGGATGCCCGCTTTGTGGAGGGAGACACCTCGGGCTCCTCCTCGCTACTGCTCCCAACCGCCACTCCGCCGCCACTCTTAGTTCTACGACCCCGTTTCTTCTTTTTCAACGTCAAGCTAGCTGAGCTTTGCACGTCACTGTTTTTATCCTTCTCTTCCCGCTTCGACTCCCCCACCGACTCGCCTAACTCGTTCGAGTCACCGACTCCACCCGCCTGACCGGGTCTCATGGTCATTTCTTCATTTTCGTCATTGTCGTCATCCCTGTGGGACCAATAAGGGTCGGACCTCGGGCTAACGGAGTCCGGTTCGGGTTCTGGTTTCGTAACTGCTTCTAATGTTGCGGTGTCGTTTTCTTCCTTAGGCCTCGTCGCTTCAGGCTTTTGTTGTTGACTCGTCGAGTTAGATTCATTAAACGACCGATCGTCGAGCTCGTCGCCGAAGGCGTCGATCATAGTCGCCGGAGTAAGATTTTTCCGTCGCCAGATCTGCCTCCTCCTTCAAGCTTCTCTCTCTCTCCTCCGTCAATCTCTTCACTTTCAATTCAAGCGACCTGTAACCAAAAACAAAACCGTGAAAACAACAACCTCTCTCAGATCTCAACGCAAAAGAGAAGCCAACCGGATCTCGAGTTTTTTACACGATCGAAACGTCACGTCGTTGAACCTCGCGTCGGAGCTCCTCGACTCGAACTCGCCTGAGCTCGTCGACCAAGCTGCGAGTAATACCGTCAGTAACATCGTCGTTATCGCTATTGTGGTATCGCCGCTTGAGGTCGTTGAACTTGTCCATACAGTTCTGCGAGGTGAGACCACCGAGGCCGGGCGTCCGGTCCTTGACCGCCACCGCAACGGAGTCCCAACTCTCGGTTCCGTGGCGGTTCACAGCGCACGCTAGCAACAGCTCCTCCGAAGCGCCCCACCGGTGCTGCTCATGGGCAACCACCAACTCCGCCACCTTCTCGTCGTCGGTTTGCTCACTTCTCCCCATTAAACCACCTTCACAGCTTCACTCCCTCTCTTAACAAACCATCGTCGTCGTCCTCAAGATTACATTCATGGTCATATTCAACAAAATTAGGGTTTTTCCCGTTCTAATCAAAATTACGTTCGTTCTTGGAAATTCTTCGTTTCGATTTTTTTTTTATTTTCAGTTTAATATCATACAACGAAATGAACGAGGGTTTTGAGGTGGTCTGTTGTAGTATTTATATATGGCAAAGCTCTCTCTCTCTCTCTCTCTCTCCCCCTCTCTCTCTCTACTTCGTCTCCTCAGGGGCATAGTTGACATTTAACATATAAAATTAAAATTAATCAAATTTTAAAATAATTTTAAGTATAAATAAAATAAAAGTTTATATGAATTGTCATAATTTCAAATAAAAATAATTGTCTTAAAACTTTTTAAAATAATAAAAATTCAAAAATCAAAATAACGTTAAAGATGGATTGAAATTTAAATATATTTAGAATTTTCAAATTTTGGAATATTTGAATTTGAATTTTAAATTTTATGTATAATTACTGAAACGCCCTTAAATTTATGAGCCAAGGACTATGTTGTCATTAGACACTTGTTTTTAATTTGTACTTTAAAGGTTTTCTTTTAGATTCTGATAATGATTTTTTATTTATAAAGTTTAAATAAGATTACACATTATTAAATTTCTTTAAACTCTGTATATCAGCATAATTTATATTAGGTATTGTTAACGTTGAAAGAGAAATACGAAAAGTTACATGTTCATAACTAAAAGAGATAATTTAATTGGATATATATAATTTGAATAGTTTATTTAAGAAATTCATTATATATATGAATAATTTTAAATTAGTTTAAAGTAACTAATTATTAAATATTAAATATTCATAATTTATTATAAATTTTAAGTATGTAAATAAATAAAATATAAAAAAAACAATTGATGACTCTTGTTTAACTTTTACAAAGCAAGAAATCTTACATTCACGGGTCATATAACTAATTAAAAATTATTAGATATATTTTAAAATCAATTAGAAAATAAAACAATTTTTTATTAACACATGAAAATTTTATTCTCTATGATTTGTTCTCAGGATTCAAGCAAGTAATTCTGAAATGGTGGAAATGTTTCTGGTAAGGTTCTGCAAATTGGTTCCTGTTACAAGATTGACCAGAAACTGGGTAACAGAGTTTTCAGGAATTCATGGAAAGTTTTAGTCTTTATGGTTTGCTGTCAGGATTGAAGCAAGTAATTCTGAAATGGAGGAAATGTCTCAGGTCAGGATCTACCATAACCTGCAAATTGGTTCCCGCAACAAGGCTGTCCGGAAACTAGAAACGGAAACCGAATTTTCAGGAATGCACGGAGAGTCTGGTCTTTATGGATAGGCTAAAATGGAAGGAATGTTTCTGATCAGGATCTAACGTAAAATGGAATTGGCTCCTGCTACAAGATTGTCGGGAAAATGGAGAACCGAGTTTTCAGGAATACACGGAAAGTTAGGTCTGTATGGTTTTGGTTTGCTGTCAGGATTCAAGTAACTCTGAAATGGCAGAAATGTTTCTGGTCAGGATCTACCATAAACTGGAATTGGTTCCTGCTAAAAGATTGCCGGGAAACTGGAGAACCAAGTTTTCAGGAATACACGGAAAGTTCGATCTTTATGGTTTGCTATCAGGATTCAAGTAGGTAATTCTGAAACGGTAGAAATGTTTCTGGTCAGGATCTACCAGAAACTGCAAATTGGTTAGTGTTACAAGACTGAATTCTCATGAACAGAAAAGAAATTGTTCCTCAGACCTTAGCCATGAAAAGTGAGGAATCAAAACATTCCAAAACCGCAATCTTTCTCGACGATGCTCCCCTAGTGTTTGTCTTTGAATGATTTGAATCACCTGCCGATAGTTCTTTCTGAAGAGGTGCATTTTCCACCATCGCATCAATTCACACAAAGATTAAATCTTTCAAAGACCCATCGTCATGGATGATGGATTTAGAACCATAGTATGTTGGATTTCAGAACTCAATTCCACCTTTCTGCTTAAGTATCTCAAAACCAAGAGTTTGGCATAACAAGAGCATGCTCCTAACTTTCAGCAAGTAAAAAGAACGAAGCTTTGTTGGATGCCTCCAGACTTGATATCCCACAACCACTCCTTCAAAACAATTAAAAAAGATTAAGGAACTACAAATTCTAAGGGCAGTTTCAGTCATTCACAAGAGCAGAGATAAAATCCCAAAAGCACGTAGAACCCAGTAATTCACGGAAACCAATTAGCTAAAATCTCACATCAAAAGTGTTACCTTGGCAAAAAACACAGAAAACCAATGTGGGCAGGTGGGAAGAAGAAATGGGTTTTGGCTTACAAGAGCTAAAGACCAGATCTTTAAGGTCGAAGCTCGCAAACTCTTTGGTGGGTTTCGATGATACTGAACGATTTCACTCTTTTTAAAGACCTTTATAACTACAAAAGGCACAAAAGTTGCAGATTTTGTAAGTTTTGTAACCAAACTACCTAACACAAAGGCTAGAAACAATTTGCAGTTGTTTGGTATTTGGTAATTGGTATTCTCAGTTAGCATTACTTTGGGCAAGAACACAGAAACCAGTATGAGTTCCGGGCTAGGATGTTTCTGTCTATGATCATCCTCAAAAGGTTGAAAATATTCTCTTGAATCTGCTGATATGGGCAAAGCTCTGATCTGTTTTGTTATTCTTCATCACTTGATGATCATATCAGAAAATTTTCAATTAATAAATTATATTTTAAATTTAATAAATTATATGATAAATTGATTTAATTGGTCAGAATATAATACAAGATAAGAGCTATGATACAATTGGCTTGCAACAACTTCAACACTCCACCATCTCTATAACTCTCAAATTAGCCTTAACTAATAATTTAGGAACGTATTTACCTGTACCGAAAATTGTTATACCCCTTATTCTCCTTTATATTCAATTCATTTATTTAAAAAAAACTACCAAAACAAATTACAAAATAAGTTTAAAGAAACTAGTTCCCGACCTATCCTCAAAGAAGAGACGGTGACACCCTATAAATACGGCATCAAAATAAGTTACACCCCCAACATTTTTCGGAACAGGTGAATATGTCCCAATAATTTACTTGGAAGGATTTGTTCTTACTTATTTAGGATGGCAATGGAATGGATGGCGTTGGGCAGGGTGAGTTTGGGGACCACTACTATTGAGGCTGGTACTTGGCCCCAAGTCTTAGGCAACTTAGTGTCTGTTTGATTGAGCTTTTATTAGTAAAGCTTTTATCAGTAGAACTTTTATCGATGAAACTTTAGTAGAAGCTTTTGTCGATTGAGTTTTTTCGGAGAACTTTTCTTAAAAGCGGGTTATTTGTTTGATTGTCGATTAAAAAAGCAATTTTTTAAAGAAACTTTATCTGATAATTCGTTTGGTAACATAAAAATAAAAGACTTTTATTAATTTTAACTATATTTTATTTTATAATAAAATTATTTATGCTAAATAATTTTAAAGTATGCAAAGTACCATATTGTAGGAAATTTTAGATAACCATCTTGTGGAAATAATTTAAAGAGATGTCTCATTTTCTTATAGGAAATAAAATTAATATGAAAATAAATATTAAAACATGTAAAAAAGTTAAATAATATTATAATCCCAAAATAAATATTCAAGTTGAAATAGTTAAATGAAAATAAACAATGCATTTTATCGCAATTGAAGAAGATTTGCAATTTGTTCCCTCGCATCATTCATCTCGTTATTTTGTGGCTCGTCTAAATGATTTTCTTCAACATCTTCATTTTCATTGTTCTCTTCATTTGTAGGAAGTAATTCATCATCTTCATCATAGGGAGAAAACTCTTCATCCTTTTGCGGCAGCCTACGATTCCCAGATCATTGAGCTAGTGAGTCTTCTAGCCAAAACACATATGTCAGGTGACTGAACCAAACTGACCAAGCCAAAATCAACATTTACATACTGTAATGCTCAAATCCATCAAACAAGCGTGTGTAATACAGCGCAGAGACTAGAACCAAAAGGAATGATGCTAATTTACTCAATTTCAGATCTCTCGAAGAAGATCGGGGACTGAAGAATCTTCAAATCACGATTATTATACTTCTTGACCTGCAAACAAGAATCTGAACTCTTTATCAAGCTGAAATATGATGCCTCCACGAGAACTTCGAAGATTGAATTTAGCAGTTTTCAACCATAAAAAAATATCTCACAACTGGACCTCCCACTACTTGTGGTAATCTTTTGCATAGTAAATCACCTGTACATTAGAGGTTTCTCTAGTTTCATTTAACTTTAACCACCAAAAAGCATATACACAATGTATAGATATAGAGATGGCCACAGTTTCTTTTCACATCATTCATGGAATGCTTTCATCTAGACCAAATTAACAGAGAACTTGCGAGCTTTAAGGATAAGATCATATAAATGCAGCTGTGACCATTCAACAAAGTTTAAATTCAGGCACAATCCACATTCTCTCCGTGATTTTGAACAAACAGATCAACATGGGACAATGCTAGACTACGAATAGTGAAACATCAAGAGAATAAAAGAATCATGCTCCACATTTGGAGACTTTATGATATATACTTAAATATCTGTTTCAATTTGCCAGAGTCAAAGAGCATGTTTGCACCAATTCTCTACTGTTCCATCTAGAACACATTAATTTTGCAAAGTGTGAATGACCCATAAACAAAAAGTTTGTACCTTGGAATCTAGAACAACAATGGCAGAAAATCCAACAGCTTAGCCCTTCCTATTTCCATTATCCAAGACCTCGATTTCAATGCTCCCAACCCTCTCACCTTCATCCAAAACTGACCAGTTTGGAGACTGCGTCGCTCTCAGCCACTTGAAATCATCAACATTGCTCCAATTCCCACTCTCCTCATCCTGACCAGCTTCCTTCAAATCATCCTCAATCCCATCATACTTTAGACAATAAGGAGCAAATCTCAAACCCCCACAATCCTCTATTATTGGTCTACTCCTCACTCTCCCGTAAAAATCGCACCTTTTTGCGCAATGTATTCTAATTTGATGCGACGCCAGTACAAATACACAGTTCTCAACATCCTCCATCAATATCGTGAAGATGACCCAATACGCAGTCGTCGACTAGAGAAAAAAGTGAAGAAACGAACAACAAATATAGAATCTAACCTGTGAGTAGAGAAGATAGTCACAGTGAGTTGGTGAGGAACAGAGAAAAACAAGAGACGTTCAAGAGTAGAAAGAGACGTTCAAGAGATTTAGCTTTTAAAAAAGCTGTTTCTATTGTAAAAGTACTTTTAAAATTTTGCACCAAACACTTACTTTTTCTTAAAACAACTTTTGCTGTAGGTAAAAGTGCTTTTGGACCCTCTAAAAGCTGAACCAAACAGAGGCTTAGTCCGAATTGTTTGTTTTTAATTAAAATGTAAAAACGACGTCGTCATTTATTTATAAGTATCGGATTTCAAGCCATACTGAATTTTTCAAACAAACCGGGGCCTGAGACCTGGTTCGAATTTAAGGAGCCATCTGTATTCCTTATTTAGAAGATTTGGGAATTGGGATGACTTGAAATTTTTTAAATAAGTTAATTATGGATTGGGCTTAGGTTTGATCAAAGTTTAAACCTTTTTTTAATTTGTGTTATGCACATGATGTACATGCTCTCTGAAGCAAGGTTAAATAAATGGTCAAATTAAATAAAATATGGAGCAATTCATGGCATATATTATTTATAATGCTATGTCAAATTAAACTTGATTAAAAAATCATATCATTGTCCTTATTTAATGATTTTAACACTTATTAAAATTAGGGATAACAATGAATTAAATTGAACCTGTTGAGCTATGAAATACAGGTCTTATAGCTAGGACTCTAATCTGATTTATTCTTTTAAAAAATAAAAAATGCTGTCGTTTTGTCCCTCTCAGTCAACCTAGGCCTCCAATTGCCATACCTAACTAGAGTAAAGACCATTAATTCTTTTAGTATTCTTTTTCACTTGCCTCTTTTTAGTTTATGTAATATATATATATATGCACATAGAACATTTAATAACTATACAGATTCAGCAAATTTAGTGGAATGTAGTTATATTTTAAATAACAAAATTAAAATTATATCTTCTATTTTTATTGAGATAATAAAATAAAATAAAATTGATTTTAGAGAAAAATTAAGTTTAGAGGATTTATCAGTCAACAAAACGTTATTATTTAGAATATACTTTTTAAAACAATATCATTTTAGATAGTAAGTTCTCGATTTACTAAATAAAATAAATTCGTTATAATATCAAAATGAACAAAATTTAATGAAACGGTGGGAAGATTTAGTAATTATGCAATGAAATGCTTGATGAAGCTTCGCATTTTGCTATTCTATTAAACTTTAGTTTCTTTGATACAATTGAACAAGTAAAACCTAGTAATCTCATTAGCATCAAATTCCTAAAGATCTAAAGATAAGCTTTTCAAAAAATTCTACATCATCAAGAATAATAACACATAAATTCATGTCTAATAAAATCACATTTAATGAAAAAGATTTAACTCAACATGTTCTATTCAATTCGGGTAGAAAAAGATCCTGACTCATCTTCTTTATTTGATCCTAACCTCAGAGAAGCTTAAACCAGTTTCTTCCAAGTTGGTTTCTGACTCCATTTTCTTTATCACCATCTCTTCTTTTTGTCCCAAAGTTAACTCCAACTCCCTCTGAGTTTCCTTCATTTATATAACTTCACCAACAGCCATGGAATATGGATTTTTGGATAGTGCTTGGTTTTATGTCAATTAATGTTAAATGTTGGATTTCTGGTGTACTATGTTGAACACATGTATAAAATGAGACAATGTCGTCCTCCTTCAAGTTCTTCTCCTTCACAAACCTGTTCCAACCCCTTGTGAACACAAAACTCTGACTGCTTCTCCTATAGCAGTACCTGAAGTTCCCCTTGTGAACACAAAACTCTGACTGCTTCTCCTATAGCAGTACCTGAACTTCCATGTCTACATTAACCTGTCATAGAACACGAGTTCTAGATTGTCGGAAACTCGATCGTCTTCGAGGTTTTGGCAGATTTTGGGGAAGTACTAAACTGCAAATTTCTTGGGGATGACAGGCCTGTTAAGCTTTCCAACATCACTTGGTATTAGTTCTTTCTGAAACAGCTGTGTGCATGAGAATTGGTCACGATGATCAATCCTGGAATTTCCTTCTCCAGGCTCATGACCTCCTCTTTTGAGAAAACCGGCAAACTTTGCTTGATATGATCCATCTTTGACCATGGTCAGAACGTCCACTGTGGAATACTGGTTTTGGAAGTCAGGTTATTCTTGAATGTCGAGGTCCGTACCATGGGAAGTTTCTGTGTGAATCACCATTTCTGAGCTTGATCGAAGCACTTTCATAAGCCATTGCAGCTTCCTTCTCAGATTTGAATGTTCCTAACCAAATCCTGTGATGGTTTCAGTAAATCTGAGCTCCACAATGTACATTCTGCTGAGGCACAACCCCTTCGAACTTACCTACACTGACATGATCATCGACCCTAGGACGTTTCATTAGACGAAATTCATTTGCATCTGAAACCTCTTCTGCGAAATTCATCAGCTTCTTGGCATTACAAATCGTGTTTGATGATGAAACTTCTTCCACGTAAGCCTCCAATGGAACAGTAGATGATTGACATAAACAGAAACCCCACAAGAGGTCAGTAAATATATCAGAAATGGTCAGAGAAGCTTCGTTGCATGGAAATGGCTCGAGGGTTTCTTTTTAATTCATGATTCAGTTACTTAGACACCATTGAAAGCCATTGATGAAACTTCTCATGCTTCCCAACAACAAATGTCTTCCAATGCTTCAAGTTTTTGCCATGGAAATAGCTTGAAAAGCTAGTAAGTTAGCAAGTTGAAACTGATTCTTTTGAGGGTTACCACTTTTTGTAGGGAATTACAAGATCAAATTTGGGTATTATGGTTGAATCAGTCAAGGTCAGATTTATGGTTGACGAGGATAAGACAACCTTGTACCAACATAGACATGTTCCTTTCAAAGACAGAAGGATTGTACTGGATTGAGGAGTTCTTCGTCGAAGCTGCTTTTTTACTTATTTGACTAAAAATTATTATTTTTTCACCATCTTAAAAAAGTTGTCGATATGTTAGTGAATAGTTTATTGATTAGCTTATTTAATCTTAACAAGCTGATTTTAAAAGTTTCACGAGAAACGTTTTTGGAATTAGTTGATTAATGACAATATAGTCTTTTATTTTACTCTCTATTTTTACTCTGTGTATTTTTAAAGTTGATCTTTTTATCATACAATTATATCGTCAAGTTTAGAAGAATATAATAAAGAGATTAATTAAATTTTTAATTTTATTTAATTTTATAATATTAATTTACGTTTAAAATATTATAATATTAAGTTTTGAATATAAAAAGTCACATCAAATTAATATTTTATTATATAAATATTATTTATCGTATTTGTGTCATACTATAATTATAGATTTTTAATTTATTAAATAATAAAACTTATACATATTATATGAAAATACTAATATGATGTAGCTCGCTACATCATTTATATTAATAGAGAATTTAACGTTGGATTATGATTATAATTATGATTACTGACGATGATGATGATGATTATTATTATTATTATTATATTTTTATTAAATTTATAAACTTAATTTTCTTAAAATTAAATATCCAAATCTAAATTTTTATAAAATATTCAACGAAATACTAAGAAATATAATATTGATGCTCTTATAATTTTTTAAAATCATGTCCTCTTAAATTATTTTACACATTAGCAGTTAATACTAAATAATTAATTTTATCAAATATTTTTAATAAATAGTTAATATTATCTACTGATCGAATCAACTGATAAAATCAATTATCATAAATCCCATGTTTACCAAACAAGGACTTATATTCTAGTAATTAGCTAACCACCATTGTTCATTATTACCAAGTTCTGTAGATGTCCTCTAACGTACGTGCCAGAGTTTTGGAACTACTAATATATCGCGCCGTCTGGTGAGATGTTTTTTAACGGAAGACAATGATAATAATAATATTATTATTATAAAAATGAAAGTCATACCTATTAATTATTAATTATTATTACATTCTCGGCCCGACCCATTGGGAAGCCTGGGCTTTCTTGCCCAAAACCTTTCCCGCTTCTTCAACAAGACGTGAGCGTTGACACTTGTGAGAGCTGAAATCACTGAATCCCCCCAAAACGCAACCTTGAGTACTTCGGCTACAGCTAAACCAGTCTGTTAGATTTCCAAATTACCTATTTGAAAAGGGTCAGAACTCATCAATGTCCGGTCCTCCACCGCCCTCACCCCGGAAACGGTGGTCAAGAACCGATTTTTAGGGTTTCTGATATGGCAGTCAATACCCTCCACCGCTGTTTACTTTCTCTTCAAGACCTTCACTTTTTCGTCTTTTGCTACAGATGCCTCTCTCAGCAACAGTAGAGTTCACTTCTTTGCTCGGTTTCTTGTATCCCTTTTCGCTTTCTCAAGTTTTCAGCTGTCTCAGCTCCTCTTCTCCGCCGCGCTCGCCGGTGCGTCGTTACCGAAACCCTTTCCTTTCGCTTCTCCGTCGGAGCTCCTGATCGCTCTCCTTCGATTGCTATTTGTCGGCGGAGGAGAGTCCTTGTCATCTGCTGATTTTCGTTGTCGGGTTGAGGTTTCGGCTGGGTTTGTATTCTTTTTGACGGCGGCAGCTGTTTCAGGATTGATTTCGCTAGTGTCGTTATGTGGCGGTAGCTTAGTGGAAGAGGATATGGTAGTGAAGCTTATTAGAAGAGTGGGGTTTAGAGGTTTTGTTTGTGGATTGATGTATGGGCTATTCTATATTTATCAACGTCGATGGGTTTTAGAGTTCCCTATTGTTCAGGTAATACTTATGTTTACTCTTGTATGTGTTTGTAAGTTTAGTAGCTAAACTTATTTGACAGATACTCTGGACTTGAAATGACGGCTTTGTGATATTGGCTTAGGGACAACATGGTTTTTTCAGAATTTGTTAACCTGAAGCTTTAAATTTTGGTTTAAATGATGCACTTTGATATGTATCGGTACGAGGGAAGAGCTCCTCCTGGATAATGTTCATACATTGAGAAGTTTGATCGGAATGCCGGGTTAATTTTCATAATGACATTACGTAGCTTTGAAGTGAATTAGATATCAAGCAAGGGTTTCATTTAAATGAAGAGTTAGATTTCTATTAAATTAGCTATATACCATCAATGATGTTATTCCTGTACAAACTCTTTATTCAAAGAAGATTTGTCTTTCTTATTCATACAGTGATTCTTTAGCGCTCTTTGAATTCTAAAAGTTCCCATATCAGGAAGGGGAAGGCATTGATGCTACATGTTGCTTGTAATTCAAGGTTTATCTTCACAAGTCATTCTGGCTGCTGTTGCTATTTTGATATTGTTTACGGTAGTTAGAATGAGTTCTTGGTGTTCACATTGGATCGTAGATCATAAAGCTTGAGACGGTAGTTAACTTGGCAAGAAAAAAAAATGTTTGAATGGTATGGACTGTCCTAAACCATATCTAGTGAAATTAGTACACATTACGAGTCTATGTGTGATTGGTATTTTTCTTCCTACTATCCCAGTACGATTGGAAGGTAACGTATATGGAGTAGTTACAAAATACATCTAGATTTAGATAATTTTTTTGATTGGTGTCATTGAGGGGTTAACTTTCTCCACTCTTATTGTAAATCTGCCAATTCAGACATGTAGCTTGCTTGGTGTATTTTAGTTTTTTTAACTTCTGCCCAATTAATCACTTTTTATTTATAACATTGCGGCTGACTCTTTTGCGCTGTTCATCAGCGTCCACCTTTCTTTAGCTTCAAAATGACGCTTCCTTCAGCTATTAAGCATGCTTCAAAGCTCTCAAGTGTGGCTCATCTAATTTCGAGTGTGCTGCTTGTGTTTCGTCTAGAGCCGTTCAAAAGTCAATTGACAACAGGGAAGTTCTTCTCTGAGCAGATCATCCTTTATGTTGGGAGCTTTTCAGTGTTTCTCTGTTGGGAATTAAGTCACCATTTACATCGGGTTGGTTTCTGACTTTCTACACATAGACACTTATAGTTGTGCAATCTCTGTCACAGAAGTTTTTTGTTTCATTCTTCCAAGTAGTCAGTGCAGCTGCAAATTGTTAGTTCTCAAACTTCTCTGCAACTCCCTAAAATATGATTTTATAGATCAAGCATGCTAGGATGTAGAACTACTTTTGACATCTTGATATTTTCATGAAGGTACTACACACAAAAAGGTTTGTCTTTGCTCCACCAAAAGGATCTGCTGCAGCAGAAACAAATCCAAGTGAGCCGTTGCTTGCAGCTCTAGAGGAGAGTCCTCCTGATACTCTACCACAGTATCTTGCATATCTTGATCTTTGTATGGTTTGTGAGAATAATGTTGATACTTGGAGACGAGCTGCATTTTTCGAAGAAACTGGTGAGACTTATAAAAGGGTGATTGCTGTATGCTTGAGGCCACTGGAACAGCTTACATCCATGTTGGCTGAAGGCTTGGAAGGTGTTTCTGTTGAGAAGGGATCCCACCTTTCTGCTCAGCTGCAGTTACCAGTGGAGAGTCTACATTCAAAATACTACAAGGTGTTCGACAACTTCCAGGTACTAAGCAAGTGTTAAATCGATCCTTGTTACTGATATGTTTGGCTTGTGAAGTATGCTGTGGATAAAAGACCTTTGAAATAGCCTAGAATAAATTATTTGGAAAATTTCTGATTCTGCTGTCTGCTTGTCGTTAATGATGATCGAAATTTCACACTTGACATTTGAACCAAGATAAATGCTTTTTGTTAATCACTGCAGCAATATTCATGGTGTTCAAGGTCAGCTGCTGATTTGACTGCATGCTCTTACAAAGAGGACCGATATGGGGTTGCTCAACTCTCTGGTAACAATACTGCGGTTATCTCTACACTTTTATCTTGCTTACTGGCTGTTGAAGTGGTCACGGGGAAGAAGATGAACTTGCAACCCCTGAATCGGTCGATGGGGCTGGCTAATATCAAATGGGCAACAATGAACTCAAATAAGAGGGATATTGTGATGGCTAAGAAGAAATATGGTGCAGTACATTCAAAAGCATTTGCCATAGCTGATGTACTAAAGACCTCGATATACATGATCGTGTCCGTGTTCCAGAACGAGATGATTACCAGTGCCGAAGCAGGCCTTCTTGAGAAAGATTGGATCATCAGCAGTAAGCCTCCTTATGGAACTCAAGAACTTCTTCAACAGAAATTACGTCTTTTCCTTGATTTTCGAGCTAGCTAGCTAGCAACTGGCATATTGAGGTATCTTCTTGAACTGCTTGAGCTAGCTAGCTAGCAACTGGCATATTGAGGTATCTTCTTGAACTGCTTCAAGCATCTGAAGAAGGAAGTGGAGCTCCCGGCATGATGGGGCTTGCTCTGGATCTACAAGCCTGAGTTTGGCCTAGGAGACTTAACTGTAAAAGTGAATATTACAGCTACTATGTGGTTGGTCAGCGACGCGGATCGCTTGTACTTGTTGAGTTCCCAAATGATAATTCTCACTTTGCCAATGTTTTGCAATTGTTTCAAGCTGTTGTTTAAACATTCTGATGTGTTGGGTGGGGATGAAAAATTTAGTTCGGTCTAGTTTGAAGCCAACGAATTAGATCTAAATTTTGGATTAGATTCGAATTGGAGGTTCAATCTAAGTCCGGCCCAAACAGCTTGAACTCTTTTTCATAATGTGACACGATACCACCTCTTAAGACTTACTCCATAAGGAAATCTAGAATATCACGTAACCAAGACTCCAGCGCCAACTTGACTTCTGCGCAAGATCAGGTCACACCGCCTCTATTTTAGCTACCGCTTATTTATCTTATCCCATATCTTTAGGAATTAGTTATGCATTCTTTTAGGAACCTATCAGTATAAATACTTGATAGTTAGATTTATTTCGGCAGCTTGAGAAATTAATCATTTTGTATTAGAGTTTAGTTCTCTTCGTACGGACTGACTTTAGAGTTTAAGATTTTTGTTCTCAAATTTACCAATAAAATTTCATTCTCTATTATTTCTACTGTCTTATTTTTCTGGTTTCTATCATTTGGTATCAAAGAAGATTAAACTTCCATAGTCACTACACGTTCCATATCCGCAAACCCCGGAACACATACCAATATACCTGAACCGTCTATGAAGGCAGTATCGCAACAACTTTTAGCTCTGACAGCAAGGTTGGACGCAGTCAACACCTTGGCAACTGAAGTAGCAGCACTTAAGGCAAATTGTAACAAGAGAAAAGGTCAGGATTTGGGTGAAGACAGCAATCGCGGTAGAAATCATTGAAAGGAAGATGATGAAGAAGGGGAACAATCGTGGGGGAGTCGTGGCCCTCATAAAATTCCCTATACCAAAATTGATTTCCCTAAATTCGATGAAGGAAATTCACCTGGATGGATTTTGAAGGCTGAGAAATATTTTAAGTATTACCAAACACCTAATGAATCGAAGGTTGATGTGGCGGCTATGTATCTGGAAGGTGATGCTCTTGATTTATTTGCTTGGATCAACTTCGAGAGAACCATTTTATTTTGGGAAGAGCTAGTGAACGCACTTCAAGAGCAATATGGTCCCGCTAAATTTCAAAACCCCGATGAATATCTTTGTGCTATCCGTCAATCGGGTACGGTACAAGAATATCGCCAAGAATTTGCTAAAAGATCAGCGATAGTAAAGCATTGGCTAGAACATTGCCTATTGGGTATTTTTCTTAATGGGCTATGAAATGATTTAAAAGCTGACGTAAGAATTCATAAACCCAGATCCGTGTACAGGGCAATGAGTTTGGCTTTAGAATTTGAGCAAAAGGCAAACCTGAATCGTGGAAATAAAACAAATCAGTGGGTCACTCAAAACAAGCCCCATTCCTTGCAAGTTCCTCTCTCTCATGTCTCCACTTAGCCTACCGCCCAACTGACCCAACGCCCACCAGTAGCTGCCTTTTCTTCATCACCCCCAATGCCTCAACCTTGGGACCAGGAAAGACAGCAGCGCATCGCCAAAGGATTGTGCTTCAGGTGCAACGAAAAATTCTCCCCATGCCATCTGTGCAAGGCTGTGACGCTCACCCTTATGGAGATGGTTGACGACGACGGTGCACCTGCTGAGGATCTGGTCGAGAACAGTGCTGACGTCGTTGACGATGAAGCAGGGGAGTACGTCAAGATATCCCTCCACGCGATCTTGGGCAACCCAACCAGCACAACGATGAAGTTACAAGGAGTGCTAGCAGGTCGCAAGGTGCTAATTCTGGTGGACAGCGGCTCCACCCACAATTTTGTGTCAGAGAAAATTGTGGAAGAGCATAAATTACCGGTAAAAAATGTATCTTCCTTTAGTGTACAAATTGGTAATGGAGAGATCATTTGTCGTAACCGTATATGCCACAATATTTCTATTCAATTACCTGGTCTTACTATTACCTAAGATTACTACCCTTTCTCACTTGGTGGAGCAGATGTTGTTTTAGGTATCAGATGGTTGGCTTCTCTTAATACAATGCAGGCAAATTGGAACGAGATGTTCCTAATCTTTTACTTGAATGGGGAAAAATACAAGCTTCAAGGGTTGCCACCTAAGCCAAATTCAAGAGCTAGTTTTCAGTATTTGTCCAGGAAGGAAGTACATTCAGAAAACACCATCCCTGCTCCAATTCAGAAGATATTGGAGAAATTTTAAAAGGTGTTTGAAGAACCTACCAATCTACCATCATATCGCCAGCATTATCACTCTATCCCTCTCCTCCCTGATGCCAAACCACCAAATATCCATCCATACTGCTATCTTTACTTGCAAAAAATCAAAATTGAACAAGTTGCTGAATTACTCAAATCTGGGTTTGTTCAACACAGCACCAGCCCATATGCCAGTCCGGTTCTTCTTGTTAAAAAGAAAGATAATTCTTGATGGATGTGTGTTGATTATAGGAGGCTCAACCAGATTACAACCCCTGATAAATACCCAATACCAAATGTTAACGAGCTTCTTGATGAGTTATATGGTGCCACCATTTTTTCAAAGATTGACCTTCGCTCCGGTTACCACCAAATAAGAGTCAACCCAGCTGATATCCCCAAAATAGCCTTCAGAACCCATTCAGGCCACTATGAATTTGTTGTTATACCTTTCGGCCTCACCAATGCCCCTTAAACCTTCCAATCCGCAATGAATGAACTCTTCCGTCCTTATTTAAGAAAGTTCATCATCGTATTCTTCAATGATATTCTGATCTACAGCCCTTCGTTGGAACATCATTTGAAGCATCTACAACTCACACTACAACTGCTACAAGAACAACAGTATTATGCTAAAGCATCTAAATGTCTTTTTGGCCAAGAACGCGTTACTTTCTTGGGACATATAGTTTCGGCCAAGGGTGTTAAGGTGGACCAATAAAAGATTCAAGCTGTGATAAAATGACCAGCACCCCGCAATGTGAAGGAACTACGTGGTTTTTTGGGTTTGACAGGTTACTACAGACGATTTGTTAGGAATTATGGGTTGTTGGCACGACCACTCACTGACCTCACCAAGAAAAATGCCTTTCAATGGACTTTGGCAGCAGTAGAGGCATTTTCTAGACTCAAAGAAGCCCTTACTACAGTACCAGTCCTCCAACTTCCTAATTTCACTCAACCTTTTTATGGTTGAATGTGATGCTTCTTCTGAAGGGATTGGAGCAACTCTACTCCAAGATGAACATCTAATCGCATATTATAGTAAGGGCCTCTCATTCTCCAATAGATTTAAATCTACTTATGATCGCGAATTGCTTGCCTTGGTTTTATCCTGCAGAAATGGAAGCATTACCTTTTAGGACATCATTTTTTTGTGAGGACTGATCACAACAACCTCAAATATCTCCTCAGTCAACGCTTAACAACTAATGAGCAGCAGTGCCTCCTAATGAAGTTACTACCATTCGACTTCACCATCATCTACAAGGTTAGGAAGGAAAATGAAGGAGCTGATTCCTTATCTAGGCGCCCTCAACATGCTGACTCCCTAGCTCTCACGATTCCAATTTCACTTGATTTTTCTCACTGGTATGAGGCATTATTGGTTGACCTTTACACTAGGGACATAATCGACAATATTAATCAAAACCCCTTAACTCAATCTGATTTTCAAATGGTGGATCACAAGCTATACTTTAAGGAGCGCCTAGTGGTTCCCTTGAATCACCCTGTGAGTCATAAGCTACTTTTTTAAGCTCATGACACGATGGCAGCAGGTCATGGGGGATACTTAAAGACATTAAAACGATTAACATCATCCGTCTTCTGGCCACAAATGAAAAATGACGTAAAGGATTATGTTCAGAACTGCTTAGTCTGTCAATAAGCAAAATATCAAGCCCTGGCACCTGTGGGCCTCTTGCAATCACTGCCTATACCCGAAAGAATATGGGAGGACATCTCAATGAACTTCATATCTGGTTTATCGAAATCTGGAGACTATGACACAATTCTAGTAGTGGTTGATCGCCTCAGTAAGTATGTTCATTTTATCCCCATCTCTCACTCGTATACTGCAAACGTGGTTGCTGCAAATTTTTGCAAGGAAATTGTTCGCCTTCACGACATTCCTAGGTCCAGTATTTCATATAGAAGCACGGTTTTTTGAGTGCTTTTTGGCAGGAACTGTTCAGACTCAGTGGTACCAAACTCAGTATGAGCTCTTCCTATCATCCTCAAACCGACGGATAAACCGAAGTTGTCAATCGTTGCCTTGAAGCCTATTTGGGGTGCTTTGTTCTGGAGCAGTCGCATTTTTGGAGTCGTTTCCTAACATGAGCATAATTTTCTTTTAATATTGGATTTCATTCTTCTACGGGCACCACACCTTTTAAGGTAGTCTATGGCAGAGATCCTCCCACTATCTCTCCTTTTGTGCGAGGTGAAACCAGAATCGCAGAACTGGAACAACAACTTCTTGCTCGTGACGACATACTTAAACTCCTTAAGGAACACCTCTTGAAGGCCCAAACTAGAATGAAGCAACAAGTTGATACTCAGAGACGTGAACTTAGTTTTCGGTTAGTGATGATGTTTTTCTTCGTCTCCAACCATACCGACAAAAGTCCTTGGCCAGTAAAAGAAACGAAAAACTGTCTCTAAGATTTTTCAGTCCCTACATGGTTATTCGACGTGTGGGGCAAGTAGCATATGAGCTGGAACTACCCACAACTTCCAAGGTACATCCCATTTTCCACGTATCATTGTTAAGACCAGCACTTGGGCAAGCTGCATCAACCCCTCTAGCACCACTTCCTATTAATGATGACTGGGAGCTAGTACTGCAACTTGAAAAAATTCTGGCTCATAGATGGGTGCAAATAACAGGCCACTTCCACTTAGAACTACTAGTTCAATGGGCTGCTCTGTAACACCCGGTATCTAATTTACCCGATACATCGAAATAAATTAATATTGAGACAGATGTCATTAAAAATCATAGAACAGTGAACGATAATTTTTAATGACATCAAATTAATGATGTATGATATTTTTCGGTGGTCACAGGAAATTGTTCAGGCAGATGTTTACAAAACAGATCAAGGATGGCATTTTTATAAATAAGTAGACTTGGGGCATATAAAAGGAGTAAGTTGGGAATAAGACAAAATACATTGTCTTCTTCCTCTCCCTCACCACCGAAAACCTCCATGGAAGCCCTCAAAACTTTTTTTCAATCCTTGTAACAAGTTTTGGAAGGTGAACCAAGGCATTTGGGTAGCATAAAAAGGTAAGTCTCCATTCCAATGCTTAGATCTATTGATTAAAGCTTATTTTTTCTCTTCTTTTATGAAACCCATTTGAGGGAATGTATGAGTTTGATGATTTGGATGATGGATTCTTGTTCCTTGATGTCTAATGACACTTATTCTTAAAGGAATTTCGTTTTTATGGTGATTTGGGGGGTTAAACCAAAACCTAGGGTTTTGAAGGTTAAGCGGTCATGGAGACAGATTCGTAGTTCTCTTTGTTCATTTTGTTTGAGCTGTTTCCCGTGTGAATCTTATGAAACTCAAAACATAGAAGTTGTAGATCCAGATGTCTACTATCTCCCTGATTTTGTTTCACGATTTTAGGGTGAGTCTAACAAAGGTAAGAGGCCCCGAATTGACACTGGTTCAGAATACCAACGGAATTGAAACGAGAACTGAAAGTTAATTGTTTGAAGACCATAGAGTTAGAATTGGATGATGAGTTCTTCTTACGAAATGCTCAAAAATGTGTCATCTAAGTGTTGTATAAAGGAAATGTTAATTTGATAAGTATTCTGTTATATATGGCTGAAAAATGGAAGGGTGTGGCTAATGTTAGTGACACAAAAAAGAACAGAAACAGAACAGGCTTGTAAAAATCACAATACATCCAATTTATATCATTTTTAGCCATCTTTGGATATGTGATAGCCATATGAGTCTATTGAAAATGAAGTTTCGAATTGCCTTAATTGGTTGATAAATGAATAAGTTATAAGATTTTGAGTCGGGAAGGGTCCAGCTCATGACTGCATGTTAAAGCTGATTGTAAATAGGAGATTTGGATTCCCTTAATGACCGAATTAGAGCATGGCCATAAAAGAAGAAATGTGAAATTATGTGTTAACTAGTGGTCTGAAAAGTTTGAAAAATATTGGACCTATGTATAAAGAGTTTATGCCATCACGAATGGGAAATCAGAACCATTGCTATAGTTGAGGTGAGTATAATCATGCTACTATACTTGTGTAGTAATCATTTCTTTTATCTTGCGGCTTGTTGAATTGTTCTCAAATCCATATGACTTATTTGACATATGACTCCATGTAGTTGAGTCTAGCATATTGTGCGCCAGATTGACCAGATGATTTCAAATTCTTTGCATCTTCTGGTTCCCTTATTGTGTTGCACCTATTGAAATACGATTCTTTGATAAATCACGTTTTCTTGTTAACCATGATTGGTGAGTTCACAGAATACCCAGCTGATAGGGTAAATTATCAGACTATGTGCACATAGATAACCCGCCGGTGATTGGTTAGATCTGGGTCCTACCTGGAGAGGGCAGGCCTCGAGGCAAGGTTAGTCCAACCTTATCTAGAATCAGAAAATGGGAGATATGTCGTACTAACATGCCTCTGTTTCTTCCTAAAAAATTCAGAATTTGGAAAGAATCAAAACTTAGAAATGAGAAAGCTCAGAATTAGGAATCCTATAGAAACCATAATTTAGAAAGAACCCAAAAAAGAAAAGAACCCAAAACCCAGATTCATGTTTTATTTGAACAATTCATATTGAGCTTTATCATTGATATTCATGTGATTGCCGCATTTGATATTACTACATGTTCATTATATTTGTAGCATCACACTCCCGCAAGACCCGAACCCGATATCGATGGTGATATCCAACCCTTGCCTCATGAGGGTGGTATGTTAGAGCAGTCAATGCAGTTCAAAAACTTGATAATGCATTTTCATTTTTGAAAATAATTGGATGCGCAGATATCATTAAATAATTTGAGCCCGCTTAATACGAAATCATTTTCGATCATAAAACAATTCCAATCATAAATCAATTTATACACACAATATCCATAGTCAAATTGGGCCCAAAACAATATCGGTACTATTATGCGGAATTTGCAGAGTTATAAATTTACACATAATTCAAATGACATTAATGCAGATGTGAAATTGATCCCGACTTCAAACTCTGATTTGCTTGCAGTAATCATACTCTCATTTCTCTAACGGGGTACTCTTCAAATCCTGAAAAATAATTACAATGTTGGGTGAGTTTGCGAACTCAGTGAGAAACCATCATCGATGGTTCACTCAACTCATGCATATTCACACAATTCACAGAGTATCACTTATAGCACACAGTAACATATTCAGAATCATCACATGCATTATCGTTTCACAATATAAGGCATTCACCTTTCACACAATTCATATTCAATCATTTGTATATGCGATGCACATGTAACACTTTTCATTTTCATTACGTTGTTGTGATGTGCGCTGAATCGTCCCGAAGAATGGGTACATTGCGTTGAGCTGTGGTTACGAAATCGTTGGGCTGAATGCCTACGATACGGTGAGCCCGTGGCTCTGATAAACGTTGGGCTCGAGGCCCTGTTGCGTTGAGCTTAAAGCTCTGATATACGTTGGCTGCTCCAGTCACATCTGTAATTATCTGATCATACCTTTGTTAGAGTAGTGCTCTAAAGGCAATCACCTTTAGCGCATTTTGTACAAAATTGTGTACATACTTTATGAATAAATAAAGAAAGGCATATTTTTTCATTATTGATGAATGGATATTGATCTATAAGCAAATTAATGAAGTCCATGGTATATGACATAGCATGAAGGAAATTGTAATGTGATCATACTACTGAGATTCCTATCATGTGCAATTATGTCAGCATCTAAATTATCCCTAGTCATAGGATTACTGAAACTAGACATCGATAATCCGGAAAGACTAGCACATCTCAAGCTCCTTGATTTGACCAAGCAGTGGATCTCAGAAACTGTAAATATGAGATATTTAGGGTTGAGATGTGGATGCTTACTAGAGGTAGTAAGTACATTGGATGACTGCTATGAGATCATCACATGGATGTCCTATTCTAATCGGTGATAATCTCATCATAAGAATGGTGCAAGTATCCTTAGACTTGAGGTACTCAAGGATATCTTGAATCTTGATTACGTGCTTTGACTCCATTCCTTGTTGCCTTACAGAGGTCGCTCGTAGGGTGGTGCTTGGGTACAGTTTGAGGTATTCGAAGGTAATTGAGTAGCCAATAAAGGATTCACCACTTCTGTGATAGCAGAAGATGATACCCATGGCCTCTTGTCATGGTCATTACTTGGAAATCTCTAATCAGAGCACATATGTCATGAAGAGTGTCTTCATTGACATATTAAGTAATAAGTCACAGGACAAGAACTGAAATCACTTGGACTAGATTTGACGTAGTCAGTCTAGTAAGAGTTGACACTTTGCCCATACCCATAACCAAGTGGGTATAGCATGGTGAAAGGACGAATTGCACGGTAATTGTCTATGGAAAGGTTCGTGATATGGTTCATGATGAATATATGTTCATTCGTCAAACCAATTACTTTTCGGTCAATTGGGGGTCATGATGTGTTGCTAGATACCGCTCATGACTTGCACAGATTAAGTGTTGATCTAAGTAGCCAACATAACCGGGAACCTAATGGGTCACACGCATAAGAGTGACTCGGAGAATTCGTAAAATAGTTTTGGACAGAGTTCCAATGTATGGAGAGCAATCGGATTAAATGGATCCCGATGAGATCGAGATATGTCCCGATGAGATCGCGACATCGACATTGCTGAGACAGGTCTCCGGTGATTTTTCCCTACCGGGACTCGGTAGGAACGACCCAAGTGTGACTGGACCACCTCAGCATTAATATACATATATATATGTTATTAATTAATTAACGAATTAATATATATATATATATATATGTGTGTGTTTTACGTGGAAAGGAGGAAGCTTCTCTTTTTTTGCTTTGTCATCAATTACATTAAATAACAAAAGACAAAATAGCAAAGAAGAGGAAGAGGATTGATGGTCGTGGGTTTAAAAGAGAAGAAGAAAGGATTTTGTGAAAATCCAAAAGAAATTGTTTTCTCTCATCAACGATCTTCCTCTCCTCTTCAAGCTTCTTCATATTCTTCTCCATCGTTTCTCAAGCTCTCCAAGGACAAAGGTAAGAGCTAGCACTCTTTAATTTGTTCTAGCTATTCCCGGGTCAAAGGGTTTGTCCCGGTTAGGTTCTCCGATCTCTGCGTGGATACCGTTAGAGACGGTCTCCTTTGGTCGTTTTGGTTTGACTTTGTTATATAGTCACATGGATCCTGGCTTTCGGGAAGGTCCCGGAATAAAAATTTTATTTTCCGCACCGTGGGCATGTGATGCTCACACCGAGATTTTCCTACAACCTTTATGCATGAATGCATATGCTCCAATTTCCATTTACCGTCATTTACATTTCAATGCCATTTCCCATTCCTTCGGACCTTCGGTTCGATATTTTAGTCATATGCGTTTACAATTTATTTCATTAATGCATTCATAATCATTTACACACAATAGCACTTCAATAACAAATTCCCAATATTTCGGACACCCATGGTCCGAAATCAATCAAAATCAAGCACACATATCTACCCATTATCTCCACATGGCATCAATGCATAATATTAAACACACATAGATTGAGGAACCAACTAGGTTACTCACCTGTACTTCCGAGCTACAGCCTGGAAGTCCCAGTAGTATCCGTGGAATTGTTCCATTGGTGCCTCTAAAACAATCAAATAATTACCCAATTACTAATGCACAGTCAAAAATAATTAGATGATGCACATGCCTTAAATAAAATATGTACGATGCCTATTCATGACTTTCCCGGTGCTATTTCCCAATTTCTACTTTCTTTTGTCAAATTATAACTTTCCACTAAATTGATCAATAAAGACTCATTTCAATTCAATAACATATTACGGAACTCCCAAATTTCAATTCTAATATCCAGTCAATTGATCACGTCATATCCACTAAGATATTATCTCAAAATTAATATCTCTATTCTCTAGATCAAATTCACCTTTTATGCTCAGTTTCTAAACTCTCGATAGCATTTTCTTAAATTCAGAGATCTCACAAATATACCCCAATAAAAGAAACAACCTTTAGATTGTAATTGCAATCTTAACCCAACTCTCAATCAATATTTAAGGTCCCACTCATTTGATTTCAAACTTTCTTTCTTTACCTCTATTGTAGACCTCTTCCTTTAGTTCATAACGAATCAAACATCATCTCAATCGGAGGTTTGCACCATTAGCTATACCTCAAAAACCAATTTAAATCAGTTTAGAAAAAGGTCCCTCGCCGCGGTGAACGTTTTCCTTGGGGCTCGCCGCAACGCACGGGAGAGGACTTGACGCGGCGTGGAAAACTCGAGTTTGCCGCGACGTCGAAAGGAGCTCGCCGCGGCGTGAAACATTTTGAGCTCGCCGCGACGTCTTCCATCTTGCTCGCCGTGACGAATTAAATGTTGATTCGTCGCGGCGAAGCTTCACAAGACGTCATGACGTCATGAAGTCGCAGTCGCCTTCTCGATCAGTTTTCGCCATTTCTCTCTCTAAATTAAGTAATAACTTAACTAAAACTATCCCAATCTTTCACAATTAAACCCACGCATGCATCAAACTAACAAATCAGCAACATTAAACCCATTAATTTACCAATTAAGCATAAATCCTCAAATCTTCTGAAAATCCTCTAAACCTTTAACACCAACGGTTTCCTCCCAAAACCACTCCAACGATTATCTTCCTTAGGATTTAGGCTTGGCTTTACACAAGGAGAAGGAGCTATAAAGCAACAAGCCAAAGATCAAGCACGGTGAAGAAACGGAGATTCGATCGAAGGAGAGGAAAATTTGCCCTAGGGAGGAAGGCTTTTCTTTCTTCTTCTCTTATAACCTTAGGTATTTAAAGGTTAATCACCTAAGTCTCTTATCTCTTTCCTCGCAAAACGTTTAAATCTCTTTCTCTTTTCAATTCATTTCCAGTCCAATTTGTTTTCAAATTTCAATGGCTCGACATATTAAATTCTAATATCATATATCAAAATTTTTTCATTGTCAATTACCAATTATTATAGCGCTATGCAGTCAATCAGTCCATCACTCGCAAAATTTTCGGTCAGGACTTTTTCTCCTGAATTTTCCAGAAAATTTTCGAAGAGTCACTCTCAACTGGCAATTACTCTAAACATTTCCTATTCAAAATTTCAAACCCAATTCTTCCAAAATTCCCAATAAATCATAATCAAATCAAATTATCTCACAAATCACAATTCATATCATATTCAAAATCAAATGCCGGAAAAATGTCGTGAATGCATGTACATATATGTGCATGTGCAAAAGACTCATTCCTCTAAAATTAGAGGCCAAATGAATGCTCAGACAATAATATGCGGTAAAATCCTAGCTCGTCTCAATTTACCAATATAATCTTCCCATCGGTGACGGGATGTTACAATTCTCCCCTCCTAAGAAAAATTTCGTCCTCGACATTTCACATATGATTGATCAGAAAGACAGGGAAAAAATTATTTTGTTCATTTCCATTCTGTTTTTCCACTTATTTCACTATCTGTCCAATTCTACCAATTAACTGCAATTAATACGATCAATCACCTCTTTGACATTGTCTTAACTATTTCCTTAAGATTCCTCACAATTTTTCACTTTTGATATCAATAACACATATGTCGGATCATAACAATATTTCCTAATCCTGTCCAAGTAACACTTTGAGGATCCGAATCATCCTTTACTGAATTACCAATTCTTAGTTCTATTTACACCACAGTCACATAGAGGCCACTTTACAATGAATTTAATTTCTCCAATTATACATTTATCTCTATCTATGTGCATCATGGCTGTGTTAATACTGTTCAGAGCATTTCATTTATCGCTTACAAAAAGACATCTCTTCACCGTTAAAACACTAATCTCATAAGATTCTCATAACCTCGATAACAATCAACTCGACTCATTGTCACTCATTTGGATTTCCTTAACCCCTATTATAGATTCATTTCACTATTAACATAATACACTGTTCGAATGGTGTCACCAAGAAACAATTGCTATACTCACAATCAATCTAGATTATACATCAATCTCATGTCCCTATGAATTCCAAACATATCAGTTTTACATTTACCTCCAACAGTCAAGGCTGTTGGTTATTCACACATATAATCATTCGACTGTTCATGCTAAACCATCAATTACTCTTTCGATGTACTCTTACTAAAACATCAGGCTCTGATTGTTCCTCGCAATTTCTCTAACAGTCTCTTTAATGGGTAATACCCAAATTTCTTAATCGAACTATACATATCACTATCCTCAACAATTGGAGTCAGTTTTAATTCCTCAATAAGGTTCACAATTTCTAAATCCTCAATTCGGGTTTTGTCAATCCTTCTTGATGCACACCTACTTTGGAATTCCAATAGCTAATAATACTTTCTTTTTGCCCCTTGCTAGCTCGACTATTAACACTCAACAATAATACACTAGATTTAATAACCTTATCGCCCAAATTTTTTTCTATTAAATTCCTGTTCAATCCATTTATTACATCACTATCTTCACTTTGTGACTACTCATTCGCTTAATCCTTTTTCAAATCATTCAAATTCCTGAAATATCTCGATCATTATTGATTTGCATATCCATGGATATATCCATAAACGTTTCTGTACAATTAATTTCTCCAAGCATTTAAAGCAATATACAGTACAACAAATTTCAAATCATTAATCACAATACAACCCACGACGTTATATATGTCCTAAAGTACATAAAATCATTTTGCACAATTTCAATAAATTACATCATAACCTTTACTGGGACACTTCAGTATATAGTGCAAAATCTCCAAATGTCTCTTTTACAATCATCAGTCATACTATTCACACGTTTTTTCTCAAACATTTTCGTCGTAATTTCGCATTTTATCAACACCTCTATCATCATTAAATCTCCCAATGTGCCATATTCGTATACTAATTCATCCACTATTTATTTGGTAAACTAAGCTTCATTCTTATGAAACTTGCAGGATAAACAATTTCCTCAACTGTGCCAATTTATCTACTTCATTTTTCAAATGCATTCAATTGATCATCTATGCTTATAATCATTATCCACTCTAAACACAATTGAGACGTTTTACTCTTCAGTAGTATAATAAACTCCTTATACCCATGATCAATTTGTATAGTTCTCTAAATATCGATTGTCTCCAATGAGGAACAATTTTCTTATAACTTTCTCAGTTTCATCATAATATATTCTGACACATGTTCCTTTATCCTAGTTCTCCACATAATCCAATTTTTTGCCATCATTACAAACTGGGTTGATAACACATTCATCATATCAATTTTGTACTTTCAGAACATAATTACACCAAATATACACGAACCTATATTCTTCTCATATTCGCAATTAATATTTCCTTAATGTTCAGTAATTCTCTTGCATAATCGGGTTCATCTCATCAACATAATGTACACTTTTCCAGTAGCATATTTCATCTCTTACACTTGAGTCTCCGCTACGATTAGGACTCCAGAATTGACTTTCACTTCATTTCAAATTTATCTCTTCAATAATTACTCTCAAATCAAATTATCAGATCAACTAAACCTTATCAATCATTAATACTGTTCACAAAACTTTATCAATCAACTATTTTTTTCATCACTATATATCAGTCATTCTTAATACCTCGAGAAGATCAATTTCAACTACACATAATATCCCAATAAAAGCAGTTCATGCCATGCCTTACAAGATCAGAATATCCTTTATAATGAGGCTCTGTAGGGCATTCAAACAATTTCATTTACTTTAATATCTTGGTATGCATCGTTATAATCATCACATCTTATCTGAAAATATATTCACATCACTTTACCCATTAGTAGCCTATACTACTAGGAACACTTTAATCCTATTTAATTCTAGATAACCTTTCTCTTTTTGATACCAGCTCTCGATCATGGGGACTTTGCTATACTCATGTCCCTCTTTTATTCCCTCAAGCTCATTACCTATGCTAATATCATTAACAGTTTCACTGCTTTCCCAATTGATCATCATGAGCACTTTCACTTCTTATTATAACTCATATTGGATTCTTATAGTAATATATAAGAATAGGACTAACAAATATCCACTAACTCATTAATTGTTTCCCATAATCAGGTATGCATTTACTTAGGCAAATCAACTAAACCCGAACAACTTTTTCACTTATCAACATCATTGTCTTACTTTTCAATCTTTTCATTATTGCATCATACCCATGTATTTTCACACTCAAATCAATATCATAGATATACAATCACTCTTGATTTCCCACTAACATAATTGATTCACAGTCATAAATTATTATTCATAACTCTCGTCGCAGTAATCAATCCCAATTGTAACCTCTCTATATCATAGAACACTTTATTTTCATCCACTTTATACACTTGAACTCTTGCCATTTCTATCATATTTCTATTTTCTCTATTAATCCACAACCATAACTTCATTTCCATCCCACATTTAAGGATATACCTCAATGTAACACTTATATCCACTAATACCAATACACTTAATCTTCTTTTGTCTAATCGAACCACACACCTTTTTCTCATTTCACGACATCCACGACTTCCTTTTATTACATTCTAACACATTATCATTTTCCCTCTATTCTAACCGTTTAAACGACTGAGACATACTCATGCATGTGACTCATATACTAGACTGGGGTTCAGTTGTCACTGTCTGCCGTGACATGACTTAAATGCATGTGACTTAACACATTTTTTAGAATGCCCATGTAAGATTGTACTTCTGGGTTCTGATACCACAAATGTAGCATCCCACTCCCGCAAGACCCGAACCCGATATCGATGGTGATATCCGAACCCGTGCCTCATGAGGGTGGTATGCTAGAGCAGCCAATGTAGTTCAAAAACTCGATAATGCATTTTCATTTTTTAAAATAATTGGGTGCGCAGATATCAGTAAATAATTTGAGCTCGCTTAATACGAAATCATTTTCGATCATAAAACAATTCCAGTCATAAATCAATTTATACACACAATATCCATAGTCAAATTGGGCCCAAAACAATATTGGTACTACTATGCGGAAGTTGAAGAGTTATAAATTTACACATAATTCAAATGACATTAATGCAGATGTGAAACTGATCCCGACTTCAAACTCTGATTTGCTTGCATAATCATACTCCAATTTCTCTAACGAGGTACTCTTCAAATCCTGAAAAATAATTGCAATGTTGGGTGAGTTTGCGAACTCAGTGAGAAACCATCATCGATGGTTCACTCAACTCATGCATATTCACACAATTCACAGAGTATCACTTATAGCACACAGTAACATATTCAGAATCATCACATGCATTATCGTTTCACAATATAAGGCATCCACCTTTCACACAATTCATATTCAATCATTTGTATATGCGATGCACATGTGAGACTTTTCATTTTCATTACGTTGTTGTGACTATGCGCCTGAACTGTCCTAGTGACGGGCACATTGCGTTGAGCCTGTGGCTCTGAATACGTTGGGCCTGAATGCCCTGATAAAGTGAGCTCGTGGCTCTGATAAACGTTAGGCTCGAGGCCCTGTTGCGTTGAGCTTAAAGTTCTGATATACGTTGGCTGCTCCGGTCACAACTGTCATTATTTGATCATACCTTTATGCATGAATGCATATGCTTCAATTTCCATTTACCGTCATTTACATTTCAATGCCATTTCCCATTCCTTCGGACCTTCGGTCCGGTATTTCAGTCATATGCATTTACAATTTATTTCATTAATGCATTCATAATCATTTACACACAATAGCACTTCAATAACAAATTCTCAATATTTCGGACACCCATGGTCCGAAATCAATCAAAATTAAGCACACATATCCACCCATTATCTCCACATGGCATCAATGCATAATATTAAACACACATAGATTGAGGAACCAACTAGGTTACTCTTTGCATTTCGAGCTATAGCACGAAAGTCCCAAAGAGATCCGTGGAATTGTTCCATTGGTGCCTCTAAAACAATCAAATAATTACCCAATTACTAATGCACAGTCAAAAATAATTCGATGATGCATATGCCTTAAATAAAAGATGTACGATGCCTATTCATGACTTTTCCGGTGCTATTTCCCAATTTTCACTTTCTTTTTTCAAATGCTAACTTTCCACTCAATTGATCAATAAAGACTCATTTCAATTCAATAACATATTACGGAACTCCCAAATTTCAATTCTAATATCCAGTCAATTGATCACGTCATATCCACTAAGATATTACCTCAAAATTAATATCACTATTCTCTTGATCAAATTCACCTTTTACGCCGTTTCTAAACTCTCGATAGCATTTTCTTAAATCATCTCAAATATCAATTAAAGAAACAACCTTTAGATTGTAATAACAATCTTAACCCAACTCTCAATCAATATTTAAGGTCCCACTCATTTGATTTCAAACCAATTTAACCTCTTCCTCTAGTTTAGAATCAAACATCATCTCAATCGAAGGTCTACACCATTAGCTATGCCTAAAAAACCAATTTAAATTGGTTTAGAAAAAGGTCCCTCGCCGCGGTGAACGTTTTCCTTGGGGCTCGCCGCGACACACGGGAGAGGACTCGACGCGGCATGGAAAACTCGAGCTCGCCGCGACGTCGAAAGGAGCTCGCCGAGGCGTGAAACGTTTTGAGCTCTCCGCGACGTCTTCCATCTCGCTCGCCGTGACGAATTAAATGTTGATTCGTCATGGCGAGGTTTCAAGACGTCGCGACGCTTGAAGTCGCAGTCATCTTCTCCGATCAATTTTTCGTCATTTCTCTCTCTAAATTAAGTAATAACTTAATTAAAACTACCCCAATCTTTCACAATTAAACCCACGCATGCATCAAACTAACAAATCAACAACATTAAACCCATTAACTTACCAATTAAGCATAAATCCTCAAATCTTCTGAAAATCCTCTAAACCTTTAACACCAACGGTTTCCTCCCAAAACCACTCCAACGATCATCTTCCTTAGGATTTAGGCTTGGCTTTACACAAGGAGAAGGAGCTATAAAGCAACAAGCCAAAGATCAAGCACGGTGAAGAAATGGAGATTCGATCGAAGGAGAGGAAAATTTGCCCTAGGGAGGAAGGCTTTTCTTTCTTCTTCTCTTATAACCTTAGGTATTTAAAGGTTAATCACCTAAGTCTCTTATCTCTTTCCTCGCAAAACGTTTAAATCTCTTTCTCTTTTCAATTCATTTCCAGTCCAATTTGTCTCCAAATTTCAATGACTCGACATATTAAATTCTAATATCATATATCAAAATTTTTTCATTGCCAATTACTAATTATTATAGCGCTATGCAGTCAATCAGTCCATCACTCGCAAAATTTCCGGTCCGAACTTTTTCTCCCGAATTTTCCAGAAAATTTTCGAAGAGTCACTCTCAAATGGCAATTACTCTAAACATTTCCTATTCAAAATTTCAAACCCAATTCTTCCAAAATTCTCAATAAATCATAATCAAATCAAATTATCTCACAATTCACAATTTATATCATATTCAAAATCAAATGTCGGGAAAATGTTGTGAATGCATGTACATATATGTGCATGCAAAAGACTCATTCCTCTAAAATTAGAGGCCAAATGAATGCTCAGTCAATAATATGCGGTAAAATCCTAGCTCGTCTCAATTTACCAATATAACCTTCCCATCGATGACGGGATGTTACAATATTGATCATGTATTGATGCTCAGAATGCCTCAGACCATTCTTGTGAAGCTAGCCTTGTGTTACCTAGCCTCACAAGCATGGTAGTATGTTTATATCTCACTGAATCGTGTTGTAGACTCACACCTCACTATCACCATTTCAGGAGAGTAGCAGATCGGACAAGAGAGAAATCCAAGTCTTTTGAGACTCGCTTGGATAAGCAGACAAGTAATGTTTTTGACATGATGTTTAGTGCAGATGCTTTTAGCTGCTCCATGGTTTGTCATAATCATATGTACATAAAACATGTATGGATATGTTATGTTATTGAGAATGATGTCGATGGATGATATAAGCTGTGTTAGAGTAGTACCCTAAAGGCAATCGTCTTTAGCGCATTTTATACAAATTTGTGTACAGTCTTTATAAATAAATAAAGAAAGGCATATTTCATTAATTTGTTGTTCATTATTTATGAACTGATATAGATCTGTAATCAAATTAATGAAGTCCATGATATATGACATAGCATGAAGGAAATTATGATGTGATCACACTACTGAGATTCCTATCATGTGCAATTATGTCATTATCTAAATTATCCCTAGTCATAGAATTACTGAGACTGGACATCGATAATCCGAAAAGACTAGCACATCTCATGCTCCTTGATTTGATCAAGCAAGGATCTCGTAAACCGTAAATATGAGATATTTAGGGTTGAGATGTGGATGCTTACTAGAGGTAGTAAGTACATTGGATGACCGCCATGAGATCATCACATGGATGTCATATTCTAATGTCGATGATAATCTCATCATAGCAATGATGCAAGTATCCTTAGACTTGAGGTGCTCAAGGATATCTTGGGACCGATTACGTGCTTTGACTCCATTCCTTGTTGTCTTCTGAGGTCGCTCATAGGGTGGTGCTTGGAGTACAGTTTGAGGTATTCAAGGTAATTGAGTAGCCAATAGAGGATTCACCACTTCGTGATAGCGAAGATGATACCCATGGCCTCTTGTCGTGGTCATTACTTAGAAATCTCCGTCGGAGTATGTATGTCGTGAAGAGTGTCTTCAATGATATATAAAGTAATGAGTCCCATGACAAGAACTGAAATCACTGACTAGATTTGACGTAGTCGATCTAGTGAGAGTTGACACATTGCCCATACTCATAACCAAGTGGGGTATAGGATGGTGAAAGGACTAATTGCACGGTAATTATCTATGGAAGGGTTCATGATATGGTCCATGATGAATATATATTCATTCGTCAAACCAATTACCTTCCGGTGAATTGGGGTCATGATGTGTTGCTAGATACCGCTCATGACTTGCTTAGATTAAGTGTTAATCTAAGTGGCCAACATAACCGGAACCTAATGGGTCACACGATAAGAGTGTCTCGGAGAACTCGTAAAATAGTTTTGGATGAGTTCCAATATATGGAGAGCAACAATTAATTGGATCCCGATGAGATCGAGATATGTCCCCGAGATCGCGACATCGATATTCTTGAAAAAAGGTTTCGGGGTTTTTCCCATAAGGGACTAGATAGGCCGGTAGAACCGATCCCAATGTGACTGGACCACTTCAGTAATATATATACATATATATATATATGATTAATTAATTAAATAATATATATATATATATATATATGTTATGTACGTGGAAGATGGAGAAGGAGGCCTTATCATCATTTTAACTTTATATATATATATATATATAAGGCTATACGTGGATGGTCCACCTTCTTTAGCATTTAATGAGTCTTTTAAAAGTAAAAGACACATGGCTTATGTATAAGATGATGAGAATGATCGTTGGAATAAAAAGAGAGGTGAATTGAAAAAGGTTTTCAAGCTTTCTTTCATAAGAAACCAACGAGCTCTTCTTCTCCAAGCTATTTCTCCATCTTTGATCCAAGCTCTCCATAGAACAAAGGTAAGATCTAGTAGTCTTTAATTTATTCTAGCTATTCCCGGGTCAAAGGGTTTGTCTCGGTTAGGTTCTTCGATCTCTGCGTGGATACCGTTAGAGACGGTCTCCTTTGGTCGTTCGGTTTGAATTTGTAATATATACACTTGGATCCTGGCTTTCGGGAAGGTCCCGGAATAAAAATTTTTGTTTTCCGCACCGTAGGCATGTGATGCTCACACCGGGATTTTCCTACAGTGGTATCAGAGCCACTTGTGTCGTATATAACAACGAAACCATGACTAGGTCGGAGTTGCTATAGCTTGTGATGATGATGCATGTTGTATGTGTTGAATTTCGAATTCAGTATGAGATATAGTTTTCAAAATTTTCTTGCCCAGATATGTTCACAAGATGTTGTTGCATATGTCTGTGGAAGCCCGGAATTTATCAATGTGATTTGATATGGTTTTGCTAATTTATTCCCTAATGTGCTGGGTGCTGTCTTTGTGCACATTCACTGAACAGGCATGCCTATAAATTCGAGAATAAATTGTAGACAAATGTTTTTTCGGAATTTATTTCACCTACATGTCCCTAAGATGTTTATGAATATCTATGTGGATGGAAAAATGTTTTCGAGGTGATTTACTATTTATTTGAGAATTTATTGTGTGCTGCTGGGAATAGCTGTGTTAAGGAACACAGATTTTGCATTGGCTTTGTTGCTGAGGTTGAATGAGTTTTTGATGGAAATAAATCCTGAACAAAATCATGGAGCATTTTGGGAAAATGTAGTGACCTCTGTAATTTTCTCAGAATTTATTGAAATTTTTTCAATAGGTTTTTCAAGCAAAACATAGAACTTGGCAGTTTTGAGAAAATTGCTGGAGTTGTTTTGTTTGAACTAAGAAATTGTGTAGATTTCAGTTCCAATGCCTTGGATCATTTTTAATGTGATTAAAAATGTGTTACATTGATTTTATATGCTTGCCTAAATGAATTTTTTTGAAATTAGGTTTTCAAATAATTTTCGGATGTCAAATGTGTCTCATTAGCGTCTCGTTAGTATATTCCCTTATCTTGATTGTTTTGGCCGTCACAAATTTTGTGACATGTGCCGAAGTAGTCTTGATAAAGTGTAGACTACCTAGAGATACTTAGGTTGATAATTTGATATTCTCGAATTATTTGGAAATCCAAGTGAATAACAATATATTCACCGATTTCAAATTCTTCATATATAGTTTGACTATATATGGTAAGCAACAATGAAAGTGTTTCATTGGTACATCAAGGTAAAGTGTATTAGACTTGGTATTGTGAATTTGAACTATACGAATTGAGAAATTAGCCAATTAAGATAGCAATTCCAACTGCACAAGTCGACTTATACGTTCATAACTCGACTTGTTTGTTGCACTGTAGACACATAAGTCGACTTGCACAATGGTACAAGTCGACTTGTTCGTGTACAGCTGCATAAGTCGACTTGTTATTGTACAGCTGCATAAGTCGACTTACACATGCATAAGTCGACTTATTAGAGAGCATAAGTCGACTTATACATATACAAGTCGACTTATAACATGCAAAGGAGGGATGATGGATGATTTTAGGTATAAACTCAATGTGATTGATCATATGCCCTAAATCATTCCATATAGTCATAGTGACTATAATCCTACTACTTGAGAAGAAGAAGATGAGACCGAAAACCCTCAAATCATATGAAAACTAACGCCATCCATTAATATGAGGAGAACCGAGTTCTTATAGAGTTGGGTTGTTGGGTAAACCCAAGCTCGCTTCTATACTGGATATGTTCGAACCATGAAAATAAGATTTTTAGATTAATGGGTCGGTTTTCACTAGAAGCGTTGATTTGTTGAGTAAACTCAAGGTCAACGTGGACAGAGGCGAAATTGGGTAGTGTACATCAGATGTACACGAATCAAGAGTTGATAACCCAATGTGTGTGCATACATCAAAAGTTGATAGCGTAGTCGATAGTTGCACCTAAGATGGAAATTGTATGATTGATACCTGCCGATTGAACTAAGGTGACTTGTTGGGCAAACCCAAGGTCATTTTAGGAATGTCAAATTTCTATCTATGATGCAATTGGTATGACCGATACCTACCGATTGAACTAAGGTGACTTGTTGGGTAAACCCAAGGTTATCCTTAGCAATGTCGGATATCGTCCCACTAGGACATTTTGTCATAATGTTTCTTGGATTCATATTGAGGGTTATGGATTCTTTGAAACTAGTGGGAGCCATATGCATGTCATTCAAGTCCTTATGATCATGCATGTAATTCTATTCTAACATTCTTTCTCTCTTTCCCTATAGGTTATTGAAGATGACTTCAAGTGTGAACTTGCGCTCGCTGATGGAATCCAACAAGTTAACTGGACCAAATTTTCTAGATTGGCTGAGAAATCTGAGAATTGTTCTCAGGTCTGAGGAACTGGGCTATGTCCTAGATGTTTCACTTCCTGATCCACCTGCTGTCGATGCTTCTAATGAGGATCAGAAAGCTTATCGTAAGCATCTCAAAGGAAGTACAGCCAAGAAGAAAACCAAAGAGATCGCATCAAAAGGAACTTGCTTCCATTGTGACAAGAGCGCTTTGGAAGAGGAACCGTAAAGTCTATCTGGAGGGTCGAAGCGAAAAAGGCATCAAATGCCTCGACTTCTTCGTGTATGTTTGTCATTGAGGTTAATCTGTTTCGATCATAACATATGGGTATTAGATACGGTTGTGGCTCACACATATGCAATGATATCGCAGGCCTCGGGGACGATGAGATAGCTCATGAAGGGAGAGGTAGACTGCGTGTGGGAAATGGAGCAAGAGTTCTTTGCATTAGCCGTAGGCACTTACTTTTGTCACTCCCGGTGGGCTTGTAATTAAATTGGATGATTGTTATTTTGTACTGTATTAACAAAGAACATATTATCTGTTTCTTGTTTAAATAGAGCTAGTTTCCATTTGACTTTTAGTAACAATGGTTGTTCTATTAGTTTGAATGGAATGCTTTATGGTACTGGTACTTTATGCAATGGAATTTACATATTAGATATGTCACATCCAATTATGAATGTCAATGACACGAAAAGACATAAACGAGATAATTTAAAATCAACTTACTTATGGCATTGTCCGCTTGGCCATATACATGAGAGACGCATAGCTAAGCTCCATAAGAGTGGTAGTTTAGGGTCATTTGATTATGAATCATATGACACATGCGAATCTTGTTTATTAGGCAAGATGACTAAGTTACCCTTTAAGGAAAGGGTGAACGAAAGCGATCGGAGTATTAGACCTAATACATTCGGATGTATGTGGTCCGATGTCCATTCATGCTAGAAGTGGTTATCTTTACTTCATTACCTTTATCGATGACTATTCTCGATATGGGTACTTGTATCGATGAGATACAAATCAAGCATTTGAAAAGTTCAAACAATTGAAATGAAGTAGAAAACCAACTTGGGAAAAGTATCAAGACATTACGATCGATCGTGGTGGGGAATACTTAGACCAAGAGTTTTGGATTATCTCGAGATAATGAGATTTTATCTCAATGGACTCCTCCTTACACACCACAAAGATAATGGTGTGGCGAAAGGAGAAATCGAATCTTGTTAGACATGGTACGATCAATGATGGGCTTTACAAAGTTACCAAAATCCTTTTGGGGTATGCAATCGAGACATTTGTTTACTTGTTAAGCGAGTTCCATCAAAAACAGTTGATGTTACTCCATATGAGATGTGGACTAACAAAGACCCTATCTTACTCATTTGAAAGTTTGGGGCTGTCACCTTATGTGAAGCGGACACGGTCGGATAAACTTGATGCAAAGTCTCGACAAGTGTTTGTTCGTAGAATATCCTAAAGAAACAATGGGATATCAATTCTACTCTACGAGGAACAAAAGGTGTTTGTTTCAAAGCATACCTTGTTTTTAGAGAAAGAGTTTCTTTACAAGAAGGCGGTGGGAGCAAAATTGAACTTGAAGAAGTTCAAGATGCGCAACAGACATAAATCAATCTGCTGAACTTGAAATCGTAACTCATACGGATGAAGTAACAGTCAACCTTCTACAACACACGAAGTTCAGAGGTCACGTAGAATACGCTGCTGTTCGAGAGATATAGATTTCTCGTGAATGAACAGGATGACGTATTGCTCATAGAAGATGATGAGCCTACTACCTATGAAGAGGTTCTGAAGAGTTCAGAGTCTCATAAATGGCTTCATGCCATGCAGGTCGAAATGGATTCCATGTATGAAAACCAAGTATGGACTTTGGTTGATGCACCCGAAGGAATAAAACCCATAGGGTGCAAATGGGTTTTCAAAAAGAAAACCGACATGGATGGTAATGTAATTACCTATAAAGCAAGGCTTGTGACTAAAGGTTTTCGTCAAAGACAAGGAGTTGACTACTGACGAGACCTTGACCCGAAGAGCAATGCTTAAATCCATTAGAATACTCCTAGCCATTGCCACTCATTATGATTATGAGATATGGCAAATGGATGTGAAGACAACTTTCATAAATGGAAATCTAGCTGAGGATGTGTATATGACACAATCTGAGGGCTTCACCTCCTATGATGGCGAAAATGTATGCAAGCTTCAGAAATCCATCTATGGATTGAAGCAAGTATCCAGGAGTTGGAATATCCGTTTTGATGAGGTAATCAAAGAGTTTGGTTTCTCACAAAATCCGGATGAATACTGTGTGTATAAGAAGGTTAATGGGACTGCAAACGTATTTCTTGTGCTATATGTGGATGACATATTATTACTAAAAAACGATGTCTCTATGCTGCAAGCAGTCAAGATTTAGTTATCCAAACAATTTGCCATGAAAGACCTTGGTGAAGCAACTTATATCCTTGGGATAAGGATCTATAGAGATAGATCAAAAAGGTTGCTTGATCTTTCACAATCAACGACATAGACAAGATGCTAAAGAGGTTTAGCATGGAGCAATCCAAGAGAGGGTACCTTCCGTGACTCATGGGATAACACTCTCAAATCTATGTGTCCTAAAACACAAGATGAGAGGATGCGCATGAATATGATCCCGTATGCATCAGCGGTAGGATCTATCATGTATGCTATGCTATCACGAGACCGAAGTATCATATGCTCTAAGTGTTACGAGAAGATACCAATCGGATCTGGTGAGGATCATCGGGTGGTGTCAAGAATATCCTTAAGTACTACGAAGAACTAAGGATGTTTCTTGATATATGGGATGGAGATCTCCAAGTGGCGGGTATCTGAGATGCCGTTTTCAATCGATAAGGATGATTCCAAATCTCAATCAAAGTTATGTATTCACATCGAATCTAGGCGGTCGGTTGGAAGAGTTCCAAACAAGAGACGATTGCCGATTCAACAACCGAGGCAGAGTACATTGCCGCTTCGAAAAGAAAGGAAGCAGATTGGATCGAAGTTCATTATCGAACTTGGTGTGGTTCCTAGCAGATGATGGGCCCATACAGATTGTATTGTGACAACAATGGGGCTATTCTTGCAGCGAAAGAACCAAGGTCTCATCAACGATCCAAACACGTACTCGTAGATATCATTTGATAAGGAGATCATGGGGCGTGGTGATGTCCAGATCGAGAGAGTTCCCACCGAAAGCAGAATATTGCGATCCGTTGCGAAGCCATTGTCACAAAAGAGTTTTGATTCTCATGTACTCGCCTATAGTATTAGATATCAAGGCGATTGGCTTTAGGTCAAGTGGGAGATTGTTAGAGTAGTGCCCTAAAGGCAATCACCTTTAGCGCATTTTGTACAAATTTGTGTACGTCTTTATAAATAAATAAATAAAGGCATATTTCATTAATTTGTTGTTCATTATTTATGAATCGATATAGATCGTAATCAAATTAATGAAGTCCATGATATATGACATAGCATGAAGGAAATTATGATGTGATCACACTCTTGAGATTCCTATCATGTGCAATTATGTCATTATCTAAATTATCCTAGTCATAGGATTACCGAGGCCGGACATCGGTAATCCGGAAAGACTAGCACATCTCATGCTCCTTGATTTGATCAAGCGTGTGCAGCCCCACTCCGACGAGACTGAACCCGACATCAACAGTGATATCTGAGCCGTGACCATGAGGGTGGCGTACTAGAACAATCACTACCTTTTAAAACTCATTGTAACACTTTTTTAAGCAGTTAAACAAGCGAAATCAATAAACACTTTAGGCCCAATTTGCTACGAAAATCTTTTCAATCAAATCGATTTGATCACAAAAGGCACTCAATAGTGCTCAATCGGTGCATAAGTAGAAAGGCATGACCCATTTGGGTTCCAATGCCATTTACGAACACATTCGATAATCACTAAAACACAATACAATTTTACATTTATCTAGTTAGGGCCCATTTGAACAAATCACTATACTAATGCGAGATGTGACGACGACGATCCCGACCCGATACTACTGCTTTGCTAGCGGTAGACATACTCCGTGTGTCTAACGGGTACTCTTCACTTCACGAAAAATAGATGCAATGTTGGGTGAGTTTGCGAACTCGGTGAAAACCATCATCGATGGTTCACCCAACTCATGCATTCACAAATCATATACACATAGCACACAGTAGCATTTACAGTAACATCACATGCAATTTCCTTATTCACATATTTCAGTCATTCACAGTCAATTCACATTTTGATCGATCATATACATATGAAATGCTCATGTGACACTTTCATTTTCTTTTCGTTGTTGTGACCGTGCGCCTGAATCATTTACGTTGAGCCAGTGGCTCTGAAATCGTTGGGCGTGAGATGCTCTGCAGTGAGCCTGAGGCTCTATTAGTCGTTGGACCTGAGGTCCTGTGCGTTGAGCTTAAAGCTCTGATAAGCCCAGTGACGGGCACAATCGTTGAGCTGTGGCTCTGCATACGTTAGTACCACGGTCACAACTACCATTATCGATTACTCAATTATGCATGAATGCATATGTCACTATCAATTTCCAATTTCAATCGTTTGCCACTTTCGGTCATTTTCGTTTCTCATTTCAATATCACTTTTCATTTCTTCGGACCTTTGGTCCGGTATTTCATTCACATACATTTCCATTCATTTTTACTAATGCATTTTACACTTTAATTCATTCATGCATTCATACACATTTATTCATCTTTGCACTTCAATATCACAATCAAATATTTCGAACACCCATGGTTAAAATCAATCAAATCAATCACATATATCCATCAAGTAACTCCTCGTGGCATCGGTGCATACAATTAATAAACACATAAAATTTGAGAAACCAACTAGGTTACTCAATTGCTTCCGAAACTATAGCTGGAAGTCCGAATACCGTCCGTGGAATGTCGATCCATCGGAACCTTCATAACAAATCAAATAAATCACATTACCAATTGTGCCAAATTTAATAATCAATAGCAATTACGATAAATACTATACATGTTATGACATTCCCAATCAAATTCCCGAATTCCTCAATTTGATCACTCTCTTACTAATCCGTAACACTTTCAATTAGAATCACAATCACTAATCGTTTACCACTCAATTCCAATAATCATATAATTACATTCCGAATTTCCATTCTTATCAATTCAATATTCTTAGTCTCCAAATTCCAATTAGTCATTTAGAAACCAATTCATTTGAAAATCAATCCTCAAGCTCATTACTTGTAACAATCATCTTATAATCCTTTAATCATTTCTTCTGAATTGCAATTTTCTAGAAATTCAATTCATAGGGATTATCAGCAAATCAGAATTTAATTCACTATTCCTTTGCTATTCATAAATTTTCGAAACTCAAATCTCTCGAAATTGAAATTCGAATTCCCAATTTCATAATCTCTAATTTGAAATCAATACATATTCAATTGAATCATTAATTTCCTCAAAACCTCAAATCTCTCGAAATTGAAATTCGAATTCCCAATTTCATAATCTCTAATTTGAAATCAATACATATTCAATTGAATCATTAATTTCCTCAAAACCTCAAATCTCTCGAAATTGAAATTGAATTCCCAATTTCATAATCTCTAATTTGAAATCAATACATATTCAATTGAATCATTAATTTCCTCAAAACCTCAAATTCATTTTCGGAAAGCATCCCTCGCCGCGGCATCGCCGCAGCGAACCGGGCATCCCACGTCGCGACGTCACGCGCGTTCGTCATGGCGTATCTTTAATCTTCCTCGCCATGGCGCATAAATTAAAATATTTTTAATTAAATCATGACGTGCACTTCGGGTTATTTCGCTTGTGGTGTTCATCTGCGTCGCGGCGTGCGATCGCAGAATCATGGCGAAACCTAGAAATTCTCGATTTTCGATATCTATTCATCAAATCACTCCAAATGACTCCCAATCAACTTAGTATACTACACTAAACTCATTTCTAGCCTCGATCCCTCATTTAAACCATTATTTATCAAAACCCAAATCAAAACCAACAAAAATCACAAAACCCTAATCATCGAAACTTTCAAACTTTCTAACCAATTTCTTACTCAAATCAATGATCAAATGAAACGATTTAACTCATAAACAAGTATAAACTTACTTGATTGAAGCTTGATCCATTGAGAATCCTCAAGAAACTCCAAATCGCCAAATGCTCACCCACGATCATCGATGATGAAATAAGCGTTTAACATATATATATATGTGAGCTTTAAAGGCTTGTTTGGCAATTTAGTTGCCACAAGTCCAAATCTTAAGGTCTTTCGGTCAATTCTTATTCTATTTTTCTCCCGATTTCGCAATAACAATTAATAACAAATCTGAAAATCATATCTCAAATAATCTCATATCAATTGTCAATCAATCTAGGACCGGAATCCGGTTTATCAGTCAATATACCCTTTTTTGATTCGGACTCGGTTCTCTAAAATTTCGAAAAAGTTCCATAAATTCACAAAATTAGGAATTACATACTCCTACACTCCAATCTCATAATTCAATCCTCTAAATTCAATTTTCTCATTCCAATTCCATATTCAAACTCATATATCGCTTATCACACAATTTCCAATTTTCCACAATTCAATCGGAAATTGTCATACATGTACGATATACATATGCTTATGCAACAATAGTTCATTTACTAGTAACTATAGAAGTTATAATGCATGCACAATTTACATTAGCTTTGTACTGATCTTGACTGATCAAATTCAGATATACCCGTCACCTCGGTAGCGGGATGTTACCTGATGGATCTCGAAGCTGTAAATATGAGATATTTAGGGTTGAGATGTGGATGCTTACTAGAGGTAGTAAGTACATTGGATGACTCGCCATGAGATCATCACATGGATGTCCTATTCTAATGTCGGTGATAATCTCATCATAGAATGGTGCAAGTATCCTTAGACTTGAGGTGCTCGAGGATATCTTGAGTCTTGATTCGTGCTTTAACTCCATTCCTTGTTGCCTTACAGAGGTCGCTCATAGGGTGGTGCTTGGGTACGGTTTGAGGTATTGAAGGTAATTGAGTAGCCAATAGAGGATTCACCACTTACGTGATAGCGAAGATGATACCCACGGCCTCTTGTCGGGGTCATTACTTAGAAATCTCGGCGGAGTATGTATGTCGTGAAGAGTGTCTTGGTGACATATAAAGTAATGAGTCCGGACAAGAAGCTGAAATCACTTGGACTAGATTTGGCGTAGTCGATCTAGTGAGTTGACACATTGCCCATACTCATAACCAAGTGGGGTATAGGATGGTGAAAGGATGAATTGCACGATAATTGTCTATAGAAGGGTTCGTGATATGGTCCATGATGAATATATATTTTTCGTCAAACCAATTACTTTCCGGTCAATTGGGGTCATGATGTGTTACTAGATACCGCTCATGACTTGCTTAGATTAAGTGTTAATCTAAGTGGCCAACATAACCGGAACTTAATGGGTCACACGCATAAGAGTGTCTCGGAGAACTCATAAAATAGTTTTGATGAGTTCCAATATATGGAGAGCAATAGGATTAATTGGATCCCGATGAGATCGAGATATGTCCCGATGAGATCGCGACATCGATATTCTTTGAAAAAAGGTTTCGGGGTTTTCCCATCTAGGGACCGGGTAGGCCGATAGATCCAAGTGTTGGACCTTCAAGATATATATACATATATATATATATATATATATATATATATATATATATTAATTAATATATATATATATATATATATATATATGTTATGTACGTGGAAGATGGAGAAGGAGGCCTTATCATCATTTTAATTATATATATATATATATATAAGGCTATACGTGGATGGTCCACCTTCTTTAGCATTTAATGAGTCTTTTAAAAGTAAAAGACACATGGCTTATGTATAAGATGATGAGAATGATCGTTGGAATAAAAAGAGAGGTGAATTGAAAAAGGTTTTCAAGCTTTCTTTCATAAGAAACCAACGAGCTCTTCTTCTCCAAACTATTTCTCCATCTTTGATCCAAGCTCTCCATAGAACAAAGGTAAGATCTAGCAGTCTTTAATTTGTTCTAGCTATTCCCGGGTCAAAGGGTTTGTTCCGGTTAGGTTCTCCGATCTCTGCGTGGATACCGTTAGAGACGGTCTCCTTTGGTCGTTCGGTTTGAGTTTGTAATATATACACTTGGATCCTGGCTTTAGGGAAGGTCCTGGAACAAAAATTTTTGTTTTCCGCACCGTGGGCATGTGATGCTCACACCGGGATTTTCCTACAAGCTGATCATAGATTGGTTGATTATAAGTAGATAATGTATGTGAGAATTGCAGATTGGGATCCTTGCTTCTTACAACCTATTAAGCAGGTATAAGGATTAATCAGATAAATGAATGAGTCATGCCGGATTTTTATAGAATATAGAAAAGTTAGGCTTACTACGGGTTTTGGTGACATTAAGCCTACCCATTCCCTAGTGCCAACATGTTCTAAAAAGGCGGGTCGTGTCATGCTCGTCCTTTGGAAGAAGCTAGTTGGGAAAGTTATGATCTTATTAAGGACCAATTTTCTTCTTTTCACCTTGAGGATAAGGCAAATTTTCAGGAGGGATGCATTGATACAATACCACCTCTTAAGACTTACTCTGAAGGAAATCTAAAATATCATGTAACCAAGACTTGACTTCTGCGCAAGATCAGATCACATCACCTTTATTTTAGCTACTGCTTATTTATCTTATCCCATATCTTTAGGAATTAGTTATGCATTCTTTTAGGAACCTATCAGTATAAATACCTGATAACTAGAATTATTTCGGCATCTTGAGAAATTAATCCTTTTGTATTGAAGTTTAGCCCTCTCCATACGGACTGACTTAAGAGTTTAAGATTCTTGCTCTCAAATTCATCAATAAAATTCCATTCTCTGTTATTTCTACTTTCCTAATTTTCTGGTTTCTATTATAATGACATTAATTTAGTTTAATTTCTCAAAACGATATCGTTTTAATTAATGTTAGCCTGATTAATTCTACCTATTGTTAAGTTTAATTAGGTTGTTATAGTTTATAATGTTAGTGTTGTAGGATGGTTACGAGTAAGTTTATGGATGATAATTGACCGGTCCAGTAGGGTTTGAGTTCAAACTAAGAATTTGAAAAGGTTTGACCTGATTTTGATCGAACTCAGATTGGACTAAAAAGTTTGAAACTTATTAGTTATGGTTTTCTTTTTCTGGAGTTTTTAATTCCTTTTGAGATTTCAGGTTGGATCAAAATTTTTGGTTTCAAGATTGAGATTAAGCCTTTGTTTGGTTGGGCTTATATTAGTAGTTTTTTTTTCGTAGATTTATTTTTAGAAGAACTTTTCTAAGAAGCTAGTTAACTATTTGTCTATCATTTAAAAAAGAGTTTCTTTGAAAAAACTTCATACAGTAGATTGTTTGGTAACATAAAAATAAAAAACACTTTTAATTTTAACTATATTTTATTTTGTAATAAAATTATTTATGCATATAAATATCATTTAAAGTATATTAAACAATATGCAAAGCATAATATATTAATTATTATATAATTTTAAACCATATGAAGCATAAATGAAAATATATATAATCAAATCTTTTATATAGATTATAACATAAGTAAACTAATATCGAAAATAAATATTAAAACTTATAAAAAATGTGAATAATATTATATAAATTCTAAAATAAATATTCAAGTTGAATAAATAGTTAAATACATAATAAACGAGAAGATAAATTTGTAAGTATTGTGAGAATTATGTGTAAAACATAAAATTAAAAAGGAACTAAAAATGAGCTTATTAATTGATCTGAAAATTTTATCAAAAAAAGTCCTTTATTGAAAAGTTTCAAATTTGAAATTCTTAAAAGCTATATCTATTTTAAAAAGTATTTTTTATTTTACAATCAAATGTTTATTTTCTTAAAAAAGACTTTTTTTGTTGCCCACGAGGTGTCTTAGGCGAGTCTCAATAATGGGAAGGCACCTTTAAGTCATCCACACCCAGACTAATTCTCCATCTGGTCAGTAGGTTCCTTGCGGAAGGCAAAACTCTGGTCCCAAGTTTTAAATGGCTCTATACATAACATAAGTAATCAAATCTTTTATATAGATTATAACATAAGTAAATTAATATCGAAAATAAATACTAAAACATATAAAAATATCAAATAATATTATATAAATTCTAAAATAAATATCCAAGTTGAGTAAATAGTTAAATACATAACAAATGAGAAGATAATTTTGTAAGTATTATGAGAATTATGTAAAACATAAAATTAAAAGGGACTAAAAATAGACTCGTTAATTGATCTGAAAATTTTATCTAAAAAAGTCCTTTATTGAGAAGTTTCAAATTTGAGAATCTTAAAAGCTATATCTATTTAAAAAATATTTTTTATTTTACAATCAAATATTTATTTTTTTAAAAGACTTTTTTGTTGTCCACAAGATGTTTTAGGCAAGTCTTAACTATGGGAAGACACTTTTAAGTCATCCACACCCAAACCAATCCCCCTTAGCCAATAGGTCCCTTGTGGAAGGCAAACTCTGGTATTAAGTTTTAAATGACTGTATACATAAGAAATGTTTGAACCCACGACTTCACTTAAACCAAGAGAATCCCTTAATAACTCATGTGCACCCTAAAATTTCTTGAAAAAATAAAAACTTTTGTAACATTTCCTTCACGAAAGCCCACCCAAACAAGGAGACCCTGCCCAGGTGCTCTGACCCTACCCTGTGTCAGAAAATCTTAATCATCTATTTAAGTTAAATAGATGGCTAAGATCCTCTGGCATTAGGTGGGGCAGAGCACCTGGGCTGGAGGATCTGAAGGCCCAAACAAGCAGTATACCGAATTGGATCTGAGCAACGTACAATAGCACATCTCGGCTGTCCGATCATAACCCATGATGACGTGGTGACGACATCCATGTCACGCGTTCCCTCTTACTCTTTTGGTAATAAAATAAAAATAGATATACTCAATCAACTACATTTAAACCTATTTTTCAATTCCACCTCTTCTAATTTTCGATTCGAAACCCTAGCCTAGCTGTCTTCCCCCCCACCCCCCAACAGGCGCATTCATTCAAAATCTTCATTTTTCGGTTGTTTATTTGATATTTTTCTACTAGTAGCTGGTTGCGAGCTTGTGGTGTTTGGATCAGATGGAGTTTGGGGGCGTTCGAAAGAGGGGCAGGCCTGAAGCTGCTCTTAATGGCAATGCCGGTTTCAAGAAATACAAGCAAGGTTTACCTTTGTTCTCGCTTACATTACATTCCCATATACAGCTGTATATATGAATTTATTATTGGGTATTAGCGGAAGTTTGCTTATTTACTTATTTTGTGCAGCTTTCATAACTTTTATAGTGTCTTTGTGCTCCCAATCTGTATGGGCGAAAAAATTATATATACTTTTTAGAATTTTCGAAAGACCTGTGAGGTAGAGAATATAAATTGAAGTGTTCGAGTCTTGCAGTAGTAACTTTCTTTGGCTATTAGTTGAAGCACCAGTCTATCTACTTTAAGAATTGAATCTGTTCTTTTTTTAGGCAATTTTCTTCTTTTCGTAATAAGGAATTCTATTCTACTTCTAGAATTGAATCCGTTTGAATTTGAGAGTGGTTGAATTTGGGGAATGACGACGGAATCGATATTAAAACTTATGCAATTACTTGTATTCATTTTCCCAAGATGATGACAGTTTTAAGTAATATGATCTGGAGTGAACTTATTTGGAAGTGGGAAATTTTGGTTCTATCCTATGCACTGAACAAAGAACATGGTTGATGGCTTACTGTTGTATCTAAATCAATACAAATTGTGTACATGTACTTACGTATCACATAAAATATAACATGATAAGAATTCTTCTGAAGTTCCAAGGCTAATAACCAACTGAAATCTTAACTGAAGATAATTAATTAATTTTCTGCAACAGAAACGGAGTTCTATTCAACTGGTATAGGAAGCAAATCCAAGCCATGCACAAAGTTTTTCAGGTTCTAATCTTAACTTATCTAAAAGAAATACCTCAAATTCTGTTCCATATATTTCTAATATTTCGAGGTGAATAATCATTTTGATTTGGACTAATCTATTGGTAAATTAAAGCTGTGATACAGGTCTACCTCTAATCATGTTAAACTAGACTGATGAACAGCTTATCAAAAATCACATCTTTTGAACAGAAATCGATTTGGAGAGTACTTCTGGATAACTGCAGTTACACACTGGGCATATGTAAACTGAAGAAGTTTTATGGAATCTGAAACTTGTCCATGTTATAATGTTTATTTGTAGTTTGTCATTAAATGATTTGGCATAAAATGCACATTTATTAGCAAGAAAATTGGCATCTAAAGTTTGGTAAATCTCCATGTGTCAGTTGATCAAGAGCATAGAATGGTTGATTTTCCTGAGGCTCGATATGCATCTGCCCATTTTGTTTTGGGTTCCAACTCATTTATGTCGTTGCGAATTTGATATGTTCTTTTTCCTTCTTCTAGTGTTCTCTTCTTCCACTTCTCTTTGTTTTCTTATTGTTGCTCGGACATCTTTCTTTGCTGTTGTATGTGGGTTATCTAATACATTAAGCTCATATTTAATATAAAGCATGGTTTTAAAATTGTATCTTTTTAAGAACTTATATTTGGATTATCAAATGCTTTTGTCCCCTTGTTTCATAATCTGATTTACATCAGTTACGATCATGGGTATAAAGCATCACAAAGTACTTAGCTTTTAACCTCTTCTCTGCATGCTGGAGAATATTTTTAAAGTAATTGACGTGTGCCTAATAACATTGCTCTCTCCAATTGCACCCCTGTGATCTAATAATGTTGAAAAAATTCGTATGGCTGTGTAGTTTGAAAGTTTGAGGATGAGTTGATTTTTTCTTAGTATTATTCTAAGGTGTTGTTTGATTTGTTTATATGAATTGAGATACCCACATTGTACTTGTCTGAAACAGTTTTTGTTGGAAAACATCTTTGTTGGTTGTAATCGGGTTTATTCATTATGTTTGTATTTGTATTTGATACTTGGAGGGCTTTCAAAAGAAAATGAAAAACAGCTTTTCACTTCATTGCAAAATTGTTTTTCACACTTTTGGTGCACTTGTAGCCTTCTCTTTTCATTTTTTTATTTGCATTAATTATGCTTTTATTTGAAGATGCTTAATGTAGGCGCCCTGTTCTAGTATTTGTTGAATATATTTTGGATTTATTGTTGAATACATTTATGCATTTTTGTCCTTATTATTGGGTAACTCTTTGTGACAGTTATTTAATCTCTGTCAGTTTTGTGTATTTGAAGTGTGAAATGGAAGAGTAGATTCTCTAGCTTTGAGTCTTGCTGGAGAATAGATGTTCTATACAACTTGCATGGTTTTAAATTACCAAAAATATTCTCCCAGCTCTCTCTGTTGTGTGTTTGATGCATTATTGGTCGCCGCATCGTGTTGTTTTTCAGTAACGTTACTGTATCAGACTGTCATTTAGCTGACATTGTTAAAGAATATTGGAACGAAATGTTTGCAAAGATTGATGGTTGGATGAACAGAACATGGTATTATAATTTTAAAAAATCCAGTATTCATCCAACCATGGTATTATAATTAAAAAGAATCCAGTAATGTGGTTATTTTGTTTTCTTTCATGTTACTTCAGGATCTCTATGCAACGTTTTGTCTATAGATGATGATGGTTTCAGTTGGAGTTCTTATCTTATTTTCATCTTGATATTGTCTTACAGTATTTCTGGGTGCCCATTTGGCGAGGGATGCCATTTTTTGCATTATGTTCCTGGAGGCTTCAAATCTGTGTCTCAGATGCTTAATCTTGGTGGCAATCCAGCTGGTCCACCGGCTGCCAGAAATCCAGGAGTCCCACCGTCTTTTCCTGATGGATCATCTCCTCCTGCTGTGAAGACTCGATTGTGTAACAAGTATAACACACCTGAAGGGTGCAAGTTTGGAGATAAATGTCATTTTGCACATGGAGAGTGGGAGCTTGGGAAGCCCACGGGTCCATCCTATGAAGATCCCCGTTCCATGGGATCGATTCCAGGCAGGATGGGTCGACACATGGAGCCTCCATCACATGGCGCTGGTGCTGCCGCTAGTTTTGGGGCCTCCGCAACTGCTAAGATCAGTGTTGATGCTTCTCTTGCAGGAGCAATCATTGGGAAAAATGGTGTGCATTCAAAGCAAGTATGTCGTCTTACCGGGGCTAAACTTTCAATTAGAGAACACGAAACAGATCCTAACTTGAGGAACATTGAGCTTGAGGGTACATTTGATCAGATTAAGCAAGCAAGTGCCATGGTACGAGAGCTTATCGTAAACGTTGGTCAGGTCTCTGGGGCTCCAATGAAGAACTCATCTTTACACACTCCAGGAAACAATTTCAAGACCAAGCCTTGTGAGAATTTTGCTAAAGGATCTTGTACTTTTGGGGACAGGTGCCACTTTGCACATGGAGCTGAAGAATTGCGCAAGCCAGGGATGTGATTTCTTAGCACTGGCTTAAGGTTTCACTTCCTTTAGGCCATACTCCTGCTAGCCCTTTGATCTTTTGGTTTGTTTTACCAAGTATTTTTGTATGCATACAGATTTTAGAGTCATTTATATTTCAATGTATGAGAATATCTCAATTTTCCTATGTTATTCATCTACAACTCAAAAGGTAAAACTCATGATAAGAGCTGTTGTTAGGTTGACATTGACTCAAATTCTCAGTTATTATCATAGGATTGACGCTGCTTTGGTTTTTAATTTCTGATCAGAAAAATATTTAAGCGTGCTTAGTGGAGTTTAGCTGCAGACAAGTGGATTCTATATGCTAATAACACTAGTGAAAGAAGCCATTACCCTCATGTAAAAGCTTCCTCTTTGTAGGATATTGATGTCTTGCTCTCACAAAGTTTCTTAATTTTTGTTGTTTATGGAGTATTTTCTTTGAAAATTATGTGTATAGGAAACCCATTTGTGTAATAGAACCTTTCACTTGATTGGAAAATAGGAGGAATTATATAAAGCGTTATATATAACAAACACACACTATCTTGTAGTAAACTTGTAAGGATTTTCTTTCCATTTTCTCTCCCTTCTTTCATCCATTCCTAGATTGCTGCTTATTCCAGTTGTTGGTCTTTTCTCTTGCTTTCCTTTCCTCCTCTTTTCTGAACTTAATTCCACATGCATTGCAGAGAGTCTGAAAGTAACCAAAAACTAGAGAAAAGTTAAATGACAAGTTATTTGACATATAAACGTTGATTCTTTTCAATAGCTTGAGCTCTAAGTTTCCAATGGAAAGTTTGAGGAAACATGTCTGATAATAAGCATGAAACTCTCCATTACCTTAGGACCTTGAGGGCCTCTACGCCACATTGGTGTGTCTCTTGCACCACAGAAACAATTTGTACACCTTTTATTGGGGTCATTGTACAAGTTCCTACGGCAACTAGAGGAGCTTCCACTATCACGAACACCATTCTTTGTAGTGGAGTTGAGGGGTGTGTGGTCATTATACACCACTGGTGTCACCGGAGAAGTAGTTGCTGGTTGGTTGAAGCCATTAATGTTGCTGTGAGGATTGTAAGGAGCTCCATATCTCATAGCAGTATTCATACATGCATCAACCTCACTTGAATTGATGAGTTGGTTAGGTTGGTTTTTGGTCAGCTCCGATGATGGCCATGGATTTTCGTCGCCATTTGAGCTTACTCCAGGAAGATTGGTTGTGTAAAAGTTCCTGAAACTCTGCACTCCTTCAGTGCTGCCCTGTTCAAGCAGGCATCATTTACGAGCCACAGATTCAGAAAAATCACGTCGAGGGAGGGGGCTTCCATGATTAAGAAATGAGTGAAGAATTTAAATATCATTGTTACAAGAAGATTGGAAAGGATTCTGATGCAGAAGCACTGCAAGAAACTGACATATTTACCTGATGGTTGTAAAGACCAAGGTTCAAGTTTAAGTTGAGATCAGGATCAGAGCCAACATGCTCATCCCCAAGTTGATCTTCACCAGAAAATCCTAGTTTTAGGGTTAAATCCAAACTGTCTCCAATGTCCTCCTGGTTGCGACTGGAACTTCCTGTGTACTCTGAAGTTTGATATAACCATGGAGAATCCATGAGTCCTCGATGTAATAACCAACGGAGTTTTGCTCCAAAAGTATATATACTGCTAAGAGAGCACATGCACACACTGACACACACACACGCTCTGTGCTTATGTGTGCATGAGAGGAAGAGAAAAAAATGTGGGAGTATAATCATGGAAGAGAGCTTAAACTGAAGTAGTTGATGGATAAATGAAAGCAAAGAATGACCTGGAAGACTGACATATAGAACAAACTTGCATGCTTTTTATGTGATGGTTTAGATAGTCATCATTATTAAAGAACAGACGGGGATAATTTTGAGTTGGCATTGTATTTTGATGATCATAATTTTTTTCCTTATTATAACTGATAAATCTTTGGATCTAACCATCGATCAGTTCTGAAGATTAAAAAGATTCACATGCTTAGCACTAGAATCAAGATAAGCAAAAAGGGCAGATTGTGTTAGTGACCATATTCTTAAGGCGTGTAATTTTGTTGTTAATCAAAGAAGGTTCTTGTTCATACCAAGTTCCTAAAAGGGTTAATTTTAACTGATATAAGAAGGAAATTAATAGAAGGAAGAGTGAATTTCACAAGGATAATCTCTCGAGTTGATTGTTGGAGATGCAACTCCTGAAATGTGGAAGGTGATTAAACTCAACTGGGATAAAATCCCATTCTAGATTTATCAAATCTAGTTCTCTGATACAAAAATTTCTTCGTACAAATGGCTGATCTAAAGAATACAAAGAACAAGAAGAAACAGAATAGTTCATAAACGATGCCATGAACACAAGAAGGCAGGCCAATAACTTATCTCATGCTTCATGTACTTCTCTTCCTTTTCTTTGACTTGTTTGCATTAGACTGTACACTCCTACTCTTATATGTCAAAACTGCAGGAGAATCTCGTGTCTTATTCTTGTTCAGCGAAGGCTTTGTATCGTTGACTTTAGAAGGTGTATAACTTACGGTTGCAGATGATTTCTTGGATTTCTTCTGCTGAGATTTCTTCTTGGACTTGCCTTTTGAAAGTTTCTGCTTCTTACTGTGTGATTTAAATGCTCCTGAAGTCTCATTGTTGTCTTCATCAGCAGAATTAGCAAATTCATCTTCAGATGCATCGTCTTCATCGGAGCTAAGTACCAGGTCCTCCACAACATCTTCATCAAAAGCTACCTGTCCTTGGACTTGCACCTTTTTCTTCCTTTTCTTCTCTTCCCTGGAAGGCTTAGTCCTGAAAAAAGAGGTAATAACCTTCAGATTCTGATCCAACAAGGCATAGACAAGGATTAACAAGTAGAATAATGCCAGGGAGTCAGGCAGGTCAAACTGCATGCAGATATTATAGATAAATCCATAGAATGACAAACAGTAGATTATGATGAAAATCTGCAAGATTGTGTGTGTGTTTGTCTGAGAGAGAGAGAGGTACTGCTTTTGACATACTTGGATTTACCATCAGGTAACCAGGAGGAACTAAAGACAGCTGCACCATTGTCGATCTCAGGATCATCATCATCACTTTCTGTAACCCTTTTCTTAAAGACGGAGGCTTGTTCGCCCACAAGAACACTGAAATTCATTGCATAAGAATCGTATTATCCCTTGGGCATCATTATTATGGAACATTAAATGGTGTTAAATAAGAACCTGGATTCCATCAATGAATCATTTCGTTCTTGTGCTCTTTGGCGCAAAGTTGCTGTGTACTTGGATAGTGGACTGCCTCCTCTCTTCTTTTCATCCTACAACAGAATATAGAACATCATTCAGCATCTGAGAACCTAAAAACTAGAGCGGTCGATATAAATTTTCTTGAATGAACTCTTGTTCCAATGCATTCTTACAATAATGACTGATCCTCCAATGTTCGCAATTTATCGGTGACAAGTGACCCCACAACTCAAATTGGTCAGAATGGAAGCTTGATAAGATGTTTAAACTAAGAGAAGCATACACAACAGAAGCATAGAACTCTTTTCAAATCTCTCAATCAATGATGGATCATAATATTCATTTAGATCACGAGAAAAAATAAAAGCTTCAGCAAAGTTATAATCTAATAATAAAATTTTTAAGTACACCATTTAATGAGCCATTATACCATTCAACATCAAAATAAGGACACAGAATTGTTGGAGGTCCAAAGAACTTCATGTCAAGTTATGTGTAACTCAAGAGAAAGAGGAAAAGCAAACAAAGGTTGAAAAGAAAAGAGAGAACAAATTTGGCAAGAACTGTCATAGGGAGAGAGAAGAAAGCACCGGCATTCAGACCTCCAGAAATGAAGACGCCGCTGGCTCGTTTGGTAGAAAAGTGACTGACTTACGACTCCCATTTGTGAAGGCTGAATTAGCCTCGATCTGGGACATTAACAAACCGAACATTAGTCACAATCCCCCAAGTTTTACTACAAGTATGTGACTAATTATGCAACAAGCAGACACATAAGAGGACAACAAAGAATTCCTCCCTCATTGCTAACCCTCTTTCATTGAAGCAAATTTGGTAATCATGCAGATACCTGGCGAATGAGCTGCCTCATTTCTTTCCGGAATCTCTCAATTTTTGTAGTTTTACAAAAACTACGCAATCGTACCAATGGAATAAAGGACAATTCAAAGAAGGCAACAGAATAGCCCCATTGAGCTAGATGTTCAGCAAGCTCCTCAACGACAGAAAATATACATGCCTCCTGGAAAGCTCGTGTCTTCAGCATAGGTTTGTTCACCTATCATACAAGTTACCCAAATTAACTAACAATGATGACATCCTGTTCAGGATCATTTTAGCTGGGCATAGTAATATTGATTTAGAAACTCACAAATTCACAGAAAGAGATCAAAGGAAAACAAGACTAAAATTGTCAAATATACCTTCAATATAGTGCGCAAGTCAACAGATTTTCCAACACCTCCAGTGGGGGGTCTATGTAACTCTTTCATCTCCAACATGTCCAAAAGGAGCATAGAAACAGGGATGAAAGTACCAGTTGCAGCAGCAATCCGGTTGAGCATTTTAACACACCTCAATCTGAGGGGAAAGTACCTGGCAGTTGGAACCAAACGTGCAACCCCTGAAATTATCTGAGCCAAAGGGTATGCAAGGGGCTTAAGATCACCTTCTGAACTATAAGCACAGATTGCTCCAGTCCAAAGCTCAAGGCAGTTCATGAATTTCCATTCATAAACTTTCCGAAATGACTCCTATGGATATCAAGAAACTGGGGATCAGATTGAGGACATTGAAAAAAAAAAGGGTTTTAATATAACTCAAATGGTTAAAAGCAAACAAGATCGTATCGGAGGCCAAAGAGAAGCAGGTTCTTTCAATCTTAAACCCGTAGTATAGAAGATTATTTGTGCAAATATAAAGTAAACCCACTTCCCTTTTTTACTGCTCTTTTTGTCAATTGTAAGTAAAATAAATCATGGAAAAGAGTGAGAGGTATTATGATAGAGGCAGTTACTCTGGTGCACTAAAAGTATCCATAGAAGTGACAATGCATAAGAATTTTCTTTACAACTCCTCCATTAGATGTGTTAGTTTAATGCGGGGATTATGGAAGTAACGCAAGATACCAGTTCACCATAGAAGATCTTCGGTGTCAAAAGAATACCTTAGTCTTCATAGTAATCGCATCCCGCAAAATCATTGCCAGTTGCCGAATCAAAATAAAGGCGTGCTGATATGCGGTTGGAAGATCCACCCCAAGAATTTCTATGACACAATTTCGAAGGAATTGGATATGTTGTAATTTCACTGCATTTATGAACTGGCAATTCAATACATAGGCCTTGTATATCCCTTTGAAGCATTCATCTAGGCAATCAGAGCCCAGCCTAACACATAAATCTCTTAGGAAAAGGAAAGAGACAACTGGGAGAGCACCTCCTCCTGTACCCCAAAAGTGAAGAGCAACCTAAGTATATAGGAGAAAAACAAAAGGAATTACCTCTTTGTTGTTAAATAATGACAAATATGGGCAGAAGAGAATATCTTAAATAACAACCAGGATAACTACATGAAGAGGAATCACACCCTGCACATTCAAGGCAATGAAACAGGCTGTTCCAATCCTCATAAACAAAAGGATAAACAACAATAATAGTTCATATACAATTAAAATCAACAAATTAAGATTAAATGATGAATGATGACAGCAGGATCAAGAATGGGCCACAATTTGAACAAAAACAACTCGCAGAGTAGCATCAATAATCACCACAAAGTAAATCTTCACTTCTAGAAAATGATGCCCATACCTTAAGGTATTTTCTTAAGAGACCTGGAAAAGCGGCCAAAAGTACAGATGAGTATTTGAGACGACGTAGCGTAAACGATATCATTTCTGTATCTGTCATCTGATTCAAGACGTGTAAGGCATTTCCAAGATATGACTTTACCAAGTGGCTATAATTTTTCCATTTTCTTGTACCCATCAGATTAATAATAATTTCTTTTTTCCCACCTGAATCAGGAAGTCCCAATAGTTCACGAATTACTCTGTCCATCTCACTGAGGACAAATAACATTATCTTATTAAAAACACTACTAGACATGATCATGAAATTTGTTGAAGAGTCATCTCCACCATCATCACCATAGTGGCAAGCAATTCGAAAAGCTTTTAAAAGAGAACGAACTGCGCCTATCTTTCCACTTTCTCGGACTGTATTGCACCAGGACTCAACCATTTCAGTAGTAATAACATTTTGAGGTGGTTTCTCTTCTTTTTCAGCAAGCTTGTGATCATTAATTTCTTCATCCTCTTGCAATTCAGCATCATCAACATCAGTGTCCACTTCTTCCTACATAAATTGAAACCAGACAAATTTGCGCTTTCAATCAAAATATCTTCTTTCTATGACTTTAGAAATTTGAAAATATAATTAATTGTTACCTCAATGTCCTCTTCGTCAAATTCCAGGAGCTCCTTGTCATGCTCTTGCAAGAATTGGTAGAATTCAGGATCCTGCAAAGATGAATATTTTGATAAAGACCTCTTCTTGTGAAGTTTATAATCATGTTTAGATCCAAAAATATACTTCAAGTGGAGCGATCAATCAACCACAATGGGTGGCAGTAGGGAGTAGCCATCTCAGGAGACATGCCCCAATCTTGGTCCAAAGTGCAAACATTCCACAGGAAGTGTCTTGCCATACAGGTAATGCTCAATGCGGAGTCCACACAGACAAATTTTATAAAGCACTAGTGATTAATTTTCGCCCAAAGAATTACAATTATCTCAACGGCCACTCCTCAACCATTTCCTAACTATTCAATTCAAAAAATGAATAGCAGCACAAAAATCAGAACAAACTGAGGGGAAAACTAAAAGTTGACCTTTTTCTTAAGTCTTTCCAACTGGTCCTTATGTTCCTTCGCTACTTGCACGTCTTTTTCATCTTCTTCCTCCTCCTCCATTATTTCCTCATCTAAATCCTCAACTGAACATTAAATCATGAAGAATTTCAACACAATAAAAAGAGTACTCATCAATTAAACTCACGAAGCGCAAATAAACAATCCACCCTAGAACAACATTTTAAAAATAAAAACCTGGGTATTCCACGTCCATGTGGTAACTGGCTGTAGAGCTTGATCGGAAGTAAAATCAGGGCACAAAACGTCGTAATCTGAATAAAATTCGAAGAGTAAACGACCATAACCCTAATGAAATTATTCTCTGGATACCGTAAAAACACCAGTAATCACACAAAATGATTAGAGCTGAGTAGTATATACACAATTGGCAGTCCAAATATTTGGAAAAGATGAGGTTTTGATCACTTGTTCTTTGTGTGAGCAGCCAAAAACCCTAACGAAATTATTCTCTGGATAGCGTAAAAACACCAGTAATCACACAAAATGATTGGAGCTGAGTAGTATATACACAATTGGGTGTCCAAATATTTGGAAAAGATGAGGTTTTGATCACTTGCTCTTTGTGTGAGCACTGAGCAGCCAAAAACCCTAATATCGGTTTCAGCGGTTTTGACTTTAATGTTTGACCCTTTCAAGGTTTAGAAGCATGACTTGGGCCACTATATTATGACTATAACTTACAAAAGCCCAACTCACTTGATGGGAATGGGATATAAGCATACGCTTTGAAATTAGACGGTCGTATTAATTATGCATATTAACGAAATTTTCACTGAATTCTTGTAATTGTTACGAAAGTTTGGTAAATATTTTATTCTAAAAAAGAAGGCTCAAAATAATTGGGACTTGTTTACAGGGTAGATGTAGTTACTCATTCATAATCTAATATCTATTTAATGAAAACTTTTTATCGATTTTACGATAATTTTATGAAAGTCTTTTATTTGCTTCTATTTGATGGAAGTTTGATTTTTCAAAATAGATCCTAATTTTGACCTAATTCTTCTTCTAATTATACTTTGAATATGAGATGTTTTTAAGTTTCATTTGAAATTGTTTTAGATAAACTATTGTACAGATTTCTAGGAAAAATTATTATAGTAAAATAACCAATTATTTAATTATTATAATAAAAGTTATAAAATTTTCATTTAATGTAATAGATGTTTAACAAAACTAACATATATATAATTGATAGATCTATGTGGATTATAAAACATAAAGGAAAAAGTTTTGTGACTAATTTTTTTTTATTTTTTATAAACGAAAGAACTCATAGTTGTTATCTTTTGAATGTGCACTTGGTAAATTTTCGACTTGGCGCAATAATCTGTAAATTACGCTAATTAGGTACTCCACACTAAACAAGTCATGTACGACAAGTTCGATCGAGAAAGAATAAGTAGGAGAATTGAACACAGGACCCTTTGGGCGGAGAGGTGTATGTTGTTCCACTTTTACTGTTTCAACCTATCTCAAATATTTATGTAGGTCCTATATAAATGTGTGGAAAAGAGAACTTGGAACAAAATTGGAACAATAAAAATGAAACAGGTGATTTGATCCCCTTTTGACCCTGTACGACCTTTCCACTCCACCAACTTAATCACCTTTATAGAGACTAATTTTTTATGGTCATCAGTAGTAAAAAAATAATATTTTTAATAAAATAAAAAAATATTTTATAATAAGACTACTAATGACTACTAAAAACTTGTCTTGCATTGAGTTCAAAATAAATAACAAAACATAAATTGAAAGTAATCTAATTTATTTCTTATTTTGTCTCAAATTGTGGTTTAATAAAAGTATTTAATAAGGGTTTTAAATAATGTATAATCTTGAAAATTTAGATTAAATACTTTTTGAGGAAATATATTTGTATGAAAAATTAAAATTGAAATCATAAAAATTTAATCAAGATTGAGTTAGTTTAACCTAAAATTAACAGATCGAATGAAAATTGAGAGGAAACGAACCCAATTGGACACTAATTATGAGTAGCCTTTACAAATTAACTTTGTTCTTATACTTCGATTGGATTCTAAAATGATAACAAAGGATTAGCAAATGCATTGGACTCTCATGCATAGGCTTTAAGAAAGTGGTCAAATGAAATCAGCATTCACATAGTAATAATGGCGATGAACTAACAAACAAACTGCTCCTTCACGAATTTCAACAACATTACAAATAAACAATCCCAATTCCGAACTAATAATAAGAGGCTTTCATTGACTTGCCATAAATGGGAAACGTATTCAAGCTCTTAGTATGAAAACAAGCCTCAAATTCATTAAATGATTGGGAAAATTTTAGCCTCCTTTGCCTTGTCTCTTTCGAGATTGCCAGATACGATCTTATCTGGTGCTCTAATGGCTTCCTTTTGCTTTTATTTCAGTGGTCAAATCTCATTGTTCATGAAACAATCTCACTGTAATAAATGTTCAAGTGCTTGAAAATGGCAAAAAGTTTGGTTATATAACGGACTTGCACTCCACCAGATGTAGCTTGCAGTAATCTCTTGAAGCTTTGTTCAGACTTTCTCTTAGTTCTCTTCCATGGCTAACAACTACTTCAATACTTTGAGCTCTGACCCTTTTGGATTCAACCTCGAAGCTGACTCCTTAGACAGTTTTTTACCCCCTGTAGCGTCTGGTTTAGGTCAAATGACTCAAACTCAAAACCATGGTTTTAGAGGCAGTAGTTATCATCATCATCATAGTCAGCTTCTTGCTTCAAACCCTAATAATCATGGGGTGTCTGATGTGATGACCACCCCCAGAAGCTACCCATCACTCAGTCATGGCCAACTGGGTCTGAACCAGAGAGTGACTGAATTGAGAAGAACCCTAGTTGGTGGTACTCCACATAGGGTTCAAATCCATGGCATTGTTGAGTTCAACCCTAGCCAAAACCAGCAACCATGTTTGTTCCCAACAGGAGAGGTCACTGTCACTGAGATTGTGAGAACCACCAAGTTTCACACCCCAGCTTCAACGTTGGACCGCCATTTCCAAGCTCCATGCTCGAACAACAATAGCTTTGGCAGTGAAAACCATTACAATTTCTCCAACTTCGACGTACCATCAAACTATGGCGTTTTCTGTGAAAACCAGCTCTTGCCAAATCACAACCTAAATGACTTGTCCAACATCAACCTGCAACAACCAACCATGTTTGATACTGCTCCTGTTACTCGTCATCATTGTCCAAATCGATCTATAATACCTCCTCTCATGGTTGCTATGGATTCTGGTTATCTACCTAACCATCAGTCTATAAGAAATAGACTGGTTCTTGAGCCTGAAGAACTTCAACCAGAGACTGTGTTCGTACCTGTAACTAATCATCTCCAACAACCTGATGAAATACTGACCTCAGGCGAATCAAACCAGCATGGAATAAGCTACTCCGACGATGATCTGACAACGGCAGATGAATATTACTGCAGTGGAGATGAAGTTTTTCTGGGAAAAGATGGGAAGACTCACAGCCTCCCTCACCTGAAGTACGGTCCTTACACGTGTCCTCGTTGCAAGAACAAGTTCCAAACCTCTCAACTTTTTGCTGCTCACATGTTATCTCACTACAAGAACGAGACCATTGATGAGAGAAAGAGAAGACTCATAGCCAAATACAAGAGGAAGAATCTTCAGCTCTGCGACTTGCGAAGAGGGACGACGAGTCCGGTGCCTAGATTGACAACTCTTAAGATCAAGAACTTGGCAATGAAGAAGCTTGTTGTTCGAAGACATGAAATGGGAAACAACATGCAGACCCAAGATTGCGGAGTTGGAGAAGGAACTTCTGGTTCGAAAAGCAAGTATGTGATGATTAATGGTTTCAAGATTAAGGAAGAACCATAGTGAAACAACTTGTTCTAAGATATGTTTTATAAGTTTTTCAAGAAATCCAAGTCTGTGTTTTGTTTTGTAAGAGTCATATATAGTATATTATTTCAATTTTTAGGGAAGAATGAGAAAATAAGTAATGGTTAAAAAAGGACAAAATTAACATGCGGCACGCATGTTATGCGAAAGTATTTAATTAAATCACGAGATATAAAATGCTACTCTATTAACCTTATGTTTTCAATTTCTTTCAAAAAACCCTTAGTAGTGTGTTGTTCTCCACGCTTAAGGACCGTGAGTTAATAAAATTTCAACTCGGGATATTTTTGCTAATTTTATATGTCAATATTTTTTAGCAACTTTTGAATAACACAGGGTTATTAAGGCAATAAATTCGTTAAAAAGTCAACTGATTCTATCATTTCAACTGTAAATTTTTGAATCATTCAATTTATTTTAATAACTTTTATTATTAAAACTTATTAGTTTAACAATTTTATTTAATAATCTCTTGTTTAATTAAATTTCAAATTTTTGATTGGCAGGGAATAATTTCTTTTAATCATATTTTAAATTCTTTAATTTTATTTATTTTGGTTGATTTTATGATGTCTAATATTAATTGAATTTTATAAACTTTAAACTTTTATCTTATAATTTAACTCTGGTCTATTTTAAAAATATTGGATATAAGTCTTTTGAAATTTTCAATTATCTATTTTTAAAATTTTCAAAAAATATTTAAATTTAAAGCTAATTTAATACTAAAATTTTGATAAATCAGCCTACTATTACGTGTTACTTTTATTTTGTAGGCATATCTTAGCTCAAATAGCAAGTCAATCTAAAGCCCTTTTTCCATTTCTACATTATAAAATAATGGATGCTAGAAAATGTAAATTGGTTTCTGATCTGATGGCGTATTTTGATAAATAAATAAAAAACTGTTTCATCTTTCTTTATGTCCATCCTTATATTATAATATTTATTTACTTATCATATTTTTTTTATTTTCTATTAATTTTATTTACTTGCTTAACCCAAAGTGAAGTAATGTTGAAATTTCTTAAAATTCTAATAGATATCAAAATTAACTTAATATAATGAAAATGTTGTGTTATTTCTAAATGATATTAAAAGGATATAAATAAATTTCAAAATAAAAATTAATCAAAACATAGGATAATTTTTTCCTCAAATTTTAATATATTGATTTAACTTAGTTTAACTTATTTTCTTATGATTATGATTGTCCAAATTAAATTTTATTTTGGATTCAAATAAATTTTGTTTATTTACTTTAGATCTACATAGGATAATTTTTCCCTCAAATTTTAATATATTGATTTGATTTAGTTTAACTTGTTTTCTTATGATTATGATTATCCAAATTAAATTTTATTTTGGATTAAATAAATTTTATTTATTTACTTTAGATCGATCCGAACCAGGCTTTTTGTCATTTATAAAGATATCCATCCACTCATTTTGAATTATATATATAACAAAATAACAATATTTAGTAAGAGTCCCGTAAAAAGAAGAATATGGAAAATCCAATATTACGCATCCTTATATCGTAGATAGGCTCTTTTTTAAGTTTTGAACTAAGTAGAGAATGTAATACAATTGCTAGTTACTTCAGAGAAAGAGGAAAGGAGGTTATGTACGGACAAACTCTTCAGTTCCAAAAAGGTCTCCATTTACTTATATGTTTACTTCAGAATTTTTCCTACAAAACATAATTTACACTATGTTCTGAAATAAAGAGGCATTCTTAACAATTTCATTGGTCACAGGAATCTTTAAGTTCCTTGGAAGTACTGTACTTTTCATTTCAGGGTTCAGAGCCAATGTTCAACCCTTCCATGACCCTGAAGCTTTCACCGCATTTCCAACTACTTTGATGTAGTACAAAATGGAGCTAAAGATCTTCTCCAGAAATTATGGAATACAGTTGTTTTGCTGTCCAAGCTATGTCAGATAGGAGTTTGAGTGGAACTGCAATCTCTTCTGCTATAGTCATTAAAAGAACCCTACATTCTGCCAAAAAAGGGAAAACTGATGCAGTCACCACAAGAATCAAATTTAATGCTTCTATGCAAGAGTTCAATCCAGAAGATGGTTTCCTAACCTGGAATTTTGCTGAAATTGAGAAGAGACATTGAAGCAAGAACTTGCTGCTCTTTCTTACCATTGTCTAGAGTATCTTTTAGGCCGGAAAAGAGTGCAAAAAAAGCTGAGAGCTGGAACTCAGCATCAGATTGTGTAGAAATCGAAGAACTTAACCATGCAATTGTAATGAGGCATGCCATTGATAAATCCTGGATTCCAGAGCTCAAGCACTTGGAAATGGTCTGCAAAACTGACATTTTTCCATCACGAAGCAGTAACATTGATAGGTTCCTTAGCCACTCTTGCTGAGCCTTCTCTTCATCCTAAATTCAGTAATTCATAATCCATATGAACAATTTCAACACAAAAAGGATTGCAAAAATCAGGAGAGAAGAGTTCATTGAACTTACGAACGATATAGCTTCGTCAGAACTTAAATTGTCATCATCCTGAGAAATGCCTGCTTGTTTCAGAATCCATCTTTCAGTCGATAGCTTCCCAGAATCTGAAACGCGTCCTCCTAAGACAAGGAGTGATCTGCAACACATGTCTTTAACCTTCTTATCAGTTAGACTGGTTTCTAAGGCCACTGCAATGGCATTCACAGCTTCCTCTCTATATAAGCTGTACTTTCGAGGTTCGACCTGCGTTAGATAACAGTCAAAGTATAGCTTGTTCAAACATCCTGAGAACATTTTACCATCTGGGATCAAAAACTATGAAGATTGATACCAGAAGATCTAAGTGCAATATGAGGACAGCAACTAAAGGTCTTTGTTCAGGAGGAGAGCTCTGGAGATACAGGAGCAAAACGTGCATGGCGTTCATGATCTTCTCACTCTCTATGCCACTGAAAAGCATTGTCAAGTCTTTTCTCCTGTAATGGCAGAACCAACAGATATGTTGGAAAACAGTCACATTCGTATCCTGGACTTGCATGCAGATGCGGAGGAAAAAATGGAAGTAAATAATAGAGAACATGTGGTTCTCTTTAACCCAAATTGGAGTTGTTGTCATGGCAGGATAGACTTGAAATTACAAATGGTATCATAGCAATACTTCATACTAGTATGATGTTGAGTCGTGTCAGGAATCCTACATCGGACAGCTATAAGAGTATTCAAAAATTTATAATAATGTGCAAACCTCCTATTCTTGAGCTAGCTTTTGGGGATGAGTTAGACACTTCTAACATGGTATCAAAGCCAAGTCAGTTTGTCTAGATGGTTTGAGGAGGTGTTCGATTATGTTCTTTTGCCCAATATGTCCATCAGATGTCCAGTCCTACTCTGGACTGAGGGGGGTGTGTCAGGAATCCCACATCGGACAACTATGAGAGCATTCAAGAATTTATAATAATGTGCAAACCTCCTACTCTTGAGCTAGCTTTTAGGGATGAGTTAGGCACTTCTAACAAGTCGGGATGACAAGCGTAGAAGAGCACTGACTGCAGGACCATCAGCAATGGATGGCTTTTTTCAAACTTCTAGTTCGATTTTACGTTAGAAGAAGAGAGGAGATTATGGATTATAGATTGAATTTTGATGAACATATCAAGAGTTCGAGAAGAATAGATTGTAAGATCCGAAAAGATTGCAAATTGTACCTTAGAAACATCATGAATTCAAGGTATAGAGACCATAAGATTCCACATTTAGACCATAAGATTCATTTGGACCACTTATCGCTTCTTCAATTGCAAAGAGAGAGCCAAAAAAATGTCATTAAAAGATCGAAATGGCTTACCTGCTCAGGCAAACTATTTCAGTCAACAGAAACACAGCATTCCTTCTAGAACTGAATTGCTTCCTGTGAAGCAACTCCAGGAGACCTTGTTTATCGATTGTTTTAGCTATCTGCTCTCTGCAGGATATGTCTGCTTCGATACAACAGGACAAAATAGCTGCTACACATGTTTTCTCTTCCAAACTTCCACGTTTAAAGCTTCCAATCAGAAATTCCAAGCCTCCAAGAACTATAAGGTGCTTGGAATTTGCTAATCTTTCCTCACTGTTCAAAGTTGTAACAAGCTTCTCTAACATAAATATAGCTGTTTCCTCACTTTGTCTTGGCTTACAATCTGTCAGACTCTTAGGATTCTTCAACCTCCAACTGTCAATAATACGCTTCAGAATCAGGTTTGTTAATGGCAATGTCAAATTCTGCATAGTTCTTCCAGTTACAGGACATGTTCTATGTCCCTGATTGAACCATTCCTTGATGGCTTCACGTTCATATGTTTGTCCAGTCTCCAAGGTCAATGGATCCTCCATAACCTGTCCTGAGAGTGGGCATACAAATTCCAGGGGAATGCTTGGTGAAATAGATTCTTCATCAGGATATTCATAACTTCCCTGAAACTCTGCACTGAGAGAATTCCCTCTAAGAAACCTATACAATATGAAGTAAGTTTCAGAAGTAGCAACATAGTCCCTTTTAACTTACCTTCATAAGAAGCCCTCCCTTTTATTGGCTGGTTTTCAGGAAATCAACATAAGGAGAGTATTACAAAAACAATGTCAGGATTCCACAAAAGAATTGAAATTGAATTCAGTGAACTTGTACCTTAGTGGGGTATGAAAGGGAAGAGATATGGAGATCATCAGAATCCTCACTTTCTTGTAGGTCAAAAACAGATAATGCTAGGCTCTTGAGGGCTAGCTCGTTTGCTTTTGTTGGTGAAGATGCATTTTTCAGATCAACATCTTCTTCAGTTTCTTGCCTTGCATCAGAGGTAGCTTTCTCATCATTAAGATCCACTTCTGTTGAAGCACTTTCTTTATCCACTTGCCAATCTTCTTCTGATTCTGATAAATGGTTCTGAACCTGAAGAAGTGTTCAAATTCCAGGAATCATTAAATAATTCATGAAATTTGTGTGCATATATAATACAAACGGAATACTTACAGGAACATGCAGGAGTTCATCTTCATGTGCACTGATAAAGGAATGTTTCTCTGACTCTTGATCCAGATAGTTGATTTCAGAAAAGTATGTTGAGTGCTCTTTCACTTCATCAGGAGAAGCATCAGATATGGCAACTCCAATTGCATGGTTATCTATCTGCAATTCATCTTCAGCCCCAAAAGCTTCGGGTTCATTGGAATGGCCGAGCATGGAATCGTACAAATTCTTGCTTGGCCAGAAAGGACTTGCCGGACTATCTCCCATGGAATGAACATGTGAATCCTCCTGCTGGGCTCTCCGAACAGAGACTGAAGGAATATTAATAAGAGGAACTGAAGGAGGCTCAACACCTTCTGTGAGCCAGTCCTTGTAGTAAGCAGCAAACTGGTAAGTACCAGAATCCAGTATCTCATTGTAAACTTTTTCAAGAAGTTTAAGTTTCCTTAATCTGTTTGGTGTGCCGGGTAGGGAATCAGATTCCTGATTGTACCAAATCTTCAAATGTGAAAGATGTGGGAAGAACAAATAGTCCCATAGATGAGGTAACAGAACTGTTCTTGCAAGACATGGAGATTCACAGAACACTTGCAGAAGATGTTTAGCTGAAATCCTGTCCTTCTTCTGCAACTTGTATATCACACTGAGATAGAGATGAGCACAAGCTGACAACCTAGAATTTGGAATTCCAGAGGTATATCCATCTTTCAGATCATCTGAACTCAGACCAGTAATCACGCTAAGCTGCAATGAAGCTTTTTTCAAATCCTTTGGACTTGCTTTTCCCTCTGCAGCATTTTCCACTACTTCAATTGCTTCCTCAAGATTCAATACGACTCTTCTCTCAACACTTCGATCTTCTACAATCTCAGAAAGATCAAGAGAAGAGAAACAGGTCTCATGAAGTCCTTCTCTGAGTTCCTTATCCCCGAGGAAACTTTTGACATAACTATTTAAGATGGAGATCATGGCTTGAACAGCAACTTCATCAAGAGCCAGTCTAGAAATTGGAACTCCAACATTCTCAACCTTTCGTCTTTTATCTTCTTCTTCAAATCCTTTGTAATTTTTTGAACTTTTTGCAGAACTTACTTTAGCTGCGTCGACCTGCTTCATGCTCATCCTATTGTTCTCTCTATACCCAGTCTGTGTCTGCAGATTTTTGTTAAGATTCACACTGTAACCCTCATACACTTGTTTTTCCTTCCCCTTATCTTCTTTTACACCAACCTCAACTATTTCACTTCCAGGGACATTTTCTGAAGAATCAACATCATGAACCCTCTTGTCTAGCATGTTATATGAACTCAAGTAGTCTTTTCTTTCAGCTGTAATCAGACCATCCTGGTACCTCCTACTTGAACTATTTTCATATCTCAGTTGTTCGCTTTTCCATTTTCTTGGTACATTAGAAACTGTCATGTTGGTCTTAGTTCTGGAGGATGATGAAGAACCTGAATCATGGCGTTCATGTGAAGGATTATGAGTTCTAGTTTCTGGTTTGAAAGAAGCCCATGTCCTTATCCTTGATCTTCCTCCTTTAAATCCATCCTCCAAAAGAAGCTGTGCCAAAGAAGACGCCATTTCCATTGACCAAATAATCTACTCACTGCACTGAATTGAATTATATGTTATGAGATTGAATCCAATCTCATCCTATGCCTCAAATATCTGAACCAACAGTTCTATAATTTCAACTCAGAAACAGAAAAAACAGATTAATCAGCTTCTTCCAAACAAAAGAAAGAGAAATCGATGGAGTATGTAAAGAGAAGGAATCCATAGAAAGACAAAAACATTACCTCAGTCTTTTCTGATAATCCAACTTGAATCAAATTCTGCGGAAAAAACCATACAGATCTTCTGATAAAATTTTCTAGTTCAACTTCTTTTCAATGAAAAAAATCTTAAGAATGTCAAATGAGATGGACTTCGAGCTGGCAATAATTAGCAGATATCATGAACAGGATGGTTGATTTTTTTCTTTTTATTTGCAATATTATACTACGTAGGACTGCAGAAACAAGTAAGCAAGAACCAAAAGGACAAAGAGAAAGCTAGAGAGACGAAGTAGAGGGATCATGAATAGGTAACATACGAAAAGAACGAGAATGGAAGCTGACAAGTGGAAGTTGACAAATGAGTGAGTCTCTGCATGGAATGTTGAAGGTTTCAGCACGTTCGTATTCATTATTTTACGGTTCTTTTTTCTTTAACGCATATGCATACACATGTAACCGTATAATTAAGGATGCAAATGTTGAAAAAAAAAAGGTTAAGGCTTGATCAACTCAGGACTAACTAGTTGACCTCAAGCTGGAACAGGTCGAGCAAGGCAGGCCTATGCCCAAATGTTAACCCCACGTATAGGATTGGTAATGAATCGGGTTGGTTGGCTTCGCATAAGATTATTTTTGATCTGTACAAACTGACATTATTTTGATTTTATTTTTTAAAGTGACATTGTTTTATAACTTAAATACTAAAACGATATCATTTTATGGAGTGAGTTTGGATTATTTAGGTTGGTAGAACCGGTTCTACAAACTTGAGCTATTAATTTCTTAAATATAAAGAACATAATAACGTCGTTTTATAGAAAAAAGTTCAAACCGTTATAACGATCGAATCAACCTACCAAAATCCTAACTCAGTCTAAGGACCTATCAACTCGATGAGGCTGAATTTGGTAAGATTATAAATGATTGGTTTAAAAGAAGTCGAGGATGATGATGGACCCAGTTAACTCAGGCCTAAAACATGATCAAGTTTCAAGTCAAAATAATATGATGTTATTTTAGTTTTCTTTTCTCTATTAGTCTTATTAAACTCTAATTTAATTCAAAACTTGAATAACTCAAACTTTTTTTCATTAAGAATTATTAAGGAAAAATAAATTCCTACTCTAAAATATTTAAGCGAGTAAAGCGGTGAATAGGGTCGAATCACAAAGACCAATGTAGTAATTATTTATTTGTGTGAAATCAAAATAAATATAAATATAAATATAAATATAAAAGAATTGATTTGGAGATAAATAAATTTAAAACACGAAATCACGCAGAAATAAATTAAAAATAAAGATTGAAAATAATATAAATAAAAGCCTAACCAAAGTACTCTCCCGTTTGATACTGTAATTCGATAATAGACTCAAAAATATAAATTTCATATAGACTCAAAAATATAAATTTCATTCATTCTTATGGACAAAGTTATAGCAGACAGTAAACAACACATATTGACCAATCCATTTGTAATTATTTGATAACCTCGAGTAAACCTCCGCAGATTATTACTCTAACCAATTAGACTATTTCTAAGTAAAGCTCCGCATAATAAAATCTAAGGTAGCCGTAGACTCTAATGGACCCTTGTCTTAACCAACAGAATCGGAAAAGCTACAATCTATTTAGACTAAATTATTTAATCTCATTAATTTCTTAATTGAAATTAATTCGCCACTTCGATAGATAACAATCACGGATTAACTAATCTATTCGGCAATTTATCACTAAGTCGATCAATTAACAGGCCTCATTAATCAACAAACACGACAATAATAAATCGATTAAAGCGAAGAGATCAAACAAACATAAGAGATAAACGAAAGTAATTAAATCAAGAGAGTCTCGCAAATTACATGAATCAAACGTTGAATACCTTGTCTAGATTAAAAAGTTAACCACGCATAGCACTATTCTCTATCTACTGTAGTTGAAATTCACCTCCAACGTTGGTCCACACTGCCGCACCTCTAGTTCTCAAACAACGCACAAACCAGCTTCAAGAACGCAAACCTTCTCTTTTAATTGTGATAAAAATAAATCTCCTCCCAAGCTGTTGTCGCCGTCCACTCTCCTCCTTTTCCAAAAGTCTCCTCCTTTCTCGTAAAACACGTCTCCATTGCCGCCGTCAATCCCCTCCCTCCTCTCTAGGTTTTCTTTCTTCATTAAATGAAGTGGGCCCCCTCTCTAATGGTCTAAAATTTTCCTTTTTTAATGAACAAAGTGGGACCCAAATAAATGTCAAAATAAAGACTTCAATGGCTTGAACATAACTTCACTTCGTCAGCAAAGAGGTTGTGTTATTGAGGCCCAAATCCCGAGGTAATCAAGTCGAAATTCGCACGTAATAATCTGCCAGCAGTGTGTTACCTTTAACATGGTTATGTTGAAATCCTCTTCAGTTCCAAATTAGCCAATTTCATTCCACATTGCATCACTTTGGTATTTCATTACCTAGAACATACAAAGACATGAATTACTATATAAACACAAGCAAAACATCACAAAAGCCTACCAAAAGAACATAAAACATAAAGAATTAACATGACAAAATGCAAGTTATCAAAACTCCCCACACTTGAACAATACTTGCCCTCAAGTATTCAATCAACTCAAATTATCAAGACACTTCAACATCTTATCACAATTCTTTCAACTGCACTCATCACTTCTTAAGTTAATGTATGCAATCTAGAATTAAACAAACAAACCCATAAAGGTTGATCTCCTAATTAATTAGGAATGTTAACCGCTTCAGGAATGCCCAAGTAAAAAGTGCATCCGTACCCTCGCAATGTTTCACTCATTCTCTCATGTGAAATTTAGGCGTTGGTGTTTCCCTCAAAATCCAGCACAAATTTGTTCTTTCCATAGGACTGACACAAATTCACATCTTTATCACTAGCTCGGGTTTAAAACTCACACTAGTCAGCTAGGTCTTTTAATGGGTTGTAATGGGGCTTGTTGGTTACCAAAGAAATTGACTTGAGAAGAGCAAAGAAATGTACCAAGTAAACACATGCTAATATCTTTAAAAAAAAATTTCAACACAAATAAAAAGATTAAACCATTAAGCTCATTCAAGTATACCACATCGCAAATCCATCATTCACTTAACTTCAACTATAATAATGAAGTTGAACCAAGGCTGCTGAAACTATTGCCCATGCATCTCCTCTTTCTTTTTTTTTTTTTTTTTTTTTTTTTTTTTTCTACTTTTTTGCTTTCATTTAATTTTTTCTTTTTTTTTAAATTTTTTTGAAACTAACACCAACAAATACATTTCAGCCAGCTATAATTTTCTCTCATTTTTATCAACAAAACACAATTAAGTGAACAATTCAGACATATCCCAAAGTGACTAAACATCGGTATACAAGACATGTAATTACATATGCTACTTGGTAATTCTTCTCAACTAGGTGCAAAAGTCGGGGTTTGAAAGAAGAAGTCACAGGTTAAAATGGGTATGTTAAAACAAAGAAAAGATCTAGGCTCAAAGGGTTGAACTAGGATATAAAATTTTTGGGTTGGATTTTGAAAGAAAATGGATAGAAAAGAGGTTGCACAAACAATGCCTCAGCTTCATTCCAATGTACTAAATGTGGTTTTGAACAGAACTTATGTCAATTTCTAGCAGGGGACAAATGTGTGCGCTCTCCGAAAGAAAACTAGAGTGCGTGTAACGTTGCACTCTCTATCCTATGTCTCAAAAATCTCACAGTGTGTTTGGTGTGGATGTATGCCTATTACTCTCTAAAGACGCAAACAACTGAAGCAGTCTGTTTAATTTCAGTACACATACTAACTCAAGTCATAACAAGACAGGATCAAAAAATATCAACTAAGCCAAAGTATCTAATAATTCAAGTTTCTTAATAAAGAAGGCAAGATTGTCTATAAAAATATGTTTAAAAGCAGTTAAATTCAATTTTTTCAGAATGGGGATTTCCAAAACATTTCACATGATGCATATATACACAAATTAACCTAAAACAGTAATAAACATGACATTAAAAACAAAAATGGTAACACAACAAATTCTAGCAAAATAATTAAACAATAAACATAAAACGCAAACGAACAATTACACAAATAAAACAAACAAAGCTAAACAAGTGAAACTTTCCCCTCCCCACACTTTAGACTAAACATTATCCTCAATGTTAGCAAATGAAATACAAGAACAGTAAAAAGTAAAGGGTGAGAAAAAAAGCTTCTCTAAGTGACGCGCTAAGGTGACGGTGGATATGGTGGATCGCCATAACCACTACACTTGAACCAGTGGGCGATGTTGCACTCAATCTTGGTGACTTGAGATTGTAACTTGTTAAGTAAACTTTCCAAAGTGCCTTGTCGACGCTCCAACCGCCCCATTTGTTCCACAAGTACCATGGATGGAGCTCGAGATGACTCGGCTATCTCTACATCCGGTGGTTAGATCACGAACTTTCCTTCAGCTAATGCACGAGTAACCTACATCTTACAAAGAGCACTCATATCCAAGGTGAGGACCTTTGGTCTCGGGGTTAATAGATGATAACAACAAAGATCAAAGTCACACAATTTGACGGCAAGCAATGTTATCATAGAGCCCAAAATCAATGGATGTGTGCGATGTGCCAAGATGTACAAATATGTGTTATATAAAAATAACCCTTATTGGCGCTCGTGTTATTCTGAGCACACCATAAAAGAAAGAGCTCTGCTTTAGAAATCACATGCATATTATTGGTTTTTCCGAAAAGTTGAACGCTAGAAAACGATAGAAAATCCTATGCATGGGATCAATCAAATAATTAGCCTTAGAGGAGCTAGGATTATGCTTTTTGGATCGGCGGACAGCATTGAATAAGTCTCTTTCTCACCATACCAATCAAGATAATCACAAAAAGAATTAATGTAGGAATAATGAGAAAGCAGAGAATCGGATACGAAGCTTAAAACTACATTCCATTCATTGACGGACATGGAAAAATGACGCTCTAAGATCCTGAATCGAATGGTAGCCGGTGTAGTGACATCACCATCAACAGGCATTTCAAATGCAAATGAAGTATAAAAATCCCAAACTATTAGTAGTGTTCCTGAGTAGTTTTGCGGTCTTCTCTATCTCCGGATCGAACAATAAATCACCTGCAGAAACACAATGCCGCATGCAAACAACTAGAAAAATTGATTAGCAACACAAACAAACAAAAACTTAAACACTAGTTCCCGGCAACGGTGCCAAAATTTGATAGCGTGTCAAACCAATAAAAATAAATTCCTACTATGGAACACTTAAGCGAGTAAAGCATTAAATAGGGTCGAACCACAGAGACCAATGTAGTAATTATTTATTTGTGTGAAATCAAAAATAAAAATAAATAAATATAAATATAAAATATAAAAGAATTGATTTGGGGATGATTAAATTTAAAACACGAAATCACGCAGAAAGAAATTAAAAATAAAGATTGAAAATAATATAAAAAAAGTCTAGCCAAGGTACTCTCCCGTTTGATACTGTAACTCGATCATAGACTCAAAAATATAAATTTCGTTCATTCTTATGGACAAAGTTATAACAGACAATGAACAACACATATCGACCAATCCATTCGTGATTATTCGATAACCCCGAGTAAAGCTCCGCAGATTATTACTTTAACCAATTAGATTATTCCCGAGTAAAGCTTCGCAGAATATAATCTAAGGCAGCCGTAGGCTCTAATGGACCCTTTTCTTAACCAACATAATCAGAAAAGCCGCAATCTATTTAGACTAAATTATTTAATCTCATTAATTTCTTAATTGAAATTAATTCGCCACTTTGATAGATAGCAATCACGGATTAACTAATCTATTCGGCAATTTATCACCAAGTCGATCAATTAACAGGCCTCATTAATCAACAAACACGACGATAATAAATCGATTAAAGCGTAGAGATCAAACAAATATAAGAGATAAACTAAAATAATTAAATCAAGAGAGTCTCACGAATTACATGAATCAAACGTTGAATACCTTGTTTATATTAAAAAGTTAGCCACACATAGCACTATTCTCTATCTATTGTAATTGAAATTCACCTCCAATGTTGGTCCACATTGTCGCACCTCTAGTTCTCACACAACGCACAAACCAACTTCATGAACGTAGACCTTCTCTTTTAATTGTGATAAAAATAAATCTCCTCCCAAGCTGCTGTCGCCGTCCACTCTCCTTCTTTTCCAAAAGTCTCCTCCTTTCTAGTAAAACACGTCTCCATTGTTGCTGTCAATCCCCTCCCTCCTCTCTAAGTTTTCTTTCTTTCATTAAATGAAGTGGGGGCCCCTCTCTAATGGTCTAAAAATTTCCTTTTTTAAAGAACAAAGTGGGGCCCAATTAAATGTCAAAATAAGACTTCAATGGCTTGAACATAACTTGACTTCGTCAGCAAAAGAGGGCTGTGTTATTGAGACCCAAATCCTAAGGTAATCAAGTCGAAATTCGCAGGTAGTAATCTGCCAGCATTGTGTTACCTTCAACATGGTTATGTTGAAATCTTCTTCAGTTCCAGATTAGCCAATTTCACTCCACATTGCATCATTTTGGTATTTCATCACCTATAATATACAAAAACACGAATTACTATAGAAACACAAGCAAAACATCACAAAAGCCTACCAAAAGAACATAAAACACAAAGAATTAACATGACAAAATACAAGTTATCAGTCTTATTAAACTCTAATTTAATTCAAAACTTGAATAACTCAAACTTTTTTTCGTTAAGAATTATTAAGGAAAATTGCAAAAAAAAATGAAAACAAAAACTATACAAGTGAGTTTATATATAATTAAAATATTATATATCAACTCAAAACCTTAAGATAATTAATTATAAACCTTATCTTTATATATAATTTACTTCAATTTTATGCTTTTCAATGGTTATTTTATATCTAATTTACTTTATTTTATGTCTTTTTGTTTGGGAACAAACTTATTATATATAACATATTTGAAAAGTATCAAACTTAATTATTAAGTTTAAACTAAATCAGGCTAAGGATGTCAATAAATTAGACCGACTCGAGTCGAGTTTGGGTCTAACTCAAAGCCTAATGGACCCAAGGCAGGAGGTTCGAGTTCGAGCCCAATCGAGTATGGGTCTAACTTGATTATATTTGTTTTTTATATTTAAAATTTAGAAAGCAACATCATTTTCACTTAAAACTTTTGGGTTTTAGGAGGAGTTGGATAGCTTGAGCCCATCATAAGCCCAAAACATAAAATTTTGAATTCAACTTAAATCTCAATCAATTCAAGTCAAAGTTGTTAACTTGAAACAAGGCCAAGTTGAACCCTAGCTTAAATTTTATCTCTAAATTAGGCTTATACAATTCAAAATTGAGTCTTCTTATTACTACTACTAGTTAGCTTTTCTATTTACAAGTCAAATTGTAACCTAAAAATGAGATTAACCTAATATGTTAATATAATTTGGTGATAATGACAACTTTAATATGATCTATACAAATTTAATTCTTCTATATAAATAAAAAATTTCATATTGTTTGACTTATCCTTTCATTTGCCAGCATTCGGTGATTTGGAAATTTATAAGCATATAAGAGATATTAAAATATTAGAAATGATAATTCTCACTTATCGCCTATTTACTTCCCCGTTCTTTGTTAGATTTTATCATAAACCCTAATTTCCTTTTTAAAGTTGGTGTATAACACTTTAAATTAAAATTAGAGTTGGTATTTTAGAATTGGCTCGACCAAAAGTTATAGGTCAATTTGTAAAGAATTATGAGTTTTTTGTTTAGAAGACTCGATCGGAACTTAGTTTGAACATAGTAAATCATTTAATTTACACGTTTCTAGTAAATCATTTAACGAACCAATAGTTTAAAGTTCAAACTATTACTAAGAAATTAAAGTTGTTATTTAAGCTGACCTTCCAAACTTGAGTTCGATTCAAATTTTAATAAATTCAAACTTAATTAACTAATTTCAAGTTGAACCAAATCAGGCTTTAATTGGAACTCTATTGAAAAACACGTACTAATTTGTATAGCTAGGGGCCTGAACTAAAGTCAACGAGTTTAACTTGAGTTTATTGAGCTTTGAATCGAACTTGAACTTTTATATTTTAAAAAATTTAAATTTCAAACCAGGTTTAACATCGGATTACTCGAACCAAAGTCAAATGTTTTTAATTGAACCAACATTGTTGTTTTTATTTTTAAAATTTTGAAAAGTCTATTTATTCTGAATTTAGGCTTGGGCCTAGAGCCTCAGTCCACATAGTTGAATACGAAAATATAATAGCATTTTTATAATAAATTATGAACTTGGTGTTGGGAAAGGAGGTGTCGGTCACGCAGCGGCAATAAACCAGAACTAATAAACCTTTCCCTGTGTGAACAATCACAGCCAATCCAAAAGAAAAACAACAGCCAACAAACTCACCAATACACAAAATTAAGCAGCAGGAAATAAATAACACAGGCAACTTTTTACGTGGAAAACCTCCCTCAATGTGAGAAAGGAAAAACCATGGGACCTAGTCCAGTAAAAAAAACTCCACTATAATCAATCAAGTTACAGAGTGTTTCATCTCTAGATACAACTAGAATCACCACTCAACTCAAAATACAACAATAATCATCAACAAGATGAAAAAATCAAAGAGTTGAGAACAATATCACCATTAAAATTTCAGCAACTTCGACTGAAGATCAGGGCACCTTGGAGACCTCCAAATTCGATCTCCACCGTTCAAAATGAAGAACAACGAGAGAGGAACCTCTGGTTAAAATTTCAGGTCGATCCGACAAGAAATCACCATCCGATCGAATGTTGGAAGATTACTACGCAAAATAGAAAGAAAAAACGAAAATTTCTCTCTCTTCCCTCTCTCTTTCTCTCTCTTCCTCTCTCTTCCTCTCTTCCGGCTGAATTCTCTTCTCCTTCTCTTTAGGGTTTTAAACCCTTATATATGTTAGGCTTGGGCTCCACTTAGGAGTGGACCCAAACCCAACAAATCTCCCCTCACACAATAAGTGGAGGATCTAGTCATCTTATCAAGCAACAAATCTCAAGCTTCTCCTTTAATGGATTCGCCAATTGGTGATTTTCGGTCAAAATTGTCTGGAAAAATCCAGAAAAATTCCTAAAATTCCTAAAAATGTAAAACAATTTATGACGACCTCGAATAATTTTTCCAAACTCAATTATCCCATTAATTTCACACGAAGTTCAATTTAAAACCTAAGCGGACAATGTCATGCATGCATGTATCATGTGCATATGCAACCAATCGATGTCGAGAAGGCTATATCTTTGTATGTGCATGCGAGATATAATTTAATATCGAACCGTCCTAATACCAAAATACCCTTTTCTATAGGAGAGGGATGTTACAATTCTCCTCCTAACAAAAATTTAGTCCTCGAAATTCTTACTTGATTGATCAAAAGGTGAGGATCTGTCTCCTCATATGCTCCTCGGTCTCCTGGTAGCCTCCTCGGTCGAATGGTTCCTCAGGAGAACCTTCACGATGGAATACTCTTATTCCTCAATTGTTTCACTGAGACCGATAATCTGGATCGGCTCCTCCACATAACTCGATTCTTGGAGACCTCAATCTCTGAGCGGTATCACGTGTGCCGGATCCGACCGATATTTCATGGACATACTCACGTGGAAGGCGTCATATGGCGAGACATCTCACTCGGTAAAGCTAGCTTTGTGGGCCAAAGGTCCGATCCTCTCCGGTGATCATATGGACCGATGTACTGGGGCAACACCCTTTCTCCCAAATCTCGTTACACCCGCATACGGTGACACCGTAAGAATACTTCTTAAAACTCGATGCTTTAGTCATCATGTCAGAACCATTATCATCTGTATGAACCTTCTCTAGCTCTAGCAACTTGGAATTCACCACATCTCGTATCCAATGATACCTAACATCAATGTGTTTCGACCTTGCATGGAAACTAGCATTCTTACCAAGATGAATGGCACTCTGGTTATCACAAAATAACACATACCGGTCCTGCTTGAAACCAAGCTCAAGAAGAAAAGTTTTCATCCACAACAACTCTTTGCAAGCCTCTGTAGCTGCAATAAACTCAGCTTCTGTGGTTGACAAAGCAACACACTTCTGCAACCTTGATTGTCATGCTATAGCTCCCCCTGCAAACTTGATTATGAAACCTGATGTAGACTTTCGAGAATCAACATCTCCTGCCATGTCTGCATCAGTAAAACCAACTAACAAAGGTTTATCACCACCAAAACTAAGACTCAAGTCAGTTGTACCTCTGAGATACCTCATAATCCACTTCACCGCATTCCAATGCTCTTTACCTGGATTAGAGAGAAAACGACTTACTGTACCAACTGCATGAGCAATGTCTAGCCTAGTACACACCATAACATACATCAAACTGCCAACTGCTAAGGCATATGGAACTTTCTTCATCTCTTCCTTCTCTTCATCTGTAGAAGGACATTGGTTGACACTCAACCTGAAATTAGGAGCAAGTGAGCTAGCAACAGGTTTAGCCCCAGTCATACTAAACCTTTGAAGTACCTTCTTTATGTACTTCTTTTGCGACATAATCTGACTTCTGGCATCCTCAGAGCGAGTAATTCTCATGCCTAAAATTTGCTTGGCATGACCCAAGTCTTTCATGGCAAAAGACTTACTTAGTGTCTTCTTCAACTCAGCAATCCTAGAAGCATTCCTGAGCACAATCAACATATCATCCATATAAAGTAACAATATGATAAAATCATCGTCAGAAAATCTGCGTACAAACACACAGTGATCTCCAGAAGTCTTCTTGTAACCTTGCTCCCCCATAACTGATTCAAACTTCTTATACCACTGCCTAGGAGCCTGCTTCAACCCATACAAGCTCTTCTTCAGTTTGCACACAAAATCTTCTTTTCCTTTCACCTTGAAGCCCTCAAGTTGTTCCATGTAAATCTCCTCCTCCAAGTCACCATGAAGGAAGGCTGTCTTGACATCCATCCGCTCAATCTCCATATCAAGACTAGCAATGAAAACCAAGAGCATTCGAATAGAAGACATTTTTACAACAGGAGAAAAAATGTCATCAAAGTCAATACCTTTCCTTTGACCAAATCCCTTAACAACCAATCTGGCTTTATACCGTGGCTTCAAACTGTGCTCTTCAGCTTTGATTCTAAACACCCATTTGTTTTTCAAAGCTCTCATGCCCTTAGGCAACTTCACCAACTCATAGGTGTGATTTTCATGCAAAGATTTCATCTCATCTTGCATAGCTTCAATCCAATGATCCTTATGCTCATCTTCAATGGCTTCCTCATAACATTCAGGTTCTCCCCCATCAGTGAGTAACACCCAATCCTCAGGTGAGTAGCGGGAAGAAGGAACATGCTGTCTAGTAGACCTCCTAAGTGGAGCAGTCGACTCATCCACAACTTCAGGAACATGAACATCTACCTCATCAACAACAGCATCACCATCAACATTTTCAACATTAACATGTTGATCAGGAACATGATTCTGGACATCATCATAAGCACCAATCTGAGAAATAGGATCAAGATCAATCAGGTTACCAGAACTAGAATGCCCTGGCTTCTCTACCTTGTCAATATCTTCAATGGTTTGATCATCCATGAAGATAACATCACGGCTTCTCACAAGTTTCTTCTCAACGGGATCATACAGCCTATAACCAAACTCATCAAGGCCATAGCCAATGAAAACGCACTGCCTCGTCTTGACATCCAACTTGGACCTCTCATCTTTAGGCACATGTACAAAAGCTTTGCATCCAAACACTCTCAAGTGGTCATAGGAAACATCCTTACCATACCACACCCTGTTTGGAACATCACCCTGCAAAACAATAGTGGGAGATAAATTAATAACATGTGCATTTTAATGTCTGACCTCACCCCAAAATGAATCAGGCAACTTAGCTTCAGAAAGCAAAGATATGACTCTCTCCATCAAGGTCCTGTTCATCCTCTCTGTCACGCCGTTAAGCTGAGGAGTCTTTGGAGGTGTCTTTTGGTGTTTAATGCCCATCTGTCTGTAGTATTCATCAAACGGCCCACAATATTCACCACCGTTGTCAGTACGAATACACTTCAGCTTCTTTCTAGTCTCTCTTTCAACAGAAGCCTGAAACTGTTTAAAGACCCCCAACACTTGGTCTTTGGTCTTCAAGATATAGACCCATAATTTCCTGGAACAGTCATCAATGAAAGAAACAAAATACAATGCTCCTCTCAAAGTCTTTGTCTTCATAGGACCGCACAAATCTGAATGCACCAACTCAAGCAACTCAGTCTTTCTTGAAGGAGAACTAGTCTTAAAAGAAACTCTGTGTTGTTTTCCAGCCAAGCAGTGCTCACACTTTTCCAGTTTAGAACCTTTCAAATTTGATAAGAGATTCTTCTTAGCTAACACATTCAATCCTTTCTCACTAATGTGGCTAAATCTCCTATGCCATAATATTGAAGAGTCATTCTCAACAACATTTACCCTGTTAGTACATACTGAAGTTGTTGTCCAATATAAGCCAGAGCGTTTTCTACCACGAGCCACCACCAAGGAACCTTTAGTGAGCTTCCACATACCACTACCATTGGTACTCACATAACCCTCATCATCAAGATTGCCAACAGATATCAAGTGCAAACGAACATCAGGTGCATGTTTAACATTATTCAAAATAAGTTTAGTTCTCGTACCTGTTTCCAACACAATTGTCCCAATGCCAACTACTTTAGAGATAGTTTCATTTCTCATATTCAATATCCTGTAGTCACCTGGAGTATAAGATGAGAAAAAATCCTGCCTTGATGTAACATGAGAACAAGCACCAGTATCTACAACCCAGCTTGATTCATCGCAAACAACCCCAACTAGGCTCTCATCAAGGACTGTCACAAGATCTTCTCCAGTGGCAATAGCAACACAACTCTCGTTGTCATTCTCTTTCTTTTCTTCCTTGCCTTTGTTGCCTTTCTTTTCTTTCTTCAACTTCCAGCAATTTTTCTGCAAGTGCCCTTTCTTATCACAATAAAAACACTTAACATCTTTGTATCTGCCTTTGGATTTACTTCGACTTTGCTCTCTATTTTGAGAACCTCGATTGTTATTTCTCCCCCTAGAGGTAGTCACCAAGACATCTGATGAAGAGGAACCTTGTTTCTTCTCATTTCTTCATTCAATACAATGCTCTTGGCAAGATCCATAGAGATAACACCATCCGAAGCAAAATTTGACAATGAAGATCTAAAAGTTTCCCAAGAGTCTGGTAAGGAGCCAAGGAGAAACAAACCCTGTATTTCTTCATCGAATCTAATCCCCATTCTTGACAAGCGATTCATAATTCCTGGAAGTTATTCAGTGATCATCATAGGAGTCCCATCACTATACTTCAAAGCTAGCATCGCTTTATTAAGAACATCTTGTTGTTTTCGGTCTTTCGAGCATCTGACTTCTCAAGTTTGCTCCCTAAGTTCGAGCATGTGTCTCACCGAAATATGATTCAACACATTGTCGTCAACCCACTGTCTGATAAAACCACATACCTGTCTATGCATCAGAGTCCATTCTTCACCCGACTTATCATTAGGCTTTTCAGTGGCAAAAACTGGTAAGTGAAAATTCTTCACATAAAGCAGATCCTCCATCTTGCCCTTCCAAAGAGCATAATTGGCGCCATTCAAAGTAATCATCCTACTAGTGTTGACAACTTCCATTGTTCACCAAAATCACAACCACAAATATCCTGAACCAAAAGCTCTGATACCACTTGTTGGGAAAGGAGGTGTCGGTCACGCAGCGGCAACAAACCAGAACCAATAAACCTTTCTGAAATAACCTTTCTTTCCGTCCGATTGTCGCCTTGGGGTTACTTCAAAAATTTAACCAAGGATTGCGTATAGCGCAACCTCGGGTCGTTCTCTTGAGGAACCAAATGTGAAATTAATTTTCTAAGTAACTAAATGCAATGCAAACTAAATTATCAAATGTGGTTGATTTTTAACAATTACCGCTAAAATTTGCAACGAATTAAAATAACACTAAGGACTTGTTTTGGTATTTTAAAAATTTAAATGAGTAATTTGAAATGACAACGAGTAAATTAATTAAGAAAACAAACACAAGTAATTAACAATGATAAGCATAATCCTCCAGTTCAATACGCAGCAATCATCACTAAAAAATATTGGAATTAAAACATTTGAACCAAGAATTAAAATCGAGCTTTTAAACTAACAACCGAGCCACCTCGAATTGTTACAAAATATTTTCCAATAATCCCAATTTACTACCGCCACCGGACTAGCAAAATAGAACTAAGGATACTAACGCCAATGCTCGACTTTTACGTAATATTTAAGAAAGTAATTAATGCTAGCAACAGATAAAATGTTCAAATAATTCAAGCCACCTTGAATGATTACCAATTTTGCTAAAATCTCAATACAAAGTTTTGACCCAAAGCGAGTAATGAAATTAAATCCGAAATCAACACAATATCAATCGCCAAATAATAATTCAGTCCAAAACACAACTCCAAATAATTAAATAGTAAAATTCATGAATTACTAAATAATTAAATGGATGAGAAAATAATTGCAGTTTAAACTCCCCTATAAAAGCAAGCTCCTACCTTTGCCATTGAACAGAAGGACTAAGATAAATTAGCCAAGAAATTTCATTGGACGCCGACGTTGAGCTCCGGCGGTGGTCACCATGAAAGGTGGGAATGAGGGTTTCGGTTTGATGAAGACAACGAGGAAAACAAAGCCTAGATCCCTTCTCGCCACCTTTTGCCTCTCACAAGAACTCACTTGAAAATAAAATTATTGTAGTGATGTGACCATTTAAATCATATGGTCCACACTCACTATTCATTACCCAACAACGTTCTCTTCTTACGGTATTTTTTCACGTTGCACTCTCCTTCTCCGATTTTTCTAGCATTCACGTCACTCTTCTTTTCCAGCCCTCTCACAAACGTCTCACTTAATGCCTCCCTCTAGTTATTGTTTTTACTCTTCAAGATCACCCCTCCACGTTGTCACAAAACCACCAGCGCCACACGTTGCTTTTGTTTTCCTTGTTACTTTGCTTCTCCTTCACACACCAAGATAGCACACCATTCAAACCACACACACACATGACACACTGCGCCTCCAATACCCAAAGACCCACTCTTCACGTTAATGTTTCTTTCCCTTGACCAAGCGGCACTCACTCATGCACTCTCTTCACAAACCCAGCACAAACACTCCACGTTAACTTCGTCACACTCACCAACACAACTCACGCAAGCTCCACTCAACAACGCCCAGCTTTCGTTCTCCTATTATTTCAAGATGTGTTTATTCTTTTCCCTCACACTCACACTTACAGCTACCTCTCACACAAAGACACACTCACAAATTTACATTCACGCAAGTCACTCAGCAATGACCCACAAATCACAAAGACACTTACTTACACAACACACTCACTCACTCCTTTATATTTTCATTCTCCGAGCCATGCAACACTCTCCTCTGCTTTTTGCTATTTTCCAGCCCCTTTTTTTGTTAAGCTCACGCACAGACACTCTCACGTTAGTCACTCACAAGCATCACCACATGTATCGCCCCATCGCCTTCAAAGCCTTCTTCTATTTATTCTTTTCCAATGAAAAATGTTACTCTCCTCCATGCCTCTGCGCCACAAAGACACGCACTGACCCATTCCATCTCCTACTTCACACTCCACTCAACCACTCCCCATACTCTACAAGCCACCAAAGCCAACACCCATGCCAACGCAATACACTCCACCTTCTACCAACGTCATTTCCATAAGCCACCTCCTGCTTTTCTTAACGCCCGTGCCAGACAAAGACACTCCATCAACGTCTCCACCGGTGCCCCCACAAACCACTCTCCTCCTTTTATTTTTTCAACAACTCACGAGCCCACAGCACAAGCTTCCTTTCAGCTCTTCTCTTGGTGTCTGTAATGCTCCCATGCTGCCTTATTATTTCTCCAACCACTCTTTTTTTGTGTTTACCTCTTAGCTTATTGCAATTTGGACATTCCTTCACTACATTCCTGTTGGTCCACTCCCCATAATTGTCCCACTATACCCAGCTACCAATCTCACGTTCGCCTTTTAGCCCATCACTAGCTCTTTTACCTTGTTCAATAGACCACACAATGCCTACCTCTCTTCACTTGTCTCCCACTTCACATTTCATGATGTGACAAATTAATGGTTCAACTTGCAAGCCTCTCTTTCTTTGTTGTGACCTTACATTCATACCATTAATTAGCCAATTGCAATTTTCTCCTCTTGATGTCCCGATGCAACATTATTCTTTTGGTCCTTTCTCCATTCTTTTTTTTTTAATTTCTCAAATACCCTACAATAAAAATTACAAATAAAGTAGCATCAATTGTCCAAAAATTAATTTATCTCAGTTAAATCAAAAACGACAATTTTTGCCCATATAAACAAAAATTAAATATAAGGCATAATAATTCAAATAAAAATCAAATAAAGCCATAAAGACTAATTTTAGTGACAAAAACCTATCCAAATGAGATGAAAAAATATAAAAAAAAATGAGTTTGTCAACTCCCCCACACTTAGCCTTTTGCACTCCTGGGCAAATTATCAGTAAAGCAATCCAATAGTTAAACTCAATACAAGCAAACATAAAACCGACAAGGAAAGAATATGCAATTAACTCAAACAACCTCTATCCTTAATCAACCAACATTCATGAAATACTTCGGTGCAAAGAAACTAACACAAGAGACATAGCAAGATAAAAGAAAAAGAAACATAATAAATCTCTCATAAGGTATAAGTGTTTCGCTCATCTCTCAAACAGACAAATTTCACTCAATCTACCTAGATTAGCACCTACCATAGGCTTGTAAAGATTCTACTATCTCCACCACTAAAATACGATAAATTCATGATCAAAGGGACTTTGCAGGGTTGTAATGTTGATGAAAGGCTAATGAATGGATGAAATGGAAAAGAGAAGGAAAAAAAATTGATAAATGTATTGCATGAGTATTAAGAATAACTCAAAATGAGTTAAAGCGCAACCATCAATTGAACACCAATGTGCAATTATCATCTTTCAAGACCCAGTCTTTAATCTTCAATCCACCAAAGGATGCCTTATTTCAAACTTTATTCTTTTTGGCCAAATTATTTTCTTTTTGTTTTTCTTTTTGGCTTTTCTCTTTGTTTTTTTTTTGTTTTTTGTTGTTGCAAATTTGGCATACCCGAACCCAAAAAGATAAAAATCACAACAGAAATTATGCACATTTAATCATGAAGAACATAATGTAACTCATGCAAACACTTGTGCCAACAACGGAATGAATAAAAGTGAAGGCTCAAAGGGGGTAAGCAAAGGTCAATTGAAATGGCTTGTGTTTGGTCAAAAGGATTTAGAAAAGAATGCCCCTATCATACCCACAAATCTAGGTATTAATGCAGCTTTGAAAAAGAATCTATACAAGTTCTAGAGGCTAACCAAGCTAGGTAGAAATCACACAAGATGAGAAAGAAAAGTAAGGCTCAAAACTCCTTCCAATAAGGTTTTATCTAAGATATTTCCTTCCTCAAATCAAGTTATATCACAAGGTTAGTAACACTGCACCAAAGGCACTCCACTATGCTAATCAACTAAGAATAAAAATTACTCAAATAAAAAAAAAGTACTCAAACCTTGACATGTCAATGTTCGCATGCATAAGCAAACAAGGATTTGAAAATGAACCCAAGGACTGCAAAAGTCAAGTGCGAAGTGGGATAAAACGCAGCAAACCGTTCACAAGAGAAAAAAAAACAGTCAATTTAGCTTAATCAAACAACAGTGCAAAATGATAAGGCAATAAAATGGCAATCCAAACAGTGGCAAACAATTCAACCAAATCAATCCCTCCCCCACACTGAAAACAACACATTGGCCTCAATGTAAGAAAAATAACTATAGGCGAAATGTCAAAAACAAGGGGAAACTAACTAATAATAACAAAATAAACAACAACTACTTCCTACTGGAAAGGTTCCTTCCCCCACACTTATTCCGCATTTTCTCAGTAGACAAATATCACCAGTAATATAATAGAGAATAAAAGGATAAAGGTGGAAGGAAACAACCGTGTGATTAAGGGGGTCTGTGATCCTCATGGTAGTGCTTAAGCAGATGACCGTTGACTTGTGAAACATGACCAGTGGCTTCATCTATCGGCTCTACTGCTCCAAATGAATGCATTTGGTAACTTTGAAAGGGCCCTCCCACTTGGTGACGAACTTTAGGGCATCAATTTTAGCCGAGCCTTGAACTTTAGAACCTTGTCACCTTCATGGAATTCTTTCCTCAGAATCTGTTTGTCATGAATCGTTTTCAGTTTATCCTTGTAGATTCTGGCATTATCATAAGACTCAAGTCTCATCTCTTCGAGCTCTTGGAGTTGCATTGTCCGGTTTTCAAGTGCAAATTCAAGATCTGCATTACACGCTTTGATCGCCCAATAAGATTTGTGCTCGATCTCCATAGGTAAATGGCAAGACTTGCCATAAAGCAACCGGAAAGGGGACATGCCTATAGGGGTCTTGTAGGCAGTCCTGTAAGCCCATAGTGCCTCCTCGAGCCTTTCACTCCAATCTTTTCGGGATGGCTTCACAATTTTTTCTAGTATACGTTTCACTTCCCGATTGGAGACTTCAGCCAATCCATTTGTTTGAGGATGGTAAGGAGTAGCCAGCTTGTGATTAACTCCATATTTAGCAAGTAAAGACTTGATAATCATATTACAGAAATGTGTTCCTTGGTCACTGATGATTGCTCTTGGAATGCCGTACCTGCAAAAAACATGAGCACGTAAAAATTTGGCAACAGTAGAAGCATCATCTTTCCTAGTTGGTACTGCCTCTACCCACCTAGATACATAATCTACTGCAAGTAATATATATGAAAACCCAAATGATGGAGGAAAGGGACCCATAAAATCCATGCCCCAGACATAAAAAATGTCACAAAAATGCATAGGTCTTAAAGGCATTTCATGCTTTTTACCCAGATTCCCAAACCTCTGGCATTTATCACAAGACTTGCAAAAAGTATAAGCATCTTTAAATAAGGTAGGCTAGTAAAATCCACACTCTAAAACCTTCCTAGCAGTCCTATTAGCACTAAAATGCCCCCGCAAGATAAAGAATGTACAAAGGTAAGGATAGAGTGGATCTCATTGTTAGGAACACATCGTTGGATTATTTGATCGCTGCATTGCTTCCAAAGAATTGGAGCATCCCAAGTATAGTATCTTGCCTCCCTCTCCAACTTATCAACCTGAAATTTAGACATAAAAGGAGGCACAAAATCAGCAACAATGTAATTAACAATGTCAGAGTACCAAGGCTCATGTACCGCCAAGGCAAAAAGTTCAGAATCAGGAAAAGAATCAACAATAAGATCAGAAGAGTCAACTCCCTTGGTGCCTTCAGGTAACCGACTAAGGTGGTCAGCCACATGATTTTCTACTCCAGCTCGGTCTCTGATTTCAATATCAAACTCCTGTAGCAATAAAGCCCATCTTAACAGTCTTGGTTTAGATTGAGGCTTCTTAAACAAGTACCGCACTGCTATATGGTCTGTAAAAACAACCACTCGAGAGTTTATCAGATATTGTCTAAACTTATCCAAAGCAAAGATTATAGCAAAAAGTTCTTTCTCAGTAGTGGTATAGTTCACTTGAGCGGAGTCAAGTGTCTTGGAGGCATAAGCTATCACTCTAGATCGCTTTCCTCCCTCGTCCAACATAACACCAACTGCAGTTAGAAGCATCACATGATAGCTCAAAAGGCAAATCCTGTTAGATGCGGTCGAATAGGAGGTGAAACGAGCAAAGACTTCAAAGTATTAAAAGCATGTCTACATTTATCATCAAAGTGAAAATCAATATCTTTTTTCAACAATGTAGAAAGGGGTAAAGCAATTTTACTAAAATCTTTTACAAAGCGCCGATAATACCCCGCATGCCCCAAGAAAGATCTCAATTCTTTTAGACAAGTAGGATAAGGAAGTGAAGAAATGATTTCAATCTTGGCTCTATCAACCTCAATCCCGTTTTAAGAGATGTGATGACCTAAAACTATGCCACTATCCACCATAAAATGGCATTTTTTATAATTTAAAACCAAAATTTTCTGAATGCATCTATCAAGAACACGTTCAAGACTAAACAAGCAATCATCAAAATTATCACCATAAACAGTGAAATCATCCATAAAAACCTCCATATTTCGCTCCAATAAATCACAGAAAATTGCCATCATACACCTTTGAAAGGTGCCTGGAGCGTTACACAATCCAAAAGGCATCCTTCGATAAGCGTAGGTACCAAAAGGGCAGGTAAATGTAGTCTTGTCTTGGTCCGCTGGTGCAATTGGTACCTGGAAGTAACCTGAAAAACCATCCAAGAAACAATAGTGAGATTTCCCAGATACTCTTTCCAACATTTGATCAATAAAAGGTAATGAAAAATGATCCTTCCTAGTTGCTTCATTCAACTTCCGATAGTCAATGCACATTCTCCAAGCATTTTGAACTCTTGATGGAATGAGTTCATCACTCTCATTTCTCACCACTGTGATACCGCTTTTTCTAGTTTTACTTGTACCGGCTCACCCACTCACTATCGATATGGCATATATGATCCTGCACTCAACAACTTAGACACCTCCTTTTAACCACATCATGAATAAGAGGATTCGAATGGGGGTGGTCGTCGAATTGGTTTGGACCGTCACTAAAAGGATTTTATGTGTGCAAACCAATGGATCAATCCTGTATGTCCCTAAAGACCAACCTATAGCCCTCCTATATCTTTTCAACACGAAACTAGTCTCTCTTCTTGAGAACTACTCAAAGAATCTGGAAATGATAATGCGGTTTGCAATCATCTGCAAGAAAGACATATTTCAAGTTAGAGGAAGGGTTTCAATTTAAATCGGGGTTGCACAATAGAAGGAACCAGTTTCGGTATATCAAATGCATTCGGTGAAAGTGAATGCGTCCATGTGACTTCGGGATGAAGATTTAAGCTCGTGCGGCGGTATGTCCTCCACTTCTAAACCTAATTCCACAATCGATGACACGGAAACAATGTAATTAGATTTAGTCTGATCAGTAGAAAAGGAAAGTATATCAGAAGTAAGAGTAGTATTAGAAGGGTTTAGAATAGTAGTAGGATCACTGCTATCCTCTTCTAATACTCCAGCACCACTTGAAGAAGAAGCTACATTTGTAGCTTGCATAAAAGCGTCTTTTTCACCGGTTCCTGTAAAATTAAGAAACACACCTTCCTCAAGGCTATCAAATGCAGAATCAGCAGTAATATCAAAACAAAAAGATGCATCAGAATTTGCGGAGTAGAAAGCCAATTATCTATCTCCAAACAATAAACACATGATACATCATCCTCACATGCACAAAAATCGGAAGAACGAGAGGAAGATAAACAAGAAAGTGCTTTATGATGATTCACACCCATATTACAACAGTTAACCTCATGCACCTCAGTCTCGTGCAAATTTTTCACATCATGGCATTCAATCAAACTAACACCCAAGTAAGAACAATCCTCATAACCATGACTCATAGCTTCTGAAAGATTAAATTGCACTTCTTGATCCCCAATTCCTATAGTGATAAGGCCCTTTTTCATGTTAATTATTGTCTCGTGATCAAAGGAAAGGCCTACCTAGAATCAAGGTACTCGTAAGGAAGCTCATTAGTCATATCAAGAACATAGAAGTCGGCGGGAAAAACAAGACCTTTGACTTGCACAAGGATATCCTCTAAAATGCCTTTAGGTATCTCACGATCCTATCAACTAGACCAAGCACTACACTAGTGTCTTTCAAAGCTTCAATACCCAAGGTCTTATAAAGAGGTTGGCATGACATTGATTGCTGCACCTAAGTCAAGTAAGGCATGAGAAACAGTCGTTCTTCCTATGGTGCAAGGGATAGTGTAAGAACCTGGATCTTTGCATTTAATGGGCAATTGTGGCTTAAATAAGGCACTAACACTCAACCCCAGTTGGATTCTCTCGCTATGCCTATACTTTCTCTTGTTTGTACATAGGTCTTTCAAGAATTTAGCACACTTGGGCATCTTTTTAATTAATTCAAGCAATGGCACATTTACCTCAAGTTTGCTAAACATTTCAAACAATTCCTCATTATCTTTCTTTTCAACAATCTTTTTGCTAACCAGATAGGAATTTGGAAAAGGCAAGTCACGAATTTTTACCTCATCACCTTTGGAGTTGGAAGGTGATCCTTCCTCCATTGGTCTCTTCAAGATAGTTGTTGCCTCTTCCTCATTTTGTACCACTGGTTGTTTTCGAGATTTCTCCATGAGCTTCTTTTCTTGAATGCTTTCAGATTGAATAGATTGGGAATTTCCTTGAGTAGTGTTAGCCGAAGGAGATTCAACTTCCATTTCCTCATCAACCGTCTCTTCGTCCTCTTCATTCTCTTTGAAACTCACTTTCTTGGCTCCAATTGTCTTCCCACTTCTCAGTGTGATTGCATTCAAAGATTTTGAATTGATCACTGTGTTGGAGGGCATCGAACCACTACTCTTTCCTTGTTGCTCAGTCAAATTGTTGGAGATTTGAGTAACAAAAGTATTCAAGTTCTCATGCTTAGTCTCCATTTTCTCCAACTTGGAGAACACATTTTGTAAGCAAGAGTCCATCTTATTTCCCATGGCATTCAACTTGGCATCAGTTTGGGCCTTCTCTTGATCTAGTCTTGAATTTATCTCGGCAATGCCCTTCATGATCATAGCAAATTCGTCACCCTTAGAAACAGTAGATGACGTCCCTTGATTAGGCACTATTTGGTTGGAAGAATTTCTTGAATATTTCCTTGATCTCCACCCCATCGAAAATTAGGATGATCTCTCCAACTGGATTATAAGTGTTGGAGTAAGGATCCTCTTCGATATTGGTCATTTTATTTTGGTAGAGGCATGAACCTCTTCATATCTCGCACAATTATTGGAAGCATGCATCATGGACCCGATTACTCCTTACAACCGCTACTATAGCTTGAGAATGACTCATTGAATTGACTTGTTTAGCCTTCACATTATTCTCCAAAATATTGAGTCTTTTCTCCACTCGATTTCCCAAGGCAATGATTTCAAAGAAGAATATCTTGGGAAGAAACTAAAGAGGTATTGACACCCTTTCAACATTTTCACTCTCGAGTGACCCGAACCCGATATCGTTGGTGATATCCGAGTCCGTGTCCCGCGAGAGTGGCGTACTACATCAGTCGATTAAAACTCAGTAAACATTTTTTTTTCTTTTGAAGCCATTGATTCCACGTTAGCGCGGCAAAAACAGTAGGTAACTAAAACCCACGTTCATAGTAAACCAGTTTCGGTTATTACAGTCATCCAAGAATAATTTACAATCAGTCAATGAGTAAAACATTAAAATCACAACGGGCTCAGTAGAAATACAGAGCATTGTTATATAGTGATTACGAAATACAATTCGATAAGACACTAATGCAGACACGAACTGATCCCGACTCCTATTCTTCACTTGCCTACAGTAGACATACTCCCGCGTCGAACGGGGTACTCTTCAAGACCTGAAAAAAATAGGTGTAAATTTTGGGTGAGTTTTGCGAACTCAGTGAGAAACCATCATCGATAGTTCACTCAAATCATGCATTACGCAAATCGCGTACAGCACGGCACAGTAATATTCAATTTGACAGTATTACAAAACAATTTACAGTAGTCTATAATAATTTACGATATCAGTAACAAATTTACAATAGCACAGAACAGTTCACAATATCACATCATAATTTACAGTAAATCATGACATCACGCGATTCAAGAATCGTCACTGATTTGGCAATTCAATCACCATGTATATAATGCATATGAGACTCTTTCCGATTATTCAAGATTGTGCCCAAGTGCTCGATCGATGTTGATGGGGACGCGTAAGGGATTTCTCCCTGGGCCCAGGCGGTCGACAAAGATGTTCGAGCTCGAGGCTCTTTTCGATGATAATAGCACTTGGGTCACATGTCCATTATCGATCATGCATTTATGCATGCAATCGATGTTCGATAATTGATGTATGGCTATAAAGCCCAAGATTGTGATTCTCAAGAATATACAACTTCGGTCGGTCTGAAGAAACATGTCATTTGATCACGTACATTTCAGACATTTCAGTACTCATGCAATTTCACAGTCCAATACAGTAGAAGCACACCGTTCGATCATGTATTTTTCAGTAATCATATAGTTTCTCATTGGACAAGCAAATTCACGTTGAGCAATGAAACAGTCAGGAATTTGAGAAACCAACTAGGTTACTCACCTGTACTTCCGAGCCAAATTTGGAAGTCTCAGTGACGTCGGTGGTCCGACGCTCCCAGTGTGACTCTATAATAGTGACAGTATGTAAATATTATCAATTGTTCAATTAGAACTATTTCAGAATGCACATGTAACACTTAGAAGGTGCACAATGCATGCTCATGATATTCCCGGCCCTAATAAAAAATTTTCCCATAATAAAAATTTCATCTAAAAATTAGAAACTTATTGGCGCTGACGGTGCGCAATTCGGACCTCTATAGATTCCCAATTAAATAAAACAGTGATTAAAGGCTCCGTTACCCGGGGCCACGTCAATTTCCCGTCTAAAAATCCCGAATCTCTCAGAAAATGAAATTCAATATTCTATGAATCCGATGCCTCAAGAATCAGGTCAATCGGACGTCGGACGGAAAAGTTATTCACGAAAGAAACCAAAACTCAACAATTTATATCTATATATCTATAACCCTTATTTCCCTTTATTATATCGATTTCCAACCAAACTTCTAACACCCATAACTCTTTCTACACATTTCTGAAAATGCAAACTATACCTTGTTGGAAAGATAATGAAACCATCTACAAGTTTCATGAAGACCCCAACAAGCAATTTTACCCATAAGGGTGTTAAAATCCCATCAAATCTGCTGTCTACTCAAAACCCCTCAAAACAGTGCAGAGAGTTCCTAACCAGTGCAGTATTTTGTAAATTCAATAACTTCTCATTTCCTTAGTCAACAATTACAGAATAAATATGCTCATCAAGATCACAATGTGATCTACAACTTTCATGAACAGTCTAAATTCAAATTCAATAGCTAAGTAGGTTAAACAATTCGGTGAAGGCTACTGCCATTGAAAGTACTCAAATTGGACAGTGATTTTTTTCAAATAGTATAACTCCTTGAAAAAATGTCAAAAAATTACATACTTTATACCCATGAAAAGATAAAACATAGTACTACACTTCTCATGAAGGGCTCAGAATCAAATTCCATCATTAACCAATTTAAAACAGTCTTGCAAGTTACTGCCCTGTTCAGCAGTCCATGACCTAACTTCAGTCCAATCTTTGAAAAATCATAAGTCCCAATTCTGTTATCTAAAAATAGCATGCTATATACCATTTTCAATATAATCACTTCCTTTACAATTCTTCAGAAGATCACTCAACCCAATTCAATTCACAAAAATTGCTAAAATTATTTCTAATCAGAATGTGCACCAAATCTGACATTTCAACTAGGTTTCACTCAATGCATTAAGACAGCCAATAGTCATCAGTCCATATCTCCTCATATACACATAGAAAATTGCAAAATCAGTGGAAATGGAAAGATCATTTAATAGGCTTAAACTTTCATTTAGACCATTTTCTAACTCCTCCTTCTCAATTAATTTAGAAAATTAACAAAACCTGTGGTATGATTTGGATACTATTCATTTCAGTCAATGGCAGTAACTTTCCAAGCCAAATTTCACCCTCTTAAAATTAGAATTGGCTAACACCTATTTCACACCAAAATGTAGCTAACATCCCAAAGTTTCAGTGGGCACAAACCTTGCCTCATTTGCATAACCACACAATGAGTTATGCTCAAACAGTGCAGTAGGTCAAAAACAAATTTTCCAGCTTTACTTCTCCATTCACTACCTATTATGCCAAATCCAATTTTACTTCACTAAGCATACCAAATGGACAAGAATTCAGTCCCTAGGTCATACATACATTCACTAGGAAATACTACCTCAACTTGGCAGCACCATACACAATCATTTTCATGTAAAAAAAAATCATCAAGAATCATCCAAAATCAAGTTACAACACATCTTTCATGCTAACTTCCTCAAATCATATTCAAACATAACCCAACAATTCCACCTATAACTTTCATCAAATTAAAGCATCAATAATCATAATAAATGCACTAAAAGTCCCATTGAATGCATCTAACAACCATGATTCATCAACTACATAATCAAAGCATACTTAAAACTTAACTTAATCACTTACCAATTCAAGCTTCCACTCTTTCCCACTCTCCAATCACTTCACTTTCTTACTTCACTTCTAAAGCCCATACATGGCTAAGTGAGACTTAAGCTCATGTGCAAGTGAAGAGGACTCTTAAGGTTGGAGGAAATAAGAACTCTTTGAGGAGAGAACCAAAAATTCGATGGAGAGGCAAAGGAGGAGGGTTTTTTTCGGATGGTTGGAAAAGAACACAAGGAAACTTGATTTTTCATGCTTAAATTACGACAACAACGAGAGAGGAAGCAACTAGCATAAGACAAAAGCATTTATGCACGAGGACAAGTGGCAATTCCAAGGAAAAAGACAAAATATATATAAAACAAAACTCTTGTATAGGATTTAGAAACCCTACTACAATTTGACACATTCTAGTTCAATGGCCCTAATTTAAATTCCAAAATAAAATACCCAATAATACAGTATCATTGGGTAGCACTTTTCGCTACCGAAAATCGACCGATTCACCAATTGGCGATATTTTTCTGATCCGGGAATTTTCTCCGGAAAAATCCAGAAAAATTTCTAAAAATCCTTTAAATTGGAAAACAATTTATGGCGCACTCAGAATAATTTTTCAAACCCATTAACCACGTTAATCCCAAGAAAATTGTCTTAGGCACGCAAACCGGGAATATCATGTATGCATGTACAGTAATTTCATGTGCACAATTGTGACTGTGTATCAGTCCTATTATGCATGAACAATACTAATTAATCCCTATCAATCCCATCCTATGACAATTTACTACTTTACCCTTCCAGTCGGGGGTGAGATGTTACACTTCTTGAGTCTCCAGATTGGGAGTCATTGGTAGCCATCTTCTAAAGTAGGTCCCATGCAGCATTGAGACTTAATTCTCTGAGCGAACCATTTGCAGCGGCATGAATTGAGGGCTTATGATACGGAAGAAGCCCTTCATAGAAAGAGTTGACTAGATCATTTTTCGAAATATTGTGGTGGGGACACTGAGCTAGAAGTGTGATGAACCTTGTCCAATATTCATGCATGGATTCATTGTCTCGTTGCACCACACTAGTTATCTCCTTCTTGAGTCTCGATGTCTTAGAAGCAGGAAAATATTCATCTAAGAATGCTCCTTTCAGTTGCTCCCAGGTCAATGTGGTGAAATGTTGAGGTAATGTGTAAAGCCACTCCTTGGTTTTTCCTTCTAAAGTAAAGTGGAATGCTCTCCTCAATACATCTTCAAGATTTGCTTTGGGTGATTTCATTGAAGAACACACCATGTGCATAGTCTTCAAATGCCTATGTGGATCATCACCGCAAAACCATGGAATCTAGTAAGGAAGAAATTAATGCGCCTTTAATTTCAAAATTCACATCATCGATATAAAATCCATAAGGATCATAATCAACATTGGAATTATTAATCTCCCTCATGCTTCTATTGTCCTCACCATTATGCCTTATGTTGTTCTCACCATGTCCGTTGTTCCCATTAGGCCCAACAGGCCTATTATTACCATTTTCACCATCCATGGTTTCTTGCTCCGATTCAAAATCACTAGCAGACAAGTGTTCACTAGAAGTAGCTCTCTCGCTAGGTTCTTGTTCGCTCGATGACAAACTTGACTCTTTTGAAATATGCTCTTCTTCAATAAAAAATTGACTTGCCTCCTCTATTCTCTTCTCTCGTCTAATCTTTTTCACTAACCTCTCAAGTTCAAGATTTAAAGGATTTAAAGGTAAAACCCTACCACTCCTAGGCATAAAACAGTAACAAAAAAAAGACAAGGCACGAAACTGACTCACACAAAAAGATTGAGAAAAAAAAATTAAATTAAATTAAATTAAAACTAAAACTAAAATTAAAAATTAAAAATAAATAAATGAAGAAAGAAGAAAAGAAAAAAAAATCCTAATGAGTATAAGCGAATGTCAGTATGGATGACGATGTACTTTGTAGTGTATGAAAGAGTGTAAAAACCTGTAATATGCACAAGAAATTAAAGAATGTCAAAAATTGTACCAATATGCACAAAAAAAAGCCAAAAACTTTTATCTAGCTAAAAATAATAAAAAAAAACAGTCAAAAGTTACTTGACACTTAGGAACCAATTTCTTGGTTCCCCGGCAACAGCGCCACTTGAAATAACCTTTCTTTCCGTCCGATTGTCGCCTTGGGGTTACTTCAAAAATTTAACCAAGGATTGCGTATAGCGCAACCTCGGGTCGTTTTCTTGAGGAACCAAATGTAAAATTAATTTCCTAAGTAACTAAATGCAATGCAAACTAAATTATCAAATGTGGTTGATTTTTAACAATTACCGTTAAAATTTGCAACGAATTAAAATAACACTAAGGACTTGTTTTTGGTATTTTAAAAATTTAAATGAATAATTTGAAATGACAACGAGTAAATTAATTAAGAAAACAAACACAAGTAATTAACAATGATAAACGCAATCCTCCAGTTCAATAACGCAGGCAATCATCACTAAAAAAATATTGGAATTAAAACATTTGAACCAAGAATTAAAATCGAGCTTTTAAACTAACAACCGAGCCACCTCGAATTGTTACAAAAATATTTTCCAATAATCCCAATTTACTACCTGCCACCAGACTAGCAAAATAGAACTAAGGATACTAACGCCAATGCTCGACTTTTACGTAATATTTAAGAAATAGAATTAATGCTAGCAACAGATAAAATGTTCAAATAATTCAAGCCACCTTGAATGATTACCAATTTCGCTAAAATCTCAATACAAAGTTTTGACCCAAAACAGAGTAATGAAATTAAATCCGAAATCAACACAATATCAATCGCCAAACAATAATTCAGTCCCACAACACAACTCCAAATAATTAAATAGTAAAATTCATGAATTACTAAATAATTAAATGGACAGAAAATAATTGCAGTTTAAACTCCCCTATAAAAACGCCAAGCTCCTGCCTTTGCCATTGAACCGAAGGACTAAGATAAATTAGCCAAGAAATTTCATTGAAGACGCTGCCGACGTTGAGCTCGACGGTGGTCACCATGAAAGGTGGGAATGAGGGTTTTGATTTGATGAAGACAACGAGGAAAACAAAGCCTAGATCCCTTCCCACGCCACCTTTTGCCTCTCACAAGAACTCACTTGAAAATAAAATTATTGTAGCTGATGTGACCATTTAAATCATATGGTCCACACTCACTATTCATTACCCAACAACGTTCTCTTCTTTCGGTATTTTTTCACGCTGCACTCTCCTTCTCCAGATTTTTCTAGCATTCACGTCACTCTTCTTTTTCCGACCCTCTCACAAACGTCTCACTTAATGCCTCCTCTAGTTATTGTTTTACTCTCCAAGATCACCCACTCACGCTGTCACAAAACCACCAACGCCACCTGCACGTTGCTTTTGTTTTCCTTGTTACTTTGCTTCTCCTTCACACACCAAGACAGCACACACCATTCAAACCACACACACACATGACACACCAACGCCTCCAATACCCAGCACCCACTCTTCACGTTAATGTTTCTTTCCCTTCAACCAAGCAACACTCACTCATGCACTCTCTTCACAAACCCAGCACAAACACTCCACGTTAACTTCGTCACACTCACCAACACAACTCACGCAAGCTCCACTCAACAACGCCCAGCTTTCGTTCTCCTATTATTTCAAGATGTGTTTATTCTTTTCCCTCACACTCACACTTACAGCTACCTCTCACACAAAGACACACTCACAAATTTACATTCACGCAAGTCACTCAATAGCAGCCCACAAATCACAGCACACTTACTTACACAACACACTCACTCACTCCTTTATATTTTTCATTCTCCAAGCCACGCAACACTCTCCTCTGTTTTTGCTATTTTCCAGCCCCCCCTTTTTTTTTTTTTAAGCTCACGCAACAGACACTCTCACGTTAGTCACTCACAAGCATCACCATATGTGTCGCCCCCACTGCCTTCAAAGCCTTCTTCTATTTATTCTTTTTCCAACAGAAAAAATGTTACTCTCCTCCATGCCTCTGCGCCACAAAGACACGCATGCCCCATTCCATCTCCTACTTCACACTCCACTCAACCACTCCCCATACTCTACAAGCCACCAAAGCCAACACCCATGCCAACGCAATACACTCCACCTTCCGCTAACGTCATTTCCATAAGCCACCTCCGCTTTTCTTTAACGCCCATGCCAGACAAAGACACTCCATCAACGTCTCCACCAGTGCCCCCACAAACCACTCTCCTCCTTTTTATTTTTCAACAACTCACGAGCCCACAAAGCACAAGCTTCCTTTCAGCTCTTCTCTTGGTGTTTGTAATGCTCCCATGCTGCCTTATTATTTCTCCAACCACTCTTTTTTTGTGTTTACCTCTTAGCTTATTGCAATTTGGACATTCCTTCACTGCATTCCTGTTGGTCCACTCCCCATACTTGTCCCACTATACCCAAATGCCAATCTCACGTTCGCCTTTTAGCCCATCACTAGTTCTTTTACCTTGTTCAATAGACCACACAATGCCTACCTCTATTCACTTGTCTCCCACTCCACATTTCATGATGTGACAAATTAATGGTTCAACTTGCAAGCCTCTCTTTCTTTGTTGTGACCTTCATTCATACCATTAATTAGCCAATTGCAAATTTCTCCTCTTCAATGTCCCATTGCAACATTATTCTTTGGTCCTTTCTCCATTCTTATTTTTTTAATTTCTCAAATACCCTACAATAAAAATTACAAATAAAGTAGCATCAATTGTCCAAAATTAATTTATCTCGGTTAAATCAAAAACGACAATTTTTGCCCATATAAACAAAAATTAAATGTAAGGCATAATAATTCAAATAAAAATCAAATAAAGCCATAAAGACTAATTTTAGTGACAAAAACCTATCCAAATGAGATGAAAATATATATAAACAAATGAGTTTGTCACTTTCCCTGTGTGAACAATCACAGTCAATCCAAAATAAAAACAGCATCCAACACACTCACCAATACACGAAATTAAGCAGCAGGAAATAAATAACACAGGCAACTTTTTACGTGGAAAACCTCCCTCAATGTGAGAAAGAAAAAATCACGGGACCTAGTCCAGTAAAGAAAAACTCCACTATAATCAATCAAGTTACAGAGTTTTTCATCTCTAGATACAACTAGAATCACCACTCAACTCAAAATACAACAATAATCATCAACAAGAAGAAAAAATCAAAGAGTTGAGAACAATATCACCCTTAAAATTTCAGCAACTTCGACTGAAGATCAGGGCACCTTGGAGACCTCCAAATCTGATCTCCACCGTTCAGAATGAAGAACAACGAGAGATGAACCTTTGGTTAAAATTTCAGGTCGATCTGACAAGAAATCACCATCCGATCGAAGGTTGGAAGATTACTACGCAAAATAGAAAAAAAAAACAAAAATTTCTCCCTCTTCCCTCTCTCTTTCTCTCTCTTCCTCTCTTCTGGCTGAATTCTCTTCTCCTTCTCTTTAGGGTTTTAAACCCTTATATATGTTAGGCTTGGGCTCCACTTAGGAGTGGACCCAAACCCAACACTTGGTACTTAACATAGCTTGGTGTTATTATCTGTTGTCGCAGCAATTAGGTTAGAGCACTCTGCAGTAGTGAATAAAGTCCTAACTTGGTCCTCGTGCTACCACCAAGAAACCCTTTGGAAACCTTCCAAAACCGATCACCAAACACAGTTATGTAACCATATGAGTCCAGCAGACCCACCGAAATCAATTTTTACTTCAAGTTTGGAATGAACCTAACATCCTATGATTTCCATTTACTTCCACTCGAAATCTAGTGAAGAGTGAGACGATGCGACAGAGTCCAATATCCAAAACTTGATGGGACTATCAACGTTAAGGATCAAAGAGTCACCCGCATCATTTGAAGCATAGTTCATTGATAAATCATTATCATCCTGGTATTTTTGGTTTTCTTTTTCTTTGGGTTGGGACACTCATTCTTGGGATGCCTTGTACAAGTCCAGATCTCCTGTCCAATATTATGTTGTCTTATTGTGTCTAATAAATTTCACCATTTATTTATGTAGGTCCTGTATAGGTCCCGTGTAGATCCTGCGTAAGTACCGCAAAATAAATGACTGATATTTCATGAAATAGAATAAGACAGGGTAATATTAGACAGAGAATCTTATCCCGCCCTGTACCCCCACAACCCTAGCACACCACCTCTGATCTGCTCTTGGACTTGCTCCCCCCTAGAATTTGATCTTCCTGGTTTCCCTTTCTTCCCTCACTGTTTTTCCCTTCCCCTATTCTCGGTATTGTAAGCTTCCCTTAATGACTTCCATGACTCCTCCTTCTAATACTCTCACTTAGAATCAAGTCAGGTACATTATCAAGTTTCAATTTATTCTTTCCAACAAAATTACTCACAACAATTACAACAATATCCCATATAGTAGGTAAGGAAGACAATAAGATCAAAGCTTTAACTTCATCTTCAAATTTAATGTCCACCGAAATCAATTAACTTAAAATAAAATTAAATTCATTTATATGTTTAACAACAGAATTACCATCTATCATCTACCATCTCTAAATCAAATAAATGATGCATCAAATATACCTTGTTTATGACTTATGGTTTCTCGTATGTATCTAATAGGACTTTCATCAAACCTGTCGTCGTCGTTGCCACATCTTGGACGTTGAATGCCGCACTACATGCCAATATCAGATGAATCGTACCAAGTGCTTGTCGATTCAGGACCTTGCATTTATCTTCTTTCATCGAATCCGGTTTCTTGTCAAGGAGAAGATACAAGCTTTTTTTGTACAAATAATCCTCTATCTGCACCTTCTAAAACTCACGATAAGTAAGAAAACTAAAGTAATAGTAATGAATACTAAGTTTAACATGAAAATTGGGAGAAAAATCACACAAACAATACACTAAAAAATTTCCAATTCCCACGAATCTCTTTGTGTGGCCTCCTATTAGCCTTTCAAAAAGTTTGTAGGTATTTATATCGTACTCAACTGTGTCCAAAAGAAAAAAGGAAACCAGTTAAATAAGACGGTGGCCCACCATGGGCTGACCGTGGTGACTTCTGCCGCTCGCACCACGGCAGTCACGCCTTCCTCCTTTTTCTCCCCACTCAACACTTTCTGCGTCAGTCACTCCTCACACTGATCAACCCTTTCCTCAGGAGTATCTTCATATGGCCGCAGAATTGGTTGGAGGGGCTTTTCTGTCTTCTCTCCTCTCTGTGTTGTTTGAGAAGATAGCTTCAAGACCAGTAGTGGACTTCTTCAAAGCTCGAAAGCTCGATCACACTCTGGTGCACAAGTTGAAGATAGCTATGAACTCTGTTGGTGGGCTGCTTGATGATGCTGAAGAGCAAGAGATAACGAGACCAGCAGTCAAAGAATGGCTCGACCAACTAAAACACGCGTTCTTCGAAGCTGATGACTTGTTGGACGAGGTTTCTTATGAAGCTACGAGACTAGAGGTCGCTGAGAACAAGTACCCATTACATTGCATGCGTAAAGTACATGGGCTTTTCTCGAAACCCGGTTCATTTAAGGAGATGCAAGATAAGCTTAAGGAGATTATTGAGACATTTGAGTTCTTAGTGAATCAAAAGGAAGTTTTTGGGTTGAGAGAAGGAACTGGAAGAAAACCATCATCTCAGAAGTTGCCCACAACTTCAAGAGTTGATGAATCGAGTGTTCTTGGCAGAGAAGCTGATAAAGAAGCTATCTTGAAGCTGATCTTATCAGAAGATTTGAATGGTGACGCCATTGGTGTGATGTCCATAGTGGGTATGGGAGGGGTGGGTAAGACCACCCTTGCCCAGATTCTTTACAAGGACAAAAGGGTTCAAGAGATTTGATCTCAAAGCTTGGATGTGTGTTTCTGAGGATTTTGATGTCTTCAAGATTACCAGACACATCCTTAAGGAAATTGGAATTATGGGTTGTGTTAATAGGACTCCCAATCAGCTTCAGATTCAGCTAGAGGAGCGATTGGCGGGAAAAAAGTTCATTCTTTTTCTCGACGACGTTTGGAATGAAAAGCACAACGATTGGGACACTTTGATCACTCCTTTCAAGGCAGGGGCTTCAGGAAGTTGGGTCATTGTCACAACAAGAAATGATACCGTAGCATCAGTTGTAAGTTCTTCATTTGTCTTGGTTTAGATGCTTTAAATGATGAAGATTGTTGGCTATTGTTTTGCAAACGTGCATTTCTGAGTGAAGATTCCAATAATTATCCACAACTGAGCAAAATTGGTAAAGAGATTGTAAAGAAGTGTGGTGGGCTTCCTCTTGCTGTAAAAACACTCGGGAGTCTTCTGCATTCTAAGAGGAATGTGGAGTATTGGGAGGAGGTATTAGAGAGTAACTTTTGGGATTGTTCGAAAGATGATGTTCTTCCTGTTTTAAGGTGGACTTATCATTACCTCCCATCACATTTAAAACGATGCTTCTCTTATTGTTCACTTTTTCCCAAAGATTATGAGTTCCAAAAAGAGGAAGTAGTGTCTTTGTGGATAGCAGAAGGGTTTGTCCAATCTAAAGAGAACAAGGAGATTGAGAAAGTTGGTGATAGGTACTTTGATGAGCTTGTGTTAAAGTCATTTTTCCAAGAGTTGAGTGATGGGTCTTGCTGGTTTGTCATGCACGATCTAATGAATGATTTGGCTAAAATTGTGGCTGGAGAATATTGTTTCAGATTCAAAGGTAAAGATCCACACGAGTTAACCAGCAAGACTCGCTATTTTTCTTGGGTAGTAACAAAGCAAAAATTGCCAGACCAACTTCTAGCCATTACCAAGCCTCAGCTCTGGCGTACTTTCATAACGGTATACCGTTCCCAGTTACAAAGCCAATGCATTGCTCATCTGTTAACTCCTGGTATGTTCAAAACACTTGAAAGACTCAGACTGCTATCCTTGTCTAGATTTGAAAACCTATACATGCTGCCTAATTCAATTGGCTGTCTAAAGCATTTACATTATTTGGATCTTTCTCGTACTGCAATTTGCCGATTGCCAGAATCTTTGTGTAGTTTGTATAATTTGGAAACCTTGAAGCTGGAAAATTGTTTCCTGCTGGATGAGTTGCCAACTAAACTGGCAAAGTTGGTCAATATGTGTCATCTTGATATCAGGGAGACAAGGTTGCAAGAGATGCCACCCCATATGGGTAAATTGATCAAGCTCCAGAAGTTAACTGATTTTTTGGTGGGAAAACAAGGTGGGAGTAACTTTAAAGAATTAGGGAAGCTTCTACATATTGGAGGGAGTCTTTCCATTTGGAATCTTCGAGACGTTAAGCACACTCAATATGCTTGTGAAGCAAATTTAAAGAGTAAGAAGCATCTTAAGGAGCTAACTTTAGAGTGGAAGGAAAATACTAATGATACAATGCATGACAATGCTGTATTGGGGGGCTTACAGCCTCATCCTGATGTGGAAAGAATTTCATTATATGGTTATGGAGGTATGAGCTTTCCAGATTGGCTAGGAGACTGGTGTTTCACAAAATTAGTTTCTTTGGAGCTTGCCGGATGTCAGCACTGTTTGTCCCTACCACAGCTTGGGCATATGGTCTCTTTGAAGTATCTAACCATCAGAGAATTTAATGAGCTTGTGGTTATTGATGATGAGTTTTTGGAAAATGCTCATCTTCCTCATTGATCAAGCCATTTCAATCACTAGAGATTTTGAGGTTTGTAGATATGCCCAGATGGGAGAAATGGTTGATACCTAGTGGAAACAACAGAGTAGAACATGGAGCTTTCCCTCTTCTACAGCAGCTTGAGATGGAAAATTGTCCAACGCTGAAAGGAGGTTTGCCTGCTCAACTTCCATCTTTGAGAATACTCTATATTTTAGGTTGTCCCCTCCTCCAAGCTTCACTGCCAAGAGCTCCAAACCTTGCTTCAATGGATTTCTTAGATGATTCTAGAGTGATGATGATGAGGGATTCCAAACGTCTAAAAATTTATAGGTTTCTGAAGTCTCATGAGTCATTAGTAGAGACTCTAAAGGAATTTTTAGTTGAAGAAATGCAGGTCTTTTGTACATCACTATAGAGCTTACCTCTAGAGATGTTCCAAAAGCTCAGGAGTTGTAAGATTATCAGATGCGCACATCTGGAACCTTTCTCGATCCACAATACCGCCACTATTGGGGATCTCAAATCGCTACAACTCTGGGATTGTCCTAGTTTTGTATCTTTCAAGGGACAAGTACTATCTGGCCCAAACCTGACAGAGCTTTCATTATGGAATTGCTCAAAACTGACATCATTGCCTGAATGCATGGAAGTTCTTCTGTATTCTCTTCTCAAGTTATCTGTATGTGGATTCCCAGAAATGGATACATTTCCAAAAGGAGGGCTACCTTCCAAATTACAATCACTTGTGATCTCTGATTGCAACAAATTGATTGCTGGACGCATGCAATGGGATCTGCAAAAGCTCCACTCTATTTTACAGTTCAATATTGGTCAATATTATGAAGAAATGGAATCATTTCCAGACTTGAGTCTCTTACCCTCCTCAGTTACTTGTCTTTGCATTTCAAATGTACCATATGTGAAATCTTTCAACTACAAAGGGCTCCAACATCTGGTGTCTCTAAAAGTTTTGTTCATATACTGTTGCCCAGCACTTAGGTCAGTGCAAGAACTGGAGTTGCCTTCCTCTCTTACTTCTTTCTGTATTTGGAATTTGCCAAATATGAAACCTCTGGACTACGAAGGACGTCAAGAACTCATCACCTTTGCCAAAGAATTGAAGATTCAGCCCAGAATCAGCAAATGGAAGAACATAGAGATTGTAAGTTTGAGATTGAAGTGCCTTCTTCTCTTAAGGAAATTGTGCCAGTGATTCAAGTATCTAATGAGGTCGAATGTGCGAATCCTAGAATTGCATTTCTCTGTAAGTTCAAGAAAACCACATTCTACTTCATGATATTTGAAAATATATGTACTTTGCTTTATGTAGAAGGAAGTTATGACTCATCAGACGGATGCAGCTTAGCTTTTTAACTGAATTCACATTTGGCTTGATTTCTAATCTTGCTTTATGATTCATCCTGAAATTATCCAGAATTACATTTAATTCTGCATGTTTGTTTTGGCATATTGAAACATCCATACCTGCTGTGCACTGTGCACTGTGCAATCTCGACGTTGTGCATTTAATGAGTTGCATCTCTATTTGCTTGTCTACAAAGGAGCATCATAGCTTCTTTCATGCAAAATTTGCTTGTGGGAATGTGTTAAGGAGCACAGGAGTTCATATTGTATTTATATGTGTCGAAGTGCACTCCATTCCCAAAGCATATTTGCTACTTTTGTGTTGGAGAAGTCCTATTGGATCTTTGTGTTCCAAAATTGGAGATTTAACGGTTGCTTTGCGTATTTTACGAATTTGAGCTTTGGGAAATAGTTTATTTCTTGTTCATTTGAGGTTACACAAGAGCAAGTAGCCTTACTGTCAATGCCTAAACTCACCTGCACTAATAACAGGTTATCTTATCCTTTAATGATCATCACTTTATCCTGCATGATCATTTCAGGCAGGTTTTTTGCTTTTCGAGGAGCTCATCGGTTGGACCCTACTTCTAGTGGAGAAGGAGTTCGTGAATTCAAGACTGCTTTGTTTCAGTATCTTGAAAGTGTAAGAAGCAGTACTCTTCTTTATCCTCCAGATATTTGAACAGACGATACGATTTAAAAGTCCTTTTGATTGAATTGACTAGGAAGTTCGTTGGCATTTTTTACGAGTTAGATTATTGCTTGAATTATTAGGCTTTGCCAAATAAACTTCTTTTGTTTTGTGACCTGACAAGATATTCCACTCAGAATTCTTGGATGTGCATACTTCCATTGAACTTCAAAATTTTGTTTTTGTGGAAAAATAGGATTTGTGACAATAATATCTTGTGTATCCTACACCTTTTGTAGCTAAAATTTCTGACGTTTCTTAGTTTCTGTGTTGCCAATAACATCCTGCTTACGATTAAATGGTCACCAGTCGAGCTTCTGATCATGCAATTAGTCTTGCTGATACTGTGATATTCTTTTGCTGCTTTAGTGATTTTCTACTTTTCTCTAATGAGTTGCAGCACAATGATTCAACGTTGATTGGATGCACAACTAACACCGATGCAGAAGAAATGCAGACCATTACTATCGAAGATTAAGCGAAGCATTGCAAGATGCTTCTGATGAATCAGACTGGTAATTACATATTCTGCAATTGCAATTCATACTTCTACAAATTTGACTTACCATGTTCTGCTTAATTTCAGGATTCAGCTGACCAATGCATACAAAAATCCTAATGTTTTCTTTGGGATTTTGAAGGCTGTTCAGATGACAGAGTCTGTTGGGATTGATACTGAGGTGAAATCCAACTAAATGCATGTTCTGCTATATTGAAACATCAGTTTTACTTAATCTTCTTTGCTTGAAAACTCCAACAGATGTTAGAAGCTGGGGATATAGTTACAGAAATGACAGGAGTACCTTTCGTTCACAACATCATTCCACTCTTGTCTTGATTCTGCAAATTGGTCCATCAGCAGAAGTTCCTGAGGTGCGTTTTGTCAGGCTTCTAGTTTTGGCCCAAAGCCAAAACATAAAAAACCTGAGTCATATGTGGCTGAACTCATCCCGACCTATTATCATCTCTAATTAAATTAATCCCGTCATTATTGTATGCGTTTAACGATTTAGTCAAACTTTGATATGAATGATTTTATATTTTTTCTCATATCTTTCCAATTTATTATGCCATGATTTCTATAATGATCTTATAAGATTTTGTACAAACTTTGGTAATACTCCAAAGTATGTGTCCAATATAATCAAACTAACTTCGGAAGAAAGAGCCCTGTGATTATAAAATTATTATGTCTACTAATCTTTATCTTAAGGTTGGCAATACCAAATTTAGGGTTGGTCAAAAGTTGGAAATTTGATTCGAAATCTGACCAGACCTGACTTTACCCGACTTACTTATTATTATATTACTTTAATGGTTCATAATTGGAATGGAAGTACTTGAGTGTGTAACTAACCAAGAAGAAGGAAAGAAAATGTGGGGTTCAAAGGTTGTGAGGCGTCTTTACCAATTTTTACTTGGAAAGGGCAATTACAAGCTCTAATCTTATCTCATGATCTTTGTGTGATTTCATTTGCTTATTATCAATTTAAGATGAAGAATAAATAATTGGTTTAATTTTAAGAAAAAATGAAAACATATCAAATTTAGAAATTGCTTAAATTCTTTTTTTTAGAAGAATCAGCGGTCATTATTTTTGGATGCGCACCGACTAAATTTTCATATTGACACGCAAACCCTGAACATATCATTTTTATATTCATAATTATAAAATCAACGTTGTAATAAAATTTAAAAATTTAAAAATTTTGGATACAGAATCAAAAAGTTAACAAAATAAGACGAGAAGCTTGTGTTATAGTAAAAAAATAAATTTAATAATAATTTTCAAATTAAAATTAAAATTACAAACAATTAAAATAAGGCAAATTTGGACCTAATATTTGGTAAAGAATTAGGAAAAGAAACCGGAAAAAGACTACTAACTTACTAATTCAAACCAAACCCAACCTTAATCCTAGGTTAGCATATGCCCCTATAATCATAACACGTGTCACCATCCTGACGGTTCATGAATCAACATCGTGAAAAGACCGAAAAGCCCAAGAACAAACCGTCTTTTCCCAATAATGTCCCTTATCTACTCCTGTGTGTATATATATATATATAAAGCCAAAACCAAAACTTGGGAGCCTCAAAATAGCGGTCTTTTATTTAATAAAAACTGAAAAATCAGAGCTTTTCCATAAATTTACGAAATCGACACGCCAAATCGTAGACGGTTCTTCCCAAGGTCGAAACTTGTTCTAGGGGTTTGATCCTTTGTTTGGGTTTCTTTGATTGAATCAGGTTAATCTCTGATTTGGGGGAGGGGGGTTTTTGGTTTTGTGTGAGATTTTTAGGGTTTGTGACATGAACGATCAGTCGCAGATCATGAGCCAACAACTACAACAACAACCGCCGATGATGAGCCAGCAGCCGCCGCCGATGATGAACCAGATCATGACCCAGGCCCAGATGTTGGGTCACAGCCAGGGGTTGAACCTTCCGCCGATGATGTTGATGAATCAGAGGTCTGGGTACAAGCCGTGGAGTAATCAGGATCCGAATTTCCCTTTGAAGTTTAACAGCAATTTTGTTGCTTCGAAGTCGAGAAATAACAACAAGAAGAACTGGAAGGGAAAAAATGTCAATTTCAAAGACCAGCAGCAGAGAAGAATGGAGAATCCCACTATTAAACCCAACAGTAACAGTGGTGGCGGTGGTGGGTATAAGCCACCGAGTCTGAATGAGCTTCAAGCTCAAAATCAGATGAAAGCCCGAAATTTTTATCATCCTAAGAAGAAGTTTAACAACCGATTTGCTCCATACGCGCCACGCAACACAACGTCGTATATTATCCGTGCCAAGAAGTCTGGGGGAATTGCTTCGTTGGTGTCTCCGTGTCCGGTGACGCCAGCAGTTTTGCCGACGCCAATTTTGTCGCCGTCGAGGGAGATGTTGGGTGATATGGTGAAGGAGGAGTGGGGGGTGGATGGGTATGGGTCGATGAAGGGTTTGATTAGGCTGAGGTCGTCAGGGAATGAGGCTGAGGAGGAGGAGGAGGGGGAGGAGGGAAACGGGTCAAGTGAGAGTGATGTGGAGGAGCATGTGGAGGTGGAGAGGAGGTTAGATCATGATTTGAGTAGGTTTGAGATGATATATCCTAGCTATGGAGGTGGTGTGGAGTATAATTATAGTTGTAATAATGTTTTAGAGAATAGGGTGGATGATCAGGATAGCCATATAATTCAATTGGAAGAAGAGAATTTGACTTTGAAGGAAAGGTTGTTTTTGATGGAAAGAGAGATGAAGGATTTGAGGAGGAGATTGCAGTTCTTGGAGAGACAGCCAGGTGGTGGTGGTGGTGGTCGTCGTCGTCAGGGTGGTCATGGTGATGTTAATGAAGAGCTTGTTGAGAATTTGTCCGAGACTGATGAGAATGGAAATGAGAGTGATGGAGGGTCTGATGCTGCTGCTACTACTGCAACTTTTGCTGTTAATCAGAAGGAAGTGATGATTAAGGATGTTGATGGAAAAGGAGAAATTGGAAGAGCTAGTTATGATATTAGCAGAGATGTTAATGGTTGTCAAAATGATGTTTATATGGAAGAAAATTTAGAGAATAATGAAATTCATGTAAAGGATGAGGTTATGGACGATAAGGCACTGACTGAGTTCTCAATAGCCAACGAAGTGATTGTTAAGAATGATGAGCTTATGGGTGGGAAAAAGGAAGATGGTTTAGTATTTGCTGATCCGGACCTGGTAAAGAAGGAAGATAAAATAGATGAAAGAGAATGTGATTGCGAAAGAGATGTGAAGGGGTGATGATACTGTGCTGTGATTGTGCTGGAGAAAGGGCAAAGGGCAATTAAATGAGTGACTGGCGTGTTCTTAGAGAAGAGCATTGGCTGCGGTGACATTCCACTTGTCCCGCGTTAATGTAAGTCTTCTCTGGATAGCTATGACTTTTGCTCTTGTCTTTGCACAATGGGCATGTATCACAACTTCTTGTTGTGGTTAACTTTTATCTTTCCGTTACCTATATTCTCTTTAGTTTTGTTGATCTGAGAGGGAATGTTAGAAGAAGTAACTCTTCCTTTGTCATGTTTCCCTCATTTAGCATGTTTATGGTAGAATGTGTAGAATGTAGGTACTAGGTTTTATCTTTTTCAAGTTTTGGGTTTAACATTACCTTGAATTTGTAAAATAAATCTAATGACTTCGGTGTACTAACTTTTTATTTTATTTTATTTGAAATGGTATTGGGTTTATTAAATATTTTTCACTGTTTTATACTTGAAATGCATACTTTTATCTTGTATGGAAATCATTGCTAGGACTGCCGACAATGTTCATATGACCTTGGGATTCATTTGTTTAAGTAATCAATCAGTGACTTGATGACTTACTGAGCAGTTGTGATCCTGAAGAACTTCCTTGTAAATCAAGGTTAAGAGAAAGTAAGTCTTAGCCAATTCTGTTGTTAATTAAGTGAAAGCTTGCATGTGATTCCTACCTTAGTTATACCCTGTCAATGTTGCGGAATCCAATAGCTAAAACCTAGTTGTATCTACCTGTTCATTCAAGAGAGACTGATAGGGTAGATCAGATTCTCTTTGATCTTTTGCCTTTCTATTTCAGGTGTATAATATTGTATTGCTCCAAGGCTTCCATTTGAGGTGTCTATAACCAATTGGGTTGTGTAGCCATTTGCTTCTATAGGGTGTAGTACAGCAATATGGTTGCAATGGTGAGTTAAATGGAAAGGATACAATGTCTATGTTCTCTTGAAGTAACTTGCTAAGCTCATTAAACTCATGTTGGAATTTTCTTTTTCTTTTCTTCTTTCGGGGGCTCGAACCGGAGTCAGCAACTTTAGGGAAAGGGAATAAGTACCCTTAGTTTCAAGGCTCTCAGATCACTCTAGTTCGAATACTGGAGCTAGGGGTTGATAGCTAATTGTTGATTTACAATGTCCTTATGCAGACATAGAACAGCAGCTTGGAAGCAACGGTATCTGTGATGCTAAAAGTTCTGTCTCCAAAAGCATAAAACACTTGTTTCTAAGCTGATGCTATGGCAACTTTCTAATTCTTTTCAATGCCAAAATTGCTGCAGTGTAATTTTTGTTGCCTCGTTGGATGGTCATTTCGTAGCACACAACTTTGGCTGCTGAATAATGAAGCCGAGCGAAGGCATTCATGATCAATTGTTCTCTGAGTAATGTCCAGACCTTCCGAGTAATGACTTGGAGATTTTCAGTTGATGATAACATCGTAAGGTTGCTTCTGGAGGAGTATGAACTTATCCTGACTATGTTTCTGTGAAGGGAATAAACTTGAAGAAGAAATATCTATAATAGTGGGTTTCAGTTTAGCAGGATTTTAGGAGATTTTGGAGAATCAACCTCTCTAGTTCAGGCTGTTCCCTAGGACATGGCTGATTTGTTATTTGCTTGGAAGCCAAGTAACTATCAGCATCTCTTAATGATGGTATTTACTTCCAACTTAAGTTTGGTTTATCGATCTTTACAAGGAAGCATCACAAGATAAGCTGGCCTTGAGTGTACATGTGTGGGACTCCTTTTCATTCGTTTACTTCTCGTACACGGTTATGATAATGAAATAGCACGTGAAATACCTGGTGGCACGTGATGTGCCATTAACACAAGAAGAGCTTGTGATAATTTGATTGGGTATTTTATAATATACAATCGATAAAAATTTCTATATAATGATGCTCGGTAGCTTTAATTATTTTGAAGTAAACTATATGTCTATATATGATAGGATACTTTAACAATTTAATAACAAAATTATTAAAATAAGTCGAATTGACATCACAAATTTGATTTTAAATCATTATTTTTAACGTGAATGAAGCAAAACTTTGATTTATTGCATGTTTGGATGGATTTATATTAGTAAAGTTTTTAAGAGCTTTTTAATAAACTAGTTGATTGTTTGATTGTTAATTAAAAATAACTTTTTAAAAGAGATTCATACAATAGACAATAGACTGATTAATAACATAAAAATAAAGTCATTTTATTAATTTTAATTATATTTTATTTTTTAATAAAATTATTTATATATATAAATAGTATTTAAAGTATATTAAACGATATGCCAAGCATAATATATTAATTATTATATAATTTGAAATTATATGAAACATAAATAAAAATATATCTAATCAAATCTTTTATATGGATTATAACATAAGTAAAATTAATACAAGAAATAAATATTAAAAATATAAAAGCTAAATAATATTATATAAATTTTAAAATAAACGTGAATATGAGTTTGTGGGTATTGTAAAAATTATATATAAAACATAAGGATAAAAGGAACTAAAAATATACTTAATAATTGATCTGAAAATTTACTTGAAAAAGTTCTTTTTAAGAAGTTTTAAATTTGAGTTTCTTAAAAGCTGTATTTTGACTGCTAAAAGCGTTACATTTATTAAAAAATAATTTTTTATTTTACAATCAAACGATCATTTTAAAAAGAAGTTTTTGCAGTAAAAAAAAAGTACTTTTTTCATTCTCTAAAAATTGAACCAAACAGATAATTAATATATTTAGAAAGAGTGTCAATTCCAAGAATCTCAAATTTGACTAACCACGTTTAGTTAATGTAATAAGGTATGTAGAATGTCTGGTTCAAGCATGGCCCTTAACTCTGATCTGTTACAGATTATGTTAATCCAGAGTTTTGGTTAAGTGCGTACAATAACCTTTTTGTACAAATGCCGACAAAACATTTGTGGCCCAAAGATATAATTCTTCATGAAGCATGCGTGAAACTAGTCTTTAATGAAGCTATAGTGCTGTCACTGAGTGCTTTGATTCCTGAACTTTTTCTTCTCGAAAAGTATGTACCCACTTTTCTTTCCATTCAGGATCCGTTAAGTCAATATGCAATTATGATTTGTCATAGTTAAGTTTGCATCATCCGTAATTACTCATCAGTAATCTTGATAAATAATATGCAGTTCGTAATCATCACCAGCACTAGCATACAGTTATCATAATATGTTTCGTTACTATTGCAGATTAACAATAGTTAAATAGTGTCATTAAGCATCAATGGCTGTGACTGGTGTTGGGCTATAAATGTATCTTCTTGGAAAGCTTTATCTCTATCATCCACTAAGTTGTCAATCTTAAAGCTTTATCTTTGTCATCCACTAAGTTGCCAACTTTAAAGCTTTATCTTTATAATCCACTAAGTTGCCAAATTTTCTTCAATCATCTAGCTAGCTTGTTCTAGAGATGAAGATGCCAATAAGCAGCTTCAATGGCCGCTCGGTGTTAGTGATATCTCTGATGTTATTCACAGCTGTGAGGTCCCAACTAACGACTGATTACTATTCCACTACCTGCCCAAGAGTTCTGCAGATTGTGAGGAGTGAAGTACAGAAAGCTATCAAGGTCGAAATGCGAATGGCTGCTTCGTTGCTTCGACTTCATTTTCATGACTGCTTTGTCAATGTAAGATCACTAACCTAAAATCAGATTCTGGTTCAAGAATGAAAAAAGAAGAAACTGGTTTTGTGTGTTGTTGGTTTTAGGGTTGTGATGGATCAGTTTTGTTGGATGGGAGTGATGGTGAGAAGTTTGCATTTCCAAATCTGAACTCTGCAAGAGGATTTGAAGTTGTTGACAATATAAAAACAGCTGTGGAGAGCCGATGCAGTGGAGTTGTGTCTTGTGCTGACATACTCGCCATAGCTGCCAGAGATTCTGTAGTCTTGGTATGTTCATGACGTTCTTTTCTTTTCATCAAACTCCTTATATGATGATTAATATTAGGGATACCACAATTCATGGGTATTAATCTTAGAGGTGGCAAAAAAGGGCCCGGTTTTTGGTGGAGTCAATGGGTAAATTTTTTTTTGGACCAAAATTTTAAGTTGGGTTCAGGATTAAATTTTTTTATCATGGCAAGCTTAGGCCTAATATTGACCTGAGATACATGATCAAAACTAACGAATAAAATTTAGTTTAATTGAGTTTTGAATTGATCTCAAGCTTAAATTAAAAAAATTTAATTTTTAAAGCTAACTCAAATTTTGCAAATCTAACCCAAAACCTGATTTTTCTCAAGTTTAACTTATTAGTCTGATCATGTTTCATATTGGGATTAAGCTAAAGATTTTTTGGGTCAGGCTCGATTCATTGTCAATTATAAGTATTCTTACTTATAGTTGACAATGGATTGACCCAAATTTGGCTACTGTCTTAAATCTTGCTCATATTCGAGTTCAATTATAGTTCAATTTGGCTTGAGTAAAATTAACATATAAATTTTGTTTTAATTGAGTTTTGGGCCGATCTTGAAATTAAGTTAAAAAAGTTCAATCTTTAAAATTAATTTAATTTTGGTTAGATCGTGCTTAAGTTTATATCTCCTAACTCAAATTTGATAAAGTTTTAGTTCGAGATTAAATTTATAGATAAAACATGTCTTAATAAACTTATTGTCAAGTATAAGTATTATTACATAACCAAGTATGATACTTTTCTTGTATATGGTTGGTATACAACAAACTCTATTGTACCTCCTTAGGGGATAATATATCTATTTTCTTTTAATTTTCTTGCAGAGTGGAGGACCTTCGTGGAAAGTTTTGCTTGGAAGAAGAGATGGAACAGTGGCTAACCAGACAGGAGCAAACAATGGACTTCCTGCTCCATTTGATTCACTTAGTTCAATCATTTCCAAGTTTTCTGATGTTGGTCTTAACCTCACAGATGTTGTGTCCTTATCAGGTAACTCCATTTTTGTATTCAGTTCTTTGGTATAGTGTAAACATGGTTTTTAAGTGTTTAATGTGTTAAACACATCATGAACTTTAATTGTTGGGCCAAGATCAGCTATAAACTTGAATAAATAAAGAGGATGCAAAAAAAAAACTATTTTGCTTTACATTGCTGGATAAACAAGCTGTTGAACTGTTAGAATAAGCTCTTCAACAACTTTCACAAAAGTTAACAAGCCAAAAAAATTATATGTTTATGAACTTACTTAAGCAAATAACAAGAGACCTTATCAACCATTTTATTGAGTCTTCTCATTATAAGTCCAATAAATAATTGGTTTACTCTGATTATGATATATTTTTGTCACTAAATTTCAATTCGTTTAATCAAATCTTTTATTAACTTCTTTATTATGTTTAATTAGATCAAATCCTTTTAATTTTATAAAACTCATAATTAATAATTGTTAAATAGGAATTTTGGAAAATTCTAACATAATGTTCTTTGATTTGTAGGTGGTCACACGATTGGACTAGCTAAATGTGCAACTTTCAGTGATAGATTGTTCAACTTCTCAGGAACTGGAGCTCCTGATCCTACAATGGAATCAACCATGGCGTCTGACCTGCAAAACTTATGTCCTCTAACCAGTGATGGGAACGCAACCACTGCTCTTGATCGGAACTCGACTGACTTATTTGATAACCATTATTTTCAGAACTTAATCAACAATAAGGGCCTCCTCAGTTCTGATCAGATTCTGTTTTCCGGTGATGATGAGGAGACCAAAGCTCTTGTTCGGAGCTTTAGCAGTAACCAACGCCTTTTCTTTGATACTTTTGCAGAATCCATGATTAAAATGGGAAATATAAGTCCACTCACAGGATCAAATGGAGAGATTAGAAACAATTGCAGGGTAGTAAATTCAAACCTACTCAAGATTTCTGCATGGCAGACACATCAAGTTGAGGTATATCTATCTATTTATCTATCTGTCTATATATATATATATATATATATATATGAAGGTGGATAGATTATGCATATCCATGTGTTATTATTCACCTTTTTTTTGTTCATGCATGGCAGTTATTTTGAGTGGAGTTACTTGCAAGGACCCAACTAAGGTTCAAGCTCAAGATTTCTTCACAAGTGGACTTCACTTGGACAGGAAACTTACCAAATGTTGTAGGTTCTTTGGTGACACAAGTTAATGTAAGGACTCAACTCTCTTTGTGACAAATGAGAGAAAATAAATGGAGGAAAATTGAATCTCTCTTTTTCTGCCTTACACAAGTTATAGTCCTTAAATATTAAAAAAAAAATCTTAAAACATAGAAGATAACTAATTAGAATCCTAATAAAATAGGAAACAAAATCTTGAAATTAGTAACAATCTTTTATAGCTCTAAGTAGTGAGAAAATAATGGAATTTTGGCTAAAAATTGGCCTACAATGATAAGAGTTATTATAACTATGCTAGAATAGATTCAAATAAATATTTTTGATATATTATAAGCTTCATAATTCAACATTTGTAAAAAGACATGACTCGTCAAAGTTGAGTCACCTTTCAAAAGTAAAAATTCAGGTTTGTTTAAATTAGTAATTTAGATCGATAAATTTAAGGTTCATCGTGTCCACATTACTTGGTATATCTCTAGCTTGCACTGACTACGTGATGACAACAGGAATCATTCTATATTATATTCAGTGCAAATAATGGCCTTTATATAGATACACAGGAGAAGATTGCTTCTTTAACCACTGGAACAAACTCTACTACTTCCTGTTGACTAAGAACAACTTAATACAAACTAATTTAACTAAAAAACAGGAGCTGCTAAACAAACTAGCAATATAATTTAACTAAAAAACAGGAGTTGATAAACAAACCAGCAATATCCTTGGTCAATTCAAACATTACTTTAATGTTGGTAATTCTAACACTCCCCTTTAATATTAGGTTATGCTCTTTCCATCATACCAAGTTGATAACTTGTTGTTTCTTAAGCCTTTTACAAACAAGTCTACAACTTGGATCTTTATGTCAATACGTTTCATTTCGATTTCTTCTTGCATAACTTTTCCTTACATCTATATGTTTAGTTCTAGTATGAAAAACTGGATTTTCTGTCAAATGTAGTACTGATTTGTTATTGTAATATAAAGATATTGCATAGTCTATTGGTTAATGTAGGTCCTTTAGCAATTGCATGAGTCAGGTGCTTTTTTTGAACTGCCATTGTTGTAGTTTTGTACTCTACTTTTGTTGTTGATCGAGATACAGTTGGTTGGCATTTGCTTCACCAAGAAATTACTCCCATCCGTAACATGAAAACATATCCTATGGTCAAACGTCGAGTTTCATGATCACTTAAATAGTTAGCATCACAATAACCAACTAACTTGCAATCTCCACTTTTCTTATATAAAACACCATAGCTGAATGTTCTTGTCATGTATCTCAAAATTTCTTGAATAGCTTCCAAGCGAGACTTCTTTGTATTTTGCACATACTGACTCATCACACCAATAAATGAAATGGCAAGTCTAGTTACAGTTAATTAGATCAAACTACCCACCAATTATTGATATATTGTTACATCTTCCAAAATTTTCCTTTATAAGCACAAATTTTGGCATTTGGTTTTATTGGTGTCAAAATTCACGTTTAAGCATTCCAAACTTCACCAACAAATTTTGTAATACTTTTGTTGATGTCAGAAGAATTCCTTTTTGGATTCTGTCTACTTCTAGACTAAGAAAATGTTTGAACTGTCTGGGGTCTTTCATTTGAAAATGAAATGATAAATTCTCCTTTATTTAAAGAGTTTCTTCTTCATAATCATTTGATATGATTAAATCATGCACATATACCAGCACAATATCTAACATATCTCCATTAATATTAACAAACAAGCTACGATCTGCAAAAGTTATCGAATAACCAATATGAGTCAAGAATTCAAAGATCTTACCATATCAAGCCTTAGGTGCTTGTTTTAATCCATTGATTGCCTTTCAAAACTTACATATATATTCAAGATGATCTTGACTCTGAAAACCCATTAGTTGATTCATATAGATCTCCCGATCCAACTCACAATGCAGAAATGCATTCTTGACATCCATCTACCACAAATTTAAATTTTTGTTAGTTGTAAGTGTTTGTAGGACTCATACATTTGTAACCTTTACAATTGGACTAAAAGTTTCATATATTCTAGTCCATATTGTTGTGAAAATCATCGAGTTACTAAATGAGCCTTGTGCCTCTCAGTTGATCCATTTGTTCGATGCTTCATTTTTTAAATCCATTTAAAAGTTATAGGTTTGACATTTCCTAGTTTTGGCATGAGCTCCCAAGTTTGATTCATTTCTAGTGCAATAATCTCTTCCTTCATAGCTTTGATCCATTTTGGACATTGAGAAGCTTCCTCAAAAGTCTCTGGTTCCCTTGTATGTGCTTTTTTTTACGATGGCAGGGATAACATACTTAAAATTTGTCTTGTTCATACTGATCTTTTGAGTGTATTGGGTGCTTTAACTTCATTATTATCGCCTTTTTCGCTCGATTGTTGATACATAATAGTTTACTAAGGGCTTTCAGTTACTCACTCTCCAATATTGCCTCCATTTTTTGTATCTTTTGTTATGTCTAGACTAAACTGAACCTAAGAGGATTCCACCTCTTTTTAAAAATCATTCGAGTTTAGTAGTAACACTTCATCAAATACCATATTTTTGGATGTGTAGCACTTCCCGGTTGTAGGACCACAACACTTTCACCGTTTTTTTGATTCTTATATCCTACAAAGAAACATCTAGTAGTCTTCTTATCCATATTGTTATGTAAGTGGTAAGGAATAAAAACATAATATAAACATCCAAAACCTTGAAAATAACTAACAGTAGGTTTTAAACTCCATAATTTCTCAGAAGATGAAAGAAAAGATAACCTTTGTCGAGAAGTGCATTGATCACATAGGTTGAAGTCTTTATTGCTTTCACCCCAAAAAGTCCTTTTTTTTTTCATGAAGCATACTATAACATAATTTGGCCAAGTGCCTGCTCTTCCTTTCCCCTACGCCATTTTGCTATGGAGTGTTGGCACATATAAGCTAATGGCATATTCGACACTCCAGAAGTGATCTTAAACACTCCTCTGAGGTATACTCTCCCCTGTTGTTGGTATGTAGATATTTGATTATCTTATCAACCCTACTTCAACTAATTCTTTGAAGTTTTCAAATTTTGAAAAAATTTCAAAATTTTCCTTCATAAAATACATCCATACATACCTAGAAAATCATCAATAATTGTCGCCTTGTACTTCATTCCAACAATGGAAGCTTGCTTAACATGTCCAAACACATCAGAGTGAATTAACTTTAGTGGCTCCTTTGCTTTAAATCTGGACTCTTCGTATGGTAATTAATGTTCTTTTCTAGACAGTAGCCTGCAATATAGTTTATGTCCTTACTTGTAGTTGGGAAATCCCTTTACCATCAACTTCTTCATCATCACATCTAGCTTTGAATAACTAGTATGACTTAACCTCATGTGCCAAATATTTGCTATTTTGTTTTTCCTCGTTTTATCGAAATATGCAACTTCCACAAACATTATATAAACTAAATTAAAGATATCAATGGGTCGGGCTCGGGCTACTCTTGGCCTAGATTAGCCTAGCTCAACCCAACGAGCTAGGATGGGTCGGATCGTGGCTTAGCTCGACCATGGGCTAATCGACCCAACCCGACCTACCATATATTTTTTTAAAAAAATATATAAAAATGATTATTTTTTGACAAAACAATTTCATTTTTGAATAACGATCGAGCCACGGGTCGATCTATAGCCCGTGGTCTTCTTGAAGTAACGGTCGGGTCATAGATTGGCCTATGCCCCACCTGACCTTGAGCCGTGGCCTGCCTAAAATTGGGTCGGGTTGCACCCTTTTTGACATCCCTAAACTGAATCTTGCCTTTGTCCCTTCATCACAAGTTCTTCTTCAAGTCACACATGTCTTCACATCTTGTGGACCAAACAAAACAAAATGGCCTAAAGATGTTAATTGTGTCATTACAATGAGATTTTTCTTTACACTTGGGAAATGATAAACATTATGAAACAGTACCTCATTATCACTACACCGGGAGAAATTACCATATTACTAATGTATGCTATTGATAATTTTGAACTGTTTGATGTCACTATCACGCACTTTCCTTTATATTTTTGATAAACCCTACAGCTTCCCTTTATCATCGGTCTTATGATTTGAGCAACCTGAGTCAATGATCCAATTTTTTTTTATAATCACTATGTTCAGATGTTGTTGCTATAAGAGCTAACTCCTTTTCTGTAGTAAAAAGTGTTTCATCCCATTTGTGAGCTAACTCCTCTTTTGTAGCAAAAAGTTCTTCAACGTCTCATTTGTCCTCGCTTTTGGAAGTGGCAACGTTACTCTCTGCGATCTTCTCCTTTGACCAACAATCTTTCTCTGTATGACCTTTCTTGTTGCAATTATAACACTTCCCTTCAAATTTTCTACTATTGCCATAGTTCTTCGAACCTCCCCCAACATGATTACTCCTTTTGCCTTGATGACTTGTTGCTTCATCACTATTATTTTTGGATCCACTGTAGCTATGATGTCTAGAATTCCACCTACCTTTGCTAGCGTAGAGTGCTTTCGCTTGACTCTTCAGTGAAACTCCTCCCATTTGATTAGCCAATACTTATTGTCCAATAAGCAAATTTTCAATCTCACAAGTGATGGTTGATTTTTCCATCCTTATTTTGCAGCAATAAAACTTCTGTATTGAGGATTCCACCTCTTCTTTAATAGTTTACTAAGGGCTTTCAGTTACTCACTCTCAAATATTTGCTCCATTTTTGTATCTTTTGCTCTATCTAGACTGAACTGAAAATGAGAAGATTCCACCTTTTCTTTATAATCATTCGAATTTGGTAGTAACGCTTCATCAAATACCATACTTTTGGATGTGTAGCACTTCTTAGTTGTAGGATCACAACACTTCATCATTTTCTTTAATTCTTATATCCTACAAAGATATATCTAGTAGCCTTCTTGTCCATATTGTTACGCAAGTGGTAAGGAATAAAAACATAACATAAATATCCAAAACCTTGAAAATAACTAACAGTAGGTTTTAGGCTCCATAATTTCTTAGAAGGTGAAAGAAAAGATAACCTTTTGTTGAGGACGTGCATTGATCACATAGGTTGAAGTCTATATTGTTTTCACCTAAAAAAGTCCTTTGTTTTTTGCATGAAACATACTATAACATAATTTGGCCAAGTGCCTGCTCTTCCTTTCCCTTACACCATTTTTCCATGGAGTGTTGGCACATGTAAACTAATGGGGTATTTGACACTCCTGGAGTGATCTTGAACACTCATCTGAGGTATAGTCTCCTCTGTTGTCAGTGCGTAGATATTTGATTATCTTATCAATCCCTGCTTCAGCTGATTCTTTGAAGTTTTCAAATTTTGAAAAAGTTTCAAAAATTTCCTTTATAAAATACTGCCACACATACCTAGAAAAATCATCAATAAATGTCACCATGTACTTTATTATACCAATGGAAGCTTGCTTAACATGTCCAAACACATCAGAGTGAGTGCTTGTTTGGTTGTGTTTATATCAGTAGAGCTTTTGTCAGTAGAGCTTTTCTAAAAAGAGTTTTTCTAAGAAGTCAGTTACTTGTTTGACTGTCATTTAAAAAATAGTTTTTTTGAAAGAGTTTCATACAATGTATGTTTGACAACATAAAAATAAAAATACTTTTAATTTTAACTATATTTTATTTTGTAATACAAATAATTTATGCATATAAATATTATTTAAAATATATTAAACAATATGTAAAGCACAATATATTAATTATTATATAATTTTAAACCATATAAAACATAAATAAAAATATATCTAATCAAATATTTTATGTGGATTATAATATAAGTAAAACTAATATAAAAATAAATATTAAAACATACAAAAAGTCAAATAATATTATATAAATATCAAAATAAATGTGAAGATATGTTTGTGAGTATTGTGGGAATTATGTGTAAAAATAAAGGTAAATAGGACTAAAATAGGCTCATTAATTGATCTGAAAAACCTACCTTAAAAAGTATTTTTTAAATTTCAAATTTGAACTTCTAAAAATCTATATTTTAGCTTCTAAAAAGTCATTTCTATGAAAAATGCTTTTGGATTTTACAACAAAAGTCAGTAACCATCCAAAAAATCTATGAAAAAAATTTGAACTTCTAAAAATCTATATTTTAGCTTTTGCTGTAGAAAAAAGTGTTTATTTACCATCCAAAAGTTGAACCAAACAGGCACTGAATTAACTTTAGTGGCTCCTTTACTTTAAATCTGGACTCTTCGTATGATAATTGATGTGCTTTTCCAAACTAGCAGCCTGCACATATATATTATGTCCTTACTTCTAGTTGGGAAAGTCCCTTTACCGTCAACTTCATCTAGCTTTGAATAGCTAGTGTGACTTAACCTTATGTGCCAAATATCTGCCATCTTGTTTTTCATCGTTTTATCTAAATATGCAACTTCTACAGACATTACATAAACTGAATTAAAGATGTCAATGGGCCAAGGTCGGGCTCGGGTTCCTCCTAGCTCAACTCAATCTAGCCTAGCCCAGTTTGACGAGCCAGGATGGGTCGGCTCGTGGCTCGGCCTGGCCACAAGCTAATCGAACCAACCCGATCCACCATATTTTTTTAAAGAAAAACATTAAAAAATGATATCATTTTTGAAGTAATGGTCAGGTCATATGCTGGCCTATGGCCCGCCCGACCTTGGCACGTGATCATTTTTGAAGTAACTGTCGAGCCCCGTGCTGGCCTATGACCCACCTGACCTTGCCCTGTGGCCCGCCTATGTCCAGTCTACCTGGGCCAAAATTGAGTCGGGCTGTGCTCTTTTTGACATCCCTAAATTGAATCTTGCCTTTGTCCCTTCATCACAAGTTCTTCCTTAAGTCACAATATATCTCACATCTTGCGGACCAAACAAAACAAAATGGCCTAAAGATGTTAATTCTGCTATTGCAATGAGATTTTCTTTATACTTGGAAAATGATAAACACTACGAAGTAGCACCTCATTATCATTACACTGGGGAGAAATTACCGTATTACTAATGCAAACTATTGATAATTTTGAACTATTTGATGTCACTACCACACAACTTCCTTTATATTTTGTTGAACCCTGTAGCTTCCCTTTACCATCTGTCGTATGATTTGAGCAACCTGAGTCAACGATCCAATATTTTTTTTATAATCACTATGTTCAGATGTTGTTGCTGTAAGAGCTAACTGCTCTTCTGCAGTAGAAAGTGTTTAATCCCATTTGTGAGCTAACTCCTCTTCTGTAGCAAAAAGTTCTTCAATGTCCCATTTGTCCTCGCTTTTGGAAGTGGCATCGTTACTCTCTGTGATCTTCTCCTTTAACTAACAATCTTTCTCTATATGACATTTCTTGTTGCAATTATAGCATTTTCCTTCAAATTTCCTACTATTGCCATAGTTCTTCGAACCTCCCCCAGCATGAGTACTCCTTTTGCCTCGATGACTTATTGCTTCATCACTTTTTGGGCCCACTGTAGCTATGATGTCCAGAATTTCACCGCCTTTGTTAGCTTAGAGTGCTTTCTCTTGACTCTTCAACGAAACTCCTCCCATTTGCTTAGCCAATACTAATTGTCCAACAAGCAAATTTTCAATCTCAATAAGTGATGGTTGATTTTCCATCCTTATATTGCAGCAATAAAACTTCTATATTGAGGTCTTAAACCATGGACAATTATTCTCTTCATCCTGGTTTCTCCGATAGGTGCTTGAGGATCCAACTCAGAAATATCATAGCATAATGACTTCACCTTATGAAAATATTGAGCAACTATGATGTCATATTGTGTTATTGACAGTAACTCACTCTTAAGAAGTTAGAGCCTTATGTGATTTCTTTTAAAGAACAACTTGGCGAATGTATCCTAAGCTTCTTTAGGTGTTTGGCATTTTGAATGTGCTCTAACATATATTCCTCGACCGTTGTCTTCAAGATAAACATGACTTTGTTTCTTTTATCTTCCATTTTGCAAGGTAACATTTGCATCCTTAGCCACTTGTTGCATCATTTCACTATCGATGACAATCTAGCACAAGTCCTGACCCTGCATGTATGACATCATACATGTATACTAAGAATTATAATTTTGGTCATTAAGCTTCTTAACTCTGCCAACGACTTAGAAATCACTCATTTTTTCAAGAGAAAAAGAAATATGCCCACTAACTTGCAGGTCTAATTCCAAATGATGACAATAGGAATCATTCTATATTTTATTCAGTGCAAATAATGTCCTTTATATAGGCATACAGGAGAAGATTGCTTCTTTAATTATTGGAACAAACTCTAATACTTCCTAATAATTAGGAACAATTGGAATACAAGCTATTTAACTAAAATGTAGGAACTACTAAACAAACTAGCAGTGCACTCGATCAATTAAAACTTTAGTTGATGTTGTAATTCTAACACCATGCACCTCAAAGTGTGAATCCTGCTCACACACACCCTTGTGCCTATGAGATATTCACAGTAATAGAAGACATTCTTGAAGTTGGATTCATCACATCAACTAGGAACTTGTTTGATTGTGAAGGTTCTGATTAGCATATTCGTCTTCTAGTTTGTTGTGTGTGTCAACAATATGTATGTCTTGTAGCTAAGTGATTAGAGATTAAAATTATTCAAATTTGTATTTGATATTTTCAAGTCGATACTAAATCATTCTAATACCAAAAATCATTTTTGAATGTTTAATAATGCTTAAACAAGGGAAATATAATACAAACTATCTTGTTCAAATTCAAAATGTCATGATCCACTTAAATTCTCAAAGACATTATAATAATAATGGCACTAAGCATGAATTATTTTATTGGAAAATCGTTATTGTCATTGTTTTTTTCTTCTAACTCAATTCTATAATAATCTCCATTTCTAACAATAAATCAATTTTATTCATACGATCCAATAACTTAATCATAAAACTAACAAAAGCTTCAAATCATTTCGAAAATTTTCAATAAGATATATAAAATCTCTTCAATAATACAAAATTTTAAAATTTAAAGGTTCAACAATATTAGACCTTCATAAAATTGTAGTAAATATTGAAAATAAAGGATTTAAAATAAGATTAAAATGAGACTATCTTTACATATTGAAAAGGTTGAACTTTAAGAATGAGATTGTTCAATAAAATCAACTGATTTATTTTAGTTTATCAAAATCTATTAGTTTACGAGAACCAACCCAAATTCTAATAATAAATGTTATTAATATAAATCGAACTGAAAATTTGGTTAGTTCACAGGCTAGTTTTCAATCAATAAAAATATTAATGAAAGTTATGCTGAAAAAAGTCTAATTTTTTAATCATTGACCTTAAAGTGAACTTAAGAAAATTTTGAATTGATTATTAAGAAAAAGCACAATTCTTGGAAGCCCAAATTGACTAATCACGATTAGTTAATGTAATAAGGTACATGCATGAAAATGTCTAGTTCAAGCATGACCCTTAACTCTGATTTGTCCACAGATTATGTTAATCCAGAGTTTTCGTTAAGTGCATCCAATAACCTTGTTGTACAAATACTGACAAAAATTTGTGGCCTCAAAAAATATTTCTCCATGAAGCATGCGTTACACTAGTCTTTAATTAAGCTATAGTGCTCTTACTTAGTGCTTTGATTCATGAACTTGCATGGAAAGCTTTAAGTTTCATCAGATTTTGATAACTATGAACCCACTGTTCTTTCCATTCAGGTGATTTTTAATATCATCTAATCCATTAATTAGGTCAATATGCAACTATGATTTGTCGTAACTAAGTTCGTCTATAATTAATTACCCATAATCTCAATATCACCCACAGTTTGTAATTTAAAACGTGAACACATCACCAGCTAGCACTTACACACAATTATCATATATGTTATACCATTATGGAGATTAAATAGTAAAATAGTGTCACTAAGCATTGGATTATGATCATCCGACTTAATTTGACAGAAATCAACCAGCAAAATTTGTTTTGATCGAGTTTTGAACTGTTCTTAAGCTTAATCTAAAATAAAAGGGTGTTTAGAACTAATTTAAAACTGCTTGCCTGACTCAAAACTTGATTCTACTTAAGCTTAGATTCACTTACTCAATTTGATCAAGTTAGTCGAGCTGATTCCTTGTCATTTTTACTTATGGTTGACAATGAATAGACTAGAATTCATCAACTATCCGTCCTGAAGCTTGATCGATCAGAAGTCAATGGTTGTGAATGATATTAGATTATAAATATATCTTTTTTGAAAGCTTTATCATCCACTAAGTTGCAAACTTTTCTTTCCATTCCTTAGCTCGCCGTTGATGTTTAATATGAGCTAATCCGTTAGGTCAACATGCAACCATAATTTGTCGTAATGTAATTACTTACCCATAATCTGGGTATAATCTGGGGTTCGTAATTTAAAAGTGAATACTGCCACCAGCACTTACATACAATTATCATAATATGTTATGTTATTATTGTAAATTAACAATTGTTACATAGTGTGTCATTAAGCATCAATGGCTGTGAATGGTGTTGGACTATAAATATATCTTCTTGGAAAGCTTTATCTTTATCATCCACTAAGCTACAAACTTTCCTTCAACCCTTGAGTTAGCGAGTTCTAGACATGAAGATGCCAATAAGCAGCTTCAATGGCTGCTCAGTGTTAGTGATACATATCATGTTATTCACAGCTGTTAGGTCCCAACTAACAACTGATCACTATTCCACTACCTGTCCAAGAGTTCTGCAGATTGTGAGGAGTGAAGTACAGAAAGCTATCAAGGTCGAAATGCGAATGGCTGCTTCGTTGCTTCGGCTTCATTTTCATGACTGCTTTGTCAATGTAAGATCACTAACTTAAAATCCATATTCTGGTTCAAGAATGACTTAGAAAAAAGAAGAAACTGGTTTTGTGTGTTTTTGGTTTTAGGGATGTGATGGATCAGTTTTGTTGGATGGGAGTGATGGGGAAAAGTTTGCACTTCCAAATCTGAACTCTGCAAGAGGATTTGAAGTTGTTGACAATATAAAAACGGCTGTGGAGAGCCGATGCAGTGGAGTTGTGTCTTGTGCTGACATACTCGCCATAGCTGCCAGAGATTCTGTTGTCTTGGTATGTTCATGATGTTCTTTTCTTTTCATAAACTCAGCCATTGTCCTGAATTTGATCATAGTTTAACTCAGCCTAACCAAAATCAATAGATAAAATTCGTTAATTGAGTTTAGGCTGATGTTGAACTCAAAATTCAAAAAATTCAATCTTCAAAACTAACCTGAACTTGAGTTCTCTAACTTAAAACCAGATCATGTTCAGGTTTATATCTCTTTAACTCAAACTTGATCAGGTTTCAGGTCGAGATTAAATTTATAAATATTTTGAATCTGACTTAACTTATTGTCAATTATAAGTGTTATTACTTTAAGAAAGTATGATATTTTTCTTGTATATTGCTGGTATACAACAAACCCTGTTATACCTCCTTTCTTAAGTTTTAAACTAATTATGGTTGCGGACGATTACAATAACTACAAACGATACCAGTGTAATTACAGAAAATATGACCGTGACACTACCAAATCACGGTAATTATCCGAATTGCCACCCCAATATTACGTCTTCTATTATGGTAGCACATGATGAACCTTCCGAAAAGTAGTTTATTAGGGAAGGATTATGGATTTGGCTCTGAATCTAAATCCAACTTGGTTATAAGCCTCACACTTAGGGCTAACAGACCTATTTTCTTGCAGAGTGGAGGACCTTCATGGAAAGTTTTGCTTGGAAGAAGAGATGGAATGGTGGCTAATCAGACAGGATCAAACAATGGACTTCCTTCTCCATTTGGTTCACTTAGTTCAATCATTTCCAAGTTTTCTGACGTTGGTCTTAACCTCACAGATGTTGTGTCCTTATCAGGTAACTCCATTCTTGTATTCAGTTCTTTGGTATTGTGTAAACATGGTTTTTTAAGTGTTTAATGTGTTAAACATAAAACAAAGTTTAATTATTAGCTCAAGATCAATCATGAACTTGTATAAACAAAGATAATGTAGAAAGATAAGTGTTTTATTATGATTTACTCAATAAATAAACTGTTGAATTGCTTAAGCTCTTCATGCATGAATAAGCTGCAAAAACTTTCGATCAACCTTTACAAAAGTTGTATAACTTTATAATATTAACGCCTTTTTGTAACTATTTATAGTGACTCTATGGAGTCTTTCCATCACAAACCCAACAAATAAACGACTCATGAGTGATTAAGATCTATTTTTTCATTAAATTTCATCTCATTTAACTAAATTTTTTATGAGACTTTTCTATTATGTTTGATTTGGATCAAATTTAATTTTTTGGACTTTTGATTTTATAAAACTAATAATTAATAATGTGTAATAAGAATTGTGAAAAATTCTAACATAATGTTCTTTGATTTGTAGGTAGTCACACGATTGGATTAGCTAGATGTGCAACTTTCAGTGGTAGATTGTTCAACTTCTCAGGAACTGGTGCTCCTGATCCTACAATGGAATCAACTATGGTGTCTGACTTGAAAAACCTGTGTCCTCAAACCAGTGATGGGAACGCAATCACTGTTCTTGATCGGAACTCAACTGACCTATTTGACAGTCATTATTTTCAGAACTTAATCAACAATAAGGGCCTTCTCAGTTCGGATCAAATTCTGTTTTCCGGTGGTAACGAGGAGACCAAAGCTCTTGTTCAGAGCTTTAGCAGTAACCAAAACCTTTTCTTTGATACTTTTGCAAACTCTATGATCAAGATGGGGAATATAAGTCCACTCACAGGATCAAACGGACAGATCAGAAAGAACTGTAGGGTGGTAAATTCGTAAGTTGTTTATGAAGAAGAATCTAAGACAATCTTTCATGGATGGTCATTTCAATCTAATGAACCTAATTCTACATGAAATCTATATATATGTTTTAACGGTCCTGAAAATTCCAATCCTGAATTAATAAATAAGTAGTCCCTACCAATTGGAAGACAATTCAAGATGTTGCATATTATTCCTACCAAGTAATGACTTTTCAATCTAAACTAATCTTAAAATCACAAAACCTGTATTTAGTTTCTGGCTATTTGAAATATACTTTAACGTCCCCATCCAATTGACTGTATATTAGGTTGAAGAAGTCTCTAAGTAGACATTACAAAGACTTGACTTTAACACAACGTAGTACACAGAGTTGGTAAATTTAGGCGGACCAGGGTGACAGCATTAGCACCGTAAGGTAGATTCCTTCCAAGTCATTATATGAGGAGCAATCAGTATTGAACTCTCATAAAATTGATATATATATAGTAAATATTGAATAAAATTAAAAATTTAATATAGAATTGAAGAAATAAAATATTTTGTTTATCGAAAAGTTGAAGTTTAATTGAAAATGAGAATACCATCAAATAAAAACCAACTAGTTTTAAAAAACTTATTGATTTACAAAAATTAACCAATTAATTAATAAATTAATTAGTTTTTAATAACAAAAGTTATTAAGGTAAATCGAACTGAAAAATTAGTTAGCTTGTTATTTTATAATTAAACCGGTCAAACTGATTTCATTTTGAATAATAGATAATTAGAGTAAATATATTTAATTAGCTAATCTAAAAATGTTCCAATTTGAATGCAAGTTGTTTTGGTCTATTTATTTTTCAAAATTGATAAATTTGAATATTCAAGAAAATACCTACTCTAAATTAATTTCGCATTAAATTAAAAATTGACAAATTTGAATATTCAAGAAAATACCTACTCTAAATTACTTTCACAATAAATTAAAAAATTGAAAATTTTGAATATTCAAGAAAATACCTACTCTAAATTAATTTGGCATTAAAAAGAAACCAAGACTTTGCAGGCTTCCATAGGAAACTATTCCATAGGAACAGCCGAACACTTATATCCTCCTCCTTTGAACATTTCTATATCTCTTGTTCATTGAAAAAACACTTGACATGTTACTTAAAGGCCTAACGCTTGTGTTCGTAAGTTGTCTGCTTAATCAGAACTCGAAGCTTCTCTATAACGCGTTTTGACATTTTCATATGTTACATGCAATATATAAAGGCCATGTAGAAGGAGCATGGCATAACAAGCTTTTCTCAAAAACACTTTCTACGTACCAGAAGCTGATTTGTTTGAAATGTCTTCTCTGTTAGTTATAGTTCTCTATGCAGCTTTGTGGTTTGGAAGGTCTCATGCTCAGCTAAACCCTTCGTATTATGCTAACACATGCCCCAATGTTACGGCCATAGTGCGTGGGGTGGTCGCGGGAGCTGCTCAAAACGACGTTCGAATTGGAGCCAAGCTCATTCGCATGCACTTCCATGACTGCTTTGTCAATGTAAGTAATGTACATAGGCATATATAGTTATAAATGCAATATCTCTATGGACAAGTACATAATTAGGGTTTAATGTTGTGGCTCATAAGAGTTCGAGTTCTAGAATGGTCAAACTTAGAACATTCAATTGAAAACTTGAGATCGAGCCCTGTTAAAGTTAACTTTCAATTAAGTTGATTTGAGTTTGAACTAATTAATGATTAATCTTAATTATTCGAAATCAATAAATTTGTTAAGTGCGAGTTTGACCTTGGTCAAACCAAAATGGTTTAATCACTCCAAGTTAAACTTAGACTAATTTTTCTTCCCTACGTATTGGGATGACAAATTGGTTCCGACCGATATTAACATATTAAGTTTGAATTGATCAAAATTTAAGTTAGACTCAAATTAAGGCATTAATGTAGACCCTAAGTTAATTTCAAGTTGGCTCATTATCCTTACACATGGAGATGACAAATTAGGCTTGACTTGAAACTAAAGAGATCGGTTATAAATTGATCGGACTTTAAGTTGCACTCGGACTTGATTAATCCAACCCAACCTACGTCTATTAGGCATATGAACATCATTTTGGTATAACAGAACAGAAAGATGTTCTTTAAGTTAACACAATTGAAGAACCTATAAATTCAAACACCATTGTTTGGTCTCGACGATCAAGCTCTAGACTAGTCTTGGTTTGCAAAAAGAAGGGTATTGAGCTACTATGCCCCATGCCATCCCTACCTACCCATAATCATACATCATTCACTTCTTTGAGCATACAATAGAGATACTCATGCTTGCTTAGGCCACAGTTGCCTTTCCTTTCAAATCTTAGATAGTAACAATGTATACATACGAATACTTATGTTATAATATGTTCATTGTGCAGGGTTGTGATGGTTCCATTCTTCTAGTTGGTGGGAATGGTATAGACAGTGAGCAAGACGCAGTCCCAAATCAAACAGTGACTGGATATGAAGTGGTCGATGACCTTAAAACGGCACTGGAGAGTGCTTGCCCTGGGGTCGTTTCCTGTGCAGATATACTGGCCATTGCATCTGAGATATTAGTTGAATTGGTATTTACACAACTTTTAAATCTCTAATATTACAAAAATTTCCCAAATTTTATTTGAGAAAACTCAATTTATATTCAATTATCGCTCTAAACCTTACATTTTATTAATTAATAAGCTTTAAATTTGTAAATTATAAATTATATAAACATACTCCTTAATACAATGTTACAACATATATACATTATATTAAAATTAAATGATTAAGATATCAGTCAAATATAATTTATATAAGTCAGTATCTATTTGGAAAAAAATTAAATTTGAAGTGCTAAAATTTAATTACTATTTTCTCAAAATTCATTTGAGATTTTTATTTATTTATTTATAAGCTAATTCAAATTTATATGGCCTATCATACTTAAAAAGATCTTGCATACACACATGTTGTTCAAAAAGAGGAAAATAATGAAATATAATGTCTAATGTCAAATAATGTTTTCCTATAATGAATAGAACCTGAGGGAGATATCATCAGTAACATTTGATTAGTTCACGTATAATATTTATATTACGTATATTTTGCTATTATTTTCTTAACCGAAATTTAATAGAAATCAATATATTAACAGGCAGGCGGTCCAACATGGGAAATACCACTAGGAAGAAAAGATAGCAGGACTGCGAATCGAGGTGGAACTAGTGCCATTCCTGGACCTTTCGAGGACCTTAGGAATCTTACAGACAAGTTCGATGATGTTGGACTAGATTCTACTGATCTTGTTGCTCTATCAGGTAACTTCACCTTGTATCAGCAACTATGGTGTAATTCGGAGTCTGCAATTTAAAACCTTGAATTTTTTATCACCCATTTACCAACATTCTCTGATTGCTTTGGTTCTTTTTTTTTTCTTGCTCAGGAGCACACACATTCGGGTTTGCTCGGTGCGCAGTTTTCAGTCGACGTCTCTACGATTTCAGTAATGGAAATCCTGATGAAACCTTGGACACAGCCTACCTGCAACAGCTTCGTCAGGTATGTCCTCAAGGTAGTAATGGTGGTACAACAACCAACCTTGATCCTTCCTCTCCATATACCTTCGACAACAATTACTTCATAAATCTTCAGAACAACCGGGGGCTTCTAATATCTGATCAAGTTTTGTTCTCTACTAATGGAGCTCCTACTGCTTCCATTGTCAACCGATTTGCTGGCAGCCAGAGAGAGTTCTTTGCTAGCTTTAGTAGATCAATGATCAATATGGGGAATATCAATCCTCTGACAGGAAATCAGGGAGAGATCAGGACTGATTGTAAGAGGGTTAACTAAAATGTCTTGCTTTTGCTTGTCTTTTCTCAAGAGAATATGATCAGCTTGTTCCGAATCACTTATTGGTTATAAATTGTAAGATTGGAATAAACAATTTTGCAAGGTATACTATCTTGGATTACTTGTCCCGATAAAAAAAGAAGACAAATAAATGATGAAGCGTGTGAATAACCAGTTAGATTCTTTACTCCAAAACTACAATCTTCTTAACTTTAAAGCAGCGGTTGCAATAATTCTCCAGGTAATTTTGTTGACTAAAGGGTATTTAACTGCGAATTGAGGATTCCGCTATAATTGCAGGTATCATGATCTATGTTCTGAACTCCGGACCGGTCATCGAATCGGTGGTTTTATTAGTCACCGATTGATTTGGTTCGACGGTTTAACCATCTATTTAATCGGTGTGACGTAATAATTATACAATAATTATATTTAATTATATATAATATTAAAAATATTTAAAAAAAATTCAAAAAATAAAATAAAAAAATATTGTTGAACCGGTCGGACCGGACCGGTCTGACCGGTCAATTGATCGGTTTTGACCAGTTCAGACTAGATCAATTGAATACCGGTTTTGAGAGATAAACTGGACCGGACCACCGATCAGTCACCAATCAAACCGATCGGACCAACCGATCCGGTCCGAATTTAAAATCAGAGATCATGATAATTGTGAACGAGGAGGACTCAATTGTGCGAAACACTGAATATTGCAATAATAGACACATCCTTGTTCAAAGATTATGGATGGCAATATGTAGGATTTGGCTAACCTTTTTATATTCATTATTATATTCATGATATTTTATTTTCTCTTTATCTTCTCTTTTATCAATATTTTCACTATTATTATTATTATTATTATTATCATTATTGTTAGTGTTATTATTAATCCACTACTTTTATCCTTTTATTGATTTTTGTATTACCTTATTTTTGGTATTGTTATTCTATTTTCTAAATTTTATCTCTCTGCATCATTTTTATATTGTCTCATTTGTATGTATGTTCATAAGAAACAGACTCTCTATTATGTAAGGATAAGGTTGTATACTATCGGATCTCCCCAGACCCTGCTTTCATTACAGAATTTCGAACTAGGTGATGATGATGATGATGTAGTCAAAAATTCCAGCTCAAATGGAGTCAAAAAGATCCGAAAAGTCCAATTATATTTTATAAATAAAATGATATTATATTGACTTCTTTTGTCAATTTTATTTGTTTAACTCATTTAATAAAATGATGTCATTTAATTCGTCAGCCAGATCAAATTATAAAATCAGATTTGAGCCTAACTTAAACTCCAAAGAATTTTTTTAGGTCTAACCCTAATCTAAATTGCAGTCGAAATGGATTCTATTATTGACTCGGATATAGGGACTTGGGACGAAATGCCAACCAAATCAAAGACTAGGTGATGAACGTGATGATGTTAACACAGGAATATGTTGAGCATATGAGATCACATCATGAAGATGAATATTCTCCTTTAGGCTTCACCATGTCGTAAAGGAGAATATGAGAGAAACTATGGGCGTTTGGTTTGGTTGAATAAGTTTGAGTCATTTGGATCAAAATTACAATTCGATCAACTCGAACCTAATCTTTCGAAGTAGTTCGGGTTAAATCTAATTTGCCAATCGTAATTACTTTTTCCTCACATTAATTTCAATATTGGAGGCTTAACTGGACACGTACCAAAGTCATTATTTTTCATATTACTAAACTTGTATCCTCCATAGTCTTCGTGCTGCAGGGTAATGTAACTATCTTCGTCACTTTCTTCCTTTCTACTCCATTTCTTGCTAAAGTGAAATACAAAAGAAGTCCAAGTTATTACTTGGAAGTCTGATTTGTCTTTAAATTTCTAGTTGAAAACCTGCTTCGGATGTGACAACATTAGTTTATTTGGTGCAAAAAGAGAAAGATACAGGTTCGTGAATTCACAGAGTAGTTTCTTGACAAGACAAAGGTTTAGTACAAAGCATTTATAAGTTGCAGAAGTCTAAGAAGAAATTGAGTGCTAACTTTTGAAAATTACCTTAATTATGTTGAAAACAATCATCAAACGTAAGACTTTTCTGTCGGTGTCAACTTCTAAATTTAGTATTAGTGTTAAAAACATGGCTTTACAGTTGTTAATTGTTTGAAGATAGAGTATGGTCGGTTAGGTGTGAGTAGGGTTGGCAATGGGGTTTGGTCGGGTCGGCCGTGCAGGGCCCGGATCCAGTCAAAACGACCCATGGGTCGGTCGGTTCATTCTTCAATTGTCAATCTCCTACCTAATCGCCATGTCAGGCCCAAGCCCGATCCACGCCTTCCACAGCCCGTTAGCATGAGAAAACCTACCATGCAGAGGTAGAAGTCTACGTAAAAACCTAAACCTAGCTACAAAATCATATATAAGGTATAGTTTTCCCATAATTGAGGTACGGAATCATAACCTAGTTGTTTTCTCTGCATTGATCAACCTCACCTTCACAAAAAGACTTACTTGATCGTCAGAGGGGCTAATCGGGACACAACCCCCGACGTGCCTTCCTTGTTTTGCAGGTATCTTCACATCGGACTCATAACAGAAAGCAGCAGGATCGTGGAGTAGAACGGCAACGTACAGTTCAGCCAAAATCCTGCAGAACCAAATGGCGCCCACCGTGGGGCTCGACTTCCGAGCACCACGTCCGTAAACTTCTGATCGGTCGGTGGCGATGAATCCTGATATAGCCGCTGTTGCGGCTCTGGCGATGCAACTCATGGGTTTGCAGCTACCTGCAACTCTGCCACCTGCACCACATGTTTCCCGCATGGAATCCTCAGATCCTAACGATCAACCACAACCTCAGGATTTGGAACAAGAAGAACAGATTGTCGCTTTAGAGGATAACGCGCACTCAATATGCACGAATCTCCAGCACCGATCGAATGCAGATCATGTTCGCTGTGCACACCTCCCTCACCAGAAGCAGATTGAGAAGCGGCTGATCTATTGATCCGCCAGATTTTGCAATCTCGGCAAAGACAACGGCGACCATCTGCAAGGCAGCCACGCGGCAGAATCAAAGATGATGACCGATCGCCACCAGACAGAAAACCTAGAAAAAATCGTGGACGATCGGATTAACGCAGCTATGAGCCCGCCAGATCGCCCGACATCACAAGATAACTCTCCTTCACTCGAAAATTTTGGATAGCCTCCCGCACCGGAACCAAAATACCAACACCAAAAAAATACACTGGCAAGACCGACCCCCTAGACTACTTACAACACTTCCAGTCGATGATGAATCTGCACTGCGTGCCGGATGCCATCCAATGTAAGGCTTTCTGCACGGCCTTTCAAGAGGGAGCCCGACGTTGGTTCAATAGTCTACCTCCGGGCTGTATCACTTGCTTTGAGAATTTCAGACTACTTTTCCTCAACCAGTTCGCTACCAGTAAACGGCCACAGAAAACAGCCTTGGAGGTGATGCAACTCACCCAAGGAAGGAATGAAAGTCTGCGAGAGTTCATCACTCGGTTCAATAACGAAGCGGTTGAGGTTCCCGATCTCACTTGCTCGTCTATGCTGGCCGCGCTTATGAGCAATACGAGGGATGAGGAGTTTAAGAAGTCGCTAGCCCTCGATCAACCCCGATCTATTCAGGAGATCAGACACCGGGCAGACAAGTACATTCAGCTCAAGGAAGTATTAAAGAATACAAAACGTCGGGCAGATGATCGCGGGCCGAGTGGTAGGGCAGATGAGTCTCACAAAGACGGAGGATCGATCGACCGAGAAAGCCAATCGGCTTAAGTGTCATCAACAAGACTTCACCCCGCTTAACAAACGATATGTGGAAGTGCTGACGGCCATGAGAGCGGATGGAGAAACTATCCGAGAGCCCAATAAAATGAAGACCCCATACAAAGACAGGAACCCGGACCTGTATTGCCGCTTCCACAAAGAGGTCGGTCATGATACGGAAGATTGCTGGCAGTTGAAAAAAGAAATCGAATCCCTCATACAAAGGGGAAGGCTAGGCCGATTCGTGAAGCACGAACGAAATGCTGATCGAGACAATCACAGACAGGTCGGTCGGTCGACATCAGCATCGCCTGGAGGCGAAATGACAGGAATGACGGAGGGAGGCAGAATATGAATACAGATAATCGACAAGAAGAGAGAGGGCAATCAAGGGAAAGAAATGATGGAAACGTCGGGCAACAAGACAACTGACCAACTGGAATCATTAACATGATATTCGGTGGAAACGCAGCTGGCGGATCTACCACTAAAGGGAGAAAGAGATATGCCAAACAGGTCGGTAGAGACTCATCCACTAAAAAGCCGAGGGAGACCGACGGGATGATATCATTCGATAAATCCGACCTCGATGGAATAAGTTGCTCCCATGACGACGCTCTCGTGGTAAATTTGAATATGAACGGTTACGAGGTGAAGCGGGTGATGATTGATACGGGAAGCTCGGTCGATTTGTTGTATTACGAGGCCTTCAAGCAGATGAAGGTACCCGAAGACCGACTACTACCTACGGACGACCCCATTAAAGGAGTAACTGGGGCGTCAGCTTACCCGTTCGCCCTGGTGAATTTGAAAGTGAAGTTCGGGCAGAAGTCGTGTCAGATAGAAAGGGACGTTGAGTTCCTAGTCGTCAAGTTTCAAGGGGCATACAACGCAATAATCGGGCGGACTACTCAAATGTCCTCGATCGGTCGCTCCACCTACTACCAGTTATGAAGTTCCACACCCCCTGAGTTGGTGTTGTCGGGGTTAGTAGAGAATTACCAGGAATGCTACTTAAGCGAAACGAAGACATTATATGGGGTCAGTAGATCGACGAGCTCTCTTGATGTGAGGGCCGACGAGGATATGGATAGGATGAATCCAAAGAAGAAAACACAATGGTGGACCGACGACGCCGACCCTTCCAAATTCACAAACCTAGGCTCCAGCTGCAGAGCGACTGGTTAAAGAGATCACACTGTCTGGTGAAAAATAGACCGATCTTCGCAGGTGCGAAGCGACGCCCGAATTTCGATCGGTTGCATCGCACTCCTCGATAATGACATGACTACAAACCGATCGAGACGAAGGAGCGATGGCACAACAAGGAGCGACGAGGGGTGATCGAAAGAAGTAGAAAAATTACCGAGGCCGGGTTCATCCGAGAAGTCAAGACTCAATGGCTCGCCAATGTGGTTTTAGTGAAAAAAAAGAACGGGAAGTGGAGAATGTGCATAGATTTCACCGATTTGAACAAAGCATGTCCAAAGGACAGTTTCTCCTTGCCCAAGATCGACCAGCTAGTAGACTCCACCTCAGGACACGAACTTCTCAGTTTCCTGGATGCCTTCTCGGGCTACCATCAAATCTAGATGAGCCTTGAAGACGAGGAAAAGACCGCCTTCATCACCGACCAAGGCACATATTGTTACCAAGTGATGCTGTTCGGTCTAAAGAATGCTAGGGCTACTTATCAACGGCTCGTCATGGAGGTCTTCAAAACACAGATAGGTCGGTCTGTCGAAGCTTACGTTGATGATATGGTGGTTAAAAGTAAGACGGCCGCCGAGCATGTGGATGATTTAAAAGAAGTCTTCCAGACACTTGATAAATTTCAGATGAAGCTGAACCTTGAAAAATGCGTCTTTGGTGTGGCATCCGGAAAATTCCTTGGGTTCATGATTACTCAACGTGAGATTGAGGCTAATCTAGAGAAGATTGAAGCCATCGTCCAAATGCCTTCACCAAAGTCCTTGAAAAAGACATCTGAATCTTGTTGGTCGAATAGTCTCCCTGAGTAGATTTGTGTCCAGATTGGGGGACAAGTGCCTCCCATTTTTCAAGATCTTGAGGAAAGCGAACGTGACTCAGTTCCAATGGCCGGACGAGTGTGAGAAAGCTTTTCAACACTTAAAGCAATACCTGTCTAGTCCGCCTATCCTGCAAAGCCCGGTAGAGGGAGAGAACCTGATTATATACTTGGCGGTTACGGAGGGGTTGGTCAACAGATACTTATTCGATCGGAGGAAACGACCAACACCTATCTATTACGTCAAGAAAGTATTAACCGGACCAAAACGCGATCCACGCCAATAGAGAAACTAGCCCTCCGCTCGATAATGGCGGCTCGGAAGCTAAGGCCTTACTTCCAAAGTCATACAATTGAGGTATGGACCGACCAACCCCAAGGCAATGCCTTCAAAAGCCTCAAACTTGGTGAGACTAATAAAGTGGGCGGTAGAGTGGAGAGTTCGACATACAAGATGACCTCGCACGACCATTAAAGCGCAGTGTTGGCGGACTTCATCGCGGAGATAAGCCAACCTAACTCGAAGGACGAGCAGCTCCCTGCCTAGAGCTTGTTTGTTGACGGGTAGTCCAATGCCGAGGGATGTGGAGCGGGAGTAGTGCTGATCAACCCACACAATGAAGAAAAGGTGGAATACGCCATTCGACTTGAGTTCAAAGCCTCCAATAACGAAACAGAATACGAGGCCCTGATAACCGGTCTCCAACTGGCTAAGGAAATGGAGATCAGGCATCTAAAAATATATAGCGATAGTCAAGTGATGGTCGGTCAAGTCACCGGGCAATATGAGGCCAAGGGGAGCAACATGATTAAGTACTTGGAGCTGGTAAAGCAGGAGTTGAGCAATTTCAACAAGACTCGATCAATGAGAATAGAACGAGCTCAAACGCTAAAGCGGACGCTCTCCAAAATGGCTTCCACCGTGATGCCATGAACAATGTTCTCGTCGAACGACTAGACCACCTAGCATTCAAAAAGTCAAGGAAGCTCTCGACGTAAGTACTAGTCGATCGAGTTGGATGGAGCCGATCATACAATACCTTTTGGAGGAAAACAACTAGGAAGACGCGTCGGAGGCCAAGCGAGAATAAAGGTGCCAGTACACGGTCGTTAACGACACTCTATACAAACGGTCTACGATCGCCACCGCTTCGATGCTTGAATAAAGAAGAAGCAAGGTGCAATGGCCAAGTCCATGAAGGAATGTGTGGAAACCATGTGGGAGGCGAATGTTGGCTCACAAACCGATCGACAGGGTACTATTGGCGACGATGAGAAAAGATCGCCAGAGAAAGTCGACCGATGCGAGGCTCGCCAGAGAAACAAAGAACTCGTCTCACCAAATTAATCGAAGGATGAAAATTGTGAGCCATCCTATCCCGTTCGCTCAATGGAGAATGGATATACTGGGGCCTTTCCCTCTCGATCCCGGGCAGAAGAAGTTCTTGATAGTGGCGGTGGAATACTTCACCAAATGGGCAGAAGCGGAAGTGGTCGCTACAATTTCCGAGCAGAAGGTAGAGAATTTTGTGACGAAGAACATACTTACCCGCTTCGGGATGCCCATGGTATTGGTTACGGATAACGGTCGACAGTTCGACAACGACAAGTTCAGAGATTTCTGCAACCGACTAAAGATCAAGCTACAGCTGACTTCGGTATCTCATCCATAAAACAACGGACTCGCGGAGAACACCAATAAAAAGATAATGAACGCTCTGAAGAAGCGCCTGGATGGCCGAAAGACCTGGGTGGAAGAACTAGACGAAGTGTTGTGGGCATACAGAACCACACCGAACGGAGCCACAGGGGAAACACCGTTCAGAATGACTTTCGGGGCAGAGGCTTTAGTTCCACTAGAGGCGGCATTGCACAATCAAAGGGTGTCGGGCTATGAAGAAGAGAGGAATGATGAAGCCCGCAAAACAGAACTCGTTCTCCTCAGTGAGGATAGAGAAAGGGCAGTCGCTCATTTAGAAGCTATCAGGCAAAAGGCAACCAAATTCTACAATAGAAGAGTTAAGCCGAGCGATGTAAAGGTAGGTAGTTACGTCCTACGAAAAGCCGAGGCGGCTGGGAAGCATCCTGGAAAGCTCGGACAGGCGTGGGAAGGACCTTATCGAGTGATTAAGCAAGTCGGACATGGTTCTTACATCCTCAGCGATACGAAAGGAAAGGTTCTACCAAGGCCTTGGAACTCACAAAACTTGAAGGCGTTTTACCAGTAGATAAGTTTTATTCTAGTTAATCTTTCCTTACTATCGTTTTTGTATACTTGTGGGTACCTTTTTCCTGTCCCTGCCTGACAGATTTTTTAACGGCCCACGCCCTCGTTATCATTAATAAAGGGGTTTCAGATTTTTTGGCAATAAAGAGTTACATTACATGTGGCAAAGAGTAGACAATCCAATCACCACCATGGCAAGATCTCCATAGAACCGACTACGGTCGGTCGGGTCGCTAAGACAAGATCCTTGGGACCTCGTTCGAAATCTCCATAGACCGACTACGGTTGGTCAGGTCGCTAAGACAAGATCCTTGGGACCTCATTCGCCATCACTCGGCATCTCCATAGACCGACTATGGTCGGTTGGGTCGCCAAGACAAGATCCTTGGGACCTCGTTTGAAATCTCCATAGACCGACTACGGTTGGTCGGGTCGCCAAGACAAGATCCTTGGGACCTCATTCGCCATCACTCGACATCTCCATAGATCGACTACGGTCGGTTGGGTCACCAAGATAAGATCCTTGGGACCTCGTTCGAAATCTCCATAGACCGACTACGGTTGGTCGGGTCGCCAAGACAAGATCCTTGGGACCTCATTCGCTATCACTTGGTATCTCCATGGACCGACTACCGTCGATCGGGTCGCCAAGACAAGATCCTTGGGATCTCGTTCGAAATCTCCATAGACCGACTACCATCGATCGGGTCGCCAAAACAAGATCCTTGGGACCCTCGCTCGCCATCTTCATAGACCGACTACGGTCGGTCAGGTCGCCAAGACTAGTCTCTTGGGACCCTCGCTCGGCATCGACACAAATCGACTGCGGTCGATCGATCGCCAAGATGAGATCCTTGGCACCTCGATTCGGACTCTATTATAAATTCACCTCGATGCCGGTCGACTACGAACAACTTCATCAAAACTCAACATACATCGAAAGTAAAGAGCATAACTACGGAAAAAGACATCAGAAAAAAATGAGGCAAAGGTAAAATTTCATTAGTATCAATTTGCCCTGGCCACAAGCCCGACCAGGTGAGCCTCAAAAGTCTGTAGAAGGGGAAGTGGGAGGATGCCCAGGAGAACCCTCGGAAACGGGTGGAAAAGCCGAAGCCGAAGCGGGGTCCAAATGAGCGGTCGGAGAAGTATCCTCACGAGGAAGCTCGTCCTCCTCGGTAGAGCTAAGATCCAGCTCCTCATTCGGAACTGGGCCTCGGTCCTCCATGACTCTCTCCGTCACTTCCTCCAGAGAAAGGCCAAGGGCGGTAGGAAGCAACGGCTCGACAAACCTCTCAAACGAAGGACCGTCCGACCCCTCAGGAACGCAGGCGTTATAACAATTCTTCAAGATCATGAGGGTCAGGTCACAGGAATACTCCAAGCACTCCTCCTGTAAGAACCGCCTCTGCCATCGCAGGATCGCCTCTATCCTATGTTCCTTCACGAAGGCTAGCACCGCTTCAATGTATCCTCGGTTTGGGCATGGTCTCGGAGGATTTCTCCTTGAGCACCCTCTCGACTTACATCGCTCTCTCGCAACGCCAAGATATTCCTCAGACTGACTTGTTCCTAGCCGCCATTTCCTTACCCTTTCGACCTCCTCCCTGGTGAGCCGAGCCAAGGAGCTCCTCTCCTCCTCTCCCGGCAAGTGGGCTCTCGGGACATTGCGCCTCCTCCCAGAGTTTCTTGTCCTCCTCCGAGGAAGAAAGTTGTGCCCGGAGAAGTCTCTTTCCTCTCCGACCCAGAGCTCCTTCTTCAAACCGTCCACCTGCTCCAGGAGGGAATTGATCTCCCGATTCAGCAGATCGATCCGCTGATGCATGTACAAAGTGAGGGCCACATCCCTCATGGAATTACGGATGGCGCGGCTCATCATTTCCTGCAGACTTAACTCGTCAAAGCGCTCCTCATCTGAAGGAGGAATAACCTTCTCAGCCAGATGACGAGCCACTTCGGCATCAGCTATCGAGGCAGTCTTCTCGAGGCTAATCGCCACCTCCCACTTGTCGGCATTCCCCGCCGACTTCTTCCCCATCCCCTGGGCAGACGGGGCAGCACAATCTTCCATTTTCCCTTTACCCTTGCTTCGGTCCAAGGGGCAAGGAGGTCGGTCGACCACTTGAGAAGGTCGGTCGACTACTTGGGTAGGTCGGTCGACTACCTGAGTCCCCCTTCTCCTCTTGAGGTCGCTCAACCTCCTCCTCCTCCTCCTCGATAACAACAGTACTCACCGGCGGGACGACCATGGCGGGGGCCACAGCGGCTCGGAGACAGTCGGAGGAACACCCGTTGTCGGAAGCAATTGGCCGAACAACCATCGAACCGGCCTCCTCCTATCTCCTCGACCTCGACTCAAGGTCCCGCGACCGACGCTACCATGGCGGACTTAGGAGGGCGGGAAAGTATTAACTTGACCATGGTGCACAAACAAAGAAAGCAGATTAGAAATCGAACAAAACTTACAAGTAAGAAAAAAAATCAACCACGAGGGTCAACCAAAGTAGGCGGTTCCTCTCTAGCCCGCCAACTTGCATGGGATCAATCGAAGAGAGTGCCGAGGCCCCCGCCGTATCCCAAATAAGCCGAGCGAAGTTATACTGGCCGAGCTTCTTTATACGGCTGACCACCTCTCGCTCCTCCCTAGACAGGAATATACTTGACGAGTCATTCCATCACTCGGCTAGGGGATACCTCCACGGCTGGGAATCGGAAGAAGACCCCGGAGGCTTCACGAAGAAATACTTCGTCCGCCAACCGGTAATTTTACCAGACGTCCCTGCTGGGCGATACCGGGCATCCTTATACATCAGGGAAGGGATCCCACCCCCAGAACTCGGACTCTGGCTCATTCTTAAGAAGTGGCGCAAGATGTTAACCGAGGGCGGACAACCGAATTGGTGGCACAGCAGCACAAGCCCATTAATGAACCTCCACCCATTCGGAGGAATCTGACTCGGCCTTAACTGATAGTCAGCACACACTTCATCCACGATCAGCACGTACGATAGTCTCAAGCCCCCGACCGAGAAGAAATACTCAGAGACGGCAATCCACCCACCTCTGCTGCTGTCAATCCTTTCATCCCCCGAAGACAGCCTAGGCCCCCAAGACCGAGGGATGCCGTTCCTAACAATCGACCTATTCAACTCCGCCGCAGACATCTTCGATTTGCCTTTGGGCAATTCTTTTACTACCAGCCCATCTTTCCGTTCCCTTGTCGTAATCTCTTCAACATCCTCCAACCTTGACACCGCCGTTATTTCGCCATAACTTCCGACGATCTCTCATCAACACAACTCGAGAAACCCCACCCGAGAAGGTAGACGACATGCTCACTAAGAGGAAATTTAGAAGAGGAAAATAAGAGAAAGGGACGTACCTATTTAGTGGTAAGAGTTCGAAATTTGAGCAACGCCGAGAAAACCTCCGAACCGAGAATAAGAAAAAGCAGAGCAAAGCAAGAGAACAGCAAGAATGAAATGGCGTGAAGAAAAGCAAACCGTCTGCTGACTTTGAACATTTATAGGAAAACGTTCAATTGCGATCCATCCAAAACTCGACGCGTGAGAAAATCCATTGCTCACGGACACGCGCACGATCTGAACGGAGACTAATTAGGGTTAATCAAAATCCGGAAGGGCGCGAACAGTTGAAAGGACGTACGGGACCGCTGTGCAACGATTACAAAGACGATACGTTTGATTCGAAGTCGCCGACAAGACGCTGCTCATAATAAATGCTCCGCGACTCGTCAATGATAACCACCCGATCTGTTTAAGCGCGAGCAGTCGCGCAATAAGTGCCGAGGCAGATCAGTTGGGGCACTCAGTTGATCGGTCGGCATCCGAGCAGTCACGTATAATCGGTCGGTATTTAATCGACCGGGGCTACCCGAGCTGTCTCATACCCGACCTACAACGTCAGTGCCTTATCGATCGATCACCTGACGAGCTATTTCACAGACGAGCTACAAAACTCCTACATACTCCTACGACCCTTCTCTTCGCTCAGACTCGAGGAGTAGAGGGGGCTTATGGTCGGGTTGGCCGTGCAGGGCCCGGACCCAGTCAAGACGACCCATGGGCCGGTCGGTCCATTATTCAATTGTCAATCTCCTACCTAATGGTCATGCCAGGCCCAATCCCGATCCACGCCTTCCACAGCCCGTTAGCATGAGAAAACCTACCATGCAGAGGTAGAAGTCTACGTAAAAACCTAAACCTAGCTACAAAACCATATATAAGGTATAGTTTTCCCATAATTGAGGTACGGAATCATAACCTAGTTATTTTCTTTGCATTGATCAACCTCACCTTCACAAAAATACTTACTTGATCGTCGGTGGGGCTAATCGAGACACAACCCCCGACGTGCCTTCCTTGTTTTGCAGGTATCTTCACGTCGGACTCATCACAGAAAACAGCAGGATCATGGAACAGAACGGCAACGTACAATTCAGCCAAAATCCGGCAGAACCAGGGTTAATCAGATTTAAAATAAAATGAGGTCGATTGTATCAATCGGCTCAGACTAATTTGGACTTGATTCTTTAATTATTGAATAAAATAATATATTTTGGTCTTGATCTAGGTCGTTCAAGCGAACCCTTTCGAGTCCAGACCAAAATACCAAGCCTAAGATTGGAGATACTTTAGGATCTGAAAACATCACTTTGATCGAATTTATCACATATTTTGAACAATTAACTTATCAAATAATTTTTCTAAACTACCCAATTTGAGGATTATTGCATGCGATCTATCCAATACGTATTCAAAAGATGGCGACTACAATATTATCGATATTAAAAAAAGGTTTTATAGTTTTCACAAAAGAATATAATAACAAAGTATAAATCTCGTTAAAACTTAGATTATGAAAAGTTCATTAGAACATAATCTTATTTTTAACTAATAGAGCGAGTTTTTTTTTGCAGGAGGAAAAGAAAACAATAGTGACTAGCACTCGAACCTTATCCTCCTACGAGCGTAAGGTTCTACAATAAAGAGTTCCATTCTTATCCTGACATAGGACGTCCTTAACACTCGTTGGAGGCTCCAAAGAATATGCAGACCCGATACTATTGAGGAGGCTAGATTAGCCAATCTATTTGCATACTAATTCTTTTCTCGATATGTATATTTAAGCTACACCTCTTATGATCAAAACATCAACCTTCGGAAAATATATATACAAATTAAATGTTGTCATTGCAATGACGAGAGCAAATGCTAATCATAAAAAGTTTAGAACCCAAATCAATCATAAACAAGAAATAGATTAGGTTTAACAGATTGTCTAAAATAAGTCCGCATGGTTGAAAAGTGGGATAGAACATGAAACTGCAATGCAATTAAACATTAATATCATGTGATTTACGTAATCCTGATATTATCAAAGTTGAGTTAATTACTTATGGTTAATGGAAATCTAGTTTCTTACCAAGAATAGTATATGTCACTTAAATGTTAAATTATTACCAGCTTTTCTTTTACTTCTAATGATTATTTATAACGTGACACGTGATATTTAATTATTATTAAAATACTCTTTAAGTCTCAATAAGTAAAAGAGTTTAACTTAGTTTGGAAGAAAAGGACCTTCAAATATAAGAAACATCCCAAAAAACAATTGCTGTGATTTCACAAGCGATTCTAAAGTGCAAGACACCTTGAACTGTGCAAGTGACACCTTTATTTATATGGCCGTGTTGATCAATCATGTAAGACTTTAGAATCGTGTGGAGAAAGACGTGAAGATTGAAGACAAGCACAGTTGTGTACATAGCTATATTCATAACATACACAATTGTATACAAGCCTATATTCATGACTTACATGGTCGTGTATAATGACTTTGTAGCTCTTTGTGATTGTGTACATTTGCGAGTGAGGCGATGCTAAAAGGATATGGCCACTTATACGGCCTATGTATATAATTGTGTACAGGATAAAAAAACCTACTTCTTGATATAAAAAAGAAGATATGTCAGTTTTGTATAAGTGAGCAGTCAAAACATCAAAAAGTGAGGAAAACATAGAAAGAGTAAATAGTATAATATATTAATATTATCATTTTTATTATTTTTGAGATTCGTGTTAGAATTTGGTGATTAACATATCAATTTTAGTTTTAATCCTAAAAGTTTGTAAGACAACTTATAATTGTGGGATGAGACATTAAACTTTGTAAATTTTATTTGAATATAGTGAATTTGCTTGTCACTTTGCTTCATATTGAGAACTTTTCATGTAAATCTTGATATTTGCTTTGTTGCTAAGTCTTTTATTCTCACGTTGATTATTAATTAAAGTAAAAGAGTTTTTTGGTATTTTGGTTAGTACTTTAGAGCGTTGTATTTATCTCTCAACAAAAGCTTCGTCGAGTTTATAAAAGAAATATTGGAATTATCGATATTTATGTAGGAATAAATCAAATGACACTAACAAAAATAAATAAAATTTACATGCAAAATCAAATAAAACGACGTTCGCACAATATCAAGATTGAAAGATCAAATTAGAAGATTTATTGAAAATGAATCACACTTTTATTATCCTCGTTATTAAATTGACTTTAGTATAGCACGTTTTTGTTTTGCAATTTAGTCAAACTGTTCAGTAATAACGTGTCTTTACTTCCTACTTCTGCTTTATAAATGTATGATTGAATCAGTCCCTGATCAAGTTATAAACACTGAAAATTTTAAGTCTTGCAAAATGCAGACGAGTTCAGTTTTGGTTTGTTCAGTAATTTTGCTTGGAGGATCATTGGCCTATGGTCAGCTATCTCCAACATTTTATAATGAAACATGTCCAAACGTGACAAGTATTGTTCAAGAAGTTATAGTTCAGGCACTGCAACATGATTCCAGGATCGGTGCCAGCCTTCTTAGGCTGCACTTCCATGACTGTTTTGTCACGGTAACTGAAAAGAACACTCTTCATTTATTTGTTTTTTCCTAAAGTCTTGGATATGGAGTAGTTTAGAGGTGAAACTTTGTGATTTGTGAAAGTTTCTGATCTTTGTTTCAGGGTTGTGATGCATCAGTTCTGTTAGACAATTCGGCAACTATACAGAGTGAGAAAGACGCTCTTCGCAACAACAACTCACTTCGAGGTTTCGATGTTGTTGATAAAATTAAGAGTGCCCTGGAGGCTGCTTGTCCTGGAGTCGTTTCCTGTGCTGACCTACTTACCATTGCAGCTGAAAGATCTGTTTATCTGGTATGTTTAACAAGTTCCTGTAGCTGTTTTCGGGTCTATGATTCTCTTAAACTCGAATTGAAGTTGTTATTGAACTAGTCCGGACATGAACGAGTAACTATTTCCTGAGCATCAAAACTTCGAACGGAATCACAAGACAATTTCATCGATGAATACAGATTAAAAGTGCCAGATTTTGAAACCCTGATCCTAGTTTGTTTGTGACCTAACTTGGATTATTCTATCATTGAACTTTATAAAAAATTTATGCAGGCAGGAGGGCCTCCATGGACAAACCTGTTAGGAAGAAGAGACAGCACAACAGCAAACAGAACTCTGGCAAATCTCAACCTTCCAGCTGCTAATGATACCCTAGATCAACTCAAGGCAAGGTTCACTAATGTTGGACTTAACAACAACACCGATCTTGTTTCACTTTCAGGTACCATCAACTTCATTTTCTTTAGAAAGAGAGCAAAAAGGAAACAATTCACTGCCCGGAACCAGTCCGACTCCTATATACAGCCTGAACCAACACCAAAACAGTATCACTTTGGCATAATTAACTAAAGTTGACTTTATTTTCTAGGCTCAGTTCGAAGTGGTTAACACCTTTTGGACCGACTCTGACCAGTCCTTTTAAGTCCGAACCTAACCCGAAGCTGACTTAACAACAACTCTATTCCAACTTAAGAAAACTACCATTCCGAAAATAACTAGTTGGAAAGTCTTCCGATAACATTGAAGCATCGCATGTTTTATTTGTTTCAGGTGCTCACACATTTGGACGAGCTCGATGTGTAACTTTCATAAGCCGGTTATACGATTTCAACGACACCAATCTTCCTGATCCAACCCTGAACTCAACTTACTTGACAACACTCCAAAAGCTCTGTCCACAAGGTGGGAATGAGAGCGTGTTGGCTAATCTTGATCCAACAACTCCTAACGGTTTCGATAACAACTATTTCTCCAATCTCCAAATACACTATGGCTTACTTCAGTCCGATCAAGAGCTGCTGTCAACAACTGGAGCTGATACTATTCCCATTGTCAACAGTTTCACGTCCAATCAGACAGTTTTCTTTGAAAACTTTATAGTGTCCATGGTCAGAATGGGGAATCTCAGTGTCCTGACAGAAACAAGTGGAGAAATCAGATTGAGTTGCAGAAGAGTTAATGCAAACTTAGCTGGACCAAGTGGTGGTGGAGGTGGAGGTCTCGTTAGCTCAATTTGATCGATGAATTTATAGTAAACTCGAATGATATGTAGAATAAAAATCCTTTTCTCTGGACAAGACATGATATATATAATCATATTATATCCAATAATAATAACAATGATGACGATAAGATTATTAAGAGATTTTAGTATAAACTTGCTATTGTTTAATTTCTTGAAGCATAACCACCAATAACATCTAGGAATGAAATGTTTCAAGCAGAAGAGTTGACATTAACCCATGGACAAGATGCAGATGCAGGTTGATCAGATTTCATCAGATTGAATCTAAAATTAAAACTTACTTATATTTGACTCAAAATTAAAAGGAAAAAGTTTTAAGTTTAATTTGATTTGAAAACCTAATCCTGATTTGACTTTAATTTTTTACTTATTTAAGAAAATTTAGATCAAATCTGAACTCGTTCAATCTAAAATCAATAGATAAAATATAAGTTGACTGAATTTTATACTAGACTTGAGCTTAAATTTAAAAACGATTTAGGATTTAGGCTCAGAAAATTAACCAAAATACAATTTAAAATGTAAAAAAAAAATCGAACTACAATCTAACTTGAAACCTAATTAGTCTTGGGTCTGGCCCAACAACCATAACCCAATCATGCTTTGGGCTTTTTCTAACTTATTAAAAGTAATATATTGTTTGATTGAATCAATCATTCCATCTAAACCTGCACCAGATATAATTCACCATCGTCTATCATCAAAATGCATCATGTCCTGATTAAAAAATAATTATATGTTGCTTTTCTTGGATAATCATCTTCTTCATGTTTGTGAAGTCCCTCAAACTTGACACTTTTTTTTTTCTTCCCATAGACTGTAAAAGATGGAGACAATACAAATGAAGAGTATATTTATGTTTAATCACTTCAAAAGAACGAATGTATACAATATAGAAATTGGAAATTTGAAAAGAAGAAATCTATGGCTTCTTTTTGTATCGTATTTAAGAAGCACAGAACACAGAGAGATTGTCATTTACAAAGAAGCAAAACATCTGAGGAGATCAAAGCAAACTTAATCATCAAATATTGGAATATCTTGGCTAGATGTTCTTGAACCCCTTATGGACGGTGAAGACTCGCCGCCGGTGGCAGGAACATCAGAGACGGTAGCCAAAATACGACGAATGCTGGCAGACCGAGCTTGTTTGAAACTCCAAGACCTCATCTTGTTCTTGGAGAAGATGTTTGATGAATTGGAGAGTATGAGATAAACCAAAGCTTGAACCAGAACGAACATGGCCACCTTCATCAAAACATCAGCTAATGAACCCTCCAGACCCATAATTTCAAGAATTTCAGGATATGCAAAAAAGGTTGTTTTCGGAGAATGATATGAAGTTGTTCAATGGAAATTATGGATGAGCAAGGTTATTTAGTTATATATAGAAAAGGACTTTCAAAGGAAGACTTGGAAAGCCTTAGCCGCCTCTCTTTGACTTGTGGATAAAGCTAATGGAAGCTGCTAATTGACCACATGCCATTTGAATAATTCAGATAACTACTCTTCTTATTGGTCTTATCTGAGCAAGTCCATAATTGCATGTAGTCTCTATGAGAAAATTAAAAGAAGCTTCCTTTTGCCTAACATGTTATATTTTTTCCAGTTATTCTGGGACACATGTTTAATCAAGTCCGATCCATTTTGAATTGAGGTATAATTCAATATTGCCAATTCATAAATTCATAGACATTGGAGAGGAGGTGATTTAATAATCAAACCCATTTTGATCTTAGGTATGATTGACTTCTAATTCATAAATGGATTGGAGCAGGTGGTTATGGTGATGACGATGATGACATAATAAGGCTAAACCTGATCATGGGAAAGAAGAACGTGACTCTTCAGAATGTAGGACCAAAAATGTGAACAAAAGCCAAGATAAAAGCGTTGTTGAGTTGGCCATGACGATGCATGCTTTCCTTGACGTTTACTCTTCAAATTATCCAGAACAGACAAACCAGAATCACGTAATTAGGCGTATGAACCTGTGGAGGCAGTTTCTAGGCCACGATTTTAAGTTGGGTTGCTTTCAAGTAGTGCTTGTTGAATATGTCAAGTATTGCTTGTTGAAACAGCATTGCTTTGCCATTAATTTTTTTTGAAAAAGAGAATAATCGAGCTTGATCAAAGTTCGACTAGGTTCGGGCTTAGATCGCAAATTCTGAACCTATTGAAGATTTGGACCAAACTCAAGCCTATTCATAAATTTTTAGGTCAAGCTTCGAGAACCTTTTACCTTCACCTAAATACAAAGTTAAGTTCCTATTTATTTCAATTTTAGAAGATAAATAAGTATTTTTTTTTACCGCAAAAGTTATTTTAAAAAAATGAGTGTTTAGCTTTAAAATTCAAAAGCACTTTTTCATAGAAATGACTTTTTTCGAAGTTAAAAAACAGCTTTTTTAGAAGTTCAAATTAATTTGAAGTTTTTCAAAAAAAGTACTTTTTCAGGTAAAATTTTCAGAACAATTAATAAGTCAAATTTTTAGTCTCCTTTACCCTTATATTTTTACACATAATTTCAACAATATTCACAAACACATCTTTACGCTTATTTTATATTTATATAATATTATTTAATTTTTTATATGTTTTAATATTTATTTTTTATATTATTTTACTTATATTATAATCTATATAAAAGATTTGGTTAGATATATTTTCATTTATATTTCATATGATTTAAAATTATATAATAATTAATATATTGTGCTTTAGATATTGTTTAATATATCTTAAATAATATTTATATACATAAATATTTTTTATTACAAAATAAAATATAGTTAAAATTAAAAGTACTTTTATTTTTATATTAAAGCAATCTATCGTCAGAAGTTTCTTTTAAAAAATTCTTTTTAAACGATACCAAATAATCAACTAACTTCTTAGAAAAGTTCTACTGACAAAAATTTTATTGATATAAACTCATCCAAATAGGGCACTAATTAGTAAGGAACAACTAATTAACAAGAACATGGTCATATCTATAATTAAGACCTTGGAAGACTCAATATTGGGTTTGGCAATGAAACGGCTTAGCTCGGGTTTTAATAGGCTTAGACCTAATCCAATCAATTCTGGCAAACCTGAAGTCCGAGGATGTTGTTTTGCATTTGGGTTAAACTGATTGGAGCAAACCCTTTCGAGTCCAATGTAAACTCAAAGACTGGTTAATTTAATTTTTTAGTCCAATGTCGACATAAATCATTACTTAGAAATTCAATCATATTCTTTTACTTAGAAACTCCATATTCTTGTCATTTTCATATTATTAGAACATTCCATGTAGAAAATTAGATATAAAATTATATTATTGACTTACTATCAATTGATTTTTGTTTTCTGTATCTGTTTTTTTAATCTGATTTACTATCAACTGAATATATATTATTTATTTATTTAATATATTAATTATTAATAAAAATTATGAATAATTTAATATCAATAATATTTTAATTTAATAATTATTAATAAATATAAAATATCTCCAAAATATATAAATTTAAATAAATTTTGATTTAATGATTAAATTATTCTTAAAATAAATATTAATTTATAAATAAAAGTTTAATTGTAAACTATTTATTTTAATATAATAAAATAATTTTATCAATAACGTGTTAATAAAAATATTACATAAGATATTAAAATAAATTTATTTTATTAAAAATAATTTATCTTCAATTTTATCTCATATATAATTATTCTTCATCATTATCAAAACCGAGTTGAAGTCCCACTAAAGTACAAGATCTGAAAGATCTAAGAGTTCACACCCTTAGCTCTACCAGGTAGAGAGACTCATATGTAATTATTGTCGATGATAAAATTATAACTATGTTAATATTAATAACACAAATAAAATTTTGTTTTTATTTAAAATAAAAACAAAACTAAAAATACAAAATTAAAATACAAAAAATTGAACTTAGAAATGACAAATTGGCCCGAACTTGTCCAAAATTTACCGGGCCTCAGCCTAGCCTAACCAAAAGGCCCCTAATATTCGCGCCGATGTTCCTGTGATTGGTCTTTGGATTCCTTCGATTCTGATGCACATCCCCACATATGTATAGTATTAATTTATCATCCACTCCATAATCAAGCATGCTCAAGTCTACGGGATCTTCTGAAACAACAGATCCAATTCCAAAAAAGATGCAATCTTTCTTGACTTTTCACCGGATAAGCCAACGGAAAATGGACAAATCAAGAAGTGGGTGGTTGTATACGATCGAATCCCAGGTCGTATTGTTCAAACGTCTATCCATCCGAAGTCAAATCAAACTTAAATGGAACGTTGCGTGATGGAAATGTCGTTGTCAGTTGTCACATTCAAGGATGAATGGGAAAACCAAAGCCTGAATAGATGGGAAAGCTTCGATTTCGATGTTGTTATTAAATCTTATTTATATATTTACAGTATATACATCTTATATAAATATACGGATAAGATTGAATAGAATATAATTATAATAAAATAATTAAAATAGAAGATTTAATATATATCCAAATAATTATAACTAATTGAGAAAGTTTAGGCACAAGATGATAGAGGATATTGAGAATAGAAGATCTGTTTCTTAAAAATAAGAGCGATGTTTAACTTAAATCTTTTAAAATATTGTTTTATATTTTGGGTAAAAATAATAACAAAAAAATAAATGTAAGAAGAAATTAAATGTTATTAATACGATAAATTAACATAATTATTAAAATTGACATGATTTAATTAAACTCGTTTCAATTAATAATTTATTTGAGTCAAATTTAGTTAATAATTTATTTGAACTGGGTTTAATTAATTCACTGGGATTTTAAGAATTAGTGTTAAGAATGTTATATATATGTTGTTTTATTTTTTTATTTGATTAAAGTCTAAGAAAATATTTTTTTAATTAAAAATAGAAAATATATATACGTAATTTTTTTTAAAATATCTTAAAAATAAATCTTAAAAACTCAACGTCTGTACATGCAGAGGTGTACAAGCTCTGCTCACGTCACTGGATATACCTGTCAGTTGCTGTATAGGCAAATCCTTTTCTTTGACTCTTCTTGTGTATAAAACATAGTTTTTGTAATGTTCTTATTCACATTTGATGTTACTAGGCAAGTTAAGACACGCAACGTATTGAGACCTTCAATCACGGACATTCCTCCACGTCTCCACTTTCCCTTCTCGACCTTTTTGTTTTCTCGGTGTCAAAAAATGATTCAATTATTGAGGAGGTGCTAAAGCTGATGAATATTCACGATTTTGGACTTGGCATTTCTTCCAAGTCTTAAAGTTCATTTGATCAGCTTTCTTTGTTGGCTGATCATGATTATGGATCCAAATCTTCATATCGGTTCTTCAGTTCTTGGTTAGTTTTCACTGACTCATGTTGGAGACTCGAGTGCAGGGGTCTATAGTTTCATACATTCATCTGTTGTGTGGTGATATGATTCTCCAGTTTGTAGAGTTTCTGTGAAATGAAGTTTTAGTTTTCCTCTTTTTCTGTAGTTCGTTAGGGAGTTTTAGCTCAGTTTTCGTCTGGGTAGTTTCTGTAATCCTGGAATTTTTTTAAAAAAATGTGGAGTTTTGAATGGAAGATATTAGATTTTGTTGCCATTTTTGTCATTTTGATATTTTGTTCTAAGAGTCTGTTAAGCACAAGAACCGCACTCTATCTGTTATTTTCTGCTTTTATCATAATGCCTTTGACTCCTTTTGCAAATCTTTCCAGTTCTTGGTTTAGGTTTTTAGTCCTGACATAACCAGATCATTTGTTTTAGCTCTAGAGAAAAACAAAATCTGTCAGAACATTTTGTGGTTTGTTGTTAAATTTTCTGTACTTTACTTCAAAGATCTACACTTTCGATGCATAACCAACTTGAACCTTATTCTTACTGATATTATTAAAAGATTGATCGTTCCTTCTTGCTTTGTTACAAATTGAGCAACATAGCTTAAATTATGATCTCGAAAAGATGAATCTTGATGGAAGATGTTCATCACAACCAAGTTTGATTTCATAAAGAACGAATTCTGCTGAATTTTTAACCAGTTTCTAGATTTGACAGGCGGAGCCATTTGTGGATAACTCAAAGTTTTTAAGTCGCAATCCTGATCTAGCACCTAGAGACTGATCTGTCTAGGATTGGTGGCTAAACGAAAATGGCTCCTGGAGGTGTTGTCTACAACAAAATGATTGAATCATGCGTTGTATTTGCAGATTATGATGCAGCAACTTCCAGTGGAGAGTTAAGAGGTCCCCCCTTCAAAAAATCTTTGTCAGGTTTTGGTGGAAATGTTGGAACATCGTCAAATGATGTGCAAGACCTACTTGATTGTCCTGTTTGCATGACTTTAATGTACCCTCCGATTTACCAGGTTTGCTTTTTCTGTTATAAGAACATGTCAAGATAGTCTGTCTGAACGTTTTAATGATTAAACGAGTGCAAGCTTTTCTTCTCTATTCTGAAAAGATAGTTTATGATAGGCATTATGATTTGTCATTCAGGATAGTAGTTTTGGATGACTTTTGACTTACCATATTGATGAATCCGTCAACTTGTTATGTCAGTGTGCCAATGGCCATACACTCTGCTCAAGCTGCAAGGCTAGAGTATCCAATTCGTGCCCAACTTGCCGTGGAGAGCTTGGAAACATAAGGTGCTTGGCTCTGGAGAAAGTTGCTGAGTCGCTAGAGTTGTCTTGCAAGTACCAGAATTGGGGATGTTATGATATATTTCCATATTACTGCAAGCTGAAACATGAGAAGAACTGCAGATATCGTCCATACAATTGCCCTTATGCTGGGGCTGAGTGTCCTGTCACAGGTGACATCCAGTGTCTCGTTATGCATCTCAAGAATGATCACAAGGTTGATATGCATGATGGATGCACCTTCAATCACAGATATGTTAAGTCCAATCCCAGAGAAATTGACAATGCGACTTGGATGTTAACGGTAAAGTCTCATTCTAGGCGAATCGAATCGAATCATGGACATCTTATTATCATTTGATCCAAGCTTGATCTTTTCTTATCTGGTCCAGATTTTCAATTGTTTTGGCCGACAGTTTTGTTTGCACTTTGAGGCGTTCCAGCTGGGAATTTCCCCTGTTTACATGGCCTTTCTGAGATTCATGGGAAATGAGGATGAGGCAAGACAATTTAGCTACAGTCTGGAAGTCGGTGGCAATGGCAGAAAGCTTACATGGCAAGGGATTCCGCGAAGCATTCGAGATAGTCATAAGAAGGTTCGAGACAGCCAAGATGGGCTAATCATTCCAAGAAATTTGGCACTTTTCTTTTCGGGTGGTGACAGACAGGAGTTGAAGCTGAAAGTTGCCGGGCGCATATGGAAAGAACAATGTTGAGAACATCAAGAACATTGAAGCTAAGCAATAAAAGAGTGACAGCAATCACAATCCTGTAAATAAGCAGCATAAACTATTCACGTGTTTACATACACAGGAGTTTGTCTGGTGGAAGTAATGAGATCATTCAAATAGACGACGCAGGTCAATGGCATGCAGATTGGAGATGTCTAAAAACTAGAAAGTGTCAGAAAACTTGAGCCTGAGTAGGAAATTCAGGTTGTGAAAGTTGTTGACAGAAGCAGAAAAAATGGAACCATAGAGCAAGTTCAATGCCCTTCTTCAATTGCTAGGCAATTGTTCTGCTCTTTTCTAGTCTCCTACTATTGAAGTAAAACAATGTAAAAGGTTTCATGAGCCTGAATAGGAAATTCAGGTTGTGAAAGTTGTTGACAGAAGCAGAAAAATTGGAACCATAGAGCAAGTTCAATGCCCTTCTTCAATTGTTGGGCAATTGTTCTGCTCTTTTGTATGTGTCTCCTACTATTGAAGTAAAGCAATGTGAAAGGTTTCATATACATGAAAATTTCTATCAGAACTTTCAGATTCAATTTATGGGGACTTTTCCATTTTTGGTGTACTACAAAGCTTTGAAGAATCATAACTTCCTTAACCTTAGCCCATCACTTTCCTCAAAGGTTTCAAAGTAAAAGAGGAAAAGTTTGGATCTTTGATGGCATAACTTTTCTTCTCTACCAGGGATGAACCTCTGGGCACAGTTTGAAAGTACCCTTCCTGAGTGTGTCTAGTCAATATTCATAACAAACCCTTTGCTAATTTAAAATTTAATCTTGAGGAGGTGATTGAGTGTAAGTCATGGAGACTCTTGAAGGGATCCATTTGCTTCCAGTATCAAGTTCAAGTCTTTCAGCGACCATTCATCTCGTCGCCTGATTTAAACATTCAAAGCTTGTATGGTAGAGTAAGGATACTAATGAAGATATAATTTTGCAGTACAATACACTGGAAAAAACAATGTTAAAGAAATTGAAATACCACCATATAAATGATATGGAAGTGATACAGTACTAAGCAAGTCTCAGTCTTGTAAGGGTGTGCTTGTACTGCTCTAGTATGTACGTGTACATATTTGAAAATTGACATACAGACAGAGGCCGTAGTATGGGTACATCGGAACCGGGTGGTTGGACATGGGAGGGTTGACAGTCGGCAGCAGCTAGAAATCACCATTGCTTGACCATGAAAGACAGCAGAAGTATGAGGCTGAGCAGAAAGTACCATGTGAACAGCTTGAGGAGAATTGTTCGGGTTAAATCGTTTAGCAGGATTTTGACTCCCTATGTGGCATTTTATGGAACAGACAAAACTTCATGAGAGAAACATGTTGAAAATCTCTGGTTGAGAAGTACCCTGTCAAACTGCAACAACTTCAGATGAACCATCAGCTTGTGCTATATAGAACTGATAGCTTGAAGTACAGTCTGTTCATAGAGATACCTACCGATAAGGTACATCAGGAAAGCGGATGGAGTGACTTAAGAGCTGGGGAGGATCCGGCCGTTATACATCTTATCAAGTAACTTCCGCGCATCAGGCCTCCTGAGAAGACCCTTATTATTTGGCAAACCAGTCCCTAAACAGACAGGGCACACAAGTTTTCCTCGACCTGATTATACCAAGAATCTGTCAATCTTCAAGGAAAGTATCCACAAATATTTAGCCAAAAAGAGAGAAGAATTTGTTTGGCAGGAAGAAAAAAATTGGATGTTGAGAACAACTTACAACGTAACATGTTTCGATTCTAAGAACATTTTAGACTTTTACCAGAATTACTCCATTTTTCAGTTGAACGTCAACATTTCCAGTTTAATACACACAAATCTTCAACAATTTCTATTATTTGCATCACTATATGAAGCACAAAACAACAGAACCAAAACCTGCTTCAATTTCAGATCCTTCCCTGTAAATGTCATAAAGAAGCTACATACTGAAAAAGGCATCTGCTCAATAACTGTAATTGACTTTGGATCCATGCTTTCAAATGCAATGTGAAGATCGATTTTGAAACCGAAAAAATGAGACGAGAAAAATAATATGCAGATCAAGGACCTGTATGTTGTAATGTTAAGGAAGGGGACCAAGAGGAAATCATATTTACCATAACAATTAGGGCATTCTGTAAATTCATAGACATCTTTTGCACGTTTTCTGTTAAGAGCCTTCCATTTTCCAGTGCCACCACACATATCGCCTACACAAAACGAATAACAAGATCTAATTCACACTTTTAAAAGATAGACAAAGCCAGATATATATGAACAAACATTGAAGCTACTACAGACCCTGTATGCATAAAAAGCATAAGAAATTGATAATCATTACTTCGCTAGGATCTAACTAGTAACAGTAACCACCTGAAACTTTTCTCCAAGCAGGCACATCACTTTGTAGATTTTACCAAGAGTATACGGTTACCATAGGTACAACAAGTAGCTGAGATACTAAGAACCGTAAAAGATAAGAAGAACACACTTACAGATGACAGCACCACTGCCCATACAGTTCCGACATACAGCTCTTTCTTTTCCGTCCGAAGCAATTGCCTTTGGGGTGCCAATGGAGGTCCCAGATTTGCTAATCAAGATCATAGATGAACATAAGGAAGTAAGGCACCACCGCCTTGTTGTTGATACTTGAGGTACCTATCACAAAAATTGATGTTGTTACTCGGTCAGTAATAAATCATAGAATCAGTTACTAAAAAGTTACAGCTACGATCTAACGAAAGCACAAATTGAAGGATATCTGCCTCTGATGGTTCATAACTATGAACTTAAAAGGGTAACATGCATCTTCACCCTTCCCTTTATCAGTTTTTCACTTTGTCTGTCCAACCAAGAATTCAATTATCAGTGATGAGCAAAATTCAGACATGGGTCTCAATTTTCATTTAACAAGTTGAAGTACAAATATTACTATGCAACATGGAAATGGTCAAGTGTCATACTAAAAGAATACCATACCTTCTTCTTGGTAGACTCTGGTGAATCATCAGAAAAGTTGGAACTATAGCTCTCATTTTCCAAACTTGACCTCACACGAAACCCAACTTCCTTGGATTTCAGAGCTGTGAACATTGAGCAGAGGGTTAATGCTTAATCGATACTAACAAAATTGTTTGAACACATGAAGACAATCAAGATGATGTGAAGAATGAAACTGACACTTGTTATTTTTTTCTAGGCCAACAAAATCGAAATAGAGGTTAGAACCAAACTATAAACCTGAAAGATGAGACCTTTTTGACAATTCAGCCAAGATCAAAAGCTACCCACATAGCCCATTCCTGCTAACTGTTTTTTGGCTATATTAACATTAAAAAAAAAAAAGTTCTTGAGCCTGACTGCAGCAATGAAAAGATGATAACTTGACAATGACCCAAGATTGCAAAAAGCTCAAATTCACTTAATAATCATGTAAAACAATATACTAGAGATTAAAAAAAGCCGCGAAGGGTCGTCATGGGAAAGAACTTACAGCTATGTTTAAAGGCTGCATAAGATAAAGACAAGCACTGTGGAATGGCTGAGAGATGAGGACTTGGCGATGCCATCATCTCTCTCGCTCAAACTAAACTGTATCCGTTGGTTAGTCTACAAGAAAAACGTGTGGAGGGAGATGATTACAAGTGAAGTTGAGTCCTTTTATGTCTTGTCTATCGATGGATAGACGCAATGGTCCATAGTTTATACAAAAAGATCGAAACTTTAATGGGGTTTATAGCTTATAAGGAAACAAACTGTTTCGACTTGAATTAGGACGTCCGGACTTGCTCACAGATTTTTACAAGCTTCTTTTTTTAAAAAATAAAAACAATAACATATTTGGAAAGCCCTAAACAAAACTTTTCTTCCTTCATACGTAATTTGATTTTTCAAGGAAAGTGCTGTGCCCACAAATCATTATTTTATTTACCATGGATCTATGATTTTGGCTTCATTAAAAGTCATACCTTTAAGTATAGAGTACAGTAATTGATCGGATGAGTCGAATTCAAAATGATTTATGAACTTTAACCTTATCGGGTTTGAAACAAAACGGGCTTAAACTTAGAAGTTGCCTGAGCTTCAAGCATATAAAAAATACAAAACCTCATTCATCGAGCTGAATTTGATCCGAAATCAACCTAAACCTAGCCCTAACTCGAACGAACTCAAATCAACTTTTGACATTATTGTGATTGACTCAACACAAGTCTACACTTGAAGTCCGACCGAAGCTCATTTCTTTTTAGGCCAAACTACTTCAAACTCAGCTCATTGTCATCCTAGATATTAGTAGAAAGTTGCAGATATTTGTTCAGAGCAAATTGGAAACTACAAGGGAGAAGTCTGCAAACCCCTCATCTTATGTGTCCTATAAACGACTAAATGCTTCATCCAGTAGCTTATCCTTTGCCAAGAACACACCCTCAAAAGTTTGTGTTCAATGGCTGGTTATGGAGCCAATACTTATCAAGGTCCTTCAAACCATGTGCAATTGTTGCAATAAATGTTAAAAATAAAAGATAAAAATTAAATCTTCAAATGTGAACTGTTCTGGACATATCAAAAGCTCTCCAGTACAAGAGGCCAGAGCTCCTACAATATTTTGTACAAAATTATGAAAAATTGGATAGACATATGGTAGGAGAGAGGAACATCAAAACTACTTGATCATTCTCAATTTTCTTTTTGTTGCAGAAAATTTCCCCGCAACTACAGATGCACTTCAAGAAACGGTACGCCCGTAACACAAGCAAGCAAGATAAAGGTTTTTCGCCCATTTTTCCTGCATGAGGCAGCAAAGTCAGATGTAAGAATGCATCCCAGAAACTAATTTTTAACAAAGTTGAATAATGAAATTTTGTAGTACAAAACTGGAATGTAGTGTCTAGAAAGTATACTGATAAGAACTGGGTCAAAGATAACAGAAACAACCATGAATACAGCATAGTGATCCACCAATGAGAAACAAGAGAAGCATAATAAACCAAGAATATCTTTTCCCCAAAACTAGCCAACACAGTGTCCGTGCAAGACCACCAAATTAACGGAATCAGTCTTTAGTTTTAAATATAATTAGATCAACTCTTGCACTCCATGATTACGTACCTTAACATGTGTACTAGGAAATTGAGAAGTCCGCAAAGTTTCCTGAGTTTCATCCCCTGGTTTGCGCCTGGGCACACTCAAGATAAGAGCAGCTTGATCAAATGTCGCTGCAGTTGATGTAATTCTGTAGCCATTATCCCACCTTCTGTGAATTCCCTCACTTGGATATAGAAAATCAAGTTCCACCACCTATTAAATCCAAATGTCAAGTACAAAAACAGCAAGTGACGAGGTAAGATAATGCAAAAAGAACAAAAAATAAAGAAAAAATTTGAAGGTTTCACATTAACAAAAATTAAGAAAGTAACTGGAAACAAATGAAATGAAATTTTTGTATCCATGAAATTCAAACAGAAGCATCTGTGCTCACTCTTTAGTTGGAGAGGCTTTATGAAATGCAAATCTAGATCAAGAAAAACTTCACAAGAGCCATCTACTTAATTATGTACACCAAACATCAACAGTTAAAAAATTCGGGGAAAAAACTGACCTGGTCACTGAAGCCAGCATTGCGAGACATGACAATACCCCATCGAGATCCAGCAGTTGCCATTGAGGTTACATGAAATCCTTCTCTCCACTTCTTATTTATCCACTTAAAGGGAAAAGAGTCACTAACCTTGTATGACTGTTGAGTGTATTGAGTACCTGTACAAGTAAACACAAATTGCACACTAAAATTAAATTTCTTTGGAAGTTAAGTTGGAATAAGTGACGCACTTACTGCAAAATGACAATTTTGTGATAAACAGTACAATGGCAGCAATACTACAATGGTTATAACAAGGATAATACTCAAATTAGTTCTCAAGATTCAGTCAAATGCTCAATTAGATCTCCCAACTTTATTTAGAATCAATTAAGATCTTCAACTTCAATTTTCACATTTAATCAGTACTATTTGATCTATCGAAGAACTATTGAATGCAGTAAAGAACAGAAATGATATTTGTTACTCTAATTAATTTGGTATATGTCACTGTTTATGTCTGTACATATCTTGAAACTTTGTAAGTCAAATTTAGACTAGTTTAATGAAAAAGAATAAATTATAAGTCTATAAAGGTTTTTTTGAAAAAAAAAAGACCTCATTGGAGTTTTAAGTTCAAGGATTAATTCAGTCTCAGTCCTCTTGGCTTGTAAAATACATACATTATAGACACTTAGTTCATTTAACGCTAACAAACCTTTGGACATCACTACAAGGGAACTTCCATTGTTAGCACCAGCGATAGAACTAATATAATAGTTTTTCTCCCACTGCTCCATAATCCATTCCTGTAAAATTGGGCAGACAATTACACATTGTTAATAAGTTGCAATATGGTGTGGTTAAAATGAAAATTCATATATTATCTATACATAAATATACTGATGTGTTGCTGTACATATTCACCTTGTGTAAGAAAAATGGTGATAATTCAAAAACTTGTTGTGTAAATCCAGTTCCAGCATCCATAATTAGTGCCCAAAGATTTGAACATGATGCGACACAACTGATAAGCAGCCCATCATTGACTCCCCTATCCACATGTTGTTCCAACCGTCCATCAGCAACATTATAATGGTACCTAAAAATACACAAGAGCAGGTAAGCATATACAACATAGAAACAAATGATTCTATACTCACTCTTTGAACCTAAAAACACAGAAGTGCAGTAACATTACAATGTACATAATAACTCTCAAATAAAAAGGCCCATTAACGAAGCTGAATCATATACCAAACTAAAAAATTGGCAGGCGTAAGAATCTAACAAAACCAACATAAGAAAGGCTCAATGATGATCCCAAACCATTCCCATGTTCTCCTTAAGTTGATTTTAAACTGACGCAAACCCCCATTACAAATAACACATGACGGAACACAATGAGGGATCTCCTCCAAACCTAACCAATTAACTTTTTTTTTTTGTTGATTGCTGAAAATAAAGACTCTTCTTCTTAAATGCAGTGCTTGTTATGAATTAAATATCTACCAATTTCCTTTCAGGGACATGAGTCAGATTATGCATCAAAACATGAATATACCTCTGTTTCATAGGCAGCCTAGCATTGTAAACAGAAATCCATTGCGTAGCTGGAACTCCGAGACGAACCTTCTTCTTAGGTTGACCATCATCATCTTCTTCAACATTCAACCTACCACGTTTTTGACCAACTTGACAAATAATCTGCCAGTTGAATAAATACTTATAAAACTCCAATGAAACAGTACAGAAAACTTGCATATATTACTGAAGATATTACCTTCTGAGCACCCTCAGTGTTTATTGGTCTTATAGCTGGATTTGCTTCTATTAAGCCTTCAAATAAAGAAATTAGCTTGGAATAGTTTGGCTCTTCATCAAACTTCATATTGACCACAACCTCAAGAAACAGTTTGAGAGGCGGTGGACAAAAGCAGCATAACATTTCTGGAGATGTTGCCATCTTCTTTTTGCAAACTAGGAAGGACTTGTTATCTCCCTAAGATGATTAGAAAGAGAAAGGAAAGAGACAAAAGATGTTAGAATGCCACTCTAACCCAAAGAGGAAATACATGAGGATTGTTTAGGACATTGATAATGCGCCTACATGTTACATAAACGTTCAAATACACACAAAATGAATTGGCACCTGATAACCTTGCCACGGCAATCTGCCTCGATTCAAAAAGATAAGTGTATATGCCAAAGACTCAAGGTCATCTCTCCTACTAGCAGTCCTTCCTAAATGGGCATGAACACTGGCATATCGAACAGTTCCCCTACAGATATTAAGGAGGAAAAATATCACAGATAATGTTCAAGGACCTACACTGGGCACTAGCCACAGTATCAACTCCATTCTCACCTAAACATATCAGGACGTTGATCATATTCGACATGCTGCCCACTGCCATCTTTCCACTGTGTTGCTGCAATTTTAATTAGCAATGAGACAAATATCAAAATCATTGAATGGAAAAGACACCAGGTTAATGAGACTGTAGTCACCTAAACCAAGATCAACAAGAAATAACTTCTTCTCCTGTGGTGTACCCGGTTGGCCAAGTAAAAAGTTCTCTGGCTTAACATCCCCGTGCACATATCTAAGTTAACAGGTTACATTGAGAATAATCAGCAGCTAAATGGACTGAATAGTCAATGAAGTTAGAATCAGTAGAAACAATATCAACTTCTCAAGCCTTCCAAGATTAAAATAGAATAGACAAAAGCATTCTCATTACATACCCTCTTGCATGCATCTTCTCCAGGATTGACAATGACTCTACTGCAATGCAAGCCACCATTTCTTGAGACATCCTGTACATGAAAATGGGATAAGTGTGCATGATACATCAAAAATCATGCCAAAAAATAGAAAGAAAGTTATCAACAACAAAAAGGAAAAAACGGAGGGAGGGATACAGAACAACAAGACAACCTCAAAAATAACAGTTGATCCAATTTTTATGACAAGCAAACTAAGAGACCAGTAAAATTTAAACAGAAACATATGTATCAGTTTAGCATTATTCATTCGGTGTACACAAATGGATACAGATGTTAATGTAGATATACTCACGCCTGCCCAGAAGTATTCCATACATCCCAGAGACTTGGTCCAAGCATGTCCATGACCTGAAAAGTGTAAACATTAAGAAAGTGAACAAGTTCTGAGACAAATGTAAGAGAAGCAAGTTGGTGACATGTACCATAACATAGTAATCACCCTGCTTTCCTTTATAGTGTACCCTAGGCACCCCATGGCTACCACCAAGAGCACTGAGAAATGAAAGTATAAGGTGAATTAAATAGATTAATGATCCCAAATCCAAAATGATAAATGGCACAGGTGAATCATTTATACAGTAAAATGAAGAAAAACTAAAACAAAAGTACTTACCTGTAGACCTGCCATTCATAGGGAGGGCCATAGTTACAGCCTTTACTGTTTCTGTGCTCAAATTTCAGAGCTACCTGAAGAAACACAAGGAGAAAAAGTGATAAATATATTGCATGACAAGGATTAAACATCTAGGGAAATAGTTCTATCATTCTAACAAAATTTTACCTCTAAAGCTCCAGGACCCATCGGCCTGTCATTTCCAGCAGAAATACGACGTCCAACAAAGACTTGACCAAATCCACCTTTACCCAACTTCCTTTCTATCTTATATACAGGCGATCCTCCCACTTGAACCTTGGAAAAGGAAAAAAATAAAAAGTTTCACAATTAGTAAGAAAATTTATAAGCAATATTAGAACGAATGCATATTTAAATACAACCAACTTTTATCTGAATTAAACACCTTATATAATTTTGTACAAACGAGTGACAAGACAAACCCATGTAAATACCTAGGAAAAGAAAGAATCATCTTTTGACTCTTTTGGTATGTGTTCTGAACAATCACCAACATATTTCCCACATTCATGTCATAACCCTATCGATCACTCCAGGAAAAGAAAAGCTAGCAAAATTATGAAAGTGAAACTTAACCATAACTAAAGTCACAAAATCATTGGTTCATGTTTGAAGATTGAATAAAGTAGGTTATTATAATTTCGAAAAAGCCCCACACGCTGCCCCGACCAATGGTTAACGATGGCTCTGAACGACAGTTTAGCTAGAATAGGCAATAACGAGATTATTGTTTTAGTAAATGATGCGGTAAAGGGTAGAGCATCAGGTCCCACCTCATCAGCACAAATAAATCATAAATTATAGTAACACCTAGAAGGGACAAATGGAACCAGCCTTAAATGTAAGTGATTCCCACTAATCGAATGACTTAGCTAACTATAAGGCCCCAGGTCCTTACCTAACTGATGCAGTGGATCTGCTCCAAGCGATAAAAATTCCACGAGTGTAACACAAGTGAAACTCTAACATAGGAATTAGGAGTCTACACAAATAACTTCCATAAACATACCGATTGAAATACATGCACCTCCCAACTCCCAAAAAATGAGCGATCTCTTTGCAGCCAAAAGGTGATCGTATCTATGAACCTAGCTAACCCCCATACAGATTACAGTACCTCTATACAAACAACTCCAATCCAACACAAATGAGGACACAAAGCAGCGGAACATCCTTATATTCCAACAAATCAATAAAGAATAGCCAGGCATTGCTCTTAAAACTCATTCCCAGCTGATATAATCTCATATTTGCACAAAAAATGAACGAAATAAAAAGGATCACCAAACACAAAACACAAGGGAATTCAATGAAACGAATACAAATTTCATAGAAGACAATGAATTAATCATAGAAAAGAATAAACCCAAGAACACAATTACATACCGTCTCGGGGAAAGGTGCAGTACTACCCTCCTCTTCTTGGCCAGCTTTGTTAGCACTTAAACCACCGCTATTATCACCCATTTCAACAACTTTCTTATCCTTCTCCTCTTCACCACCAACACGCGAATCAAAGTTCTTCCTTTTTCCCTTTTTACCCTCCAAACCCAAAGGCCCACTACTCTCCTCTTCTTCTTTTCTCTCAGAAATCAAAATGATTTTACCACCATCAACAGCTTTCTTATCATTACCAATCTCTTCTCTCTCTTTCAATCTTCTGGTTTCCAATCTCGTCCTCGGCCTCTTCGACGACTGCCTCGCTACGGCGGAGCGTGTCTTCACGTAACGCCCCGGCTCCGGCGTTAACTTCGACGAGCGGCCTCTGCGTGCGCCTATGCGAAGCTCAGGCATCGCTCAAGCCCATACACTTGGTCCCTTGAAAGCGAGAATAACCACAGCGAAGCGGCGCTTATCATTATAGTGAAATTGGGCTATCCATTACTTCCAAGGAATCAAATTTCAAAAGAAGAACGAAATTGAGAATGGGAGACGTAAGTTTGGTGGCCTAATTCTAAGTTTTGACTCGATAGATTGCAGAGGCAAAGAGAGACTGGCAATCAGGAATTTAGGGTTAGGGTTTGGAAATACGGAAGAAAAAGCGAAGACTCTTGTTTGTAGTGTTATGTGTTCTCTCTCTACCCAATTGACCAATTCAAAACATGTTTGAAACATGAAAGAAGAAGAAAGTCCCCTTAGAAGAAGTATTGACATTATTAGGGTTAGCAACGTTTGTCAGGCCAGCTTGGCCAAGTCAACAAATTGGGGTCAAATTTCAAAATTTTCAAAGAAATAATATTGTTTTTTTTTTAAATTAAAATTGCAATTAATTAATTTAATCGATTTAATTGTGAAAACTTTGAATCGATAAATTTTTTAATTTAATTTTTTATTTTCTGATTCGATTTATTTTAATAATTATTGTTGATCAACTTATTAATTAATCGGTCATTATTTATAAAATAATTGATTTTATAAACTAAAATAAACTAATTAACTTTTATTTAATAAATTTTAATTAAATTTTAATTTTTATTAGATAATGAAAATTTTCTTTAGTCATATTTCAAAATCTTCAATTATATTTAATCTTTAACCGATTTTATGAGAGTCTAAAACTGTTTGAATTTATTCAATCTTAAATATCTTATTTTACTAATTTAAATTTCGACCTGATTTTTAAAAAATTGGGAAAAATTGCATTTAATCGAGTTTGATTTAAGCCCAATCAAGCTTTGAACCGTTCAAGTTGGATTAGGCTTAGGCTTAGGCTAAGAGTCTTATACCTAATTAGGCTTTGAGTTAAACTCAAGTCTGACTATAAAAATTTGGACCATATCCATGTTTAGCCCAACCCATTTTCACCTCTAATTAGCATTGAGAAAACAAAATCTAAGTTGAATAAAGGCAAAATGACATTATTTTGATCTCAGTGAAATTGCCAATATTAACTATGTACTTGAAATTGGGTAATTCTATCTTGACATATTTACAAGGAAGACAACCGGTTTGCTAATTTTATAGAACAGTTTAAGTTAAAGATCACTATTTCTTAAAATACATCTATCGGGTGCTTTTTAATTCTCTCAGAGGTTATGTTGGGAATTTGTTTTCTAAATTGGTCACTTAATTTGTATTGGGTTTCTTTTTTTTCCTTTTTCATGTAAAAAAGCCAATATTAATCTTTTTTTTTATAATCTACTTCCATGTACCAATTCACCCTTAAAGCACTCGGGCTCCTTTTTTGTCTTCGCAAGTCTGACCTCTACACACTCTCACTTTCCATGGCTTCTTCATCAACCGGACCAAGATCTTCTTCAAGTTTCACACTGTCAGAGCACTGGCTGCTAATGGCGGCCACCATTCTCATCTGTGGGTTATTAGGTTACATTGTTTACGACGCAATAATGTCCACAGCATCAGATCTACTCCAACGCCTGCTGGTAATATCTCCATTGATTCTGGTCATTGCAGTGCACTGGCTCTCTTCTGGTACCACCTTTAGCTTTCCGATCCCGGGGTCTGAGCCCGGTGCCTTCCACCGTGCCGGTGGCTCACCTTGGGGCGTGGCTGTTGTGCTCCTTCTCCTTGTGTTTCTCATCTCTTACCAACCTTCATTCCATGGTTTAGCCTTCTAGTTGAGTTCGTGTGTAATAACTTGTCAATTAGCAAGTGTTTAAGTGTTGTTTTGAGTGGTTAAGTATCATTTACTGTGTAATCTGATTCTGAATGTTCTTTTGTGGAAGAGAAAGTGTTGTTGTGTTGTTGTCTTATCACAAACATCACCTTCCATGGAGAATCATGATTAGTTGATAATTAAACAGGTCGGAGAAGAAGGTGTGATTCCACTCTAAGATTATTAAAACAGCACTCATTGTACTCTAAATAGGGTTTAATATTTGTACTAGAAATAACGACAGAGATTTAGATATCTGCTCAGTATTATTTTAAAGCGACCTACATCTGCATCTACTACAAAGCATCCATGTCTGGTTTGAATAATCCAGCACATTTGCCTATGCCCTTTGTCTGTTTCTATACGTGTTCCTGCCACTTGAAGTTGACCAGAGATAAGATCAAACAAGTTAAAGTAGTACCTCTTATTCTTTTTCCTCTTTGATTTGTGACCACTCACCAGACATGGTAAAAAGGACCCCCTCCATGAACTTGTGACACCAAAACCCTACTACTATTCCAAACAAACCTAAACACACGAAAGCCAGCTTTGTTGTTCCTATAATGAAGTAAGATGTAGGATAACGAACCGAGTCAAAATACCAACTCCACTTGTCAAAGGGATGAGACTCACTTGACCTTACACTTGTCACGTGCAATAAAGACACTTCAAGACTTCTCTTCCTTTTTTTTTTTATTACACAAGGGTTACAAAACTAAATTAAAGCTCGTGGGTACAGAACGCCTTGCTCATCGCGGCGGAAAAGTTCCTGAATGCCAAAAGGAGGCTCGGGGAGGAGATAGAGACCCGGACTGTATGCCTTAGCAAGTTGAGCTAGTTGTCCAAGACCTGGTTGCCTTCCCCTGCACACATCGCTGCAGTTGAGCATCCCACTCTGCCGCTGCAAATTGGTACACACTGTCACTAAAAGCAGATAACTCAACCAAGATCTCGAGGGAAGTAGAGAGCAGATTAATAACCTCAAGAGAGTTGACTTCTAAAATAACACGTCGAAAGCCCATGTCCCAGGCCAGTTGGAGCCCCGAGATGACTCCCCATGTAACGCCACAAATTAGGGGTTAGCATATGAAGCAAATTTCGTCCGATTTATGTTATGTCTCTTTGATATTTTGGCATGCATTCATGACATTTTCCGGGTATATTGGTTTAATGACACTTCGGATTGATTCTGACTGTATTAAGATACTTTTAGTAATTTTTGGATACTTCGATAATTTTTAGAAATTGTTGGTGACGTATTTAGTATTTTTTAAACAATTATTTGGAAGTCATTATTTTATGACGAAATTTTTGGTGAATTTTTGGAAGTTGTCTGAGAATTCTGGGTATTTGTTTGTTGTAAGAATTCATAAGTGTGTTTTTGGGTAATTAACTATTCATCTGAATAGTACTAATTGAATAAGTGGACGAATATATAAGGGTTGATGAATTATTTTGAGACAGAACAGATAGCGTTCATCGGTGTTGTTCCGCAGCTCTGTCAGTCTGATTTCGATCTGCTTTTCTGCTGCAGATCACGAGGTTAGTCCTTTTGATAATGAATCTATGGTATGTTCTTGTCTTTTATAAAGATAGTCGGATGAGATCTGATATTGGTAAAAGAAATTTTTAGATCTATAATATTTGACGATTTGGATGATTATGATAGGTTAGATTTGTTACATAGGTTAGTTTTTAAGTGATGATGCTAAAAGAATTGAGAAGAATTGAGCAGAAAAGAAAGAAAAGTGAAATACAGTAAAAAGAAATTCGGAAGTCGAAGAAGATGATGAACAGTGCAACATAGTGATGAATAGTGAATAGTGAATAGTATTCGTACGTATTTGTGAACAGTAATAATATGTATTTGTGAATAGTTATCTGTATTTACAGTGAATAGTGCATAGTGAATAGTGAATAGTAAACAGTATCCGTACGTATTTATGAACAGTAATAATACGTATTTGTGAATAGTAATACGCATTTTTTAAACAGTAGACGAATCCTGGAAATTTGCATGAACATGCATCATACTCATTTATCATACAGTAATTATGCACAATCATAATTTGTATCTGTGTTCCCTATTATAGAGGAACGACCACTACCAGATATTGTCGGGATTTCGAGGCAATAAATAGTAAGGCGATTTAAGGTCGATGTCGGGACTTTCAAGAATATCAATAATTTGATAAGTAATTTCGACAAGTAAAGTTTGTTAGTAGTAACATAGTCCGGTAAATAAATTCATGCAGTCAAGAATATCGGTAAGTAATTTAGACAAGAATTTGTAATAGACACGGATGGTCTCACTTTGATTTGTTCTATCAAGTAACTTGATTGTGATGTGTCTGAATTGCTAATTGGTTCGGACATGAAGGTCCGAGGTATTGATTGATGATTGTGATATTGAAGTGTTGTGTTCAATTTGGACAATGATTGTCCGAGGCGTTTCACGATGTTTATATCATTGGAAGTGCTACTTGCTTTGCACATGAATTATCGAAATGACTTTGTTCGGTTTAAAAGCTGTTAGTCCGAAGTTGTGGATAAATAGGCGTACTAGAAGGGTTTAGAAGGCTTACGTGACACTTGATGTCGAGACTTGATCTTCTGTGACACCGGTGTCGAGACTTGATCTTCTGTGACACTTGGTGTCGAGACTTGATCTTGTCGGTGTCTTCGATATGGACACTTGGTGTCGAGACTTGATCTTCCGATAAGTCCGTTACCACTTCTATTTTATGGACTTTTGATTTGTTTTGTCGATAATGATAACATCTATTATGAAGTGCATTTTGCACGAGTATTAATCTCGAATGCATGCTTATATCGTTATTGTGAAAAGAAATTGGTTAAATTAGATAAATGATTACTCACTAAGCTATAAGCTTAGCACGGTGGATTTGCCCCGTGTAGGTACAGAGCAAAGAGATTAAGGACTGGGACAAGTCAACCGTAGTGGCCAAAGGAGTCAGAGTTTTTGTATCACTCGAATATGTATTTTGTTTGGTTTATTTGGGCCTGTACATATTCTTTGGATTTGTTTATGGAAAGTCTGAGATGTATTATATGTGTGTTAAACTTAGATTTTAAAACAATGCATATGTGTAATGTTTGATTTTGTTTGTTCTGTCTTGGGTGGCATCCATGTATCCTCCCAGGAGGTATTTGGGTGTTACATCTTTTGGTATCAAAGCATGGTTTAGGCGATTCTGGTTTAACCAGCGCTTAACTATTGCTTGTACTTGAATAGAAGAGTTGTGTCTGGCCTAATGCGGTTTGTCCCATGTTTTGGTTCTAGAATGTCCATATGAAAAGATTCATACGACTGTTGATGAGGTAGTGGAGAATTTGTGATTCTGGATAAGATTATAAGAATGGGTTCAATATTAGAATGTCATGATGGTTACATATCGTCTTTTCACAATAACGATATAAGCATGCATTCAGAGATTAATACTCAGGCAAAATGCACTTCCTAATAGATGTTATCATTATCAGACAAAACAAATCAAAAGTCCATAAAATAGAAGTGGGTAACGGGACTTATAAGAAGACCAAAGTCTCGACACCGAAGTGTCCATATCAGAAGACACCGAAGTGTCACAGAAAACCGAAGTCTCGACACCGAAGTGTCACAGAAGACCGAAGTCTCGACACCGAAGTGTCACAAAAGACCGAAGTCTCGACACCGAAGTGTCACGAAGCCTTCTGAGACCTTCTAGGCATGCCTATTTACCCACAACTCGGACTAACAGCTTTAAACCAGAACAAAGTCATTTATGATAATTCATGTGCAAAGCAAGTAGCACTTTTGTTTGGTTTATTTGGGCCTGTACATATTCTTTGGATTTGTTTCTGGAAAGTCTGAGATGTATTATATGTGTGTTAAACTTAGATTTTAAAACAATGCATATGTGTAATGTTTGATTTTGTTTGTTCTGTCTTGGGTGACATCCATGTATCCTCCCAGGGGGTATTTGGGTGTTACATCTTTTGGTATCAAAGCATGGTTTAGGCGATTCTGGTTTAACCAGTGCTTAACTATTGCTTGTACTTGAATATAAGAGTTGTGTCTGGCCTAATGTGGTTTGTCCCATGTTTTGGTTCTAGAATGTCCGTATGAAAAGATTCATACGATTGTTGATGAGGTAGTGGAGAATTTGTGATTCTGGATAAGATTATAAGAATGGGTTCAATATTAGAATGTCATGATGGTTACATATCGTCTTTTCACAATAACGATATAAGCATGCATTCAGAGATTAATACTCAGGCAAAATGCACTTCCTAATAGATGTTATCATTATCAGACAAAACAAATCAAAAGTCCATAAAATAGAAGTGGGTAACGGACTTATCGAAGAAGAAGTCTCAATCGAAATATCCATATCGAAGACACAAGTGTCACGAAGACCAAGTGTCACAGAAGATCAAGTCTCGACACAAGTGTCACAGAAGACCAAGTCTCGACACCGAAGTGTCACGAAGCCGCCTACAAACCCTTCTAGGCATGCCTATTTACCCACAACTCGGACTAACAGTTTTAAACCAGAACAAAGTCATTTATGATAATTCATGTGCAAAGCAAGTAGCACTTTTGTTTGGTTTATTTGGGCCTGCACATATTCTTTGGATTTGTTTCTGAAAAGTCTGAGATGTATTATATTGTGTTAAACTTAGATTTTAAAACAATGCATATGTGTAATGTTTGATTTTGTTTGTTCTGTCTTGGGTGGCATCCATGTATCCTCCCAGGAGGTATTTGGGTGTTACACCCATAACTCCGCAGAGAGCGGTGAACCCTGCTCAAGATGCTGCTGGAAACCGCCTCTCCACTTTCCATCGCAATCCCTGAGCAGACCCCCAGAGTAAACCTTGTGGGAAGCCGGGTTCGTAGCGCCATCAGTGTTAACTTTCACCCATCCCTCCCTAGGCTTCTGCCACCCAACGCAGGTACCCACTGGTAAGGCCAGTGTAGGAAAAACACACTTCTCCATCATCCGAGCTCGGGCAATCCATCCCACGTAATCCATGATTACTCGGTGCCCCTCCTCGGGCCAAGCAAAAGCCGGGTCGAAATGCTGCTGTTCCGCCATTTCCAGAGGAACCAGCAAGTAACCCCAAAGATTGTGGCCCATGTGTTCTGCGACACCGGGGTTTGCTGAGTGAGGTTACTCTGCAACCAAATGTCCACCTCCTGCTGGAAGAAAGTCTCAACTACCACCTCTGGAGGGAAGCGAGTCCAGAGAGTACGAGCCCGCAAACAATCCCGGACCACGTGCACCGTGGTCTCCTCCTGGCCACAGAAATGGCAGCTACTGTTGGAGGCAATATGCCTGGCGGCTCGCTGATGATTTGTGAGGAGTCGACGGTGAGAAACAAGCCAAAGAAACGAGCGAATGCGCTGGGGGCCTCCCCATCTCCAGATGATGTTCCACAATCGATGTCGGATGTGGGTTCGCGGCCCTCGAGAAGCTCATATGCAGAAGCTACAGTGAAGCCCCCATGGAAGAAGGGCCCTAAAGCAGTCTATCCTCTCCCCTAATCCCATCCAGAGAGCCTAAGCGCGCAATATCCAAGCAAACCATGGCCGGGAAATATTGTTGAAACTCAGACCAACGCCAATCTCCACCGTCCGTAAGGAGGTCCGCGACCGTAACCAACCTAAGGTACTCCGGGATCGGGAAGGAGGCCACGTGGATAAGAGGACCCCACCCCTCCAGCCACCGATCCATCCAGAAAAACACCCGCCGCTCATTTCCCAACCGCCAGGTGAGGCTGTGCTGGACACATTGCCAAGTCGCCGAGATCCCGCGCCAAAGTGACGACGCTCCTGGCCAATGGACTGTGAGGGGAATATGGGTGGGGTCAAGGCGATATTTAGCCCGAAGGACCCGAACCCAAAGAGCCTGATGGTCCGTGAGCAAGCCCCAACCCAGTTTGGCTAGCAGGGCATCATTCGTAGACCTGAGACGTTTGATGCCCAATCCCCCCTCCGATTTTGGTTTACAAACCGACTCTCAGTTGACTAGGTGCACCTTACGGTGCTCCGGCGAGGAACCTCATATAAAGCTATGCATGATTCTGATAAGTCAATTAAAATACATACATTTCAGACTTAATTTTGATTGATGTGTTGAAATTGGTATCCTAAATTGATGGAATTGTTTTATAAATGTTTACAGAAGGTTTTCAACACTCTAAAGACGAAAAAAGGACCAAAAATGGCGTAAAAGAAGGCAAGAAATTCGAAAATTTCAAATTGGCCGAAATTCAAAGATTAGGCGTGGGCACGCCTAAGGTCAGAATACTACATTCTGCAGATTTTTCAGAAGATTGTCTCCAATTAGAACGAAATTGCTGAAGATTCTGTGGACCCCTTTTTAAGAAGTTTCCCGCTTAAAATTGAAGATGATCTAATGGGGATAGAATCTAACAAAGATATGGAGAGATGGAATTCAAAAGAAAGAGGCTGACGTGGATGGAGATAGGGCTAGGTTTTGAGAGTGGATAGGCATTCTTTTCTTCTCTCTTGGTGGAGTTGCCGCAGAGAGGAGTTTTTTTTGTTTTTTCGCTTTACTCAACTTCTTAGGTTGTTGCATATTGGTTAATTAGTTTTCATAGTTTATTTTCTTTGGCACTTTTCAAGTAGTTGAATCGTAGGTTGTTGGGTGATTCAATTTCGGTTTTCTTGTTCTTAGAGTTTCGCACAATTTCTCTGTTGTTTCGATTCTATTGTTAAAGACCGTTATGGAGATTGTTCTTTTATTATTTCTTCTAATTTCAATTTAATTATGATTAACTAATTTTCTTGTCTTGGTTGAGGGATCCATGTTCCATGTTATTTTGGTGAGATTTTTTGGATACTTTTTATGTTGTTAATGAACATTGGATATTTTCAGATCTATTATTTCTAATTGGATTTGTTAGTTTCTAGGAGCGCTACTAGAGATTAATTGATTCAATCGCTAGGTTAACGAAATCTGACGTTCAATTTCGGTAACCATAAGTAGCAATTAGAATTAACCCCTCTACGTTAGAGTTGGAAAATTCTAAGAAAATATCCACTTGATTGATTTCATGTCATACATGTTTATCACTTGTCATTGGTTCTTAATGCTATTATTCAATTTACCTATGATCGTATCTAGGTTATTGTTTAATAAGATTGCTAGGATACATGTTTCTAGTCAATACACTTAAGAGAAGTTTTCCCCAATGAATGTTTATTAACAATTACAATTTTATGTCAAGGATCCATAATAGCATGGTAACATCGGTGACTGAAACCAAGATATTTTTCTTATTAAATTTTCAGATTTAATTATTGTTTTTGATTTGTAATTTTTCCTTTTATTTTTATTATTGCCGTGACAAACCCCCCTTTTATTTTCGTTTGAACTAGCTAACATTTACCGTTAGAGATTCCTCGTGGGAACGATATCCGCTTACCGCTACTACATTAATTTGTTTTAACGGAAGTGATTTCTTTTATATTTGGTTGCAGGCGACAGCATCATCAAATTTTGGCGCCGTTGTCGGGGAATTTCTTAACGGTTTTTGTTAGTGATGTTTTTGTTTTTGTTTTCGTTTTTGGTTTCGTTGCTCTTAGTTACCTTATCTTTTGTTTGTTTCAGTTTCACAGTCTTTCTGATTTTCCGATCTTTTAGCGGCATGGCTCACTATCAGTATGCTTTTAATTATGATTATTCATATTATCCTTATTATGATAATGAGTTTTCATCTATTGCGACTTCCAGGTTTGACCATCAAGTGGTGGATTTCACACCCTTAGTCGCGCAAGTACCGAGAGATGACCAACAAGCTAAGGTATGTGAAGTTTGCTCATTTTGGGTTGTTCTTCTTGTATGCGTTCTGTTTGAGAATATAAAGTCTGATACACTTCTCCACCGAGTTACTATGAAGAGCAAGATTTGCCTCGACAAAATCCAAATATGACATCAAATGCCAACGATAAGTCTTCTTTGGAAATTATGTTGCAAACTTTGACAGCTAACACTTTGATGTTTCAGCGGAATACTGAAACAAGTCTCCGAAATTTAGAAAATCAACAAAGGAATTTAGAAAACCAGCTAAGCCAAATTGCAGCTGTCGTTAATCGAATGGAAGCACAAAGTTTTGAAAACTTTCCAGCAGAGTTAGAAGAGGAAGAGATTACAGTTCGAGAAAAGATGGAGGAAGTGCAACCTCTTATGGTAAGTGATGCAGTTCATGTTATTGCTAACCAAATTTCGTTTCCTTTTCCTAGTTATTTACAGGTACAAGAAGAAGAAGAACAGGAAGAGCCGCAAGGAGTACAATTTTTAGGAGAGCCGTGGGCGAGTGAACTGAAGACCGAAGGTACCAAGCAGGATGTTGAGTCTCCACAACCATTGGCGTTACCTTTACAGAGACCATCCTGGTGTGAGAAGGGCGATGCCCGAAAAGACGAGTGGACATTAGAGTATGACGGTGAAGCGATAAAATTCCACTCTTCAGAAGTCATGGAGCATCGTGCTGACAAGGAGTCGCACTCAAAGGAAGTTGTTCCAGGCCCCTTAAGGAGTTTGAACATGTTGCCTGTTGGATTCAAGTATCCATTCGATAATGGATGATGTACAGATGCCAAGGGTCCAACTTATGACCTTTGATAAGCCCTTAATGGGAGGCACCTCATTCGTATCCTTTTCTTTTATGTGTTTTGTTAGCAATTTTCTTTTATTTTTTTTTTTATTTTATTTAATTCTATTAGGAATTTAAATTCTCATTTTTATTTCTGTCATTTTAATTTTAATTTTTTCTTTTTTTCTTTTTAATAAAAAATAAAACAAAAAAAAAAAAAAAAATAGTTACCGCCCCCATCTTTAATTTTTCCCCCAAATTTTTCCAAAGTTTTTTTCCCCTTCTCTGTTGATGACCGACCCCCTTCATTCTTTCCTCCCATCACCGCCAACTACAGCCATATTCTTCCCTCAAATTGTTGACCTTCATTGCATTCTCAACCATCGATTTAGCACCCCCATTACCTCTAGTCTGTCCATTTATTCCAACCCCAAGAAAATCCTCTTGTTCATCTCATAACCCATACTTTTTCCCTCTTCTCTATGTCTGCCGCACAACCCCCATCATCCCTATTCTATCAATTTCTTTTCACCTTCTTTTTATTCATTACCCAACCTCCTTTGCCCAATAACCATTGCCGACAACCCTTCTGCTGTTATTTTCGTGTGCCCTAACCTTGATTTTGCAGGTCATGCTCCAAGTGGGGGACAATGCCCAGAACGAAGAGCCAATCTAGGAGACTCCCCCACCACATTCAGGTTGCAGCCGATGGTGAATCATCCCACCCATCCTTTTGATTTCAATACAAAACTTTTGATTTGAATACGACAGAGGCTGCCGAATTTCGATTAATGGGGACGAAATTTGCATTGCTGAGTTTAATGTGGCTTTGGGATTTATATCTACTGCTGAAACTGAATCTGATTTATTTATCAATTCCCACTGTGGTTTTCATGAGGATTTTACTGTTCCAGAATTGTGGCGTCAATGGTCTGTTGATACAAATCCATGTAATGCTAGTCTGTGCAAACGTTCTTTTCTTAGGAACTCTGTTTTTAAGATTATTCATAGGTTGCTAGCATGTTAATTTTTCGGTCGTTATAATGCTTCGAGTACTTTGTATAAGGCTGCGTTTTAATTCTTGTGGTGCATGGATAGACATATTCTTGTCAATTTGGGTTTTTGGTTTATGCATCAATTTTACTCAGTTTTGCAAAAGAAGGCTAAACCTTTAATCCTTGGCTCCTATATCACACAAATGGCAGTTAACTTGGGCGTGTTAGATATTGATTGATAATACTAATATGATTGTGGCTTGTGGTATAGAGCCATTGGATATAGAATGTCTTTGCAGGATGGGGATTGTGGACCTTAGCCAAGGTCACCTCGCTTTCACCGATGGCCTACTGGGAGCACGAAGGATTTCAACCACCACACTCGCTAACACCTTAATCTCGACACGCGCTAATGAGAAGCTTTCCTTAACTCTTTTACTTTCATTTTTATGCTTCTTTAACATTGAGGACAATGTTGGTTTAGGTGTGGGGGAGAGAATTGGATATTTGATGCGGAAAAGTTTCGGTTATTGGTGAATATTGTTGGTTGTTGTGGTTGTTTTTGTTGACTTTTGTGTATGGAGTTGCATGTTGAGCCATAACACTTGATCATATTAGTTTGGATGAAGTCGGGAGTATACATGAAATTAATTTGGGCTAAGTAAGTTTTGAGATGGAACATGTTGATTAATTGCGATAACTGATCCTATAGACTTGGTCAAAATTTTGACATGTGAGTGAGGAAGTAAAGTGTAGAATTAAGGTGAATTCTTAACATCAACCTGTGAGCGCACTTGAGCCTAAATGACATTATCTTTATGTCATATTATTTCTTTGAATTGTGTGATGCTCCTCTATTTATGTTGTCTTCAGAACTTGCATGGAACCGGTTTGAATTTATTTGATCACATGGGCTATAGAAGTGATTAAGGCCTTCCTTGATTTTACACCTTTAGCCTAAACATTGACCCACCTATTCAATTGCCCTTTGCAAACACTTTTGAGCCTTATCCTTGTTCTTCAATTTATCACCTCATATTAAAACCCAAAAACCTCATTAGCCTTTCCCCTTCACAAGTTGAATAAAGCATTGAGTAATTTGAGACTTTTGTGTTACATTATGTTCGAGATATTTTATTGGTGCTTCTACTCAATTGTTGTTATTTTTTTTTATTTGCATTTTCCCTTGTTATTAGTGGATTGAAAAAAAAAGAAGAAAAAAAATCAAAAGAAAAAAAAATCAGAAAAAGAAAAAAAAAAGAAAGAAAGAAAGAAAGAAGAAAAAGAAAAAGAGTATGAGTAGTTGTCTTTTATGTCATATGTTTAGCTCAGAATCTGAAATTATGTGTCCCTTTTACTTGATGCTTTGTGAAAACTTGTGACGAACCTTTTTACCATGTTTTATCCCACCTATAAACCTAGCCCCATTACAACCTTGATAAAGCCCTTATGATCTATGAGCCTATGTGATCTGAATGAATGATAATTGGTGAAACTACAAGCCTATGGCAGTGCAACATGATAGAGTGAGATGTGAGCGAAACACCTTACCTACAAACACTTGAATGTGAGAGCGAAATCCGTGAGAAGAATTCACTTTGATTTTATGTTTGCTTTTGAACAAAGATGCTTGATTTTGACTTTGTTTATTTGCATTGGTGAAAAGCAGTTATGATATGTGTTGCAAATTGAATCTTACTAGCCTAAGTTGATGGATTGTGTGCACTTGATTTCTGAAGGATGAATTGATTGAGTTTAATGGTTTGATGTGTTGCTCGAGGGCGAGCAAAGGCTCGGTGTGGGGGAATTTGATAAGTCAATTAAAATACATACATTTCGGACTTAATTTTGATTGATGTGTTGAAATTGGTATCCTAAATTGATGGAATTGTTTTATAAATGTTTACAGAAGGTTTTCAACACTCTAAGGACGAAAAAGGACCAAAAATGGCGTAAAAGAAGGCAAGAAATCCGAAAATTTCAAATTGGCCGAAATTCAAAGATTAGGCGTGGGCACGCCTAAGGTCAGAATACTACATTCTGCAGATTTTTCAGAAGATTGTCTCCAATTAGAACGAAATTGCTGAAGATTCTGTGGACCCCTTTTTAAGAAGTTTCCCGCTTAAAATTGAAGATGATCTAATGGGGATAGAATCTAACAAAGATATGGAGAGATGGAATTCAAAAGAAAGAGGCTGACGTGGATGGAGATAGAGCTAGGTTTTGAGAGTGGATAGGCATTCTTTTCTTCTCTCTTGGTGGAGTTGCCGCAGAGAGGAGTTTTTTTTTTTGTTTTTTTCAGTTTTACTCAACTTCTTAGGTTGTTGCATATTGGTTAATTAGTTTTTATAGTTTATTTTCTTTGGCACTTTTCAAGTAGTTGAATCGTAGGTTGTTGGGTTGATTCAATTTCTGGTTTTCTTGTTCTTAGAGTTTCTGCACAATTTCTCTGTTGTTTTCGATTCTATTGTTAAAGACCAGTTATGGAGATTGTTCTTTTTATTATTTCTTCTAATTTCAATTTAATTATGATTAACTAATTTTCTTGTCTTGGTTGAGGGATCCATGTTCCATTTTATTTTGGTGAGATTTTTTGGATACTTTTTATGTTGTTAATGAACATTGGATATTTTAGATCTATTATTTCTAATTGGATTTGTTAGTTTCTAGGAGCGCTACTAGAGATTAATTGATTCAATCGCTAGGTTAACTAAATCGACGCTCAATTTGGTAACCATAAGTAGCAATTAGAATTAACCCTCTACGTTAGAGTTGGAAAATTCTAAGAAAATATCCACTTGATTGATTTCATGTCATACATGTTTATCACTTGTCATTGGTTCTTAATGCTATTATTCAATTTACCTATGATCGTATCTAGGTTATTGTTTAATAAGATTACTAGGATACATGTTTCTAGTCAATACACTTAAGAGAAGTTTTCCCCAATGAATGTTTATTAACAATTACAATTTTATGTCAAGGATCCATAATAGCATGGTAACATCGGTGACTGAAACCAAGATATTTTTCTTATTAAATTTTCATATTTAATTATTGTTTTCGATTTGTAATTTTTCTTTTTATTTTTATTATTGTCGTGACAAACCCCCCTTTTATTTTCGTTTGAACTAGCTAATCTTTACCGTTAGAGATTCCTCGTGGGAACGATATCCGCTTACCGCTACTACATTAATTTGTTTTAACGGAAGTGATTTCTTTTATATTTGGTTGCAGGTGACAGCATCACCAGATTCGTTCGAGGTCGTCTCACAAGTGCCTCGAAAGACAAACCGTGTGCATGGTGAACATGGGCAGCGCCGACAGGACGAACTGAGTCAACGTAATCCTACCTACAAGAGACAGTAACCTGGCTCGCCACCCTGAAAGTTTCCGCTGAGCATTATCCATAATATACTGATATGTGCACCGGGATGTCCTCTTATGGAGCAAAGTAACCCCCAATTTCTTTCTTTCTATAATTGTCATAAATGTCTTATGCCGATTCCGAACTCCAAACGTCTCCGAATCTCCTAGGACCTTAAGTGGAAAGTGTTCCCTGCGACACGGGCTAGGCTTTTCTACAGTTTCTTCAAAATACGAGCTTCTTTAACGGGTCAGGAATCTTTATGCTCGTGAATGGTTTCTTGAGTAACTGCAGGAGACCTTAACCTTTATATAGCTTCCATATTGGGTTTCCCTATCACAAGATCGATATGGACCCGGTTCACACTAATCGGGACCTATTTTTCACCGGACTTCGACCTATTAATCTAGATCATTTATTGGGTCACTTTATTATCTTTATCTGGATCAAATGACGTAAATTAACCGATAATTTATTTAAAAACTAAAATTGCAATTAATGTTTGTCCAACTTTATCGTTGCGTTTGGTTGCTATTTCCAGGGGGCAGAGACGGAACGAGATAGAAATTTGGAGACGGAACAAAACAAAAATTGGAGACAATGAGGTGTTTAGTTGCGGTGATGTAAGAAAAAACATCTCCGCCTCAAGGATGAGAAATATGTTTGGTTGCAGTTGGCGAACATAAAAAAAAAGTGTCAATGACAAAATGCCCTCAAAGATAATATGATTGAAAATGTAATTCATTGATAAATTTATTACGAATGATTTGTATTAATAAAAAGTTAACAAATAATAATAATAACAATTAAAATTAATAACAAATAATTTTTATTAATAATAATAATAATAACAACAAAATTTATAATAACAATAATATTATTATTAATACTATCAATAATAAATACAAAATAAGAATAATGCGAATCATGATATGATTATAATTTTATATGAAACATATATTTTTCCAACGTATTATATTTTATACATTAGTTAAAGATAAAATAAAAATACCTATAATTAATTAAGTAACAAAATCTATAACCAATCAATTACGTAGGTATATTATCAATAAATAAGTACTTTTTAAGTTTTCACATGCTCAACAATTTCAAGTTTTTCTTATCTAGTTTTTCTTATCTTTGTTGTCGTCTTCTTTTAGGTTAATTAGACTTCTTAGGAAATTAAGTTAGAAACAGTCACTTGCAAGGGTTTATTTAATACTAACATACATTCAAATAAAACATCTAAGCATTCATATAATTACTTACATAATGGGTTCAACATACATTCAAATAAAACATCTAAGCATTCATAGCATTAATTACGTAATTGGTTCAACATAAATTAAAGCCTTATAATTTATTAATAATGTCCTTAACAATAATTCCTAAAATAACTCCAATGGCAATGAGTAAAAATGCTTGACTCCATGCCATTTTTGTCTGCAAAGTTGCAACTTCATTGACTTGTTCATTTGTTGGAAGTGCAAATTGAATCGGCATTGATGAGGGTTCATTGGCGGTAGGAACAATGGTCTCATTACAATGAGTCCGCATATATTGGTCCATGACATAAGCACTCTGTGCTTCATCCAATGTCCGATATCCCTTGAATCTAGCATTAGGAAACCCCTCAGTTGCCAATTTGACATCATCCCAATTTATATATATACCTACTTGACGTCCAACAAAGACCACATAGAAGTTGTATTTGCCTATAGTTAAGTACCTGAAAATGAATCATATTATCATCATTCATACACATACATAAATCACAAACATTAAGAAGTTAGTAAACCAACCATTCAGCATTAATATAAAATTGTACAAACAAAGTCAACAGTTCATCATATCATCATTCAACATCACAATCCCACTTTCATTACCATACAAATTAAGAAATCATACATCAACTCATATTTCATCATCTAATAGGCTCCTAACATAAGCTTATTTTTATGCTGAAGTTAAACCCCAAAAAGATTCCTATATTCGACATTCTTAACGAAAATCTTTGCGGTCCTGACAACTTCGTCAATGGAGAAACCCAAAGTCCTGAGCTCTTCACCTACCTTAGCTCCTTGCATTCCTACAAGGGCATCCACAATTGCCCTAGCATTCTCTTGACTAGTGTCAATGGCATAAAAAATGCGACTGGAAGGCTTTCTAAAACTTCACTATTGATAACTCTTCGAGTTATTACATATTTTCACATAATCCCTAGTCGTTTTGTAATTATTTAGTTTGTTTATTGTCTCGTAATTACTTAATTTCAGCATTTTTATTAAAATTTTTATTTTGGTGCTTGTAATGTTTTTTTAAGTGTTTTAGTAGACAGATAATGAATAAAAATGAGATTGCAACGATCAAGGTTCGAACAAAGCAAGGACAAAAAGGGACAGTTTTCCCAAAAGCTGTAAATTAAATTCACGATATTGTCATTTGCTCATAACTCGAGAAACACTCCCGACAAAGAGTTGATTTTGGTGCCATTGGAAATCTAAGAGATACATCTTCAACTTCATTGAAGACAATGGGAACTAAAGATGCCATCAAAGTTGACAATGGGAACTAAAGATGCCATCAAAGTTGACATATTTTATCATCAAGTTGCATGACCTGCCAATTCTGGCACGTTTCATCATTTCAACCATATCTCGAGTTTGAATCAAGCTTTGAAGCCGAAATTTTAACAGTAGAAAGATAAGAGGCTGATCTTTCTCAATTATGTTTTACACTTCTTAAAATGGAGTCGTCTTCCTTGACAAAAATGGCTGTCAATTTGGCTGAGCTGTAATGTTGTCCAATCTGACAGGTTTCAGTATTTTAGTCATAGCTTTTGATCTACAAAATCAAATTCTCTAAATCCAACGGCTATGGAATGGGGAGAGACAGAGCTCTAATCTTTATGAAGACAACATGATCAAATTCAGCCTCCATAATTGAGAAAATCAGCCATCAACCTGACTTTGCTGAATTGTAATACAAGATGACGAAATTGGTTGGTGGGATATCTATTTTTGAAATTCAAAGCTGATTTTTTGTCATATGTATAAATAGAACACCAACGTGGGATCACATCGATGATCCACCATCCACACCACATAAAGCCAAGTTCTCATCATCTTAGCACATTGAAGAAGAAGCAATAGAGCTAGAGGCAAAATTGAAGAGCAACATCACCATTTGTTCTTCCATTCCTTCTACTTATTTCATAATCATAATGCTTTCTTTTATTATTTTCATTGTTGCTACTGTTATTATGAGTAACTAATCCTTTCATTCTAGGATTTTAACGAAGCCCTTGATGTAATCTCGGTTAATTGGTATTTTTTTTAATGTTTAATCTCTTATGCCCTTTTTTACTTAAAGGCTTGATTATTGCAATTTGTTCTTAATGCTTTTCATAATTTGATCACCTATGAAATTGATTTTCTTAATCTTTTGTAATGTAACAGGAGCAATAGATTTGGAAGAAGATTGCAATAGCTTAGGATCACGTCAGAATGATTTGTGTCTAGGATCGGAGATACCTATCCACCATAAGTAACCACATTAAGATTGATTCGATAAAGCAATCATCGAATTATCACAATTTACCATAGAAATATAGGAAATTGGTTTGATGATTAGGATTACTAATGATCCGGGAGGGCTTGGTAATTAATTATGAATCTTAGGTTATCAAACCCAGTATATGAGTTAAACCGAGAAAATTTTGACACCGAGGTAAAATCATGGGGGAAGTTAAATTCCTAGATTGTCATTCCATTAATATTTCTTATATTTTTATCTTGTTTTAATTCTATATTTCATTTTTCAAACCATAATCAATCAATCTTTTCTTTAATTTTTATGTTATTAGCTTAAATTAGAAGTTATTACGAGTATTACTATTTAACTAATTTGGTCTCCGTGGGATCGATATTTTTACTACTTGATGATAGAAACGTGCACTTGCGTTTATGACCAACAAGTATCCCTCATCTTTCTTTTTCCTTTGTTTTGTTGGTGAGCGTCAGTGTTGCTGGAAGATGCGACAGAACCAACTACATGGGGTGAAATAGTTGGATCAGGAGTGGCCGATGGGCCTGCTGGATTAGATGGGGCAGCAGATCCTGGTGGAGCAATTGGTGCTTCACCTTCAGCTTCATCTGTGTCCAGCTGAGCAATAGCATCTACAGCATCTTAAGCCCTTCCACTATTAGCTTTGTCCTTCCTAAAGACAAACTCAAGTCTTGGTAAAGCGAGAAAGGCTTTCCAGGAGTGTAGTACTTGTTAGGGTGTCTCTGGAATAAACATCAGAAAACGCCTGCATGACAAACATATTATTATTCGGATACTTCTATAAACAATCAAAAATTAACACAAAATTACCCTCATCCATTCATCCAACACTTGCTTGCTGTCAACCTCAACGCATTGTTTAGTTTCATTCCAACCAAACCCACTGCAGTTTAACATGTCAAAGGTTGTCTGATATTTGTCCTCCAACCTCTTGTGTTTATTTTTCACATACCTCTTGTCAATCCCACAATCAGGAAACTTCTCCACCATCATTCGAGCAAGAATTTGAAAAGTACCAGGCTTAAATTGCCCATTATCAGCTCTGTGACCAGCAACAACATCCTCCTCCATGAAGGTCACAAATGCATCTGTTTCACCGTCAATCCAAATTATTGACATTGCACCTAAACCATGCAATGTCAACATTCCCAGAACGTTCCAAACCATTTCCATAAATGATACAGCAACATACATTGAAAGGTTTTGCGAAATAAAGAAGACAATATTAAATTAAAACAAATTTTGTAGATTAAGTTTAAAGAAAACAATTCAACAGAAATTTAATTGTCTGCTCAAATTCAGTTTAAATGAAAGTCAACAATAGTAGAAGAAATTAAAACAAACCCTCAATTCAGTTACAATAAAAGTTAATCAAATTTAAACTCGCAATTCACTCAATATAAACATTAACTAAAAGAAAGTTCACATTTTAATGGTTTCTTCTCCATTCATCAAACATGTCTGTAGCTACATCCTCTCTCCATTGACTCCATTCATTACTTGTCTCGACACGATCAACAGTTTCAGGGAAAGATGCATCTTCCCCAATTGGCATATCCTCATCTTCAAGAGGAGTAAGCTCTGCTGGATCAGAAGTCATATGCAACCTAATAAAGCTGTGCAGAAGGCAACATGCAAGAATTATGTGCACATGAGTGGTTGTTGCATAAAAAGATGGATTTCTGAGAATTTTCCATCTTTTTTTTAAGTAAACCAAATGCACATTCAATCACATTTCTGGCAGATAAGTGTCTCTTATTATAGAGATTCTCTGGGTTTCTAAGTGCCCTTCCATCTCTTGCCCACTCTTGAATATGGTATCTTGTTCCTCTAAAAGGAGCAAGAAAGCTAGGACCGTTGGTATAGCCAGCATCTACTAAGTAGTAATTTCCTATAAACATATGACACTATTACTATTGTATTTGTAATCAAACATTTTAACAAAATAGCAAATTTGTTATAATTCTGATCTTACATACCCCTTGGAACTTGAAGTCCATTACGCCTCGTTACAGCATCATGTAGAACCCTTGAATTAGATGCTGAACCTGTTGGATCGGAAAAAGAAAGCATGCTTAGTATGGAGAAACGATAGATTTCAAAACTTTTTAAGAAATCATCTTGCAGCGGAAGCAATATATCCAAATCAACATGCTAATCCATACATGATATGGTATAAGGATAATAAAACCAAGAACAAGATAAAAGAATTACCGACTCCTTCACATGACTTTAAATCCTCATTGCGCTATCCTCTCCTTCTTATATCCAAATTCTTTGCCTTTGAGTCTTTTCCTTTAGCAATCTATCTTCTTCCTTGTTGTAGTATCCTCAACCAATTAGATTTACCACTTGTTCTTCAAGGACAACTACGTTAACAAAATCCTTTGGTGGGAAAAGAGAAGAAATATTTGGAGGAGATTTTCTAGAAGAAGAAGAACCAAAATTGAAACTCTTTCAATTCTTTCATTTAGGAATTTCGGTTCTACATTGCATGAAAGGAGAGAATGTCTAAAACCATGCAAGAACCCTTTCTTACATCTCAATTTGAAATATGCATGAATGGAAAGAGTGAGAGGCATCCAATGCATCACTTACATTAATCACTCATCAAATAGTCAATAAATGAGACTTACTTCATTTATCTTTAAAATGGCTATTTGAAAAGACCATAACCTATAATTGAATACCCATTTCGGTTTTGGCAAGAAGAAAGAAGGAAGATGGTCCATCTAATGTACATCTTTCATCTTTAATCTAATGAATGCAAATAGGTTACATGCCAACATTAAAAGCTAACCATTAAACCATTTAATGGTAAGTTCATAACTCCATTTAATAATGATGAACCATAATAAAGACCATCTTTATTTAGTATTTTAATGTCAAATGTGTGGTTACACATCTAACCTAACACAATTTCGAAATTGCTTCTTCTCTATTTAAGAAAAATTGTTTTAATATAATTAATCTAATCAATTACATTAAACCAAAACAAGCCCATTTCTAAATGAACATATGGGCTTCCAATTAACCATTAATTAGTATAAGCCCATCATTCAATTATGGACTTCTAAAGCCTCCAAACTACTTCTTACTTAGCTTGATAACCTTTCTTAAAGCCAAGTGGGGAATCTTATTGGACTTTGATAATTCAAGCTCCAATAACCCTAGAAATAATTCAATCTCATTGGAATTAATTCTAGCTTATTAACTAAATGTCATTCCACTAAAGAAAATTAGTTGAACTCTTGAATTATTAAATATTATGAGAATATGTCCAATTGCAAATCCTATTTAGAACCTTATTATAGCCATCCGCACAACAAAGGGTAAAATTACCATTTTGCCCTTATGTTGGTTTTTCCTTCTAGATCTCTCATTTTACTTTATATGGTGATTAACACATAAGATCTCATCTTAGTGTTAAGACTTGATGGGTAGCTAGTCCATCAAACTACTGGCGCCAGTTTAATCACCAAATCTCCTTAAAACATCTGTAAGAGATGATAACACTATAAACTCTTTATTTGAGTGAATGTTCCTCGATACATGTTTCAATTAATAATTCCAACATGCGCATAATCGGATTAATACCCTGTAAAAATCCATTCCGATCATATCAAGAATTATAATGAAATACATATGAGTTCACCACTCATCAAGATTGTGGTTCATAATAAGCGAATGCTTAAGTTGTATGTTTTAAGATTAAAGTAACGACCCACTTTATTCTTGAAAACATACTTGATTCCAGATTCATTTAATAGTGCCATTATCGATAGTCTACTACTATCATGATATGAAACTCATTATTCCCTTTAAATAAACTCCTTTACTTATATGGAGATAAATCGCAACACTACAGTCTAAACCATAATCAAACGAACAACTTGATTATTCAACTGTGAATCAATTAATTCAGATTCTAATAATATACATGTTTCCCATACATCTCTATGTATATGTATATTACTTACAAATGAATCTTGGTACCTTATGACCGGATATATAATGCTCATACAGATAAAACCAAACTCTTTTGTTTTATTAATAATAAATATTTTCATTACAAAAGCATGAATCAAGAAGATAAAGTTACATGTAAATACACTTGCTTTCCAGGCACTATATTTACATAACTCCAACAATCTCCCACTTGCCCTAAAGCAAGTTCGACATATCCTTCATTCCCATCCCTTCTAGGTGACCCTCAAAGCTCTTTTGAGTCAATGTCTTTGTGAATGGATCAGCAAGGTTTTGCTCAGGAATCTTTACCACATCCACTTCTCCACGTTGTATTATCTCCCTTATGAGATGATACTTTCGCCAATGTGTTTGGCGACTTTGTGGTTCCGAGGTTCTTTAGAATTAGCCATCGTCCCACTATTATCACAATAAAGTGTAATGGCTTTTTCGCCTCGAACTACCTCCAAATCATTTAGGAACTTCCGGAGCCAGACTACTTCCTTTCACGCTTCACAAGCAACAATATACTCAACCTCCATAGTCTAATCAAGAATACAAGATTGCTTGACACTCCTCCAAACTATGGCTCCACCTCCTAAAGTAAATATAGAACCGAAGTTGATTTCCTTGAATCAACATCGATTGGAAATCGAATCCGTATATCCCGTCGGAATAAGATTACTTCCAAAGTAAACAAGCATTAAGTTCTTCGTCCCACGAAGATACTTAAATATACACTTAACCGCATTCAATGTTCCATTCTGGATTGGGCTAAAATCGCTTACGGTCCCATCGCTGTAATGAGATATCCGGTCTAGTGCTGCATTGCATACATCAAACTACCAATCGCCAAGCATACGGAATGTTACGCATGCGCTCAACCTCCTCTTGGGTTTTAGGTGCTTGTTTCTTTGAAAGTTTGATTCCATGTCTAGTAGGAGTGAAACCCCTCTTGGAATCTTGCATGGCATACTTTTTGAGCATATTCTCAATGTAGGTTAGTTGAGACAAAACTATCTTCTTGTTCTTACGATCCCTTATAAGTTTGATCCCTAGAAAATAGGTAGCCTCTCCCAAATCCTTCATTGAAAACTGTTCATTCAGCCATCCCTTAACCGTAGATAACATTCCCACATCATTCCCAATGAGCGTAATGTCATCAACATACGTGATTAGGAAAGTAACCTTACCTTCTTGTATTCTTTTGTAAACACAAGGCTCATCTAGGTTTTGTATGAACCCATAGGTTTTGATAGCCTTATCAAACCTAATGTTCCAAGACCTAGATGCTTGCTTAAGTCCATAAATGGACCTTTGCAACTTGCAAACCTTATGCTCATTACCTAGCTCAATGAATCCTTCCGGTTGGGCCATATAAATGGTCTCCTCAAGATCTCCATTCGAAATGCGGTCTTGACATCCATTTGTCATATTTCATAATCGAAATAGGTCGCTATGGCCAAAAGAATCATGATGGACTTAAGCATGGCAACCGGAGAAAAGTCTCCTCGTAGTCTATACCCTCCTTTTGAGTATAGCCTTTAGCTACCAATCTAGCTTTAAAGGTCTCTACCTTTCCATCCGATCCCTTTTCCTTTTGTAGATCCATTTACACCCTATGGTTTTAGACACGGTGGTAGATCTACAAGGACCTGCACTTCATTAGTATACATATAATCTATTTCGATTCCATTGCCTTGAGCCATTTTCCTGCATCAACATCATTAATAGCCTGTGTATACGTAACGGATCTGTTTCTTCTTGGTGCGAGATGACAATTAAGCCTTCTCCTAAACCAAGATACCTATCTGGTTGTCTCACAACCCTCCCACTATGTCTAGGCACATCTTGATGTTCAGTTGCACTTCGATTCAACTCTTGAATCCATTTCGACATCTTGTTCATCATATCCAAAACAACTCTTGGTTTGGATGAAATTGCTAACTCCTTTAGTACTACTTCACTTCTTCCTTTCGATTTCTCACAAACTCTTCCTCTAAGAAGTTTGCATTTGTCGACAAAAATACCTTCCTATCATGAGGATCGTAAAATAGTACCCTCGAGTTCCGTAGGATATCCTACAAACAAACATACTTCGACCTTGGTTCCATCTTTGTGGATTCAGGTTTTAGAACATGGATGGACATTAAGTCCTCAAGTGCCTCAATGAAGGCACTCGGCGATCCACAACTCCCCTAGGTGTTTTAGGCACCGATTTGGATGGAGCAAAGTTAAGAAGATATGTTGTCGTTTGTATGACATATCCCGTAACGATTCGGAAGGCTAGCACAGGACATCATTGATCTTACCATTTCCAATAGAGTTCTATTTCTCTCTCTGCTACACCATTTCATTGAGGTGTACGAGGAGCTAAAAATTGAAACAATTCCATTGTCAATTAAATATTGCTGGAACTCTCCGGATAAATACTCACCACCTCGATCCGATCGAAGTTGTTTTAATGGCTTGCCAAGTTGCTTCTCGACTTGACTTTGAATTCTTTAAACTTTTCAAAAGATTCACTCTTTTATGCATCAAATACAAATAGCCATGTCTTGAGTAATCATCTATAAAAGTTATGAAATATTCATAACCTCCTCTAGCTTGTACATTCATGGGCCCACACACATCAATATGTACCATGTCCAATGTGGATTCAAATCTGTTTCCTTTAGAAGGAAATGAGGCTTTTGTCATTTTTCCTTCAATACAAGATTCACAAGTGGGTAATGGATCACTATCCAAGCCCATAAGGATCCCATCCTTTACTAGCCTGTCAAGTCTTTTCTGATTGATATGACCCATCCTTAGATGCCACAGATACTTTGAATTAATGCTAGAGATATTGGATTGTCTTGGTTTTATCAATTACGTGGTGTTTAGTAAGCCTTTCATAGGTTCTATAAAAACAATCCATGTTTAATTATCGCTTCATAAATAAAATCCTTATTCTCATATATTGAAACAACCTTTTCAAAATATAAGAAATAGCCAGATTTTATTAGACAAAAATGTAAATCATGTTCCTTACAATCATTGGCATGTAATAAACATCTTCCAAATATAACCTATGACCACTAGGAAAGTCCAAGATAACTACTCCCACCGATTCTGCTGAAACATAGGAAACATCTCGCTATCTTAACTTGAAACGGCCTTTAGGAAGTCTTTTCCTTCATTGGAACCCCGCAAAGAATTACAAAGCTGTTGGAGTTATGTAAATATAGTGCCTCGAAAGCAAGTGTATTTACATGTAACTTTATCTTCTTTAGTTACGCTTTGTAATGAAAATATTTATTATTAATAAAACAAAAGAGTTTGGTTTTATCTGTATGAGCATTATATATCTGGTCATAAGGTACCAAGATTCATTTGTAAGTAATATACATATACATAGAGATGTATGGGAAACATGTATATTATTATAATCAATTAATTGATTCACAGTTGAATAATCAAGTTGGTCGTTTGATTATGGTTTAGATCGTAGTGTTGCGATTTATCTCCATATAAGTAAAGGAGTTTACTTAAAGGGAATGATGAGTTTCATATCATGATAGTAGTAGACTATCGATAATGGCACTATTAAATGAATTGAATCAAGTATGTTTTCAAGAATAAAGTGGTAGTTACTTTAATCTTAAAACATACAACTTAAGCATTCGCTATTATGAACCACAATCTTGATGAGTGGTGAACTCATATGTGTTTCATTATAATTTTGATATGATCGGAATAGATTTTTACAGGTATTAATCTAGTGTCTGCATGTTGGAATTATTAATTGAAACATGTATCAGGGAACATTCACTCAAATAAAGAGTTTATAGTGTTATCATCTCTTCTAGATGTTTTAAGGAGATTTGGTGATTAAACCGGCGCCAATAGTTTGATGGACTAGCTACCCATCAAGTCTTAACACTAAGATGAGATCTTATGTGTTAATTACCATATAAAGTAAAATGAGAGATCTAGAAGAAAAAACCAACATAAGGACAAAACGGTAATTTTATCCTTTGTTGTGCGGATGGCTATAATAAGGTTCTAAATAGGGTTTGCAATTGGACATATTCTCATAATATTTAATAATTCAAGAGTTCAACTAATTGTCTTTAGTGGAATGACATTTAGTTAATAAGCTAGAATTAATTCCAATGAGATTGAATTATTTCTGGGCTTATTGGAGCTTGAATTATCAAAGTCCAATAAGATTCCCCACTTGACTTTAAGGAAGGTTATCAAGCTAAGTAAGAAGTAGTTTGGAGGCTTTAGAAGTCCATAATTGAATGATGGACTTATACTAATTAATGGTTAATTGGAAGCCCATATGTTCATTTAGAAATGAGCTTGTTTTGGTTTAATGTAATTGATTAGATTAATTATATTAAAACAATTTTTTAAATGGAGAAGAAGCAATTTCGAAATTGTGTTAGGTTAGATGTGTAACCACACATTTGACATTAAAATATTAAATAAAGATGGTCTTTATTATGGTTCATCATTATTAAATGGAGTTATGAACTTACCATTAAATGGTTTAATGGTTGGCTTTTAATATTGACATGTAACCTATTTGCATTCATTAGATTAAAGATGAAAGATGTGCATTAGATGGACCATCTTCCTTCTTTCTTCTTGCCAAAATCGAAATGGGTATTCAATTATAGGTTATGGTCTTTTCAAATAGCCATTTTAAAGATAAATGAAGTAAGTCTCATTTATTGGCTATTTGATGAGTGATTAATGTAAGAAGTGATGCATTGGATGCCTCTCACTCTTTCCATTCATGCATATTTCGAAATTGAGATGTAAGAAAGGGTTCTTGCATGGTTTCTAGACATTCTCTCCTTTCATGCAAAGTAGAACCGAAATTCCTAAGTGAAAGAATTGAAAGAGTTTCAATTTTGGTTCTTCTTCTTCTAAGAAAATCTCCTCCAAATATTTCTTCTCCTTTCCCACCAAAGGATTTTGTTAACCTAGTTGTCCTTGAAGAACAAGTGGTAAATCTAATTGGTTGAGGATACCACAACAAGGAAGAAGATAGATTGCTAAAGGAAAAGACTCAAAGGCAAAGGATTTTGATATAAGAAGGAGAGGATAGCAATGAGGATTTAAAGTCAGTAGCGAAGGAGTCGGTAATTCCTTTTATCTTGTTCTTGGTTTTATTATCCTTATACCATATCATGTATGGATTAGCATGTTGATTTGGATATATTGCTTCCGCTGCAAGATGATTTCTTAAAAGTTTTGAAATCTATCGTTTCTCCATACTAAGCATGCTTTCTTTTTCGATCCAACAATTGGTATCAGAGCCGGTTTTTCATGCATGATTTCGGTTCCTATATGGTGGATGCATGGGTTGGCAATCTTTTTATATAAACTGCATATTTTTATGTGATAGAAATATATATGGTGTATGTTGCTCTTTTGGTTGTCCATAGAAGTTAAATTTTATCTTGTAAGATTTCTTCATTTAGTTGTAACAAGGAGGGTGGTCTATCATCACCATGTTTCCTCCTTGGTTTCTTTTTTCTATTTTATTTGATTTTGTAATGTACAAATTGATATAATGATGAAGAAGGAGCAGCCATGGATTGAAGAAATGGAAAGGTAAAATTTTCGGTGTATCATTGGATAGTAGATAATGGTGAAATAGACCATTTATCTTGGTTCACTGAATATTTTGCATAGTGCAATCCAGTCTCAAACCTTTTTATCAAATTACTAAATGACACAAATGTTAAAGTTTCTCGCATAGGAACTGTCATAATTAACTCCAACATTATTCTGCAAAATGGGTCATTTGAAAACAACTTCTCTATTAGTTAAGGGTGAGATTGTGTACTACTGGACCTCTCCAGTCTATGCATCTCAACAGGATTTTTAGTAGGCGTTATTATTGTTATTATTGTTGCATAATTCTGCACAATGTGCTTCTAGTACCTTCAATTTACTTTCATTAAGTAAAATCACCGTCGATGACCAAATTTACCTCATTTTCTTGTCTCATTGTTATTTTATCAATGCCTTGTCACCGTGGATGAGGATTGGATTGGATTGGATAACATGGTGGATGAGCTCTATTATCTACGAAAAACTCTCAAGAGTATCTTAACCAGTCCAATTTTTCCAATTCAATCAATAACGGTGTCATATGTAGTGTTAGTTTTTACATTTGGCACTATAGATTAGGTCACATTCTAATTCATGTACTCAAATCTCTATCATTTTCAATTCATGATATACGAATAGTGAATAATGGTCTTTGTAATACTTGTCTAAAAGCAAAGCAAAAGAGATTGCCTTTTCCTTCACATGTTCCATCCATTTCATCACCATTTGAAATTATGCACATGGCCCTATGGGGTCTTTATTCTCAATTTGGTATATCAGGGAATCCATATTTCTTAGCGGTGCTAGATGATTACTCTAAGTTCATTTAGACTTTCTTGCTTAAACACAAAATTGAATTACCTCAACTCATTCAAACCTTTTATAATCTCATCCTAAACCAATTCTATATCTCTATTAAGGATATTATAAATGATAATGGCACAGAGTTTGCAATCATAACCTTTTACACTTCTAAAGGCATCCTCCACCAAACATCCTATACTTATACCCCTTAATAGAATGGGTTGGTTGAGACTAAACATCAACATATCCTTAATGTAGATAGAGCCTTACTATTTCATGCTCACCTTCTTATCAAAGTTTAGGTGATATTGTTCTCACTCCAACATATATCATCAACTGAGTTCCAACTATCCAACTTAATCACTTGTCACCTTATCAATTACTATTTCATAACCCTCTCAACTACTCACATCTCAAATCATTTGGATGCATATGTTTTGCCTCAAACTTTATTGCCAACAGAAAGAAATTCGATAGCCAAGCAAGAAAATGCATATTCCTAGGTTATCTTACTGGTACTAAGGGTTATAAACTCTATGACCTTCATACTTATTCTACATTCATTTCTAGAGATGTCATTTTCCATGAAAATATATTTCCCTTTCAAAATGACACCATACCCTTTCCAAAACCAACCTCATATACATTCAAATCTTGTCCTCCTAACTTTACCTCCATATGTTCCAATACTTGACTCAACTAATAACATATAACACTTTGCAAAACTTGTCATCCCCCTTCCCAAATATGGTATAGACACTTTGCTAGAACAAAGTTATGATTCATCAGTTCATACTCCTCTAAAAAATAGTACAAGAATCCACAGACCACCATCCTACCTACAATATTAGGACACTAATCTTCTCTCCAGTTGTACCATTGCATGTACGCAACACACTACAACTCATCCCATCCAAAATCAACTCTCCTATGATAGGTTTTTTCACCAACAACATACTTTCAGTGTATCTGTCACCTCTCATACAAAAAATTCTACTTAGCAAGCCATACAGGAAGAATCAGGTGCACTTGAAGCTAATAACACCTGGTCCGTTGTTCCTTTACCTCCTAACAATGGATTAGCAGGATGCAAATGGATGTATAAAATGAAGTATCAATCAGATAGGTCCATAGAAAGGTATAAGGCAAGGCTGGTTGCTAAAGGTTACACCAAAAAGAGGGCCTTGATTATAAATTTTTTTTAAGTCTAGTAGCTAAGCACACTACTGTTAGGGATGACAATGGGTCGGGTCAGGCTGGCCCCACCTGTCTACACTATTTAAAAAAAAACTTTGATAAAATGATGTCATTTTGCACATTTCTGTTGGGCTAAGTGATCTTAGCCTATGGCCCAGCCCGTGGCCCACCCAAATTGGGTCAAACTTGAGTTGAGTCAAGATTGTCATCCTTAACGACCTTCAAATTATTTCTTACTTCAACTATTGCTAACAATGGGTACCCCTCACAATTAGACATTAGTAACGCTTTCTTGCATGGTGATCTTCTGGAAGATGTTTTATGGAGCTACTACAAGGTTATCTCCTTGGGGGGAGAATAGTAATAGCTCCAAAATGGTCTATAAGTTATAGAAGTCACTCTATAGGCTTAAGCAGGCATCTGAACAGCAGAGTGTAAAATTTACTGAATGCTTACTAGCTCATGGGTTCAAGCAATCCAAGGCAGACTACTCTTTAGACACAAAACATATGAAGGATTTATTCCCCTATTACTATATATAGATGACATTGCCATTGCAAGTAGCACCAAGTTTCTCATTGATGAGTTAAAGGACATTCTAAGGTTTCATTTCAAGCTTAGAGACTTGGGGGAACTCAAATACTTCCTTGGACTCGAAATAGCCAGATCTAGAAAATGAATCCATGTTTTTTAGAGGAAATACACGCTTAAAATATAGCAAGATTATGGGCAACTTGGAGCAAAACCAAGTGTTACACCCATGGAGGTTAATCATGGCTGAATGCACACAAATGATGAGGTGTTGAAAGATCCTATTTTTTATAGACAATTAGTTGGGAACCTGTTATACTTAACAACTATTGAGCCTGATATTTGTTATGGAGTACACATTCTCACACAATTTATGGATAAGCCAACTAACAAACATCTAGTAGTAACCTACGCAGTTTTGAGATATCTAAAAAGGGCATCGGGATAAGGAATTCTAATTACAACAAAATCAGATTACATCATCAAAGCATATTCAGGTAGTGATTGGGTCAGTTGTAAAGAAACTAGAAAGTTAGTAGCTAGTTTCTGCATCTTTGCTGGCAACTCTTTGGTGAGTTGGAAAAGTAAGAAACAAAGCATCGTGTCTAGAAGTTTAGCAAAGCCAAATATCATGCAATGGCAACAACCACCTGTGAAGTTATCTGGATCCTATATTTGTTAAACGACCTTAGATTTAAACAGCGGGAACCTGTGGAATTATATTATGACAACATCTCTACCATGCATATTTCTAAAATCCAGTATTTTATGAAAGGACAAAGCATATAGAACCGGATTGTCATTTTGTCATAGAGAAAGTGCTTGATGGAACTATAAAGGCTATGTACTTGAGAACAGAAGATCAAGTGGCAGATTTATTCACAAGAGCCCTTCATCCAACTCGATAAGAAGGATTAATGAGCAAGATGAGCATATTCAATGTATATGCACATCTTGAGGGGGAGTGTGAACGTAAGAAGCTGAACGAAGAAGGCACCAATAATGACATGTGGAAGAGCTAGTTAACTGTAATTATATTTATGAATTATATTAGTTACGTAATAAGTTAATTAGTAGTGACTAACTTTGACTGACTGTAATCAATATATATAGAGAGCACTGTGAGCTTAATAGAGTATGATTTTCACTCTCCAAATTTAAGTTCTAAATTGTTTCATTAACTTTGTTAAATTTTCCATCTACTTAGGATTTATTTTGAATGTTTTGTTTAATTTAAACTCTTCAAAATCTTAAGGTATGTTCTATGTTATATTGTAAACGTTGAAAATTAAAATACACTTTTAGTCCCGTTAATTTCAACCTGAACCAAAATCTAAAACTTAAAAGTAGATATAAGATGCATGGAAGAAGGAAAAACAACTTCACCCTCTCGAACTTTGAGGTGAAGTTGCTACTTTTTTTATTTCAAATCTTTCACAACTGTGCGGAATGAACTCAAACCATGTAATTAGCTGGCATCTTCTTAAAAAACATAAATGAGATGTAACATTTTAATCCGAAATGCAAACTTGGATTGCAAAAATTTTGATTTTGATGCTGATTTCGAGGCTTTTTACATTGAAAAGAACCATCTTGGTCTACTAAAAGTCTAAAACTCACCTTCTCCACTAACAATATTAAGTATTTCCCCTCTTGCCTGTTAAGGGACAGTCCAACTAGTGGAATTTGTCTTTTGCGCATTTATCAATTTAAAGCTTTTATGTTCAATTAGTTGAGTATTAATTATCAACATCGAATCCGTCATTTAAATTTAAATAATTAACTCTTTAAATAACTTATTTGAAATATGTGATTATGAATTATTATATACACCCGACAAGCAAATCCAAAATCACGAAGAGATACAAATAATTATGTCTTCCATGATACAAGTTAGCTAACAGAAAAAGAAGCAGCAACTATATTTTTCTCTATAGCAACATTAACAAAGCTAGAGAGGAACGTTTTCTCTTCCCATGGACTAGGAACGAAAACATCATTTGCTAATATATAAAACAAATTTATACAGAACTACTCCATCATTTAGTAATTAGAGGGAACCAACGTTCATGGAAAGAGGACTGGAAAGAGATCATGAAGAAGAGGAACACAAGCAAGAGAGCAACACCCCATGGAGAGCCTCCCGCTCTATGAAGTGAATCTCTCTCAGGGAAAGGGACAAAAAATGGGAACCCACTTGAGAGGAACTGAACAACTAGCAGTAGAAGCAGAGGAGAGAGCATGAGGAAGAGCTTCACTTGGTTCGCCAAGTCCTCGAACATTGACTCGTAGTTGATGTACCACGAGAAGCCAAGAACAAGAAACAGTATTGCCATGAAGAAGCATAGGTGGATAGGCATGGAGAAGTAGTGCAAGTAGTTGAAGATGGAATCGTTGTAGTACCTAGCCATGGTTAAGCGAGACTTTGGGAGTTTTGGTGAAATGAGGAACTGGGTTTGCTCTATATATATTTGAGAGCAAATACTAAAGTTGGAAGCTTTAGAAAAAGGAACTGTTGAAAATGCTCTCTAGAATGAACTTGTTAGTGAAGAAGATGACTACTTTTATAGAGGGGCATGAGACTACGTACCCACTTGGTGTCAATCTTTCTTTAAACACTTGCTTTTATCTACTAAAGCTTAAAAGGAAGTTTATAAAATTTTTAAAGTAATCGTAATTATTATAAATAATAGCATCAATTAAAAATTTTAAATTGTGGATCACAAGTTATATTGCAGATGTAAGTGAATGTGAATGATGGAAAAGTAATTAAAACCATATTAAGCTAGTTTAGTTAAGATTTTGAGTTAAAAGTTGTGAATTAGAGGTGAACTTTGAAATAAAGAAACCCTACAGAAAAAGTAGGGATCTTTGCTGAAGATGGAGGCCATAGTTCCTTTCAAATTACTAGACTTCCAAGGTTGCACGGTTCTCTCAATGCTTTTTCTCCAACATATTCTTCCATGTTTTGGTATTGCTTTTGTTTTATATAAATTGTTAAAGAGCGACATGTTCTATTTCGAGAGTTAAATATTTATGGTCATTGGCATAATTACAGAATTACGGAGTTGTCCAGTGTAATTTAGCATTTGGTAATAATAATAATCTTCTAATCTCTGAGGATTAGACATTAAGTAAGTTTAACTTTTCTAGATAAAATAAATGAATGGTTTTGTGTAGCTTTGCTTCTCCCATCGGGATGCTCTCTTTCGGCCCCAATTTGCCAAGGACGGTGATGAGTTTTGTCATGGTTGAGATTCGTAGCTGTAAAGGCACCGACCAATTGAGGATTGCCACGTACTGCCGACCATGGACAAGAACATGGGAAGATGTGAGGAATAAGGAAGAGAAAGGAAGGCAAAGGAAGAGGAACATATTGTTTGGAAAAGTTGGTGTTTTGAGGTGGTGGTCCATGTCACCTTTTGTTAGCTTTTTCTTATCTTTCTTTGCATTGAATCCTTAAGTGCCAAGTAGCAGATTTATGTATATTCCTAATTGATTCGATCAAAATATCAAAAATAATATTATTTTTAACTCAGATGATCAATTTCGAGGTGCTTAATCGATCAAGTTTCCATCACTAAACTAATTGCTCTTTTAACATAAATGGATTTTGTAAACATTGGTGAAACATGCTGTCTCATTCAAATATGACAGCAGATGAAGAAATTTGTTAATTGGTTTGGTTTTGGTAGATTATTTTAACTTTTAGCCAACTCCTTAATGAAGTGGTTAATGTCGATAGCGACTTCAACCTTAATCAATTTGATTTTAATAAAGATGAAAATGAGATACAATTTTTTTATGCTAAAAATTTATTGAACTTCAAATAAAAATATTATCAATTTAACATTTCAATCCGATTGATTTGAGTTGTTTAGATTAGGTTAAATCCCATTTTGTTGAGTTTAAGTCACGCTTAAAACTGATAAGCTCTGTTAGTGAATATATAAAACCAATTAAGTTGACCTTACACAATAACTTAAGCTATTGTGATGAAATAGTCATTTAACATAATATTAGAGCCTTTATAACCAAGTGGTCGTGAGTTCAAATCCTACCACTAACCTATTATTTAGCATAATGTAGAGTGAGCTTGCGCAAGTTTTAAGCCCAAAAGAACTTTCACTTGAGGAGATATGTTAGTGAATATATAAAACTAATTAAGTTGACCTCACACAACAACTTAAACTATTGTAGTGAAACAGAGATGTTGTGATGAAACGTCATTTAATAGGCTCAACCCAATTCAATCTTGAGAATACGCGACCTATGCAAAACAATGTCGCTTTGGATATATTTTTAAGAATGATGAAAATTTGTTTAAGTTTTTCAATTTAGTCCCACAAATTCAAATTTAGCTTGAAACTCGGTCAAACCTAACTAAGTCAGACACAACTATCAATTTTATTCAAAATGCAATCAACTTGAACTTTTGTCTATGGACTCAGGTCATGTTGAACTTGACCGATTTGTCATTCCAAACTATTCTTGCCACTTGCACTACCAACCATAAGGCTATAAAGACGGATAGTGGTCCTTTATCTTCTATTTTTATTATAATTACAAAGTGTTAGGTAATAATTGCCGAATCATTCCACTATCTAATTGCCAGATACCTAAAAAGTATGAAAAGGAGAGGCAAATTGAATAGATTGAGAGAATGAGGACGAGAGAAGAAAGTAGAGATCACAGGAGACCCACGCTCCTGTGATAAATAAAAAGGGTCTTCCATGGTATCCTAAGCATAAAAATCAATTTCATTCCAAAAGAATGAAGAACAATCATAACCAGCCACTTCCTAATGATGAATGAACTCATTATACGGATCTAAATAGTGATTAGGGAAACCTGATTTCATCATTATCTTTCCTCCCATAAGCAAGAATTCAACAAGAAGAAGGGGGACATTAAAATATTAGTTACAAGTCAGAAAAATAAAGGCATAGCAAATTAAACGATGCTTGAACTTTTAGGTTTTTAATTTAGTGTTAAATTTTATAAAATTTTCAATTTAGTAAATAATATTTTAAAACTCAGATAAATTAGATTAAAAGATTATTTTACTGATATGATATATCTCTAAGTGAATGTCTATCTATTAGTCATATCAATAAAAATAACGTTTGATTTGAGTCAGGTAATAAATTTTTAAAAAGTTTAGTATTAAATTAAAAAATTCAAATACTTTGAATTTATCTAAAAATAAAAGAAAATGTTATAACAAGAACAATTTGAAGCCAATATTATAGAGAATGAGTATGAGATATTCTTCTAAGGATGATAGAGATGAAATCCATACCTTATTATGAGTAGATTTTATACACTATTTGTTCTTTTAAATGTTTCTTAATAGGTATTGGTTATGTATTTATTGAGTTATCTAAAATGGAGTTCTTTTAATAGAGAATGTTCATATGTATAGAAACAATCTAAATCAAGAAGTGTGATTGTGGTGAGACCTTCCAATGGATACACTAGGAAGCTAGATCGTACCTTCATAAATTCTGCTTGAAGCTCAAATTTTCCTAGAGCTTATATTGTCGTTCACTGTCCAAACATATTTGATCACTCCCCTTTAGAGGTCAAGTTTGGTAACCCCATCCAGAGAAGAGCTTCTCCTTTTAGGTTCTCTATCTTCCTTACTTCTCAGCCTAACTTTCTTCAACTTGTGGAGGAAGCCTGGTCATCGCCGATTCGAGGGTATCCTATGTTTTGTGTAGTGTCTAAACTCAAGTTGATTAAAAAAGCTCTCAAAGCTCTAAATTCTAGACAAGGGGGTGACGTTCATGAGAAAGTTAGGATCTGTTAGGACACCCTTGATGTCATTCAAGATAAACTGAGGCTTTTACCTAGCTCGATTGAGTTACTTGCTAAAGAATCCGAAGCCATCCATGGCCTTATAAGTGCCTTAGATGATCAAGAGTCCTTCTTAAAACAAACTTCCAGGATCAAGTGGTCAAAGGAAGGGGATAGGAATACCAGGTTTTTCCATAACTCCTTAATAGCTCACAGAAACCGAAACACTATCAACTCTCTAGATTTGGGTAATGGGAGGAGGATAGTAGATCTAGAAGAGATCCAAGATCAATTTGTTGAATTCTTTCAATCTTCAATTGCAAATCGAAAATCCCTCCTGCCTTCGAAGGACTTTGTGGCACCTCTTTTTCCTCAAACCTTATCTGAAAGTCTTTGTAACCCCTTTATCGATGATGTTTCAACTCAAAAAATTAGAGAGGTTTTTCACTCCTTCAATCCAAATAAGGCGCCTGGACTGGATGGTTTCAATGGTTTTTTCTTTAAACACACTTGGCAAATTCTTGAGGAGGACATTACTAAGGCTATCCAAGATTTTTTTCAGCATGGTAAACTCCTTAAAGAGGTTAACTCTACCTTTATCACGTTTATACCTAAAAAAGCTCACTCTTCCACAGTGGTAGATTATAGGCCTATCTCGTGTTGTAACATGCTGTACAAAGTGATTGCTAAGATCATCGCGAATAGACTTAGAGAAATTCTTTCTCACATTATTAGTCCTAACCAAAGTGTTTTCATTAAGGATAGGAGAATTGGGGATAACATCTTGTTAGCGTAAGAAATTTTCAAAAATTACCACCTTTCTAATGGTCAAAAGAGATGTGCCTTTAAAATTGATCTCCAAAAAGCTTATGACTCCATCCATTGGGATTTCCTCATCAATTCCTTAGAAGTTATAGGCCTTCCTCCTAAATTTATAGCTTGGTTCCAAGAGTGCATTTCCTCCCCTTTGTTTTCCATTTTGATCAATGGATCACCTTCTAAATTCTTTAAAGGAAAATCTCGCCTTAGACAAGGAGACCGTTTATCCTCTTACCTTTTCATTATTTGTATGGAAGTTTTATCCAGGAGCTTGAATGACTACATAGGTAGAAATCCTTCATTCAAATACCACTGGAGATGCAAAGCACGTAAACTCATCCATCTCTTGTTTGCATATGACCTACTCTTGTTCTGTCATGCTGACATCGGTTATACTCTAGTCTTGCTCAATTGCCTAACCTCCTTCTCTTAATTTTTAGGATTGGATCTGAATAGTTTTAAAAGTCAGTTTTTTCTTTCCCAGGACATGACCCACTTGGCAACCCAATTGGCCCAACTGTCTGGGCTTAGGCACGGTTCCCTACCCATAAAGTATCTAGGCGTTCCCCTTATTACAGGTAGGCTTTCGAGGAGCGATTGTTTACCCTTATTGGATAAGATTGATGCGAGAGTCAACAAATGGACCCATAAAAGCCTTTCTTATGCGGGTAGACTTCAACTAGTGAGCTCTGTGCTTTCTTCATTCCAAGTGTATTGGGCCTCCCATTTTATTCTCCCGTCTTCTGTCCTTAAGGATCTAGAAGCGAAACTTAGGAATTTTCTATAGGCTGGGCAGGTGGATAGTCACCATCAAGCCAAAGTTAAGTGGAGTGACCTTACTAAATCCAAAAAGGAGGGGGGGGGGGGGGGATTAGGGATTAAACATTTGTCAACCTGGAACCTTGTGTTGTTAGGGAAGATGATTTGGTTACTTTTCTATGATAGAGAGGCCTTGTGGGTTAGAAGGGTACATACGGTTATTTTGAGACGAAAAAACTTTTGAAGTGCCCACCCTATTAATAATAGCTCCTTGAGTTGGAGGAAAATTTTAAGTGTTCGGGACAGATTAGGGAATCAATTCAGATTTATGATAGGTAATGGGCAGTCCACTCTCTTATGGCAGGATCCTTGGCATCCAAGGGGTATCCTAAGGAACTTCTTATCTCCTAGGGAGATAAATGGGTCGGGCTTACCCATGATAGCCAAGGTTTTTGATATTATCACTAATGATGGGTGGAGATGGCAGGATTCTCCTATGAACCTCATTGCTGATTTTGAGCCCGTTCAATATCAACCGACTAGTTCTCCGGATTATTTGGAATGGCTCCCTAGCTCCTCAAAGACTTATACCAATGGTTCAACTTACAAACTCCTGAGACCCTCAACCCAACATGTACCTTGGTATAATCTAGTTTGGTGTAAAAATAACAACCCACGATTTTCATGGTTCAACTTACAAACTCCTGAGACCCTCAACCTAACATGTACCTTGGTATAATCTGGTTTGGTGTAAAAATAACAACCCACGATTTTCATTCATTCTATGGCTAGCAGTCCTAAAAAACTCCAAACAAGGGATAAACTTCACTTTCTCTATACGCCCAACCACTGTTCCTTGTGTATGTCGGACATGGAATCCACTGAGCATCTATTTTTTAACTATCCTGTCTCTAAGGCTGTATGGGACCATTTCCTCGCACATTTCCAACTCCCCATCCCCAACCCTTCAAGCCTTCCTTCTATTCTTTCTTGGTTCCACCATACACCTCCACTGTCCCCCCTTTTTCCTATTCTTCTTTCTACAACGGTTTACCACATTTGGTTCGAAAGGAATTCTAGAACCTTCAAGGATGTAGCCATGGAGGTAGAGAACTTACAAGCCAGGATCATCTTCCAAGTTCTGGAGCATCTCAGCTTACACACATTGAGAGGTAATTGGCTTTTGTAAACTAACCTTTTCATGCAGATTACTCTTCAACTAGGCGGTCTCTCTTCTCCACGGATGAACCCTCTTGGATGACCCACTTTCACGGGCATCGACAACATTGCAAATGCAATTCGGATTCCATGGAATTTTTGCTAGGCCAAGGTTTCTGCACTGTTATCCATTACCTATGGCAGCTGCTGTGGGCATTAACTGAGACATTACATACAGATTAGCAAGATTGGATGCAGTCGTGATTGTCTATGGGATTTGTTTGTGGTTTAACTAGTGTATTTTGGTATCTATTGATATAATGTGGTAGTAGTGGTCGTGTATTATTGCTTGGTGTCTAACTGGGCAGTTGTGGTATTTGGTTTGCACTCGATCTTGTCATTTTCTATTCAGGTAGATTATGGGTTAAGTCCTGATTATGGGCAATTGCTGGCAGGGTAGTTAGGTACATGCCACCTTGTTTTGTTTTGGGTTGTTTTGAGATTACCTTTGGTAACTCTTGTTTGTACATAACTTTTTTATTCTTTATAAAATTCTGATTTACCAAAAAAAAAAAAGATTGCTAGGAGTAAATCATAGATTAAAATTAGACCTTTTTAAGTATTGCATTTTTTAAAAACAGAAAAAGAATTAACTTTAATTTTGATTCACATAATTAAAAAAGTCTTGATTGTACCTATTTAGATCGTTGAAACCTGTTTAAATTCTTTCAAGAGGTACCACTCAGAAAAGCACCAATGATTTAAAATTGGACCGGAAGTTAAACCAATAATACAAAAAGTTTAAGATTTAAAAGGTTTAACTGGTATTAGATTATCATAAAATTCATTAAAGATTAAATAAAATTAAATAAATTGAAATATGATTGAAAGAGACCGTTCTTATCAATCGAATAATTTGAAGTCTAATTAAAAAGAGATTGTTAAATAAGAACTAATTGATTTATTTTGATTTATAAGAATTTATTAGTTTATAAAATTATCTGATTACTTAATAAACTTATCAACAAGAGTTATTAAAGTAGATCGAACTAGAAAGTTAAAACTAAATTAAAAGTTAAATGATTCAAAAATTTACAATTAACCGATCAAGTTTTTAATAATTGGTAAACACATTATCTTTATTAAAATTACTCTAGCAAGGTGATCAAGCACATTAAAGTTAGTATCATTTCATTTGAGTTATACAAAATTTTTACGATTAAATCAACCAAATTTTAATAATTATTAAATCTTTTATCTTTATAAAAATTACTCTACCAAGGTGATAAAGCACATTAAAGTATCGTTTCGTTTGAGATATTATTTCTTATAGTAATATTCCTGTGAAGAAAATCGGTACTAATTAAAGAGAAACCGACAGATGTGATAACTAATCTCTTGCTGTTTCGAGATCTCAAGCAATGTTTGAATTTAGTTGGAGATTGAGATTTGTTATGATGGAAATTCAACTTTACCGAGTAACGTCATTCTTGGAAGTATACCAAAGAAAGCAGACAAGTAATTATTTACTTCACGAAGTCCAAGGTGGTCAGGAAAAGCATCCTCTGTAGTGCGACACATAGTCACATACACATTGTATTCGATCGTAGCATCTCCTTTGCTAACATCAAACTTGTGAGTTCTTGCCCGAATTCGCACTGGCAAACCGGAAAACCCCGCTTCCTCCGATAACCGGCATCTCTCTAACCTTGGAAAACACCGTGTTCCGCCCTAGAACGGTCATGGTGCTACCATTATACTTGCCTTCGGTGAAGGCAAAGTTCATGGCCATCAACAACCCAATCTCTTCTTGGGAAGCTTGTGCATAGAACCCTTTTGCTTTTCCCACCATCTTAGAGCTCAATGCAGGTCCTATGGTTAAAGGGTTATCGATCATTCTCACAAATCCAAAGCCTGTTCTTGAGGTGTTATGTGGTGGTGGCACGATTTGGATTGAACTTGGACTAGGACCAGTGACCACCTCATGCCAATATAACTTAAAACGGCTAAGCTTTTCTTCTTTTAGACCAAGTAGCTTCATGTCCATGGTTTCTGCAAAGTGGTCAGTTTCTTTTGCGTTGGATGGAGATATGGCAAGAGAAGAGCAGACAAGGAAGAGAATGGTGAATTGGGTAGTGCAGATTGAAGCTTCAGCCATTGTTGACAACTCTGGGAGCTTTGAGATTTGTATTGTGTTTCTTCTTCATATCCTAGAAATATATATAATCCAAAACATTCATATTATTTTTAATTTTAAAGATAATTTTTAGTATTAATCTTTTTTAAAATGTATATTAATTTTTTCAAAGAACCATAATTCTCACGAAAAATAATTCTTATAAAGCATGTTTTATGTACTAATCAAGGTCTGCAAATCTTAGCATATTTGAAGGAAAAATGTTAATTTTCTAACACCAATTCGTGAAAGCTATCAATAAGCACACAGAGTAAGTTAACGTATATATAATTTTCTAACACCAATTCGTGAAAGCTATCAATAAGCACACAGACTAAGTTAACGTATATATATATACTCCGAAAATCTCAACTCGGTGTTCCTGATCTTTGAGAAAACAATGTTATATCGATTCCTGCTTGCAATGGGCCGACTTTGGTGCAAGGTTTTAAATGATAGTTGTTAGAATTTAGACCTTCAAACCCACACTCAAGGATATAAAATAGACAAAATATCGAGAAAATAACAACGAGAAATTTAATTGAAACTCCGAATCGGAGAAAATCCACTATGCGAAGTAAGATTTTGTCACATGTAAGATTTTTTCTGCGTTCGTGATTTTCTCCTGCTTGAAGTTTCACGAAATTCTCTTGTGTTGTTATTTTTCGATATTTTTGTCTATTTTATATGATGTGGGTTTGAAAGGTCTAAATTCTAACAAGTGATATCGAGCCAAGGTGTGTTTTTCTTGAAAATTCTAAGTATGCTCGTGGTCGTAGTTTTGGTGATCTTCCACATCGAAAAGATTTTCTTGAGAAAAGTTCATTCGGTGCGGTGGAGTTTTGGTGTGGTAGTGTGGTAGTACATGTCTAGGAAAGTTTTGGCTAAGGAAAGACTTGGTATTTAAGCGTGTCGTTGTGACCCACCTCTCTTTCTGGAAACTTTCTGGTGTACTATTCATTCTACTGATAAAATTCATCAAGGCAGAGAGCACAAGAAAATGTCAGAAATAGGGTTGAATCCTCTTAAATTTGAGGTGGAGAAATTAATGAAAAATCAATTTTGGCTTCGCAAATACAAGTCAAGGATATTTTGATTCATCGAAGGGTTACACAAGGCATTGAAAGGCGTGCAAATCCACGATAGCGAGACAGCAAATCTAGTATGAGCGATGAAGATTGGGAGGATCTGGATTTGAGAGCGACAAGTGGGATACGATTGTGTTTAGCTAAGAATGTCCTTGCGAATGTGCATGGAATATCTACAAGAAAAGAGCTCGGGAAAAGCTCGAGGAGTTGTATCAAACAAAGGGTGTCTCAAATCGGGTGTACCTAAAGGAGCGATTTCATACATGCGGATGAGGGAAGGTACTACAATTTCAGATCATTTAAGTGTTCTCAATGGGATCATCTCTGAACTAGAGACAATTGGAGTTCGTATAGATGATGAAGATCAAGCTTTGAGACTTATCTGGTCTCTTCCACCTTCATATGAACACATGAAACCGATTTTGATTCATGGGAAGGAGAAGATAGTTTTTTTCAAGTCGCGGAAAACTCTTTTCGAAGAGAGAAGACGGGTGGTGGAAATGTTCCCAAAACTCGCTTTGATGGTAGCTGGATATCGGAAGAAGAACTCCATGAAGAAAATGTAGTATCTTTGGAATTGTGAACAATCTGAGCATGTGAAGAAAAATTGTCCGAGAGGTAGAGCGGGTTTGGCAAGAGGCTCTGGGTCAGTTAATGGAGAGACTGACAATGTCGCTAACTTTGTCTCCATGGATGATGATCTTGCTCTCTAAGAAGAGGGCATGTACATCCTCATGGCATGCCGCTAATCCCAAAGTTGTCATGATAGAGGATGTGTTACTGTTAGCGGATTCACAAGTTTGCACACGGGCATTGGTTTGGCATTAATGCAAGGTGTGTGGTGGAATTTATGTCGATAGCTGATGAACTTCCAGGAAAGCCAAACATGGGAGTTGCACCATAATTTTTCAGCAAGGTTATTTTCGACATGTGCCGAAGTAGAAGACTTAGAATTGGTTTATTCTGAGTAGGTATGCTTTTATGGTGGAGCATGATGCTGTGAAGCATGATAATTCTCTGCATTGAGAGTTATGTTATTTTCAAGAGATCTTCATTGAGGTGGAGTGTGGTTGTGGGATCAACCAAAGTCGCCAAGGTGGAGATTGTTGAGTTTGGCTCTTTGTTGTCCCATATTGATTAGGGACAACATTTGAGGCAAGACTCTTTCCTATAAAAGGAGGTGGCTACCTCCTTGTTTAACACACCAAAACTAAGTCAAAGATGACAATTTGAGTTCGGTTCGATAGAAGTCAATACATCTATTTAGATTGATTAAACTTTAAGTCAAACTTGATCTTGAGAAGTTGAAGTCAATGCATCTTGGGAGGCTGCTGGTAGTAGGATTAACATAACATAGAGCTGACCAGGAGGCTGCTGGTACTAGTAGGGTTCAACTTTATGTTTCTTTATAGTTATGTTGACCCATACTTCTCGGATTTTTTTAATTTTTCTGTATTTTTTTATAGAGCTCCAATTAAGTTTTAAATTAAGTGATTCAAATACGTAACTAACAATGTATTTGTCACAAGAAAGTTCAAAATCATGTTTATGAAGATGAAGAATCATATAATTACTTGTGGAAAACATAATATAAAAGAAAATTACACATAAAAAACAGTATAATCATAGGAAAATATGGACGAAAATATATGGATCCAAATGTATTCTCAAGTTTATCAAAATTGACAAACTCTTATTAAGAAACTCCATCTAAAATGGCAAGTACAATAAAGTAAAAACACCGAAATACCTTAACATCAAAGAGACATCCACATTTATTATAAGTAATGGGATATTAGGAGCATCGAAGAAGTTAGAAGAAGCTAGCATGATCAATAATGCAAGACGTAGAGATTATACTCAACAATGGCATCTCCGGAGGTTAAATTGACAGAATAAGTGCTGGCCTCAGCATACCCTCGAGCGAATCGGAAAATCTTGCTTCCACCGATCACTGGTAACTCCCGGACCTTGGACGAAATTGGATCACTTCCAACTATGGTTATGGTGCTACCATTATACTTCCCCTGAGTGAACACAATGTTCATTACAATGATAAAGCTAATCTCATCCTGTGCTGCCGATCCATAGAAACCTTGTGCCTTTCCAATCAAATTGGAGCTCAGATTTGGCCCTTCGGTTAAAGGGTCATCAATCATATTCATCGAGCCAAATGCCACAGCTGAAACATTGGTAGGTGGTGTAGGCACTATTTGGATTACACTAGGTTTAGTTCCAGTGAAAGTGTCATGAAAAAAAAAGTGAAAATGGGTAAGCTTTTGTTCCTTTAGGGCAAAGAGGTTAGGGTCTAGGGTTTCCTCATATCCATTGTTTTGTTCAAGAGCTTTGGTGGTGGCAAAGGAAGAGAGCAAAATGGAAATGGTTAGTTGGGAAGCTACAAAGGAAAGAAGCTTAGTCATCATGACTCTATCTCAGTGTTCAATGCTCACATAGAGCTAACTATATATCGATTATATATTTGTATCTAACCTTATCTTACAAGTAACTACTAGCACAAAAAATACAAAATGGAGCAAGTTGGTCAACCATTCTAAAATATTCCATGCGCGTAATATGCTGAATTTTTTAGAATATATAAGTAATAATGAATTTATTAATAGGGTAATTTAGCTTGTTATTAATATACTACCTAATTTTTGAAAACTATCGATTACCTTCTTATGGTTTTAGTTTTCTAACACTATATCTTTCTGTTATCAACTTCTGTTCCAAACTTTAACTAGAAACTCCAAACAACATCGTGTGGTGTCACGCAACAGAAAGCTGTCATTTTAAGATCTGCATTTAGAGTTTTCAATGGAAGGAAATGAGTGTTACAAAATTAAAATTATAAGGAATTATTGATAGTTTTTAAAAGCTAAAGGTACTGATAAAACCTGCATATTGGAAGAATAAAAATGGTGTACGCAAGCACAAACTTAAACTCTCATATCATCGAGAGCAAATCTTTTTATTTTCTTCTCCCTCGTAAAACTATTGCCCAGTTCTATTTATAGAGCTAAAATATGCGGTTGTTCCTACTACATACCAAGAAAGCAAAAAATAGATAGACAGAAAAGAATGAGCGGGAAAATGAAAGCACGTGAGCCACGTGAGTGCCAACACCCCCCCTCAAGCTGGAGGAGGTGATCGAAACATCCCCAGCTTGGATAACAGCGTCCGAAATTGAGGAGAAGGCAAAATCTTGGTTAAAACATCAACAATCTGATGCACAGTAGGCAAATAAGCAAGCTGCAACAACCCCTCCAAAACCTTTTCCCTCATAAAATGGCAGTCAAGTTCTATCACTACAAGAAAACAAGCCATTTTGCGACGTTTTTAAAACGTCACAGAATGTCCAAAAACGTCACAAAAAACGTCGCGGAATATAGTGTAGGTAAAGGGTTTTGCGACGTTTATATAAACGTCACGAAAATAATGACATTCCATGACGCCTATAAAAGCGCCACTAAAAGTTTGGACAATCATGACGTTAAAAACGTCGCGAAATGTTAGACATTCTGCGACGTTTTAAACGCCACGAATGTAAAGGAATCATGACGTTTTTGAAAACGTCACGAAATGTCTTCCATGACGTTTTTGGAAACGCCACGAAATGTCTTCCAGAACGCTTTTAGAAACGTCGTAAAATATCTTCCGTGACGCTTTTAAAGTTATTTTCTTTTAATTATTAATTTTAAAAATAATTTAAATTTAATAATTTTTAAAATAATTTTTAAAAATCTTATTTGATTAATAACTATTCAATATTATTTATGAATTTTATTTATTTCATAATTCTTCAAATTTTTAGTATATTATTAATTTTAATAATCATTCATGTATTATTTAATTATAATTTACAAACATATCATAATACACTAATTAATATCAAAACTAAGGGATGAAACATTTGAGATTATGGAAAAAATGGAAGGAGGAGATACAATTAAAGCTTCTTTAATATTTGCATCATAATAGATGCACAAACATTTTATTAAGGCAGCCCAAATATCGAGTCATTGATCAAGATACTTATATAAGGACATAAATATTCTTGTATCTATTAAGTCGACCAGACAATCGGAGTCCACAAACATTTTATTAAGTCTTGTCATGCGGAGTTTTGAATTGTCTTCCTCTAGCTTATTTACTCTGTTTCTTGAATCTGCAAGCTTCCTTTCAGTTTGTGTAGGCTAAAATATCTTCCTTTTTTCTCTTTGATGCCTCTATTATTTTGTCTGCATCCTGAAAGAAGCAAAGGCTTGTTACTTTATACATACATGTTATACCTTAACAGCATTAATTCATGAAAAGTAAAAAACTTGTTAGCTATTCTTTTCAAAAAAACAAATTGTGCTAACATAGAGATATGCACAAAGATTCAGGTGTTTGGGCATTACCAGTGTCTCAAATCTTCGTACAGCAAGTTGGTCATCTGTTCCCCGCTCAACTCAGGGCCACTGGGATCCACAAGTAGACTTTTTGCTTTCAAGAGTACCTCTTCTTTGTTTGGAACAACTATAGCTCCAAGACGACGTTGATCCTTTGTAAGGAAACAAAGACATTTAGTAGTGAATCAAAATGCAACATAAAATTAAAAGGATAGAAATTTGACGCCAAAGGTTGCCAAATTGAGTGTGCCTGGCCAATAACAACGATCTGTTGAATTAGGCTACTCTTCAAAGCTGCTTCTTCAAGCTCTAAGTGTAACATCCCACCCCCTACTAAAAGGGTAAAATAATAAATTTGGCATAGGATGAGATGGATCGGAATGATTTAGGACTGTTCATGCATAATAGGATTGGTACACAATATCATTTGTGCACATGAAATTACTGTACATGCATACATGACATTCCCGGTTTTCGTGCCTAGTGTAATTTTATTGTGATTAACGTGGTTATTGGATTTGAAAAATTATTCTGAGTGCGCCATTGAGTGTTTTATATTTCAAGGGATTTTTAGGAATTTTTCCGGAATTTTCTGAAAATTCCTGGAACGGAAAAATATCGCCAAGTGGCTAACCGATTGATTTTCGGTAGCGAAAATTACTATCCAATAGTATTACAATTTTGGGTATATTATTTTGGGATTGAAATGAGGGCCATTGAAATTGATTGGGTCAAATTGAGGAAATCCTATTATAGCTTTTGTCTTTACCTTATTTTGTTTGGTTTTTAGAAACATGCCAAGTGTCCATGCTCATTTATTACATTTGTCTCATTCCATCCATTTATCTACGACTCTCTCCTTGCTAGTTTGAACAAAAAAAGTCATTTGAAAGCTCTTAAGCTCTCTCATCCGTGAGTGATATTCCTCCCCTTTCTTCGATGGTCTCTTCTTCTTCTTCCTTACAAGCTTGCAAACTTAAATCTTCTACCCTCTTATCTTGATGATAACCATGCATGGGATGGAGAAGAAGTAGGGTAGTTGGAAAATTAAACGCTTGAGGAGGTGGAGTTGGAAGCTTTAGGTAAGATGATGCTTATGTTTTAATTATAGTTTTAATGCATGAAGTAGTAAGTAGTTGCATTGATTGAAAGTTATTATTCATTATATATGATGTATAATGCATGGAGGTCATGAAACCTATGGTTTAAATTGTTGGGTTTGAGACTAAGTTTAAGTATGACTTGAAAGTTGTATGATTGAAGTGTTTTTAGCTTGATTTTGGATTGTATATTGATGACTAAACTAGCATGAAATGTAAGAGGTAAGTGCTGCCAAATTATGGTGGTTATTCCTAGTGAATGTAGGCATGATATAGGGATTGATTTTGTGTCCAATTGAGATGCTTATGGATGTAGGAAGGGTGTTGGAATGAAAGGAAGTGAATAGAAGTAAAGTGGAAAATTGATATTTGACCCATCTTGATCGTTTTGAGCATAACTCATTGTGTTGTTATGCAAAATGAGGCAAGGTTTGTTCCCAAATAAACTTTGGTTTGTTGGCTACATTTTTGTGTGAAATATGTATTGTTTAATTTTAATCTTAAGGGGTTGAAATTTGGCTTGGAAAGTTACTGCTGGAACTTATGTGAACAGTATCTGGATTGTTGACCTATGAGTTTTGATGATTTTTCTAAATTAATTGAGAAAGAGTTAGAGAAAATGGTCTAAATGAAAGTTGAAGCCTATTAAATGATCTTTCCATTGCCAATGATTTTGCAATTTTTCGATCTGTATATTGGGAGATATGCATTGTGAAATATTGACTGATTTTGAGCAATTGGTGAAACCTAGCCATCAGTGTAGGTTTTGTGAACATCCTGATTAGAAGTAATTTTAGCAATTTATGTGAATTGAATTGGTTTGTGTGATCTTCTGAAAAATTGCAAAAGAAGTGATTATCTTGAAAATTGTATATAGCATGCTATTTTTAGATAACAGAATTGGGACTTATGATTTTTCAAAGATTGGAATGAAGTTAGGTCAGGGACTGTTGAACAGGGCAGTAACTTGCAGGACTGTTTTAAATTGGTTAATGATAGAATTTGATTATAAGCCCTTCATGAGAAGTTTAGTACTGTGTTTCATCTTTTCATGGGTATAAAGTATGCAATTTTTCGACATTTGTACAAGGAGATATACTGTTTAGAACATTACTGTCCAGATTGAGTACTTGCAGGGGCAGCAGCATTCACTGAATTGTTTGACCTAGTTAACCATTGAATTTGATTTCATATTGTTCATGAAAGTTGTAGATCACATTGGGATCTTTCGGAGCATATTTATTGTTTAATGTTTGACAAAGGAAATGAGAAGTTATTGAATTTACAAGATACTGTACTGTTTTAGAACTCTTTGACTGGGCAGTAAATTTGATTGCATTTTTGACACCCTTAGAGGTGAAATTGGCTTTTGTGTCCTTCATAAACATTGTAGATCTTTCTTTTCTCTATGAAATAGATACCAAGTTTGCTCAATTTGGAGTTTAGAGTAAGGAATTATGCCCTATGAAAGTTAGCATATTGGAGAAAGTTTTCCAGATCTATTATGGGAGTAATGTAAGTCGACTTGTATCTTCAGTAAGTCGACTTATTCATACACAGTAGAGTAAGTTGACTTGTATTTTCAGATAAGTCGACTTGTACTGACCTTTTTCTATTCTTTTGCTTATAACTTATCCGTCCGACGTCCGATTGACCTGATTCTTGAGGCATTGGATTCGTGAGACATTCAATTTCATTTCATGGGAAATTGGGAATTTTTGGACGGAAAATTGACGGTATCGAGATAAGGGTTCATTAGCCTTTGTTTTATTTAATTGGAGACCTATAGGGTCCAAATTGAGCTACCGTTAGCGCCATTGAATTTTAATTTTAAACAGATTTTCCGATGGAAAAAATGGGATTAAGTAAGAATATCATGAACATGCATTGTGCACCGCAAAGCGCTACATGTGCATTATTAAATAGTTCGATTGAGTAGTTGGTAATGTTTATATCTCGAATCGTTTTAGAGGTACATTTGGGCGTCGGTCCACCGATGTCACCGAGACTTCGGATATTAGCTCGAAAACTGGTGAGTAACCTAGATGGTTCCTCGATTAGTAAGTGTTTATAATTTTGCACTTATAACTCGTGGAGAATAATGGTGGGATCGAATTGCGATTGTTTACGCCTCGGATTCGGATGGAGAGTCCGATGAATTGGAAGATCGACATAAAAGTATATCTGCATTTGTGATTCGTGATGGTGGTGGCTTCCTTTGTGTGACTTTGTGATACATAATTTGATTGCACTGCTATCGCTTAATCGTATTGTGATCAATTGTGATGTCGTGATCCACCGTGATATCTTGTGATCTCGTTGGTTATCTGGTGATCAATGGCTATCTTGTGATCCATTGCTTGCTACATGCATCGCATTTCGACGCTTCTATCGGAGCGCATCGTTTTATCGATCGTTAATTGGGCATATGCATTGCATACATCAATGCATAAACCGATAATAATGATAGTTGTGACTGAGTCGCCATCTTTGTTACTCATCATTATTGAACAGGAGCCTCGAGCTCGAGGGAGTTAGTGCATACCGGAGGGCTCTCCTACTCCTGCACGCGTCTCATCAATACGATCCTTTATTAAGCGCTCGGTCACAACACCGTAATAAATCGAAAAGAGTCACATGTGCATTGCATACAAATGTGATAACCGATTCTACGAAATTGCATGGGTTCGTAAATTGTTATATGTTAATATCGAAAGGATACTTGATCAAACTGTGAATTGCTTGCGATATGCATGAATTGGGTGAACCATCGGTGATGGTTCCTCACTGAGTTCGCAAAACTCACCCAAAATTTGCATCTATTTTTCAGGTCTTGAAGAATACCCCGGTTGACACGGGAGTATGTCTACTGTAGGTAAGTGAAGGATAGAGGTCGGGATCAGTTCGTGTCTTCATTAGTGTCGCATAATTGTATACTGAACTTTCTGTAAAGGATGCTTGTATTTATAATGAGCCCATTGTGGTTTTATTGTTTTACACATTGACTGATTGTAAATTATTACTGGATGACTGTAATAACTGAAAATGACTAATTTTGAACATGTGCTCAAGTTTCTTACCGTTTATGCCGCGTTAATAAATGAGTTTTAATGTTATACTGAGTTTTAGTCGACTGATGTAGTACGCCACCCTCGCGGAGCACGGACTCGGATATTACCAACGATATCGGGTTCGGGTCACTCGGGAGTGGGGTGTTACATTTAGGTGGTATCAGAGCCCAGCAATACGAATGTATCTGGGCACAGTCTGAGACATAGGTTAAGTTGCATGCATTTGAGTCGTGTCGTTGCAGACCATAGTAACTGATCCCTAGTTTGAGTCGCACAAGTAGAAATCCTACGTGTGAACATGTGTTACGTGATTAAGTGTGAGAAAAGTGAGACCGTATTAGAATGTGAGCCCATGAATGTGTATGGGCAATGAGGAATGGGAAAAAGGAAACATCGATAATGCGAATTATAATGTATTGTGATTAGAATGACTATGTTGGCCTAGAGAATTGATATCAAACTGAGTCCCCTGATTAATGTGGCAATATTACGGCGACAAAAAATGAATATGTCTAGAACTTGGAGAGGTCCACTGGATATATGAGAAGCGCACTGGTTATAGTAGGACTAAGTGAGATGAAAAGTCCGGGATGGTTAGGAAATTAGAGTTCTGACTGTAGATGCGATGAAATGGGAAACATTGGAACTAAGGAAAACATAGATGGTCCGATCAGGCAGATATTTTTTTCACTGCATTTGTGTTCGATATCAGTAAATATCAGAGATAGATGATGATAGTGAGATTGTAATAAGATCAATATTGTACCGTAATGGTCTACCTAGAACTGAAAGAACTGAAAGAGTGCCTAGTAGGGTAAGAAAAAGTAGACATGGTGAGATAAAAGTGTACAGATAAACTGAAATGAACTCGTGAAAAGGGAATGATCTTGAACGCATAAGCGTGAGACTGAAATGGATATGCGAATATTGTCCTAAGAGTTTGGAAATCAGTATAATAAGATCGTAAGGGAAAAAGACAGACTGACAATTTTCTACTGATTGGGTATCGGGAAAGTCGAGATTGGTTGAAAAGATGTATATGAACACAGAAATGGTAAATGGATGGGTAAATAGATAGAGATACAGTGGAGTATCTAGGATTTTGTTGTGGTTGGGGACATATCCCCGAATGTACTATTAATGCGAATACCCTATCGTGGATCGCTTATGGAAAATAAAGAGAGACGAGTAATAATGCGATGACATTGTATAAGCCAAGTGGATATGACCTTAAAAGGTCAAGCTGATACATGAATGATATGGGCATGAAACTAGGAAAAAAATGAAATGAAACAATGATAGTGATATATGAAAAGAGTTGTCGCATTTAAGTTGATTTACCGTTGGGAGTATCTATTGGACAATAAAGTTGATCATGATTAATGAAACGTATGTGAAAGATACATGGAAATCATAGAGGAGATGATCAGTGAATGATTAGAGTGGCTATAAGTGTAAAGTTCTTAATGGGTTAAGGTAAGACATAAGATGACTGAATGTACCTTTATGAGAGGAAATGAAAATATATATATATGTATATATTATGGCATCAGTCCTCTATTTGAGGATTAGCATAAACAGAAAGGAGTTTTATGGAAGTCTGGATTGTATAAGTTACTATTTGGTTTCCAGATAAAATGAAATAAGTTCTACTGAGGTGTAGATTACTGAATAAGTGTTAAAGAAAGTATTTAGGTGACTGTCACATGGAACCTTAGTGTAAGGAATGTTCTGATCTTTAAATTATGGCATAAAATTGTTTTGATTGAGATAGTGCTCAAGAATGATTGAAAAGCAATAGGGACACTAATCGGCTGACGAGACTTTCATGAACAGTATAAAGATGGTAGCAAGACTAATGGTCAAACGAAAAGAAGTACGGACGAAAACAAAAGTGAAATCGAGTCATATCTCAAGAGGAGATTTAAACATACCAAGTAATATATACTCCTGAGGTTATCTGCACTGTGTGTACGGAAATGTAAAGTATCCAACTGTGTAAGTGGAATTTTAATTTGATGATGATTCTATTACAATGTGGAGTGCATGGGTCTCTTTATGTGATGCAAAACTGTAACTAAGAATAAAATAATCCCGAACTCAAATGAAGTGGAATTTATGGAGGTCCAAGTACGGATGACTAGGCATTGGCATATGTCGATGTGAATGACAGGAAAGCAATTGATAAGAGAAAGTTCATAACAACAAGAAGTCCTTAAGGGAAACTGAAACTGATGTGATGTAGTGTTACCTTCATTAAAGAATAGCAAATACACTACCTGTGGACTCACTGAAAAGTTTGAATGATGTCTGTTAAAAACAACAATGAGTAATGTCTAGAGATTGATATTAGGTAACTATGATATCAACTGATGACTACTATACCGATAATTCTGCAATGAACAGATCAAGTGCATACATTGGGGTTTTCAAAGCTCGTAGAATGAAGAAAAAAAAATGACAAGGAGAATATGGGGAAAAATAAAGTGTTACTTGAAAATTGAAGTCGTAGATTTAGTGGTACTGGATAGAGGTAAGAAAGGTTAAGAATTCAAAAGTTCGCGGGTGATTCCTATAAAAACCGATATTCAATAAAATTGAGGAACAATATTGGGTAACCAACACAAGTGATCGAGCAAAGGAACCGAACAATCGAGGCTAGACATTCTAGTTGGAATACGCGAAGAGTGACATTGAGTTACTACGGGTATAGAACGAAGTGATTAGATTCAAGTGTTTATAGGTTTGAAGGTTCAATAGGAAAAGTGCTTAAGTGGTTTGGGTTTCACAGGATTATGATCGTGATATAGAGTTACGATTTATCGTAGAATACGCTACATCGCACAAAGGTTTAACGGAGTCAAAGACCATAATGGCTTTGAGGCTGTGATGGGTGAAACAAAGGAACTGGGAAAGCTGAATGGGTTAGTGGAGGAGGAACCGGATAGGACAAATGAAATAGAGTAATCCAATTAATGCGTGAATACTATAGAATGGTGAATTGTCTAAGAAATTGAACCAAGAGTCAATGGATTATAAAGCATGACTGCATTAGGTAAATTATCACTGGTTATAGCGAAATGGAGCTAAATGTTATTGTATTGGTACCAAAGGAATGTGAATCGTCCCTGACGAGATAAAGGAGGTTATGGTAAGTATATGTACTCAATGGAATACGAATTAGACTGCATGGTACTGGAGAAAAAGGTATTGAATTGATAAAACGTGATGAGTGAATAGGTTCGGAAATAATGTACTGAGTCATAGCTCTGGAAATGACAAGTGAGATAATTAAGATAGCGAGATTACCAATTGACAGCCTTGTTGAGTCCGTCTACTGTGATGAGTGACAATGAGTTAGCCAAATAAGTGACGGAACAACTGACTGAATGTGGTTATTGTGACCTTTCAGAAAATGAATCATTGAGTGGAAAAGTGTATGGGATATGTAGGGACATTTGATAACTGTCATAGTGAACCGTTGAATGAGAATTTCGCGGACGAAAATTTTTTTTAGGAGGGGAGAATTGTAACATCCCACCCCCTACTGGAAGGGTAAAATAGTAAATTTGGCATAGGATGAGATGGATCGGAATGATTTAGGACTGTTCATGCATAATAGGATTGGTACACAGATCATTTGTGCACATGAAATTGTACATGCATACATGGCATTCTTGCCGTGCATAGTGTAATTTTATTGTGATTAACGTGGTTATTGGATTTGAAAAATTATTCTGAGTGCGCCATTGAGTGTTTTATATTTCAAGGGATTTTCAGGAATTTTTCTAGAATTTTTCGGAAAAAATTCCCGGACCGGAAAAATATCGCCAAGTGGCGAACCGGTTGATTTTCGGTAGCGAAAATTACTATCCAATGGTACTACAATTTTGGGTATATTATTTTGGGATTGAAATGAGGGCCATTGAAATTGATTGGGTCAAATTAAGGAAATCCTATTATAGCTTTTGTCTTTACCTTATTTTGTTTGGTTTTTAGAAACATGCCAAAGTGTCCATGCTCATTTATTACATTTGTCTCATTCCATCCATTTATCTACGACTCTCTCCTTGCTAGTTTGAACAAAAAAAGTCATTTGAAAGCTCTTAAGCTCTCTCATCCGTGAGTGATATTCCTCCCCTTTCTTCGATGGTCTCTTCTTCTTCCTCCTTACAAGCTTGCAAACTTAAATCTTCTACCCTCTTATCTTGATGATAACCATGCATGGGATGGAGAAGAAGTAGGGTAGTTGGAAAATTAAAGGCTTGAGGAGGTGGAGTTGGAAGCTTTAGGTAAGATGATGCTTATGTTTTAATTATAGTTTTAATGCATGAAGTAGTAAGTAGTTGCATTGATTGGAAGTTATTATTCATTATATATGATGTATAATGCATGGAGGTCATGAAACCTATGGTTTAAATTGTTGGGTTTGAGACTAAGTTTAAGTATGACTTGAAAGTTGTATGATTGAAGTGTTTTTAGCTTGATTTTAGATTGTATATTGATGACTAAACTAGCATGAAATGTAAGAGGTAAGTGCTGCCAAATTATGGTGGTTATTCCTAGTGAATGTAGGCATGATATAGGGACTGATTTTGTGTCCAATTGAGATGCTTATGGATGTAGGAAGGGTGTTGGAATGAAAGGAAGTGAATAGAGAAGTAAAGCTGGAAAATTGATATTTGACCCATTGCATCGCTTTGAGCATAACTCATTGTGTGGTTATGAAAATGAGGCAAGGTTTATGCCCAAATAATCTTTGGTTTGTTGGCTACATTTTTGTCTGAACTAGGTATTGTTTAATTTTAATCTTAAGGGGTTGAAATTTGGCTTGGAAAGTTACTTACTGGAACTTATGTGAACAGATCCTGATTGTTGACCTATGAGTTTTGATGATTTTTCTAAATTAATTGAGAAAGAGTTAGAGAAAATGGTCTAAATGAAAGTTGAAGCCTATTAAATGATCTTTCCATTTCCAATGATTTTGCAATTTTTCGATCTGTATATTGGGAGATATGCATTGTGAAATATTGACTGATTTTGAGCAATTGGTGAAACCTAGGCATCAGTGTAGGTTTTGTGAACATCCTGATTAGAAGTAATTTTAGCAATTTATGTGAATTGAATTGGTTTGTGTGATCTTCTGAAAATTGCAAAAGAAGTGATTATCTTGAAAATTGTATATAGCATGCTATTTTAGATAACAGAATTGGGACTTATGATTTTCAAAGATTGGAATGAAGTTAGGTCGTGGACTGTTAAACAGGGCAGTAACTTGCAGGACTGTTTTAAATTGGTTAATGATAGAATTTGATTATAAGCCCTTCATGAGAAGTTTAGTACTGTGTTTCATCTTTTCATGGGTATAAAGTATGCAATTTTTCGACATTTGTACAAGGAGATATACTGTTTAGAACATTACTGTCCAGATTGAGTACTTGCAGGGGCAGCAGCATTCACTGAATTGTTTGACCTAGTTAACCATTGAATTTGATTTCATATTGTTCATGAAAGTTGTAGATCACATTGGGATCTTTCTGATCATATTTATTGTGTAATTTTTGACAAAGGAAATGAGAAGTTATTGAATTTACAAGATACTGTACTGTTTTAGAACTCTTTGACTGGGCAGTAACTTTGATTGCATTTTGACACCCTTAGAGGTGAAATTGGCTTTGTGTCCTTCATAAACATTGTAGATCTTTTTTTCTCTATGAAATAGATACCAAGTTTGCTCAATTTGAGTTTAGAGTAAGGAATTATGCCCTGTGAAAGTTAGCATATTGGAGAAAGTTTTCCAGATCTATTATGGAGTAATGTAAGTCGACTCAGATCTTCAAGAAGTCGACTTATTCATACTGTGAGAAGTAAGTTGACTTGTATTCTCAGATAAGTCGACTTGATCGACCTTTTTATATTCTTTTGCTTATAACTTGTCCGTCCGACGTCCGATTGACTTGATTCTTGAGGCATCGGATTCGTGAGACATTCAATTTCATTTCATGGGAAATTGGGAATTTTTGGACGGGAAATTGACGGGTATCCAGATAAGGGTTCATTAGCCACTGTTTTATTTAATTGGGGACCTATAGGGGTCCAAATTGAGCGCCGTTAGCGCCATTGGATTTTTAATTTTAAACAGATTTTTCTGATGAAAAAAAATGGGATTAAGGCCGGGAATATCATGAACATGCATTGTGCACCTGCAAACTGCTACATGTGCATTATTAAATAGTTCGATTGAGTAGTTGGTAATGTTTATATATCAGAATCTTTAGAGGTACATTTGGAGCGTCGGTCCACCGATGTCATTGAAACTTCCGGATATTAGCTCGAATGCTGTGAGTAACCTAGATGGTTCCTCGATTAGTAAGTGTTTATAATTTCGCACTTATAACTCGTGGAGAATAATGGTGGGATCAAATTGCGATTATTGTTTATCGCCTCTGGATTCCGATGGAAGGTCCGATGAATTGGAAGATCCGGCATAGAAGTATGTCTGTTGTGATTCTCGTGAATCGATCGCTTCACCTTGTGTGACACTGTGATACATAATTTGATTGCATGCTATCGCTAATCAGATTGTGATCAATTGTGATGTACCGTGATCCACCGTGATATCTTGTGATCCGTTGGTTATACGGTGATCAATGGCTATACCGTGATCCATTGCTTGCTACACTGTACTACATTTCGACGCCTCTCAAGCGCATCGTTTATACCGACCGTTAATTGGGCATATGCATTGCATACATCAATGCATAAACCGATAATAATGATAGTTGTGACTGAGTCGCCATCGTTTCATCGTTATCGAACCGAGCCTCGAGCTCGAGGGAGTTAAGGCATACCCGTGAGGGCTCTCCTACCCTGACAGCTTCATCGAATACCGATCACCGTTAAGCGCCGGTCACAACACCGTAATAAATCGAAAAGAGTCACATGTGCATTGCATACAAATGTGATAACCGATTTATTTAAATTGCATGGGTTCTCATAAATTGTTATATGTTAATACCGAAAGGATACTTGATGAAATCGTGAATTGCTTGCGATATGCATGAATTGGGTGAACCATCGATGATGGTTCTCACCGAGTTCGCAAAACTCACCCAAAATTTGCATCTATTTTTAAGTTCAAGAATACCCTGCTGACACGGGAGTATGTCTCACTGTAGGTAAGTGAAGGATGAGGTCGGGATCGATTCGTGTCTTCATTAGTGTCGCATAATTGTATAATCGAACTTTTGTAAAGGATGCTTGTATTTATAATGAGCCCATTGTGGTTTTATTGTTTTACAAATCGATCGATTGTAAATTATTCTTTGGATGACCGTAATAACCGAAAATGACTAATTTGAACATAGCTCAAGTTTCTTACCGTTTATGCCGCGTTAATAAATGGGTTTTAATGTTATACTGAGTTTTAGTCGACTGATGTAGTACGTCACCCTTGCGGGGCACGAACTCGGATATCACCAACGATATCGGGTTCGGGTCACTCTGGAGTGGGGTGTTACACTGAGGGCTCAACGTTTTCACCTATTTTCTCAGACAAACTTAAATTAATAAAAGATATGGGGCAAGTTAAGAGGAATTGTCACATACTATCTCTGCAAATTGAGTTCATTGATATGACAAATAATTCTAGTTTTGGAAGATTTCAGAGTAAATATGTGAGGTGAGAATCATCTTTAACATAGCTAGCAAGTAAACTCAAACATTGCAAAGCGTGCACAAGGTTAACTCACTTCAACCAAGGTTCCGATTACTTTGACATCCATAATGCGATTTTGATTTTGAATAGTATATAAAAGAATGGAGGTATAAGAGGCCTGACTAAATCCCAAGAAAACCTACATGCTTCTAACATACCGTGGAAAGAGCAATAGTATCCTTCGCACGCCCTTCAAGGACGATGAACCCACTGAAGAACCGCTTCTTCCTCTTGCATGTTGAGGAACTATCCAACCTATATCACCAAGTGTTTAGCCAACCTTCTTCATCCAAGGCTTGCTTTGTTGCCAATTCATTCGTTAACCACACCAAAAGTCCACATTAATAATCAATTCATCACTAACATTGTCAGCAAAGCTACATGATTCACTCGATTAAGATGGACTTTTGTACAGAAAGCTTTAAAAGAAAACAACCCAAGAAAACCAACCAAGAGCCCGGAGAAACTAATTTCACGCACAAGTGGAGATAATCAAGAAAACACCTAACTTCAAATATATAATGCCAAGACATTTTCCACATTTCAATCATGTAGGTATTTACATATTTTCATTTCACTTTCACTAAAATTGAAGAAGAATTTTCGATTGTGTTACCGCTAATATGAAGTGTCATGCCGTAAGTGTTCACCAAAGACTAGAAAACATGCTCCACCAATTAAGTAACAATGAAAATTCACTCACAAACTATATTTATCGCTAATATCAACAACCAAAAGTTATGGAAATGGAAAAAGAGAAAGTAATAAATGTGGGAAGGCAATACTCAAATTTTTTTGCAATAGAACGTAAGCATTATATTTGGATTACAAATTACAATAATCCATTTTCCAGCTGTAAAAAGCTGTTCAATAATTCATGTCCAACTTTATCTTGTCCTTCTGCTTTAGTGAATGAGTGGTTGACTTATAGTCCACATGACTTTCCTAATCGCGTTCAGTTTCTATATTAGGCCCGTGAGTATCCTTCAGAAATATGCATATGCATATGCTATTAGTAATGTATCCTTCAAGCGATGCAGCCAAACTGAAACTGCCTTTTTTCACCCTGAAAAGTCAAATACAAAACAAATCTTTGTTAAACTCGATTATCTCTTACGCAGAAAGAACATCGCTATTATTTCTAATCCTTATTTGTTTAAATTTATTTATATGATAATCCAGATCAATTAGAAACTCACCGTAAAGTATCCGATTCTAAGTGAAAGAAGAAGCAAAGTCGATTGCTCCCCTAAGCTTCAATATCTTGCTACTCTAGAAACATTTAACTGATTCTTCTCTGATGAAGAGTAGAGCTAAGTGTAAGTGAGAAAGAGAAAATTCTTTTGTTTCTAAAATGACTAACGAAGAAAAACAAGAACTGATATAAACATAGCAGGTTTGTTTTGTGTTATTTTGACTTCAAAAAGAAAACACAGAGCATGCCATGTCGCACCAATACAAATTATGTTACAAACAATTAAAGATAAGTGATCAAATAAGCACCCAAAACTATACCTTTTGGATATATTCGGTGGTAATTCGAAAAACATCCATGAATAGTAGTAGCAGTGGTTGGTACAATATATTGGCAAAAGTGGAAAACAAGTGAGTAATTTTAATAGAAGAGACTCTATTTACTCAGATTTAACAACAAACGCAAAAATGTTTTTCCAAATTGTTAGTTGAACTTAAGTCAGAAACTGCAATTAAATCATTTGAACATTATCATTGAAAACACAATAACAAACTCCTATCCAAGCCAATCCATAAGAAATCATAGTATACAACAAAGTGTGAAAGGACTCACTTGATGCCGAGATCAATGTGTTCCTAATACCAAACCAGAGCATCTAGTTTCACTGAAGTTCCTCCTCAAGAGCTCGACTTTTAACCTTCAAACCACTCTCCAAAGACCTGATAGCCTTCTCACCGCTCAAAGTCACGTAAAAGCTATCTTCTCATTACGCCTAATACCAAAGGACCTCACAAAGGTACCTAGCTCCTCAAATACAAATAATAAACAAACCCATATAGAAACAACTTTTAAGTGAAAATCACAATCATACCCTTCGAGAAGACTGGGATCACTGCTGAGTTGCTCCAAAGACCTAGTAGCAAAACCCAAATCGATCCAACACAAACAAAACCAGAAGGAAACAAATAAAATGATGATTTGAGGCACATGCAAAATAACCCCAATACATGTATTAGCTTCTATCTAGGGTTTTTATAAAACCACCAAATTGATCGAAAATGATAATGGTAAAGTAAATGACACTAACATCGTTAAGGCCGGGCCATCATCGGAGCTCAGAGAATCAAAATCGCCAAATGAAAGCAGGTTCAAGCGGTCGGCGTCGGCGTCGGCCTCCTCATAAAGCCACGACCTTTGGTCTTCTTAGGAGCGGAGGAGAAGGAGGTCGCTCCACCAAAGGATGGCAAACTTGAGCTTGGGAAGATGGTCGTCGTCCATCAAATCGTCATCCTCGGCTCGAAGTCCATCGCCTCAACAGCCGGCGTTGGCTATAATGTCATATCCTTAAAAAGCCTCGTTTCAATTCAAAGGATTTCGAGGGTATGGGTTGAGAAAAGCGAGAAACGAAAGACTTGCTTTTGGATGTGCAGTGTTCGAATGTACAATCACATTTAATAAAAATTTTATTTATTTATATTAACAATTTCCTTTATAAATACATGTTTTAAGTATAATATTTGTTGACAAAGGGTTTAGCGACGTTTTGATCATCAAAACGTCGCGGATTTTATTTTGGGACGTTTTTATAAAAAAAAGTCGCAAAAAATAGTACAAATCTGCTACGTCTTTACAAAACGTCGCAAAAAATTTGAATTTTTCGTGACGTTTTTTAAACGTCGCGAAAAGTCTTTATATTTAGTGACGTTTTACCAATAAAATGTCGCGAATTGTATTGTTTTCTTGTAGTGTATATGTTTGGTCCGCTCATGAAAAACGGAATTCCGAGTAATGTGCAAAGCAGACTGATTATCACAATGCAAAGTGACAGGAGTTAAACCAGTCACCCCAAGTTCCTCCAACAAACGAACAATCCATGTGAGTTCAGCAGAGGCCTGGGACATAGCTCGATACTCGGCCTCAGCCGAAGACCTGGCAACAGTGGTTTGCTTCTTCGACTTCCAACTCAGAGGCGAGGCACCAAACTTAACAAGATAACTGGAAACAGAACGCCGAGTAGTAGGACAAGAAGCCCAATCAGAGTCGCAATAAGCATGAAGGTGGAGAGGACCAGAACCAGTAAAGAGAAGACCATCACCTAAAGAACCTCGAAGATAACGAAGAACATGAAATACAGCTGCCAAATGATCGGTATGAGGATGCTGCATATACTGGCTGAGAGTTTGAACAAATAGGAAAGATCGGGACGAGTGTTGGTCGAAAATTGAGCTTGCCAATAAGCGACTCAGACAAAGATGGGATCGCCAAGAGGAGTACCACTAGTAGGACCAAGTCAAGATGCAAAGGAAGAGGAGCAGAGCAGTGACAAGATAGCATGTTATGATCCCGTGAAACATCATGAATAAACTTCTTCCGAGAAAGCACTGCACTACGAGGAAGATACGTGACCTCAATACCCAAAAAATAATGCAAAACACCAAGATCCTTGATGGTAAATTGTTGATGAAGAGAAAACTTCAAAGCATCAATTTCTGACTTATCAGACCCAGTGACAAGAATATCATCCACATACACAGCAACAATAGTGATCTGCTCTGAGGACTTTTTAATAAACAAGCTATAGTCATGCTTGGAGGACACAAAACCAAGTTGCAAAAGAGCAGTAGACAATTTAGTGTACCATTGACGGCTAGCCTGTTTTAGCCCATAAAGTGATTTCAACAACCGACAGACCTTGTTCCCGGGATTAGGAATCCCAAGAGGTAGCTTCATATACACTTCTTCATGCAGATCACCATGAAGAAACGCATTATTTATATCAAGCTGATAAATGGACCATTGCTTACTGACGGCCAAAGCAAGAACACAACGGATAGTGGTCATCTTAACAACAGGGGAGAAAGTTTCATTGTAATCAACACCATACCGCTGATGATTGCCCTGAATAACCAACCTTGCTTTATATCGTTCCAAAGAACCATCAGACTTGAGTTTCACCTTATACACCCATTTATTACCAATCGCTTTCTTACCAAGTGGTAAATCGGTCAACAAACAAGTATTGTTTGCTTGTAAAGCCAGAATTTCCTTATTCATCGCATCAACCCAAAGTGGATCAGTAACAGCCTCATGATAGGAATTAGGTTCAGAATAAGTAACAAAAGTAGAAAGAGCAAGCGGGTGAGAAACAACAAGTGGACAAGAGGAAACAGAACTAGTATTACACACATAATCATTCAAGTACCGAGGTGGGTGAGGAACCCTTGTGGACCTGCGTAAAACAGGAGAAATGGGCGAAGAAGCGGAGGAAGGTAAAGAAGAACCAGAGTGAGGGGGAAACGAAGAAGAAATGGAAGGAGAGGAGGAAGGACGAAAAGGCGGAAAAATAGAGTCAATAGGAGTAGAGGAAGAAAAAGAAGACACATCAGGAGAAGAAGAAGGAAAAAATATATGAGAATAGTTAGTAGGTGGAACAGGAAGAACAGAACCTACGGAAGAAGAAAAAGAGGAATGAAATGGGAAAAATTGTTCATGAAATTTAACATCCCGACTAGTAAACACTTGCCTGGTCTCCAAATTCAACAATTTATAAGCTTTCTGGCCAAACGGATAACCAAGGAAAACACAAGGGACAACCCGAGGAGAAAATTTGGTGCGCAAAGAAGAATGAGTAGACGCAAAACAAAGGCAACCATAAGAACGCAAGTGGGCATAAGCAGGTGGAGCTTGATGAAGAAGTTCAAAGGGCGTTCGGTTATGGAGAGAAGAAAGGGGAAATCTATTGATAAGATAACAAGCCGTAAGAAGAGCTTCACCCCAATAAGTTATGGGTAAATTGGCTTGAAAAAACAAGGCACGTGCACAATCCAACAGATGTTTGTGCTTACGCTCAACAATACCATTCTGCTGAGGAGTGTGAACACAAGAAGTCTGGTGTAAGATGCCTTTGGAACAATAAAAATCCTTGGCAAGTTGAGAACAAAATTCTAAACCATTATCACTACGGATAATCCGTACATGAGTAAGAAACTGAGTTTCAACATAAGCAATAAAGCTCTTGAGAACAAACAAAACAGAGCTTTTACTGGACAACAAATGGACCCAAGTACATCGAGAAAAATCATCCACAATAGTGAGAAAGTACTTATGGCCATTGTAAGTAGCATGAGAAAATGGACCCCACAGATCCACATGTATCAACTCAAAAACAGCTTTAGTCTTAATGCTACTTTGAGGAAAAGACAAACGAGTAAAATGGGCCTTAGGACAAATCTGACAGATAATAGAATCATGAGCAAGATTCACATGACAAGTCAAATCAGTAATTAATTTCAAACGATCAAAAGGGATATGGCCAAGTCTACAATGCCAAAGCTGGGTATTACACGTAGCATTACACACTGTAGGAACAGAAGGAATAAAGCTAGGACTATTACAAGAAAGGGGCTGAGTATATCGTGTTTTACAAAAATATTATTCACTGATGATCAAGGAAGTAAGCTAGACTTATTACAAAAAATTGTGTCTGAAAAAACAAGAGTACAAAGGTCAAGATTCTCAATCACAAAGTAAAGTCCACCTTGCTCTTTACCAAACACTAGAGGCCTCATTGCTTGGTCCTGAATAAGGCAATGAGAATGGGTAAACATAATGCTAGTATGAAATTGTACACACAACTTTTGAACAGAAATCAAGTTGTATGCAAAGTCAGGAACATGTAAACAATTAGTCGAATCAAGTTTGGGTGAATTTGCACATTTCCAATATGAGCTACTAAAGCTTTCTTACCAGTAGGTAAAGTAATATGAAAAGGTTGTTGCAATTTCTCGAAAGCTTTGAAATAAATGAAGGCTAGAGGCAATGTGATCAACAGCACCACTATCAATGATCCAAACAGATTAATGCAAGGACTAAAGAAACAAAGATCACACCGCAAAGAAGGCGAAGAACTAGTAGAATCACCAATGCCAAGATTCTAACGATCGACCTCCAAAGAGGCCAAACTTGTTCAACAAAAGCACAAGTTGGTCATACATCTCTTGACTCAGACCAAGACTAGTATCTGCTGAATTTTTGGAATTGTCAACCTCATCGTTGACTGCTAAATGACCATCAGTATCATGAACTGCATGCTGCACATTAGCAATCAATCCCTTGCTCCTTTCCCAAGGCTTAGTACCATTCCCAGATAGAGGATGTAATTTAAAACATCTATCCATAGAATGTCCATAGATCTTACAAAAATCTCAAAAAAACTTGGATTTTCTACCATTAGGTGTCATGCCATATACCATATTCTTATTAGCAGAAACCTAAAATTGATTGCCATTACTGTTATACTTCGGTTGATAACCATGTTGTCTAGGTTTCTGATATCTAGCAGCAAATGCAACTCCATCAGACAAAACAATAGGAGGTACTTCACAATCTCTGCTTCTCCTCCCGCAAGATTAATCTATAAGCTTGACTTAACGTAGGTAGAGGCTGCATCATCAAAATACTTCTCTCGCTGCTTTTAAATGATCATTAAGTCCCATGAGGAACCGGAGAAGTCGCCGATCTTCAAGAAATTTATTCAACACATTAGTTACACCACAAGAACTACATATCGGCAAACTCAACTAAACCAAAATACTCGTCCCACTTTGTCTTCAACTCGTATAATAACTACTCACTGATTGATTTCCTTGAGTGATACCTATCAACTCCTTTTGTGCCTGATATCTCCGAGGACCATTAGATTGTCCATATCTCTCCTTCAATTCAGACCAAATGTCAGCAGCAGATCTGAAACTTAGAATACTATTACCGATATCTGATTCTACAGAGTGGAGAATCCAAGATATCACTAAATTGTTGCATCGTTCCCACCGCATCTCTTGAACAGGATCATTTACAAGCTTTACACAAGTCCCTTTAACAAAACCTAGTTTATTCTTCGCAATCAAAGAAATCTCAGAGGATCGTTGCCATTGATTGTAATTATCACCATTCAATTTTTGCGTAGCAAGACTATGAATCGAATGATCAGAATTGTGAATATACAATTCACTATTGATATCAAAGATAGTCGAAAATTGGGAATGAGCTTCAGTCGACATAATCGAAAGACGTTCAACAAGCAAATGTTCAGAAGCAAAGGAGAATCAATCAAGAGTGATACCGGAAGCTAGAAATCACGAACACATTCAAGAACATAACAGAAAAACGTTGAAGAAGAACCTGGTCAGTGCTTTGATACCATGATAAAACCTGCAGATTGGAAGAATAAAAATGGTGTACGCAAGCACAAACTTAAACTCTCATATCATCGAGAGCAAATCTTTTTATTTTCTTCTCCCTCGTAAAACTATTGCCCAGTTCTATTTATAGAGCTAAAATATGTGGTTGTTCCTAATACATACCAAGAAAGCAAAAAATAGATAGACAGAAAAGAATGAGTGGGAAAATGAAAGCACGTGAGCCACATGAGTGCCAACAGGTACGTTGATAATATGTAAAATTGTAAGGGGTCTAACGATTTTAACCCTTATTAAAATAATTCTAAATTATAAAAATTTATTTTATTAAAATTTCACATATTATCTAACCTAAGAGTCTAGTATATATAAATTTAATAAATATACACATATATATACTTTGCATTAGAAACTACCAATTAGACTTTTTCTATTACGTAAGTATAAAATTTCAAGAGCACCGATACGGCATTTTGGCATTTCAATGATAAATGCATTTTGTCATTGTCTTGAATTAATATTGAAAATCCTACGTAGTTTTGCCAAAAACTTGGTTTTGTTGCAATTGCTTGTAACTGTATTTGTCGGTTACTAGATATAAAATAATTGTATTAGCAATTGTTAATCTTTCATCACAAACGAAAATAGAAAAATAAATACAAAATTAAACAGATTAATACCAGAAATTTAGTAACGCAGTTTGACACACCTTGTTTATGTCTACAGGGCCCTCATCCAGCTTAATATTTTTACTAATGATAATAGTTTTTATAAAAGGCTTTACTGTGCTGATACTACTCAACCCTTGACACTATCCCTCGTCCTCATGACCCGTGAAAATATTTCACACTCAATAACATGATTGACTCGTGTTAACTTTGACAGAAAATTTTCTTAACAACTTTTAATGAAAAAAGACAATAAACGAACAACTGAAGTAATTGGAATAATTTGGAACGAGAACTTAAACACTTGAGATATAAAGGAACAACTTCTTTATAATTTAACTCTTTCCAAGATGGATCTGAAAATTGTTCACCAATTGACTCCAATTGAAATAAGCTACACTCAATTAACCAATCAACGACAAGGAGACCAAAAATTAAAAGCACAACACCCACTCAAAATTGACTTCGTCTATTGCAACCAATAACTGTAGCCAATATAACACGATACCATCTAAGAGCAAAGAGTTGTATTGCATGAAAAAATCAATTAGAAGTGAACCACGCCCCATCCTTTTCAAGAATCATCAAAGAAAACATCAAATAGAGACCGAATAGGTGATTGCCAACTTTGGAGATTAGACGAGAGTCCGGATCACTAGAGTCATCAATGTTAGCATGATCATAGATTCTGAGACCTTTACGAGCACACAAGGAAACTATGACCTTTTTCTGGTTAACTCTTCCGGCTAACTCCTTTTTAAACCACCTTACTGGTTGTATTATTGACTAACCAAAGTCGGATTGAAAGTATGTATCACTACGTTGCTGTTCCAGTTATCGAAAACTTACACCCCTTCAATGTTTGTCCTTCGGCTAACACGGAAATTACTGCTCAAAAACAACAATTCTTAACCCATGGTCCAACTAGCATTAATCAATCAAATCCAATGTATATTATACCCCATCTTGATTTGAATTTAAAGCTACATTATCTTAGAAATCCAATTATCAAAAATGTCAAAATTAAATAATGAGACATACAACATATATCTTAACAGCTTGTTCTTAGAAACATTCAACTCAAAGGCAGCTTTACTTTTCTTTTTAGGTAAAAGACATAATCGTTCTTTTTGTAGTTTGTTTTTTAAAAATTACAAAAGCATAATTTTGTAATTTTGTTTATGGTGAACTCATTATAATGTAGAGATTGTTTTGTTATGATAAAGCAAACACATACAAGAGGGGGTGAATTATATGTTATTTGAAAATTTTGCAAATTACTATCAATTTGTATAAAAGAAGTGATTGTTAAAATTTTAAAAGAAATGAACCTCTTACAATTTGAAAACAACAATAAATATAAAGCGAAAATTTTAAAATTAAGGAAAGAGAAAGAATAACCCAACCAATTTATACAGGTTCAACTTTTAACCAAGCCTACGTCTAGTGTCCAATTATTCAATTTGAGTGTTTCACTAAAAACTCTAAGTAGTGGTTCAATGAACCTCTTCATGCTCACAATTATATCTTTTACAAAGTTCTTCAACATTTCTACACTAGTAATATTTGACCAGTCTTTATGTAATCTTAATAAGTTGAAAGCAGGATTTGCTTAATATGAGCTAGAATGAATAATCTCTCTCACTAGAGTATTTTTACTTTCTAAAGCATAGAGGGTATACAACTTTCAAGAGTGCGTATTGCTGCTATTGATGTATTTCTAAAATCTTGTGTTAATTGAATGCAGTAGTTCTTCTTTAAATAGGAGTTCTCTTCAACTAATTGTTGCTTTAATTTTATCATGGACTAATTGATTGAATCAACTTTGGATATGTTAAAACATGTTTTTTAATATATTTAACAGTATCTTCAAATATCTAGTTATTTGGATAATCCTTTGACTGTGTCTCAAGGCCAACTGTCGAATAAGGTGGATGGTAGGTTTCTTAGTCTATATAGAAATAATGGAAACTATCCATTCCAAATTTTGTGGAACCGTTTCTTATTATTTGATTGTTTTGTTAGATTGGTTCCTATAAAATAGGAATTGTTAGGCATTTTCATTTAGATAGATAACTAAGTTATATAACCTCTTTTATATCATTATGTTTTTGAATAAATGAGATAATTCAGTTAAATAAGTTTGAATTTTGAAATGTAACTAAATATTATTGATTGTTATCATCAAAATTATTCATATTTTAAAAAAAGAAAAAGCTTTATATCTTTAATTTTAATTTTTACTTAGATTTAATAAAGAAACACATATAATACAAACATCACATACGGACCAATCAAATGCTTACTGATAGGAGGATTCAACTCAACTCCTAATCTTATATGATCTAATTAAATCTGTATGCAAACTAATAATTTAATATAATTATCTTAAATTATCAATTTGAGTTATATTTTGTTAGTTTAAATTGAATTTAAGAGTTGAGTTAAATTATCATATCAACAATATTTAATTCATTCAAGTGTTATATTCATACTCCATATATTTCACTAATATTTTCTAACGGATATCCAAAAAAGAAATTTTCTAAAACATCAAAATTATAAATTTTTAAAGGCTTTTAAATATTAAGAGTTTTAAAAGTTATTTAAACTATAAGAGGACCCTTTATCCTTAACTATTAATTAAAAGTTGACAAACTATGAATTCATGAGTACTGTAAAGTGTAACTTTCAAATTTTCCACTTTTAAAACAAAGTTAAAGCTTTATAGAAAGCATAAAATTACTAATTGCACAATATATATATTGAACGTTATTTAATACTAGTTTGTTAGTTTGACGTCTTCTCATAAAACTCCAACAGCTCACAAGTCGAAGCCTGTATCGAATTTGGGAATAATGTATAACCCTGGACCGTGAAATACCACTATTCTTCGCAATTCCTATTTTAGAATTTGAAATACCTAATCTTCTTTTTTTATAGCCACTAGCACAATATATATCAATTTGGTCAACTATTCATCAAATGCAGACATATAAACTCTTAAGGAAGTCGGAAGAGAGATTCTTAAAGATGTGGTATTCTCTTGATTTGACTAAAATAAATATATAGAAGAGTTAACCTTACAATCAAATATGTATATTAAGTTTTCAAATATATATATGGCATTGTGATTTCAATTGTAGCTATATTAAACATAATTGTCAAGTTCTAAAAGAAAAGTATATAAATTACTATAACCCCACAATGACTTTGCAATGACTATTTAATCGTTACTTTTTTTTAAAAAGAACCATAATTCTCTCGAAAAATAATTCTTATAAAGCATGTTTTATGTGCTAGTCAAGGTGTGCAAATATTAGCATATTTGAAGGAAAAATGTTAATTTTCTAACACTAATTCGACAAAGCTATCAATAAGCACCCAGAGTAAGTTAAAGCATACATACACTGCAGAAATCTGAACTAACGGTGTTCCTGATCTTTGAGAAAACAATGTTTTATCGATTCCTTCTTGCAATGGGCCTACTTTGGTGCAAGGTTTTAAGTGATTATATCTAAGTAGAGATGACAATTTGAGTTCGGTTCGTTAGAAATCAATACATCTATTTAGATTGATTAAACTTTAAGTCAATTGAGAAGTTGAAGTCAATACATCTTGAGAGGCTGCTGCTAGTAGGATTAACATAACATAGAGCTGACACAGGAGGCTGCTGGTACTAGTAGGGTTCAACTTTATGTTACTTTATGGTTATGTTGACCCATACTTCTCGGATTTTTTTAAATTTTCTGGATTTTTTTTATAGAGCACCAATTAAGCTTTAAATTAACTGATTCAAATACATAACTATCAATGTATTTGTCACAAGGAAAGTTCAAAATCATGTTTATGAAGAAGAAGAATCATAAAATTTCTTCAATTATCAGTCTTCTGTCAGTTATAATAATAAAATATTAACTGATTAATTACTGTTTTATTGTTTATTAATGCACAAACCTTACATGTAGCCAATGGTAGGTAAATTATAAAGAAATAATTGTACTTCTGAAGAAACTAATATAAAAGAAAATATACTCATAAAAAACAGTATAATCACACGAGAAATATATATTGATCCAAATTTTATTCTCAAGTTTATCAATAATTGACAAACTCTTATCAAGAAATTCCATCCAAAATCGCAAGTACGATAAAGTAAACAACACTGAAGTACCTTAACATAGTAAATACATCCACATTTATTATAAGTAATGGCATATTAGGAGCATCCAAGAACTTAGAAGAAGTTGGCATGATCAATAATGCAAGACATAGAGATTATACTCAACAATGGCATCTCCGGAGGTTAAATTGGCAGAATAAGTGCTGGCCTCAGCATACCCTCGAGCAAATCTGAAAATCTTGCTTCCACCAATCACCGGTAACTCTCGGACCTTGGACGAAATCGGATCTCTTCCAACTATGGTTATGGTGCTACCATTATACTTCTCCTCACTGAACACAATGTTCATTACAATGATAAAGCTAATCTCATCCTGCGCTGCTGATCCATAGAAACCTTGAGCCTTTCCAATCAAATTGAGCTCAGATTTGGCCCTTCGGTTAAAGGGTCATCAATCATATACATCGAGCCAAATGCCACAGCTGAAACATGGGTAGGTGGTGTAGGCACTATTTGGATTACACTAGGTTTAGTTCCGGTCAAAGTGTCATGAAAAAAAAAGTGAAAATGGGTAAGCTTTTGTTCCTTTAGTGCAAAGAGGTTAGGGTCTAGGGTTTCCTCATATCCATTGTTTTGTTCAAGAGCTTTGGTGGTGGCAAAGGAAGAGAGCAAAATGGAAATGGTTAGTTGGGAAGCTACAAAGAAAAGAAGCTTAGCCATCATGACTCTATCTCAGTGTTCAATACTCTCATAGACCTATATATCGATTATATATTTGTATCCAACCTTGTCTTACAAGTAACTACTGGCACAAAAAATAAAAAATGGAGCAAGTTGGTCAACCATTCATAAAATATAGAGCTTTCCATGTCCGTAATATCCTGAATTTTTATAGAATAATTGGACAGAATATATAAGTAATCATGAATTTATTATTAGGGCAAAATTTCTTGTACCCTTGTAATTTAGCTTATTATTAATGTACTACCTAATTTTGAAAACTATCGATAACCTTCTTATGGTGCTAATTTCTAAAATATATCTTTTGTTCCAAACTTTAACTATAAACTCCAAACTCCAAACTCCAAACTGTTAAAATATCATATATTAACTAAACATGAAAATGTTAAAAGTTTATAAGTAGTAAGGGTCAATTATCTAAAATGACTATCCATTTTGGCAATGTTAAAGAATTATAGCCATTTTGACAATAGTTTATATAAGATCAATTCTTGTTAGTGGGTTTTACACTCTACCCAGATTAAAATTTAATATGGTGTTAGAGTAAGTTTGATTCAGATTATTAATTTCTGTTATCCGCTCAGATGTTTAGTCCTAGCGGCATAATCCGTTACTATTCGTTTATTTCTAGTGACAATCGAATGTCCAATCCCAGTTGCACTTGAGGGGGAATGTTAGAGCATCTTATATTAACTAAACATGAAAATGTTAAAGGGTTTATAAATAATAAGGATCAACTATCGAAAAAACTAGTTTTAGTCATTTTGGCAATGGATGTCCCAAACCTAATTCTTGTTAATGGATTCTACACTCTACTAATATTACAAATTTAATACAAACAATATCGTGTGGTGTCATGCAACATAAAACTGTCACTTTAAGATCTGGATTTAGAGTTTTTAATGGAAGGAAATGAGTGTTACAAAATTAAAATTATAAGGAATTATTGATAATTTTAAAAGTTAAAGGTATATTGATAATATGTAAAATTACAAGGGGTCTAACGATTTTAACACTTATTAAAACAATTCTAACTTATAAAATTTTTATTTTAAAAAATTAATTTCACATATTATCTAACCTAGAAGAGTCTAGTTTATATAAATTTAGCCACATATATATATATATATATATATAAACTCTGCATTAGAAGCTACCAATTAGAGTTTTTCTATTACATAAGTATAAAACTTCAAGAGTACTGATACGGCATTTTGGCATTTCAATGATATCTGCATTTTGCCATTGTCTTGAAATGTTGTTCTTAGAAATATTCAATTCAAAGGCGGGTTTTGCTTTATTTTTCAGGGTAAAATACATAATCTTTCCTTTAAAAATTATAATTTTGTAATTTAGCTTTGTAATTTTGCTTATGGTGAACTCTTTGTAATGTCGAGATAGTTTTGCTGTAACAAGGGAGTAAATTGTGAGATTTGAAAATTTTCGCTAGGTACTATCAATTCGTATAAAAGACAGGTGATTGTTAAAATTTTAAAAGAAAGGAGCCTCTTATAATTTGAAATTTTGAAAACAACAATAATTATAAAATGGAAATTTAAAAACTAAGGAAAGAGAAAGAATGACAGAGCCAATTTATTTTGGTTCGGTTTATAACCAAGTTTACATCCAATTCCTAAGTATCAAACTTGCATGTTTCACTATAGGGGTTTGAGAAGCCTCTTTAAGCTCACAAGTATATCTTTTACAAGGTTCTTCATCTTTCACACTAATAGTATTTTACTAGCTTCTACAAGCTCTTAACGATTTGAAAGTAGGATTTTCTCAATCTTAGTTACAATGAAAAATCTCTCATTAGAGTATTTTCACTCTCTAAAGCACAGAGGGTATATAAGTTTTGAGAGTGGGTATTGTTGCTACTGATGTATTTATGAAATCTTGTTAATTGAATGCAATAGCTTTTCTTTAAACGGGAGTTCTCTTCAACTAGTCATTGCTTTAATTTTATCATGGATTAACTGATTAAATAGGCTTTGAATATGTTAAAACATATTCCTTAATATCTTTGACAGTATCTTTAAATATCTAGTAATTTGGATAATCCTTATTTGATTGCATTTGTTAGATTGGTTCTGTAAAATATGACTTGCTAGGCGTTTTTCATTTAAATTGATAACTAAGTTCTATAACCTCTTTTATATCATTATATTTCTTGAATAAATGAGATAATTCAGTTAAATAAGTTTAAATTTTGAAATGTAACCACTTCAAGAAAACTGACATTCTCCGACGGAACACGACGAAAGAAGAAACCGTCGTAAACATGGCTATCGTTATTACTTACCGACGGAAAATGACCGTCGGTGTATTGTTAATGGAAAACCGACGGAATATTATCCGTTGTTGTTATGTTCATGATTTAACATTGATTAAAAATTGTGTCGGTAAAATTCATATATCACCGACGAAATATGTCTGTTGGTATAATTTAGGGACGGAACCACCGTCTCTACGTTTTGGAAGTAAGTAATAACGTTAACGATGGAAATATAATCCGTCGGAAGGATATATCCATTATCGACGGTAACATGTACGTCGCCAAATTTAGTTCAGGTTTTGTGCCGACGGAATGTTGCATTCCGTCGGAGAAGTTTCACATATACCGATGGAATTGTGTAATCCGTCGGTGTTATAAAATTGTTTTAACTCATCAGATTGTACATAATTAGATATCCACACATCAACCAGTACATCAAAGGTTTAAATAATGTCAATTGTTATAAAATTGGATATAAACACAACAAAGTGTACATAAATTGTTATGTTTGTACCTTAAAATAATGAGTTCGACTATCTAAGGTCAGGTGATCGGGTGGTCCTCTATTGAACATCCCTTTGATTGTTCGAACGGTGGTCACAACTGAGCCATCTGCATAATCTCTTCTCTCATCTTTGTCATCTGCTCTCTCATCTGTAGCTTCATCTGCTCCCTGATTTGTTGCTCCTGCTTCCTCATCCGTAGTTCCTCTCGCTGCTTGCCCTCTTCCAAATGAGCTATCTTGTCCATTAATGTTTGTACTGTGACCCGAAGCTCGATGACTTCATTGTTGTTCGATGGCTTAGTGGACGCTGCTATACTGGTCATGGAAGATTGAGAATAACATGTGTTCCCATACGAACCTAGACCAAATATCCTGCCACGACGATCCCTTCCACACACGGCCTCAAAATACGTCTGAGACACGTCCACAGGCTATTCCTCCTGCGACTGTAGCTCAAGGGTTTGTTGTAATTGGTCCTATAAGGTATGTGAAGTTAACATTAAGAAGAAGGACGGGAGCAGTATTTAGAAATATATAAAATGCAACAACTGAAGTTACATAAATTACACCGTCATGCTTCTTCATGTGAGTGTTCGAAATAATCAAGGGGTAGGCTTGGTGCCCAATGACTTCTCCTACATGAGAAAGACTAAAATGTTATATGTGAAATAGAAATCGTTTAAACTTCGACAGAGGTTCGTAAAGTTGTATGATATTCGCCTCCTGTTAGACAAAGAAAATAACTGAATACAGCCATAAGTGGCACCGCATATTTAGAGCATTATCATTATCCATAATACAACGGTTAGCTATCGAAAAATTAGTGTAAAGTGTAGATACTTACAAGTCTGTTCGCATGCTTTGGTGAGTTATCGAGCCTCTCGATGTACGGAAGACTCGTTGACTGGGCCTCCACGCTCATAGCCGAAGTTACGCCATGAGATGGACATTGCTACGTGTGATGCCCAATACGCCACCAACGACTCCAAATATCCTTCAAATAAAGCGGGGTCGCATCAACCTTGTTTATCGCGTTAATGAAGTTGCGATAACGCAATGAACCCGCCTCTCCCGAATTTGTATATGCTCCGCCCAAAGTAGTGTTGGTTTATGCCCTATACACCAATCGATTTGGTTGTAGTTTAGTGATAAATTATTTAAAGGCATTCTTTATCTTGTACATGTTTAGATGTATATGATAAAGTCCATGGATAATTATACATTGCAAATGAAATTATAATGAGTTTATAATTATGAGATTCATATTGCATTTATGTATTATTCTAAAATGTTCTAGTCATTGTTCTATTAAGATTGGACATTAATAGAACGTAAAAAGACTAGCACACTTTTCGTTTTTCCTTATGAAGGAAGTAGTCGATCTCATAGGCTAAAGTATAGAGATACTTAAACAAACGTGTGGGTGCTTGTTTGAGAACAAGTTCATTGAACAGACCCGATATGAGAAATCCATTTGGAACATTACTTGTATGTCTATGGAATTCTCATTGTGATGATTGTATAAGTGATCCTTTGACTTGAGATCATCAAAGTTATCTTGTATGGGGATTGTTATGTTTTGATACTACTCGTGATCTATAAAGGTCGTTTAAACGGTAGTCATTGGATATAGCATGAACTGTATGGAGATAGTTGAATGATTAAGATAGGATTCATCACCCTAAAGTAATTAGGAGAATGTTCGTTGTTCTCGATTAATATTGATTCGGGAAATCCTTGGTTAAGGTGGAATGATATTTTGTAAACAGTTTACAAATATCATTAATTGAATCAATAGCTAATGGCAGAGAACTAATATAATTAGACTTAAAATAGAGTAGACATTAATTCCATGCTCTATGTCTAATTGGAACATTAGTTGATGAAATGATTGAATTATACTGGAAAACAATCATGCACGGAAAGATTAGTCAAAACCACTTTGACATTCCTAAATATTTGGGTGGTCATGATGCGTCATAGACGCCAATCTTGATCTATGATTATAAATTGTTTAATTGAGAATTAAAGATAAATTAAAAGGAGTTTTAATTTATCTAATTCTAATTATGAATTAGAATTATAATTTATAATCATTGCCAATATATTTGGGAACCTAATGGGTCACACATATAGAATGGGTTAGAGAGAGCAAAGTTAATTTAATCAAGTTGGACTTGATTATAAAGTTTGAGAAACTTTATGATTAAATATGAGATATTTAATAAATAAAGATCAATATAAGATATTGAATCTTATTTGGGAATAATTGATATTTAATTATAATTATTTGTAATTTAATTAAAGTTTAATTGAAATTAGTGTTTAATTTCAATTAAATTACTAATACATCCAAAGCTTATTATAAATAGGCTTAAGCTCTATGTAGCTAGCACTTTATGCTTAATCCTCTCTGTAAAAGTTACAGAGTTCTCTCAACTCATTCGGTGGATACCGTTAGAGGCCGGACACTTGTGCGGCTACGGTGGTTGAGACGGATCGGTTTCAGAAACGGTTCGAGGGATGCATCAAGATAAAGATCAAGCTTCAGAATAAGGTACGAATTAATTTCCGCTTTATTTTGATTCATGTTAATCATTTTATAGAATAAATAGATCTTGGTTTTCGGGAAATCAAAAGTCATGAAAAAGTTTCGTGATTATTCCGCTGCGGTCGGATTAGATCCGGTCCTGATTTCCCAACAGTAGTATCAGAGCAAGAATTTATTTCTATAATTTGATTAAATTTTTTGCGTGTATTGATCTTTATAATTTTTGGAATTGAAAATATGAAGAGTTCATATTATAAACTCAAAAATCTGAAAAAGTTCAGATTAGATGCCTGAAACACCCGAAGAACATGATTGTTCTGAAAATCTGGAAATTTTCAGTAGCCAGAGGCATTGGCCTGCGGTTGCTTTTCTGTTTTTGGAAATTGGCATGAGGCCGCCTGCGTGTGCGTAAGATGAATGGGGCGTTAAGAAAAATCATGGACTGCTAGCGTGCACGAGGGAAGCAATTTGAAAAACGTTGAAAACCTTGGCTAGCTGAGAAGTGAATAAGATGACTACCTATCTTTATTTGTCCCATCGATGAACAGTAGATAGGAATACAGTTTTCCAGATGCCTTTTCTCTTTGGTTCTTCACAATGGAATCATGGCCAATAACAAGCGTTTCTTGCATTCTTCAAAATGGATTCATGGCTATTTAGTGGCTTGCAAGCAACATGCGGCTGAGGGAAGAACATGGCAGTTGTCGGCGACATCCTTTGGAGGCTAGGGTTCTTCTTATGATATTAGGTTTTCTAAAACACAACGAAGAAGAGGGGTGTTTGGCAATAGGATAATTAATGGGTTTTATTTGGTAACAAGTTTAAGTATGACTTAAACTTAAAAAGGAATAATTAAATTAAGAATAATGTATTCTTAATTTAATTAAATTCTAAACATAATTTTAAAATTGTTTTAAAATTTTGAAAGCCAATTCCAAAATTATCATAATTATTTTTCTTAATGTGATTAAGATTAATAATTATATTGATTTCTAATTAATTTTAGAAAAGTTGTTTCTAAAATTAGAATTAATTATTTTCAATTAGATTGAAATTAATTAATTAGACTTCTTAAAATTGAGAAAATTGTTTTCTTAAATAATTAAGAAAGATGTTTCTTAATTAAATTATTTATTTCAATTTGATTGAGATAAATTAAAATTAGAATTTTATTTATTTAGAGAATTATTATTTAATTTATTTAGAAATTGTTTCTTTATTTATGAATAATAAATTTATTGACTTTTAGATAAAGTATTTTTCTTGATTAAAATTTGAAAAGTGTTTTCATTTATTAATTAAGAAAATGTGCTTTCTTTAATATTTTGAAAATAGTTTTCTAACTTATTAAAGAAATGTTTTCTAATTAGTCAAGAGATAAATCTCTAAATAAATAATATATAATAACTTTCTTAATTAAATTTAAAATGTTATATTTAATTTTGAAAGTAGTTTCCTTTAATATTAGAAAATAGTTTTTAATTAAGGGATAGTAATTTTAATGAGATTAGAAATGGTGATTTCTAATTAGATTAGAAATAATTTTCTAATTGATTAAAATATGTTACTTATATAATTTTGAAAAGAAGTTTTCTAAATTATAATAAGTAAGAAGAATAATTTATGGAAAATTGTTTTCAATTAAATTTTATCAAAGGAGTCACTAAAATTGGAAATAGTTTCCAATTGGATTTGAAAATTGTTTTCAAATCAAATTAAATTTCTATTTGAAATAGGAATTTAATTTTTTAGGAATCAATAGTTTTAATCTAATTTAAGTTTTTCCAAGGAGTTGGAAATGTTATTTTAAATTATGAAGATCAATAACTAGAATCAAAAGAAGCTTCATATTTTATGCATATAATTTGATTATGAGTGCATAAGTTGCATACTTTATTTATATGGTTGATATATATATTGGATGCATGATAAATTGTATGTTTTATATGTGTGATATTTTACATGCAATTTATGTTTGATGAGACATATGAAATTAAAACCCCTCATTAAAATATTAAGTACACGTTAAGAACGTGATTGATGCCTTCCATTGTTATAAGAATAAACCAGAGTTTTGTTTATTATAAGGCTTGTTGAGCAAACTCAAGGCCTCTTTAACTCGAATATGTTTAGTCTTATAATAAGTGGGTTTTACTTAACTAAATTTGTGTGATTTGGGTGAGCAAACTCATGATCACATGAATTTAGAGGCAAGGTTAGGAATGACATATAAGATATGTTGTGGCAAGAGTTGTCACCTAACGGATCTAGGAGTCACATGAGATATGATTGATAAAGTTGTTATCTACCTAATTTAAGTATAGTTGGTTTGTTGAGCAAACTCAAGGTCAACTATACTTGAATGGGATCCTAGTCCACTAGAAAGATTAGAGTAATCTTTCCGAATAATAGTGAGGGCTATTATTTTGAATAAAATAGTGGGAGTAACCAAATGCATGATTAAAGTCCTAATCTTATTTGGTAGTCATGGCATATAATTGATTACTTATTTTCTTACATTTATATTTTGTTCTTAATAGAATTCACCTTGTTTAGTATAGTTGATACTACGTTAGTGAACTCAAATTCTTGGACATAGGATATGTTTGAGAAGAGTTCTCAAAAGTTGGAAAAGAAAATTGTATGTCCATTATGCAAATTTGTTATAATCCTTGTTGAGGACTTGGTGTTAATGTCAAAATCATAAAGATGACAAAATGTATTGACATTTTGAGTTGACTAATGCCTCGTAAACTTTGACGATGACATGTAAGATGTATGTCAACACCATGATAGCAAAATGCAAGGGTTGCATGGAGGAAGGTTGAAAGGTATAGTACTTGTTGGAATTGTTTCACTTAATTTTCCTACTAAAAGCATAAGTACGGGCCACAATTAAAGGCTTTGCTATAGTATGTCAATAGTTGTCATAAAAAGAAAATGATTGCATTATTTTTCTTGCCTATATGTGATATGATTGAGATCATATGTATTTCTAATTCATGCTTATGAGTATTTGATATTGAATTTAGATTCAGATTATTGTAATGTTCATTGCATGGTTAGAAATAGATTGTTAAGTAAAAGTAGCTGATCCAATTTATACAAAGAGTTTGTATGTGTTGGATTAAAGGAGGCTTATGCTTAACATAAATGACAAGAATTAAAAGTTGGATAACCGAGACAATCCTTTTATGCCATAATGGTTAAATCAACATAACGAGAATCATAAAGTTACATACCAGATATATGTATCCTTTTGATTATGAATCGATGGAACTTGTGAAACTTGTATAGTTGAAGAATAACCAAATCAACCTTTGGTGAAAGGATGATAATGCTATTGAATTGTTAAATTTTATACATGTGATGTATTGGATGGAATAACAATTCATAAAGGATAACATTATATTTTATTATATTACTAATGACTTTATGTGATATAGTCATATGTACTAAATAAAATGATGATTTAAAAATTTTGAAAATTCAAACTGCTTAAATCTAAGTAGAAATTAAGCATTGAGAATGCTAAAGCACATCGATGAGATCGTTGTGGTAAGTTTTAAATTTTCGTTATCTATAAAGAATGAGATTCTTTAGTGAATTCCTTCACAATTAAATTCATAAGTGTATGGATTTATGTAAGGAGTAAAATACAATATGAGATATTGTATGATGCAATAGTATTTCTTTACAAAGAATGCCTCGGTACAATGACTTACCTTCTATAGTTCCAGTTAAATCAATTAGCAAGTTTTCATATAAGATATGAAAAATGCTAAGTCTTTGAAATAGTCAAAGTTAATGATTTAAGGATGTGATGCTTAGCTGAAGCATATATTATCCATTTAGTTTAGAATTAAATTGGGTAATAAAGGTTATGAGATATCCAAAAGGGTTGGATATAATCTCTGCACCCATTGAACAAATTGTTTGATTCAATGTATACTTATAGGAGAATGGTTCTCATGATAAGTAGTGGGAGTAAGAAGGCATTTGAAAGATTCAAATCTCATGACTATATACATCTAATTGGAACTAGTGCCTTTAATGATACATTTGATGTATAGTTAAAAGACTATGAGATATTGACAGATTCACTTTCATGATGAATTCAAAGAGTTTGTTTTGAAAATGATTGTGAATTTATCACTTCTATAAGAAGGTTAGTGGGAGTATAGTTGTCCTCTAGTGGGAGTATGTGGAGACATATTGCTCACAGAGAACAACAGATTCTAACTTTCAATTGTTGAACATATAATTGTACAAAATGACTCTTGTTGTATATGAAAAGGTAACAGCTTAATTCTAGGAATTAGATCTATAGAGATAGATTGGACGTTGTTAGCTTATTCTAAGTCCAAATGCATAGATAATGTACTAAAGATGTTTAGTATGTAAGATATCAGATACTTATGAAGTATCAAAGATATCCCTTATTCTATGTATGAGTTGATATTTGAGTTCAAGACGATGAGGATATAACTTTAGAAGTAAATCCTAATTAAGGTTTATTTACTTAGAACAATATCAATTAGGGTTGGAAAGGTTCCAACGTAGCAATGGTTGCTAATTGCCATAATACATTTTTCATTTAGTATAAATGATTAATTGGATCAACAAGTTCTTTAGTGAACTTGATATAATTTCTTTGCATTGTTCAAGATAGTAACGTACTGCAGAACATTAGAGCCATTAGGCATGGATAAGGAGCTAATGTCTCATCAAAGATCCAAGAATGTGTTTAGGCAAATGTTCTTAATTATGATGATAATTAAGATAGAGTTGTAAGATTTAATCAAGTGCTCACTATAGAGAATCTTGTAGAGTTCTCTCATTAAGCCACTACTCTAGTAGTAGAATAATCGTCATATGGTGATATGGTATAAGATACTTAAACGATTGGCTTAGTGCAAGTGGGAGATTGTTGGTTTATGCCCTACACCAATCGATTTGGTTGTAGTTTAGTGATAAATTATTTAAAGGCATTCTTTATCTGTACATGTTTAGATGTATATGATAAAGTCCATGGATAATTATACATTGCAAATGAAATTATAATGAGTTTATAATTATGAGATTCATATTGCATTTATGTATTATTCCTAAATGTTCTAGTCATTGTTCTATTAAGATGGACATTAATAGAACGAAAAAGACTAGCACACGCTTCGCTTTTCCTTATGAAGGAAGTAGTCGATCTCATAGGCTAAAGTATGTAGATACTTAAATAAACGTGTGGGTGCTTGTTTGAGAACAAGTTCATCGAACAGACCCAATATGAGAAATCCATTTGGAACATTACTTGTATGTCTATGGAATTCTCATCAGGATGATTGTATAAGTGATCCTTTGACTTGAGATCATCAAAGTTATCTTATATGGGATTGTTATGTTTGATACTACTCGTGATCTATAAAGGTCGCTTAAACGGTAGTCATTGGATATAGCATGAACTGTATGGAGATAGTTGAATGATTAAGATATGATTCATCACCCTAAAGTAATTAGGAGAATGTTCTGTTGTTCTCGATTAATATTGATTCGAAAATCCTTGGTTAAGGTGGAATGATATTTTGTAAACAGCTTACAAATATCATTAATTGAATCAATAGCTAATGGCGAGAACTAATATAATTAGACTTAAAATAGAGTAGACATTAATTCCATGCTCTATGTCTAATTGGAACATTAGTTGATGAAAGGATTGAATTATACGGAAAAACAATCATGCACGGAAAGGTTAGTCAAAACCACTTTGACATTCCTAAATATTTGGGTGGTCATGATTCGTGCTAGACGCCAATCTTGATCTATGATTATAAATTGTTTAATTGAGAATTAAAGATAAATTAAAAGGAGTTTTAATTTATCTAATTCTAATTATGAATTAGAATTATAATTTATAGTCATTGCCAATATATTTGGGAACCTAATGGGTCACACATATAGAATGGGTTTAGAGAGCAAAGTTAATTTAATCAAGTTGACTTGATTATAAAGTTTGAGAAACTTTATGATTAAATATGAGATATTTAATAAATAAAGATCAATATAAGATATTGAATCTTATTTGGGAATAATTGGTATTTAATTATAATTATTTGTAATTTAATTAAAGTTTAATTGAAATTAGTGTTTAATTTCAATTAAATTACTAATACATCCAAAGTTTATTATAAATAGGCTTAAGCTCTATGTAGCTAGCACTTTATGCTTAATCCTCTCTGTAAAAGTTACAGAGTTCTCTCAACTCATTCGGTGGATACTGCTAGAGGCCTGGACACTTGTGCGGCTACGGTGGTCGAGACGGATCGGTTTCGTAAACAGTTCGAGGATGCATCAAGATAAAGATCAAGCTTCGTAATAAGGTACTAATTAATTTCCGCTTTATTTTGATTCATGTTAATCATTTTATAGAATAAATAGATCTTGGTTTTCGGAAATCAAAAGTCATGAAAAGTTTCGTGATTATTCCATTGTGGTCGGATTAGACCTTATTCCGATTTCCCAACAAGAGGCCCCGTAAAAATGCTTTCGATTAAAGAATAAAACAAAATATGTTAGTTAATGTAAACTATATATATATATATATATATATTGACACTATATATATATATTAAATAAATAACAGAAATAATTATTGTACCTCTAACTCATGAAAGTAAAATTGTTTAGTAGTTGCAGTGATATTCTTCCACGATATCCATCGGGTTCAATCATTTCCTTAAAAGTGGAGGTCATATGCCCGAAACCATTCCGCATAAAACGAACCTAAAACAAGAAGTTATTGTAGTGTACAATGGACCGAAAAGCCTAAGGCTTAATCTACTAGAAACAAAGGCTTAATCCTATAGCCATACTTATCGGTCATTGATGACAAGGATATACTTTCGCCCATCATCTCCTACTGATCCAGTCAAGCATGTCCTCCATCCCCTATTGTGGTATTAGATGATATATGAGTTGGCGTAGGGATGGTGTGGTATTAGTAGCAGCAGGTGATGGCTCATTTGAACGGAGGATGTAGGACGAGGAGGTGAGTCACATGAGTCGCAGCTCGACGATCCACCTTGACACGGCTGCCCACCGAACATCCCTCTAATCCTCTACCGCATAACTTCACGTGGTCTCTTAGTCCTATATTAATGAATGAAATACAATATTTATCGAATTCTGTAGAAATATAACAATCTTAAGAGCAATCGTTTACACAAGTTATTTACATATAAGCCAATGACATTGAAAGTTAACAAACAAGGTAACAACAACAAATCAACGTCAACAATTATATAATTATGACTGTGTTCACCAAATTCAAACAGATACAACAACAAACATCTTTGAAGCTTTGTCGAATTATGTAATGCATGAGGAAATTATTCCGTTGGATTCCATGTGACATGAAAGTCGATAAAAGTAAATGAGTCCCCGAGGTCTGGATTTTCGAGAAGCGTCCTGGCACATTCAAACGAAGCTTGGGAAACAGTCAGACTTCCCTCACCAGGTGAAGGGCTTTGGACACCTTCTCTCAATAACGTTTTGTCTATAACCATACTTGCTGAGGAAACTGTAAATGTGTCGTCGCTCTTGGTGTGGAAGACGAATTGTCCAGATGAACTACTACAAGGGGGAACAGTTACACCTAAAACAAGAAAGAACATATATTCACATTTGATTCGGTGCTATTAGACCACCGTGACACAAAGCAAAACTGGATATGGTAGCATATGTGATTGTCCAGACCCAGTATGAGCAATTGACGAATCTTTCACGATAACTGATTTGCCATATCGTTCATATGCCGTCGTGTCATGGCTCGCCTCATCGGCACTCATTTCTTCGCTGAGAATACAGAAGCTTAGAGCAACATGAAGTGCAAACCATCAAATTACTATTATGTCGCCGGAACTTCAACTAAGGAAATGAGATGTATGTAATAAGAACAGAGACGTAATAATCATAGGAAACACCTTCAAGTAGAAGATCGGTCATGGATGGAAAATGAATCGAGTGTTTTTCGTAACATCGCTTACATTGGTGATTCCTCGACAGAAAAATTATTACATTCCTCCCAACGGTAAGAATTATTACCGTCGGAATCATTCGCCACATCGACATCCCTTGAATAAGAATTGCAATGATTAAACTGAATACTACTATCCCTTCCCGAACAACACCGGTATTTGTACCATTAGGTAATGTAATAGAGAGGAAACTATGTCAAGGAAGATCAAGGAGCAAACTTTATCACCATTTATGTGATGGGAAGTATCGGTATCTAATATCCAAGAAGAAGAAAGCTTATTAGTAAGTGTTTCAATGAGGGACCTTTATTATTATTATTATTATTATTATTATTATTATTAAGTGACTTAAACATATTAAGTACCGTATTCCATCAGGTAAAATAATGAAGATTTGGAGAAATTGTATTGTATATTTGTTCGTGATGTACATGACATATATATAGATAACAACGCTGATCTATCCCTAATTCTAGCCTAATACAAAGATATCAAAAGAATGGTAACCGACTAATATATGCACGTAATGATAAATACACATAAGGAAATACATAGCCGTTGTAATACATATCCGTTGTAATACTCCCCTCAAGTTGGTAAGTGTGGATTAAGCACTCCCAACTTGTTTCGCAAAAATTCAAACGATTCTCTACCCAAAGGTTTGGTAAAATGTCGGCTAGTTGCATCTTTGTCGAGACATAAGTTGGTCGAATCACTTTCGACTGCATTTTTCCTAACAATGTGACAATCTATCTCAATGTGCTTCGCTCGCTCGTGAAAAATTGGATTTGCCGCAATATGTAATGTCACCGATTATCGCAATATAATGGTGAAGGTTCGCCAGGTACTCGCAAATCATGAAGAATATATCTCAACCAAGTCAACTCTAAACATGTATTTGCCATAGCTCAGATTCGCTTCTACCGATGATCCGGAAACATTTATCCGCTTTGACTTCCAAGATATAAGTGAGGAACCAAGGAAGACACAATATCCTCGACATCGATCGACGAGTTATCCGACATCCTCCCCAATCAGAATCACAAAAAGCTCTCAACTGCAAATTATTATTGGATGGCAAAAATAATCCCTGACCAGGAGTCCCTTTCACATATTTAAGGACTCGAATTGCCGCATTCCAAGTGAGACTTGCAGGGCTCATGCATGAATTGGCTTAATACGTGATTGAATACACTATGTCGTGTCCGTTACGAAGATAGATTAATCGCCAACTAGCCTTCTATACTTTGTTGCATCTTCAGAGCTTGTCGCCATCAAAGAGATCTAATTTCAAATTTTGTTCCATCGGAAACTTCTCCGATTTTGCACCTGTAAGTCCCGAGTCGTGTAACACATCCAAAGCATATTTTCGCTGCGACATAAAAATGTCTTGACTGGAACGTGAAAATTCAATACCCAAAAAATATTTGAGATCACCTAAATCTTTGATGTGGAAGTGCCGAAGTAAATACTTCTTGAGCCGATCAATTTCTCGCATGTCATTCCCTGTCAACAATATGTCATCAACATAAACAAGAATAACAGTGATAGATGAATCATTGACCTTGGTAAATAGGGAGTAATCTGCCTTTGACTGCGCGTAACCCCCTTTTTGAAGAACAGTGGATAATGTAGAGAACCAATTTCGAGAAGCCTGTTTTAAGCCGTAGAGTGACTTATGAAGTCGGCACACTGTGTTCTCCCCCTGCCGACGTAATCCAGGCGGCGGCTGCATATAGACAACCTCGTCCAAGTCACCATGTAAAAAAGCGTTTTGGACATCGAGTTGGTAAGCAAACCAATTTCTGGCGGCAAATGATACCAAAAGACACCGTAGAGTTGTAAGTTTGGCGCATTAAAAGGTCTCCTTGTAGTCGATGCCTTTAACTCAGATAACCTTTGGCGATTAATCGCGCTTTATAACGCTCGATAGTACCATCAGAATTATATTTAATTTTGTAAACCCAACGACAACCAATAGGTTTCTGACCTGGGGGAAGAGGAACTAGTGACCAAGTACGATTTCTTTCCAATGCTTCGAGTTCAGCTGTCATGGCTTGTTGCCAATGTGGGTGTATAACGGCCTGATCATAAGTCTGGGGTTCTGTGTGAGCTGTTATACTTGCCAGAAAGTGTCGGTGAGATGGAGAAAATCGAGAAAAAGAAAGATAAGATGAGAGGGGATACCTTGTGCCATCAAGGAGAACCCGCCCATTGGTTGAATTATTGGTCCGAGAAGACAAGATATAGGATTCATGCCATGCGGAGGATGGCGGTCATGTAGTAGAACGACGAGTAGGGTCGGATTATGTATGTTATGTGAAGCATCATTAGGTTCATCCTCGTGATTGAGTTGATGGTGTGGTGGTGATGTCGTATGGTTAGGAGAGGAGTCTTTAAAAATTTGGTCAAAGTGATTGGAGAAGAATTATTGCCGGAGAGGAATGAGGATCGAGAGTATCATTATCATGAGGTAATTGGGAGTGTATGGGAGTGCTCGGTAAGGAAGGATTGTCGTATTTTCGTAAGGAGGGTATATCACCGGCAAGATTTGGTAATAAAGGAGAGGAGGATTATGGATTTGATTCTCAAGTCATGAAAGGAAAGATATTTTCGTGAAAAACAACGCCCCTACCGATGATGATTTGCTTCAATCGATGTCAAATAATTTATAACCCTTTTGATCATGAGGGTAACCAATGAACACGCAACGTGAAGCGAGGTGAGAATTTTTGTTTGGCTGGACAATTGTGGCGAACATTGACACCCAAAACTCTAAGATGATGGAGGGAAGGTGGTTTTGATATAACATTTCATAAGGTGATTTATTTGATGTTAGGGAGAAGAAAGCCGATTGATTAAATATACAGCAGAAGGACGATTCCCCCAAAACGGTGGGATATTTGATTGAAAAGCGGTGGAGCGGCAACATTTAATATGTGACGATGTTACGCTCAACCACTCCGCTTTTGTCATGGAGTGTAAACACATGTATGTTGAAATTCAATGCCACGCTCAAGAAAATGAGTTATGGTAAAAATTTGCACCATTATCGTGCACGGAGGATTTTAATAGATGTGTGAAATTGATTTTGGACGAAGATCACAAATCGTTGTAATAAGGAAGTAGTCTCGATTTATTATGCATGAGGAATACCCAAGAACAACGAGTGTAGTCATCTACAATCGAGAAAGAATCTTGCCCCGAATGCGTAGGAATTTTATGTGGTCCCCAAACATCACAATGTAGCAACTCAAAAGGATTTTTTGTAGAAATAGAGCTTGTTGGAAAGGGTAATCGAGTTTGTTTTGCCAATGGGCAAGTAGTACATTTATTTTGATCAATAGCATTATTATGAATGTTAGACAAAGAAAGAGTGGATGCAAGACGTGATGAGGATGGATGGCCAAGTCTTAAGTGCCATAGATGGGAGGACGGTGATGTATGATATGCCTTTGGTTGAGGAATTGAAGGATGCATGTAATAGAGACCGCCATGCTGTCTACCCGAGCCAATCATCCTCCCCGTAGCTGTGTCCTCAGAAACACAAAAGTTTGCAAAAAGAATAACACAACAATTGAGGGCATTAGTTATCTTGCTTAGACATTAGATTTAAATTGAATGAGGGTACATAATACATCTTTTAAAGTGAGATGAGAATTAAAAGACATTGTGCAAGTAAGCGTAATGTTTCATGGTTGCACTCGGCAAATTGACAAGTGGGACGGATTAACGCTGGATTTGTGTGAGGAGGAAGGATCGATGTGATATGATCAGAGCACCGCTATCTAAAATCCACGGTTTAAGAGCTGAACCAAAAAGCATCGGGCTAAGAAATCATACCCAAAGATTGGCAAATACGCTCAGCCCGTAACTAGAGGAGTTCGATTTGGTCGAGCTCGCCAAAGCGCGCGCCAATCGCTGTAACTGCTCATGGGTGAAGTTGATCGAAAGCGCATCTTCCGTGTTATTTCCTGCATTTTGTGATCCTTCTACAAAGATTGGCGATCGAACGTCCTCCATTTCGATTTCCACCGATTGCAAGGATCCGTATATTGATCGCCATTTTGAGTCGATAACGATCCTCCGTGTGTCCTCTTTTGTCGCAAAATTTGCAATGAAATTTTAGCGCGCGACATTCATCGATACTATGGCCGATTTGTTGCAATGGTCGCAGATTTTGCCCTTGGCGATTCTCGCGTAGATGATCGATTTGAACAAAGAAATGCAATGGAAAAACTCGGTGGAGCTTGAGCCTATTTGTCATTGGGTTTCTTCCCGAATAATCATGGAGTATGCTTGATGAACATTAGGTAAAGGAGACATCATAAGAATATTAGATCTTATAATTTTGTAGGACTCGCTGAGTCCCATAAGAAACCGCATTAGCTTGTCTTCCTCTCTTTCGCTTGATGATCATTGGTTCGATTGCAAGTCACAGGGTACGATGGATCTCCAACTCATCCCATAAGGCCTTAATTTTTATGTAATATGCTGCCACGTAAAACGCACTTCGAGAGATGGTTGCTATCGATTTTGAATCTGAAAATAGCAGAGGCGTTCTTTTGTGAAAATTGTTCTCGAAGGTCTTCCTGCACTTGCTCGGATCCACGGCATGAACAAAACCAGATGCTATCGTCGTTCGACGTAATGAGTTAACCATGAAAGAATCATACTGTTACATTGATTCCATAGTTCAAAATCGCAGGTTCTTCAATCGGTGATGGCATTTCAAGTGAACCATCAATGAAGCCCAATTTCTTCTTAGCGATGAGAGCATGCATCATTGCCTTTCGCCAGATTGGTAATTTGGTCCGCTCAATTTGGTTGGAACCAAAGATATGTCTGGTTGATCCGAATGATGCACGAGTATGGATGTGAGGGATCCATAATGATGATTTCGGATGTTTTGGAACCGTGGCACCTTTCAATGTTAAATCTGAACCTTCTTCGACATTAATGAAGAGCAGCGAATGAGCAGAAAAATTTTATGCAGAGTACCAAGATCAGTGCTCTGATACCATGTAAAATAATGAAGATTTGGAGAAATTGTATTGTATATTTGTTCTGTGATGTACATGACATATATATAGATAACAACGCTGATCTATCCCCTAATTCTAGCCTAATACAAAGATATCAAAAGAATGGTAACTGACTAATATATGCACGTAATGATAAATACACATAAGGAAATACATAGCCGTTGTAATACATATCCGTTGTAATACATTGATCATCATTAAGGACAAAATCAAGCGCACTCCGATCCTGAGAAGAAAGATGAACGATTGCCCCATTATGAGCTAACGAGGACTGTGATGCACTCTGAACAAAATTGGCAACTTGACACTTGCCCTTGACCATACCCACCAGATGCAGTACCTTTATGACCTTTATTGGGCCCAAGTACGTCGTTGTTCCCGCGTGGTATCATTTAGGCTCGGTAATGACTTCGTTCAAGAAGCCGAAATTTCGTTTCGCTCGGAAAACATTGCACGTGTTTTTTTTTTTCATTCCTAATAATTGTTCACCCTTCAAAATCACCTGACAGATATTCATTCCAGGATGGTCAGAAGGATGAAGCTAATATGGAGAAGTAGGTTCAAGCGACTTCGGCTTCTTCCCTTTGTTGCCTCAATCACCCATAGTGTCTGTATTGCACCGAGTTCAATAATTAGCTAAGGTTTTCTTTTCTCTGCTCTGATACCGTAAAGAAATTTGTGGGAATGATTTTCTATCTTTTCTCATTAAGGAATAAAAAATATACACACAATACAACCCAATAACTTCCTAATTTAGAGTACCTAAATAGTTACAAAAGATAACCCAAAATCTCCCAAGAATATTACAGATATATATGTACACCTAATGATTCCATAATTATCACAATAGAACATTATTGATAAAATCTTATATTGAAGTTAGCATGAGTTGGTCGTATTATCGGGAGTGATTTACTTTCACGAGTTGTATGGATGAGGAATAGTATCGAGGATTAAGTGAGTCGCCTAAATAAAGTCTTATATAAAACTATTGAGGTTAGTAAAAGTATTAAGTTGAATAAAAATATTAAGTAATTAAAGCTTTGACAGAATATATAAGTAATCATGAATTTCTTATTAGAGTAGAATTTCTTGGTCTCCTTTGTGATTTAGCATATTATTAATGTACTTATCTTTTGGTGTCAACTTTCGTTACAAACTTTAGTTACAAACCTAAAACGATATAGTACAGTGTCACGCAATGCAAATGATGCCATCTTAGACTATGTACTAAAAGTTTTTAATAGAAGTTAAACGAGTGTTATAAAAATAAAATTATAGGAGATTATTGATATGCGAAAAGTTTCATTTTCTTGAAATGACTTTCTTAGAATCACTCAATTCAAAGGCTAGTTTTGTTTTGTTTTTCTTTTAAAGTAAAAGATATAAAACTTTCTTGTATTTTGGAAAAAAATTCAACAAAATATGAATAAATTATTTTCTCATTTGACTTAATATATTTGTTCGTCGAATATTTCATTCTCACTTCTACTTTTTTATGTCCGATGTATAACTTTACTGCTTAAGGGTTTATCAAAATTAATCTTGTTTATTTTGGAAAAAGTCAACTTATCAAAGGGAGGAGATTAATTAGATTAATTATCAGGCTTTATGGTTAGATTAATCGAGTAATCTATTGCCCCAATTATATATGTACTTATGCCTTATCTTTTCTTTAAAATAACCAATAGCACTATATATCAATATTTTAAAACCAAATCAAACCAATAAGATAAGAGGTTTAATGTTTAAAAGGTTCAACTGATATTAAACAATTGTAAAACTGATTAAAGATTAAATAAAATTAAAAATTTAAAATATAATTGAAAAATAGTCCTTGTCTTTCAAGAATTTGGAGGTTAATTTCAAAAGATTGTTAAATAAAATTAATTGATTTATTTCCTTTATAAGAATTTATTAATTTATAAAATTGACATGTTAACTAATAAACCGATCAATTTTAAAAACAAGAGTTATAAAATCGAACAAAAAATTAAAATCTGAATCAAAAGTTAAAAGTTCAAAGTTTTTATTGTTAAATCGGTCAACAGGTTAAATATATATATATATATATATATATGTATATATATATATATATATACATATACATTCATATACATATACATACATATACATTCATATACATATACATACATATATACATATATGCAGTAATGTTCCTATAGTTTTATAAGCCTGTATGTAAATTAAAAAAGGGCCTCAATAAATCTTTATCAACTGTTTGATTTTTGCTTAATCTTACTCTTAATTCATTCCACGTTCTCATATTAGTTATATGCTTAATGCAATTCTCATATTTTTTAGTCTCTCATTAAGATGCTTTCAATCTTTAAATTGTCATTTGCTAATCTACTTTGTTTGTTAGTATATTTGAATAATTTACAACAAAAACAATATACTTTATCTACATGTTTATAATGAACCAATCATTTTCTATCGCTAATTTCTCCATTACTCAAATTTCTATAATAATAAGAATATGAAAAATGACGAGAAGTATTGTCTAAAGAAAATATAAGATTCAATTCTCTTACATGCCCTTTTTCAACTAAAATATCCCTTGCTTTATTATCAAGATTATCCTAATTCCTAGGATTATAAATGTCCAATATAGGGCTTACTTGCTCAATATACTGTAAATTTTCTGAATTGAATGCATTTGATACATGATCATCCTTACTCAGATTTCTAATATCCTCGTGAATATGAATTTCATCACTTAAGTTTTCTTTATATTGTTCAAAATTACCTTCACGTAATTCCTCATAACTCTCACTAGAGGAGCCTACTCTTTTAATAAAATTATTTATTGCTTGATAAGTGCATATTTGTCTAATATTTATGTTTTAATTATTCCTTTTTATTCCTCTTGTTGATGCAATTGTCGAGACTTAATTTGATTTAATATTTCCTTGTAGGGAATTACAATCTTTGCATAATGTGGGAATTTAAGAGGAAAACAACAATTAAATCAAAAGACAGGAGACAGGCACAAGAAGGAAATAAATTAGAGGAGACAAGATTAGAGGAAGGAGAGTTTTAATGCACAAGAGAATAAAAGGAATTAGAAGCACAAACTAATGGACTTGACAGTAATTAATGGGCTCAAAAACAAATTAACGCAACATGAACATAAGGAGGGCTGATGTGGAAGCTTGAGGATAAATAGAAAATAAGAAAGCAAGTGAGGGGGGATTCCTTTGGGCGGTAACTAGAGGCAATTCGGTGGACTGGAGAGCAAATTAAATTGGAGCAGCAGCGATAGGAACGTAAGTGATGCAACAGGAACAGTGTCGTTTTAGAGGCAGCAATTGACGCAGCTCATTAAAATTGTTCCATCAAGCCTGGCGTGGACAAAACATAAACGTTGGAGGCTTTTTGATTGGAGAAGCACGCAACAAGTGGGCTACGTTGAAAAACAAAAGAAGAGAGGGCTGACGTGGATGAAAAGAAAAAAAGAAGGAAGGTGGCTGCGCACAAGAGGAATCACGCACACTGGACAGCGGGGGTAACGAGAAAAGAAAGAAAAGGCTGGAAGTGAGCGGCCGTGGAAAAAAGAGGAGAAAGAAAATAAAGAAATTCAAGCGGGTTGGAAAACGTAGGAAGGAGAAAACGACAGCAGCTAGGAGGGGATCTCATTCAACAACTTTGTTTCTAATTTTTCTTCTTTCCTTAGTTATTTAGACTATATTAATTAAGAACCTTATTTTGTTTAATTCCATTATGAGTAGCTAGTCTGTTTTAGTCGGGGAATTCCCATTGTTATACTTTGACTCGTGAGACCTATTGTTCTGATTATTTGGTTTATAATATTCGATCGCTTCCGCTTTTATCGCTATTGTTTATTAATTGATTCTCGCGATTAGTACCGATTGTAGAATTAATTAATTAACATATCGCCAACCGATTTACTTGGTGGAGTTAACGGGTGATTAGTGTTTGTGGCAATTGGCACTAGGACATATTACTTATTCGATTTTGTGTTGAGAAACTTCATGATCTAATTAGATGAAGCATGAGTCAAGGTACAGGTCGATTAGGGTTAGTGTTTTTGGAGTTTAATGTTGTTAATTAATTGAATCTCAAGAGAGTATCAAGGGTTATTAGTTAATTAGGGAACAGGTTTAAAGGAGTCTCTTTGATTGTTCTAAAATTAAGAAAGGCGAGGAGTCGTAGGTAGTTAGTAACCATAGCTAACTTATTATTAAACTAAAGAAAATTTTTGAGTCGATGATCGAGGTCTATGCATAATAATTAGGAATTTCCTGGCTAAGTTGTCGTTATTTGAGTTAATCAATTTTATCTGCGTTCTTTGTTGGTTATTATTTTATTAATTACGTTAATCATTTATTAGTGGTTAGTTTAATTAGTAGTTTTAGTAGAAAACTCAAAAACCTCCTTTTTTAATTAAATTCACTCGTTCTTTGGCATTTGAATAGAATCAATTTATTCCATTCTCTGTGGATCGACCCTCTTACCACTTTGCGCAATTTATTTTCGTTTGGTGTTTGATATTTATTTTTGGTAGATTCGACACCTATCATTGCTCCTTTTTTAGATTCTATCAACTGTGTTACTTGTTTTCTTTTTTTTCCCTTGTTTTTTCATTTCTAGAAAAATACTTTTTAGGCAACATAATATAAATTAATTATAACACAGTTGGATTAAAAAAAAATAAAAGCACCTGTATGAAATGGAAGAAGTATGCAGATACAACCAAACTCAATGACTTCACAATATATCACAAAGATATATAAATGGTATTATATCGTGATACATGAAAAAAAGAGCAAAATTTAATATCTAATATTAAAATAAAAATAAAGAGTAAAATATATTAAAAATATGAAACTTTACCTTTAAATTATACTCGAACTTAAAAAGACAGAATCGTAAAATTTTTGTCGCTAATTTTAAGTTGAAGTATTTTAAATACATATATTGATGAAAATAAAGAAATTAGAAGGTAAAATTACACTTAAATATTTCAAGACTATTTATAAACATTATCTTTACTTTAAAAAACGTTAACTTATAACGTTAAAGTTATTTAAAGCCAACGATATAAGCTAACATTAACTTATAACGTTAAAATTTCTTGGAGGAGGAGGAGGTTGCATGTTGCTGCCTCGCTGCTCATTGCGATTAGTTAGAGAGGAGGCTATTGCCTGTTGAAAAGCAGAGTTAAAATTTATTTGACTATACGTAATAATAGAGAGGGGCTATTGAAGAGGTCCCCTCTCATCGTGGGCCCCTGGCAGGTACCTGCAGGCCGACACTGCATATATATGTGTGTGTATGTATATATGTATATGTAAATATATATATAGTCTACCATTCACTTAATATAGACATATAAACTCTTAATTTGACTAAAATCAATATATAGAAAAGTTAACCTCGCAATCAAAGATAAAATTTGTACATTTAATATTTAAATTTATTTAGAGTTCTAGTCCATATGTTGATATAGAAGCTTTTAAATTTACCTTAGTTAGACAATTTAAACATAATCTGTCTTTATATTATTATATATTAAAGTTAACTTGTGGATCGATGAATAAGATCCTTTTAAATAACTCATTTTTAGATCCTTTTTAATTATTTTCTTATTAAAGAACTCAATCTTAGCAACAATACTCTTTTATCTGTGTATTTTATGAAGGGTTGACCGAATTATTCCAAATTTTATGGTAACAAAAGAAATATATTTTGCTAAGAGAGACGTGCTAACTGAAGGCAGAATCAATGGATAGGTGCCAATAAGTTGTATATATACACACACACACATATATATATATATAGTCTACCCATTCACTTAATATAGACATATAAACTCTTAATTTGACTAAAATCAATATATAGAAAAGTTAACCTCGCAATCAAAGATAAAATGTGTACATTTAATATTTAAATTTATTTGGAGTTCTACTCCATATGTTGATATAGAAGCTTTTAAATTTACCTTAGACAATTTAAACATAATCTGTCTTTATATTATTATATATTAAAGTTAACTTGTGGATCGATGAATAAGATCCTTTTTAAATAACTCATTTTTAGATCATTTTTAATTATTTTCTTATTAAAGAACTCAATCTTAGCAGCAATACTCTTTTATTTGTGTATTTTATGAAGGGTTGACCGAATTATTCCAATTTTATGGTAACAAAAGAAATATATTTTGCTAAGAGAGACGTGCTAACTGAAGGCAGAATCAATGTATAGGTGCCAATAAGTAGAATTGAGATGATTTAGAGTGACATGTGGCAAAACTTTTTCCATCCCTCTCACTTTTTTAAAGATCTATCTTAGACGAAGAAATTATAGCATAAAAGTAAATAAGAGGTTATATACTATTAAAGACAATTAATTGCTTATTTCTTACTTAATATGCAGAGTTGATGTTTTTGAAGAGGTTCGATTCAAAATTAATAGATAAAACTCGAATTGAGTGAAATTTGGATCTTAATTTTAAAGTATTTTCAAATTTTGGAATTTGAAGGCCTGACTAAAAATTCAAAAAGCTTAAAAATTTAGAAAAACTTCCAATCTCAATCACACTCGAGCCTAAGCTTAACAATATAGTATAGTAAGTTTGTAACTGCGTTCAAACTTATTTAAAAAATTTTAGGTTAGGCCTTCCAATGCTATTTATGTCATTTACAATAATTATACATGTACAAAATTAAGGTTTTATCCTATTTTTCTACATGGAAAGGTGTAATAATTATAAAATTTAATTTCATATACATATAACATCATTTAAACCCTAGTCAATAGACATATAGTCCTAATATTTTAGTCATTTGGCCAAATTCTTAGTATTTAAACTTTGAATAATGTTAATCACATGGTTGGTGGCAAGTATAGTTGAGTTCGTGTCCCTTACGACTTGGTTTCAGTTCATTACTTTTTAACAATTAACAGAAGTTCAAATTGCTGATTAATAAATTCCATCTAAAATGGCAATTGCAAGAAAGTAAAAAGAAAATTCAATTACCTTGACGTAGTATAAATAAAGCCACACTTATTACAAGCAATGGTGTATGTTCTAGGATAGGCGAAGAACATCCAAGAAGGATGATCAGTAATGCAAGACATAGATATCACACTCAGCAATTGCATCGCCGGAGGTTGAGTTGATAAAGTAACTCCTGGTCTGAGCATAACCTTGAGCGAATCGGAAAATCTTGCTGCCACCAATCACCGGAAACTCTCGGACCTTGGACGAAAGTTGTTCCCTTCCAAGTAAGGTTATCGTGCTACCATTATACTTCTCCTCGGTGAACACAATGTTTATCGCAACAATTAGGCTAGTTTCTTCTTGTGCCGATGATCCATCGAAACCTTGTGCCTTTCCAATCAATTTGGAACTCAGATTTGGCCCTTCGGTTAAAGGGTCATCAACCATACTCATCGAGCCAAATGTGTAAGCTGAAATATTGGTAGGTGGTGTAGGCACTATTTGGATTACACTAGGGTTACTCCCACTGTAAGTGTGATGGATAAAGAAGTGAAAATGGGTGAGCTTTTGTTCCTTAAGTGCAAAGAGCTTAGGGTCTATGGCTTTCTCATAGCCATTGTTTTCTGCAAGAATTTGGGTGGAGAAGAAGGAAGAGAACAAAATGGAAATGGTTAGCTGGGAAGCAACTAGGGAAAGAAGCTTAGCCATACTCACTCTAGTCTTGGTATTCACTAGTCACATAGACCTATATATATGTTTGTGTGTGTATATATATATGTATGTATCAATTGTTCAATAGTATTGCCCCAAATATATATACGTATCTAAACTTTTCTTTCAAGCAACCACAATAGAAAAAAAAATTAAAAATGGAGCAATTTGGTCAACAATTTAGATATATAAAATCTTGTTTTCCATGCGTTCAATATCCTAAAACTTTTGGAAACGAATGGGTAGAAGATATAATTTAGTTTCTAGCCATAGGAGCTTCTTAAAAAAAGATTTTATTATGCATAATGGTAATCTCTTTGAAGATAAGACGATTCAACTATACAAATAATATTTTAATAAATGAACCGAAAATTACACTAATAAAATAAGAAGTTTAAGCTAAGGTGATATGAAGACTACACATATTTGTAAAGTTTAAGGTAAGGTGATGCAAAGACTACATGCAACTCAAGCTTGACTTGGACTCGAATCGAATTCGAACTATGGATATTTTACTTCCTAGTTATATGCAATTTTGGGTTACTGCAATGCTACAATCGTTCTCTCTATATGTACATTAGTAACTGTTGTTTTTGGTGGCTCAATTCCTATCCTATATTGGGAAGATGAGAATGGGAGGAGTTTTTCAAGTTATAAAAGAACTCCTCCCCTCCAATTCTAAGTCATCCCAAAAATTTGATATATACTTAAAATTTGTATACATATCAAATTTAGTATTTTACTACAAGAAAAATGTAGATTAGCGACGGAAATTTAGTAACGGAAAAATTTTCGTCGGCAATTAGCGACGAAAATATGCTTTCCTTCGCTAAAATTGAGTGATTTAGCAACGGTACTAATATTCGTCGCTAAATTTGGAGGAAATTTATCCCGGAAAAATTTGCAACGGACATTAGCGACGGAACAATATAGCTTTCGGTAATAAATTTCCGACGGCAAATTTATCGTTGGAAATTAGCGACGGAAAATATATTTCCGTCACTACAATTGAGTAATTTAGCGACGGTACTAATATTCGTCGCTAAATTTGGAGAGAATTTGTGGCGACAAAATTAGCAACGAAATTTCGCGACGGTATATGTTCCGTCGCTAAAAATGGAGGAAAATTTTGGCGGAATAAAAAATTTTGAGTTTACCTACGGAAAATTCCGTAGGTAAATTCCGTTAGTAAATGAATTTAGCAACGGAAATTTTCTTTTCGTCGATAAAAAGGCGGGAATTATTGGCGGTATAAATTTTTTTTGAATTTACCTACGGAAATTTCCGTCGGTAATTCCGTCGGTAAATTCTTTTTAAATATAAACTCACCCGACATCTCCCTTCCACTTCTATCTTCTTTTTCCTTTCTTCTTCTTCCTTCTTCCTACATCTTCTCTTGGGTTTTCTTGGAGTCCATTTCTCTGTTGTGGACTCATTTTCTGCTCGATAATGTTGTCTTCTCCGACTATTGTGATCGTGTCCTTTGGTAGAGGTATTTTTTCAACTACTGTCATGTGTTTTTTCATATATTAGATGAAAGCTAATTTGGGTATTTATTACTTTTGTTTATTTGTGTATTTTATTATTTGAAAACAACTTTAAGGTATAAATGCTAGTGATAGAAGGGACAAGATGTGATTTTAGTTGTGATGTTAAAATAAATTTTTGATGTATGTAAGGTGTTTGATGAGATGTTTGTTATTTGAAAAAATGATTTCAGTTCTTTATTTTCAGTTCTGTTTTAGTATGAATTTTAATATTTTAATTCTTTTACTTGAAATAATGAAGTTCTCTCCATGGTGACTTCTAGAGAAACTAAACAGTTTGCAGGTAAATTTTAAAAAATAGTTTTCAGCAAATTTACTGACGGAAAAAAAATCCGTTGGTAAATATATTGGATTTTACCGATGGAAAAAATTTCGTGGCTAATTACCGACGGAATTACAAAATTCGTTGGTAATTTTCTGACAGAAGAATTTATTGACTGAATAAAAAACCGTCGGTAAATTTACCGATGGAAATTTTTACCGTTGGTAATTTCGTTAGTAAATTTGCCAACGAAAAATTTCCGTCGTTAAATTTAGTAATGGTCATATTTTTGACGCCTTTTTTCGTGAATAAATTTCGTCGCTAAATAAGCTTACCGACGAAATATGTACAAATTCTGTCAGTAAATTCCGTCGCTAAACTCTATTTTTCTTGTAGTGTTCTCTTCTTAATAAAAGCAGGTTACCTTAAGTGGTGCTCGGAAACTAGGCACAATTGATCGAAGTCCGTTATCAATTTTTTGATGTGTTCTTTCCTTATCTCTTTTATATATTTTGCATTTATAGTCTTCAATATTTATTTGTCGAGTTTATTTGTACGATTAGTTTGAGTGTATAATTCTATTATCTTGTACGTTGTTGATTTATACACGAGTCTAGGTTTTGATAATATATTATATATGCAAGTAAATTCTGTCTAGTAGTCTGAGTTTTAAGTGGGACCACATGTGACCCCTCCAGGCTTTACTAGGAATTTATTTGAAATGGTAATTTTGTCTTAGGAGTCCGTTTGACGGTCTTTTCTGAGAATTACCAAATCAATAAAATTCACTAGTCGTAATTTGAGTAGAAAATTATCCAATTTTTCCTAACATATGGTATCAGAGCTGAATGTTCATCCTTAGTTTGTTTGTAATATTTGTAATATTGAATACTATTATTTGAGTTTGTAATGACGTTTGTAAATTCACCAATAACGAGGGATATAACAAATATGACACAAGCGGCATCAACTTCCTCATCCATATGGTAGAGGATTCCAATGTCAAGTATGAAGTTGGCGGTGGAAATATTTGACGGTACTGGTCATTTTGGCATGTGGCAAGGTAAGGTTTTGGATTCCCTTTTCCAATAAGGCCTTGACATAGCTATTGAAGAAAAGAAACCAGAATATGTAGAAGATAAGGAACAGAGTATCATAAATTGGTTAGCATGCGAAACAATTCAATCATGTTTGTCTAGAGAGCAGAAGTATGCTTTCAAAAACGAGACTTCTGCACACAAAAAGCGGAAGGTATTGGAAAAAAATTTATGAAAAAAAGTGGTCAAAATAAACTCCTTATAAAGAAAAGGTTATTTCAATTTGCATACCGACCAGGTACAATTATGAATGAACACATCACTCTGTTTAATCAATTAGTAACAGACTTGTTGAATTTAGATGTACAATTCGAAGATTAAGACTTGGCTTTGATGTTATTATCATCCCTTCCTGATGAATTTGAACACTTAGATACTACTTTACTTCAAGGGAAGGAGAATGTATTTTAGATGTTGCGTGTTCTGCTTTGTATAGTCATGAATTGCAAAAGCAAGATAAAAAGAAAAGTAAAGCAGTTATAGAAGATGAAGCATTTGTGGTAAGAGGTTGTCAACAGAGCTGGTCAAAGGGGAGAAGAGGAAGATCCAAATCAAAAAGTAGAGTTTCCAAAGATAAGTGTGCTTTTTGTCATGAGAAAGGGCACTGGAAGAAAGACTGTCCAATATTGAAGAAGAAAGGGAAGGGTATGTAAGATGCAAATTTTGTAGAATGTAAAAGTGATGCAGAGTCAGGTGTCTTTTTGGTGGTATCACCTTCAACATTCCATTCAGACGAGTAGATTCTGGATTCAGGGTGCACCTATCATATGTCTCCCATCTAGGAGTGGTTTTTTTATTTTTAAGAAATTGATGGTGCAGTTATTTACACAAGCAATGACAATCCATGTAAAATAGTTGGGATAGGTTCAATCAAGCTGAGGGGTCATGATGGATCTACCAGAATTTTGAAGGATGCTCAGATGTCGTATTTGAAAAAGAATCTCATCTCTTTGGGGATCTTAGAATCAGAAGCCTAGTTGTGATGATGCGAGATGGAATTCTTAAGGCAACTTCGGGAGCACTTGTAATGTTGAAAGGCGTAAGGAAAAATAATCTGTATTACTATCAAGGAAGTATAGTTGTTGGGACAATAGCGACAGCAACTTCTAATAGCAAGAATGATGCAGAGGCAACAAAGTTGTGACATATGCATTTGGGAGATGTTGGTGAAAATTCCTTGCAAATTCTTGCCAAGCAAGGATTATTGAAAGGTACAAAGACTTGCAAATTAGAATTTTGTGAGCATTGTATTCTGGGAAAACAACGAAGAGTGAAATTTAGCACTGCCATCCATGACACTAAAGATATTTTGGAATATGTGTACTCAGATGTGTGGGGACCTTCTAAGACTCCATCTCTTTGAGGTAGGCATTATTTTGTCACTTTTGTTGATGATTTTTCTAGAAGAGTATGGGTGTTTACTATAAAGAACAAAGACGATGTGCTTGGAGTTTTTCTTAAGTGGAAAGCTCAAGTTGAAAACCAGAAGGGAAGAAAGATCAAAGTTCTCCAAACAGACAATGGTGGAGAATACAAGAGTGATTCGTTCCTGGAGGTATGTCAAGAGTTTGGCATAGTTCGGCACTTTACAGTTAGAAAAACACCACAGTAGAATGGGGTGTCGGAGTGTATGAACAGGATACTAGTGGAGAAAGTCCATTGTATATTGTCTAATGCTGGGTTAGGCAGAAAGTTCTGGGCTAATGCAGTGACATACACTCAACATCTTGTTAATCGTTTGCCATCATCTACAATTGGTGCAGGACTCCATTAGAGGTATAGTATGGAAAACCTGTAACAGATTATGATTCTTTGCATATTTTTGGTTCTACTGCATATTATCATGTTAATGAATCAAAGTTGGATCCAAGAGCAAAGAAGGTACTTTTTATGGGCTTCAATGCTGGAGTTAAAGGATACCATCTCTGATGTTTAGAGGCAAAGAAGACTATCATGAGCAAAGATGTTACCTTTGATGAATCTGCCATGTTGAATAAGGCGACACAAGAAGAGACTGATGGTACATTGAATCAGGTGGAGTATATGTCAAAGCAGATGGAGTGTACGTCGAAGCAAGTGGAATTTGAACAGATGATGGTGAGCCCAGTGAAAAGCATAATCAGTGACTCTCTGTGGTAGAAGAAGAGTTAGATGAAGAAGATGTTCCAACCCAAGAATCTCAATAGCAGCCAGAATCAATTGCTGCTAGAAGGCAAGATGAGAGATTCAGAAACCTGCTCGTTTTGTTGACATGGTGGCCTATGCACTTTAAGTTGTTGATGATATTCCATCCAATTTTTCATAAGCCATCCGAAGTACAGAAAATGGTAGATGGAAAGGTGCAATGGAAGAAGAGATGAAATCCCTTGAGATAAACAAGACGTGGAAGTTAACAAAACTACCAAAGGGAAAGAAGACAATTGGATGCAAATGGATATATGAAAAGAAAGAAGGATTTCCTGACAAGAATGATGTTCGTTATAAGGCAAGGTTGGTAACTAAAGGCTATGCTCAAAAGGAGGGAGTTGATTATAATGAGGTATTTTCTCCTATTATTAAACATTTATCCATTAAAATTCTGTTAGTTTTAGTAACGCAGTTGAATTTAGAGCTAGCTCAACTTGATGTGAAAATTGTGTTCCTACATGGTGATTTGGAGGAAGAAATCTATGTCTCAGTTAGATGGATTCAAAATTGCTAGTAAAGAAAATTGGGTTTGTAAACTGAACAAATCGTTGTATGGATTGAAGCAATCACTGAGGCAATGGTACAAACGATTTGACAAATTTATGATGGGTCAGAAGTACACAAGAAGTAAATATGATCACTGTGTGTATTTGCGCATACTTCAAGATGGGTCCTACATCTACTTACTCTTGTATGTTAATGATGTGTTAATAGCATCCAAGAGTCAACATGAAATTAACAAAATAAAATCTCAGATAAATGAAGAGTTCGAGATGAAGGATCTGGGAGAAGCCAAGAAGATTCTTGACATGGAGATAAGTAGGGATAGACAGGGAGGCAAGCTTTGGATGACTCAGAAGCAGTAGTACTACAACTTTTTGGTATGAATAAAGATATAAAACTTGTAAGTACTTCGCTTGCTCCTCATTTGAAGCTTAGCAACCAATTATCTCCAAATATAGATGAATGGCGAAAGTCCCTTATGCTAATGCAGTAGGAAGCTTGATGTATACAATGATGTGTACAAGACCCGATATTTCACATACAGTTAATGTTGTGAGCAGATATATGCATGATCCTGGCTAGTTTTATTGGCAAGCTATGAAATGAATTCTACGGTATATTCAAGATATTGTAAATGTTGGCTTATTATTTGAGCAGGATAAATCACTTGGTCAATACATAGTTGGATATTGTGATTCTGACTATGCAGGTGATTTGGATAAGTGACGATCTACGACTGGCTACTTATTTACTTATGCTAAGGCACCAGTTAGTTGGAAATCCACTTTACAGTCAAATGTGACTTTGTCTATAACAGAGGCAGAGTATATTGCAATTACAAAGGCTGTGAGGAGAAAATTTGCTTTAATGGATTGGTAAAAGACTTGGGAGTTGGACAGAAACACCTTGTGGTGTATTGTGATAGTCAAAGTGCTATTCACTTACCAAAGAACTAGTTTTTTCATGTAAGGACGAAGTACATTGACGCTCGCTATCACTTTGTGAGAGAGATTTTCGAAAAAGAGGAGATACTTCTCCAAAAGATACGGACTACAGAGAATCCTGTAGATATAATGACCAAGGAGGTGACAAAAACTAAGTTTAAATATTGTTTAGACTTAGTTAACATCTTGCACTTTTGAGTTGGTGCCTAAGGGAGCGAATTGGAAGCACTACAAAGGCTGTTTTGTTTGATTGGGAGGATGAATGATATTTGCATTTGGTAGGACCCGAAATTGTGCCAAGGTAGAGATTTGTTATTTTTGGTGGCTCAGTTTCTATCCCATATTGGGAAGAGATGAGAATGAGAGGAGTTTTTCAAGTTATAAAAGAACTCATCCCCTCCTATTCTAAATCATCCCAAAAATTTGATATATACTCAAAATTTGTACGCATATCAAATTTATGATTCTCTTCTTAATAAGAACAGGCTGTCTTAAGTGGTGCTCAGAAACTAGGCACAATTGGTCGAACTCCGTTATCAATTTTCGGGTGTGTTCTTTCCTTATTTCTTTTATTTATTCTACATTTATAATATTCAATATTTATTTATTGGGTTTATTTGTACGATTAGTTTGAGTGTATAATTCTATTCTCTTTTATGTTGTTAATTTGTACACGGGTTTAGGTTGTGATAATATACTGCGTAAGTAAATTCTGTCTAGTAGTCTGAGTTTTAAGTCGGATCACGTGTGACCCTCCAAGCTTTACTAAAAATTTATTTGAAATGGTAATTCTATCTTAGGAGTCCGTTTAACGGTCTTTCTTGGAGATTACCGAATTAGTAAAATTTATTAGTTGTAATTTGAGTAGGAAATTACCCTATTTTTCCTAACAGTAACAAGTTCAAGTTCCAATCAATTCTTGACCATTGGGATATTCCTATCATTTCCTGATCAACTCAGGAATGAATGGTCGATTGATCACACCATAACAACCTGAAAGTGGCTGTAGATGTGTAGGAGAAATGTTGAAATTTCTTATCGAAACCTTAAACTATGTACTATCTAATTAATATTAGAAGGACTAAAATATGAATTCACCTTTAAAATTTTTATAAAATTTAAATAAGTCTTTAAGGTATTAATCTTTCTAAATTAATTTTAACATTATCATCTTTTAATTTAATAATGAAAATAAAATAAGTTTGATTTTAGCCAAAATTAATAAGTTAAATTTAATTTGATAGGAATTAGATTTGAACTTAACAAAATTTTAGAACTCAATTAATTATAAGAAATTGAATTAAATTAACTAAAATTAATGGTTCAAAATATGTTTGATCGGACTCAAGTTTGAGCCTGACTTGACCTGTAACAATGTAACTATAATATATAATTAGATATAACAAAAATTATTAACTCATTCATTGTAAAATATTATATAAAGGGTCATCGACCATACACTTCGAGCCAAATGTGTTAGCTGAAATATTGGTAGGTGGTGTAGGCACTATTTGGATTACACTAGGGTTATTCCCACTATAAGTGTGATGGACAAAGAAGTGAAAATGGGTGACCTTTTGCTCCTTAAGTGCAAAGAGCTTAGGGTCTACGGCTTTCTCATAGCCATTGTTTTCTGCAAGAATTTGGGTGAGAAGAAGGAAGAGAACAAAATGGAAATGGTTAGCTGGGAAGCAACTAGGGAAAGAAGCTTTGCCATACTCACTCCAGTCTTGGTATTCACTAGTCAAATAGACCTATATATATATGTGTGTGTGTATATATGTATGTATCAATTGTTCAATAGTATTGCCCCAAATATATATACGTATCTAAACTTTTCTTTCAAGCAACCACAATATAAAAAAATAAAAATGGAGCAATTTGGTCACAATTTAGATATATATAGTCTTGTTTTCCATGCGTTCAATATCCTAAAATTTTTGGGAACAAATGGGTAGAAGATATAATTTAGTTTCTAGCCAAAGGTGCTTCTTACAAAAAGATGTCATTATGCATAATGGTAATCTCATTGGAGATACGATGATTCAACTATACAAACAATATTTTAATAAATGAACCAAAAATTAAACTAATAAAAAAAGAAGTTTAAGGTAAGGTGATGTGAAGACTACACATATTTGTAAAGTTTAAGGTAAGGTGATGCAAAGACTACATGCAACTCAGGCTTGACTTGGACTCGAACCGAATTCGAACAATGGATATTTTACTTCCTACTTATATGCAATTTAGGGTTACTGAAATGTTACAATCGCTCTCTCTATATATACATTAGTAACATGTTCAAGTTCCTGTCAATTCTTGACCATTGGGATATTCCTATCACACTACAAGAAAAATAGAATTTAGTGACGAAAATTATCGACAGAATGTCTACACTTTCCATCGAAAAGCTTAGTTAGCGACTGAATTTATGGACGGATCAAGGCGTCGGAGATACGACCATAAGTAATAATTTGCGACGAAAAACATAATGTCTGTCACAAATTTACAAACGAAAATTTTGTTTATCTTCGATGAATATACAGACGGTTAGTCTGTGATATCTTCGGTTGGTAAACTTGCCAACGAAGAAGATTTTTCTGTTGAAAAATTACTGACGAATTTGGTTATTCCGTTGGTAAATTCATATTATCATTACCTACGATTATTTGTTTTCTGTCAATAAATCGATAGATTTTACCAACGAACTTTGTTTTCCCATTGGTAAATTTACTAAAAACTATTTTTTAAAATTCCTGCATTAAATTTGTGATGATGTTATAGTTGATGCATAATTTAAACAGTTATGAGTTATCTGTTGATAATATTTTAATTTGTTTCAATATTTAATTTTTTAAAACAGAAAGTTGATTGATGATATAAAGTAAAAATTATCTTAATTGATAATAAAAATTATTTTGTACATAATAAATATTTGTAATTCATACAAAATGACTATAAGCACGCTATTCATTTGGTGACCTCAGATGCTTTGATTGTTGCGATGAGGTGCTACACCTCCCCTTCAACTCATCTATCTCATTAAGGAGCTAAGCTATGTACTCTATCAACTGTTGTAACTGAGTTGCCAATGTCGCACTGTGCTCCAAAGCTCATTGACTTCATTGATTGTTGACCGCCTATTAGATGTTGCTGTACTGGATGTGGAGGATTGTGAATGACAAGTGTTTGCAAAAGAACATAAGCCGAATATTCTTCCACGGTGTCTTTACCCCCATTGCATGAAGATAGGTTTGAGTCTCATCAACATCTTCAAACTATTGAGATTGTCGTTGAATACTTTCTTGAATTTGGTCTTATCATAAGGCAATGTTTATGTTAGTAAGTGATAATTATTAAGCATTAATATTAAAGAATAAATTTCGCATATATTTAGTTCTCTACATTGAGTATTGATGAAGGTCACACTGTCATGCTTTTTAGTGTGAGTGTATAAAAAGAGTTGACGAGGTGTAGGCTTCGTGTCTATAAATTTTTCCTGCTCAGAATAAAATGTTATAAGTGAACTACAATTTATAACATTATCATTCTTCATAATATACATATTTTTGTTCAAAAATTCACACATGAAATTAAATTGAAATATTATTAAAGTAAAAAAATCAGAATATAAATGTAAAGTGTAGATATCTCTGTATGCTCATGGTGGGTAATAAATCCTTTAGTATGTACGAGAAAACTCTCTCCCCCTGATCCTCCATGTCTGTTGGCGAAATTACGCTCTGAAATGAACATTGCCTCGAGTGATGTCCAATACTGTTGCCAACGACTTCATATTTGATTAGAAATATAAGGCGGTCGTATACTAGTCTTGTGTATTGTACCAACAAAGTCTTGATAACGTATATGTGCTCGTCTCTCTCATACTTTATAAATAATTATGTCAAATTCAGAATCTCAAAAATTCTTTTTGAAATAAAAGAAAAACATACGATATGTATTTATAATATAATAATAAGTATCTAATTAATATATAAAATTCAATTTAAAAACAAAATAGTTTTTAACCTTAAACTTCTTATAGTAAAATTCCTTTGTATACTTCGAGGGATATTCTTTCATATATAACCTTCAATATCAATCTTCTCCTTAAATTTGGATGTCATGTTTCTTAAGCATAGTCTAGATGGAATCAACCTAATATTAAAAAAATTAATTTAATATCATTTTTAAATTTAAACCTAACTTAATTATAAATATATGATGTTTCATGTATTTTCACTTACAGATTGTTGATAATTGTGATGTAAGTTCTTCTATCAGCTCCATCAACTCCAAGCTGGAGATCGCCTCTTTCATTGGGATTGTTTGCCCCTGATATCTCTATTAGTATAAGGGTAGTGGATGATGTAGTTGCAGGTACGGAAGGTGACGTCTCATCTGCAAGTGTAGTAGTAGCTAGAGGTACATCATCTGATTTGTTGCAACCGCAGAATATGATGCTTCACCTAGACAGCAACTAGCTCCAAATCGTGGTTTGAACCTTGGTCGCACTATATCATGTTTTTCTTTGGTGGCACATTTCAACATAAAATTCATATCCCATCATTTGAATTAATATTTCCCATTTTCATCTTGGTGTGTTTAGGCTACTCTTACGACATCTTTATTAAATTTGCGACGATAGTAATATTCGTCGCTAAATATAGATGGAAATTATTTCGGCAAAATTTACGACGGACTTTAGCGACAGTATAAAATATCCGTCAGTAAAAAAGGTGAAAATTATTGGTAAAATGAAAAAATATAAAAAAGAAGAGGAAGGAAAAATAGTAATAAGGCATGATGATAAATTTATTCAACAACACACGGCTCACTAGGTCTGAGATGGCCTGAAGTTGGCATGCAGAAGTTCTTTAACTACTCCAGCCTGAATGGTATTGACCTTGGGTCGGACCATACAACTCTGAAAGAACTTTCTCCTTTAGCAATGGATAAAATTAAAGCAATGTTAATTGAAGGGCTGAAAATCCAATACGGCACATCTGTGGAGGCCCAGTCAAGCATCAGAGCTCTGGAAAAAACAGTGCCAATCTTGGTTGGTCCCTCAATTTTGAAGGCGGGGTTAAACGGCAGGACAATGACTTTGATGAATTGCTAAATCTTTCTATGTCCCTAGATGAGTGGTTAAGGCTTGATGCTGGAGTCATCAGTGACGAAGACTACATGAATGAGTACATATTAAGGATCCTCGCAGTGCACCATGCGAAATCCATGGATCCTGTTTCTGGGACGTTTAGAAAAGATAAACACAAGGATAAAGCATAGGTTATGGAGAATGGCTTATTGGGGGACCACATAACAATAGCTCTTAGGATTCTGCTTAGAGAACCTCTTCGAATGCTTGCTTTAATCCAAGTGGAGAGGATTCGCCATTCTTCCATGAGATTACATAACACAATGTCCTTAAGTGGCAACAACGAAAACGAGGATTCTGATCGGATGGGACTTAAACATTAAGTCAACAATGAGATTCAAACGTATTGCAATCTCATCTTTTATTCTTATGTTTCATAAATATATACTTACCACGTGAGCCTTCGCGATTGAGATCCAAATGTATTGCAATCTGATCTTTTATTCTAATGTAATTAGACTTCATACATATATACTTGCCACGTGAGCCTTCCCACTGAGATCCAAATATATTGCAATCTCATCTTTTATTCCTATCTAATTAGACGTCATGCATACGTACATACCTTATGAACTTTCACAATCTCAACTGCAAATCAACAAACTGGCAAGCCTTGGTGGATTCGATCATTGAAAGAAATGTAATAATGTTAAAGCTAACCTTCGGATGATGCATTTATGCGAATTGACATGTAAGAAATTGAAAAAAAAATAAAAGGAGAAGCAAACCCCTAACGAGATAATTGAGTAAATTAAGTATCTCTGAAAATAAAGAACTGAAATTATTTTTTCAAAAAACAGACATTTCATCAAACATCTTATATGCATCAGAAATTCATCCCAACATCACAACAAAAATTACGTCTTATCCTTTATATCATTAACATTTATACCTTAAAGTTGTTTTTCAATAACAAAATGCACAAATAAATGAAAGTAATTAAATACTCAAATTAACTTTCATCTAATATACGAAAAAACACATCATAGTGGTTGTAAAACTACCTCCAATGAAGAACATGATGACAATAGTCGGAGAAGACAATGTCGATGAGTAGAAAAGAAGACATCGTCGGAGAGAAGAAAATCGCATGAGAGGTGACGTACTAAGAATAGGAATCTTAGATGAATAGTATAAAAAATCATTATTATTTCAACACAAGAAAAGGACTTTTTCACATCTTTTCTTGTGTCGAAGATTCATAAGGCGAATACAATAATACCCTCTCGATGATGAAGCTTATTTCCCATTGTCTCATTCACATCTTTTCTTGTGTCGAAGATTCATAAGACGAATATAATAATACCCTCTCGACGATGAAGCTTATCCCCCATTGTCTCACTGGCTGACCTTAGGGGGAGGAGAGCTTTAGGTGAGTTTAATGCAAAAGAGTCGTTTTCTTTTATTTAAAATTGCTAAAGCCGAAGTAGACGATGGCATTTTTCTTGAAAATTTACGGACGGAAGTTCCGTCGATAAACTGAATTTTTTTTAATTCTATCAACAGTTCCCACCTTCTTTACCGACAGACATTTTATACTGTCACTAAAATCTGTCGCAAATTTTGCTGGGATTATTTTCCTCCATATTTAGCGACGGATATTAGAACAGCTACTAAACGAAATTTTTCCAGTCAATGTTACCAACAAAAGTTGATTTTCTGTCGGTAATTTGCAACAATTTCTTTTTCATTTATAATTTTCTGTCACTAATATGTATGAATCAATTGTTCAATAGTATTGCCCCAAATATATATACGTATCTAAACTTTTCTTTCAAGCAACCACAACAGAAAAATAAAAATAAAAATGGAACAATTTGGTCAACATTTTAGATATATAGAGTCTTGTTTTCCATGCGTTCAATATCCTAAAATTTAGTTTCTAGCCAAAAACACACTTCATTAAGAAGCTGTAATATACCAGCTGAGTTTAGGTGGCACAGAATGGGAGGGAAAGAAAAAGAAGAAGATTAGCCGAAGAAGAAGAAGATTGAGTAGAAGAGAGAGCGAATAGAGGATAGGAGAATATTGTATTGATTTTCCGTTATGTCCTACAGGACAACATTAGCAACATATATCCTCATGTAAGTTTGTTGTAACCGTATACTAGGAATAAAATAAATGAAAAACATTGACGACAACTTATGCTAGCAACATGCTTTGCTATCTCCTAAGTCCAATCCATGTTGTGTCATAACACTCCATGCCTCTTAAAAGAACCCTTGACCTCAAGGGTTAAAATCTGGGAAGTGGCTTCGGATATATCGAGGATCCTCCCACGTGGCTTCCTCAGCTTCGCGATCCTTCCACCACACGAGCCACTTCAAGACATCTGGGTTTCGATGAGTGACGAACCGCCTCTCAATCACGGCTTCGGGTCGGTCTACTGTTGGTGTTGTTCCGTCTTCAATTGGTTCGTTGGACGGTGTTGTTCCCAACCCTAACGCCTTCTTCAACAACGATACGTGAATCACTGGGTGAATGTGACTCCCTGTTGGTAGATCTAGCATATATGCGACTGCTTTAACCTTCTTCTTTATCTGGTAAGGCCCGTAGTATTTATGACTCAACTTTTGATTTTTTCGTTTATTCACAGAACTTTGTTAATGAACATTTTTGTATTAATTTTTTATACATAGTTCGCTAAATTATTGTTCATTTAATATTTAAATTGCACTAATTAAAGAATTATTTGTTTTAATTTTAGGCACATATTAGATTTGGACAATAAGAGCAAAAAGTCACAAATTGGGAACTGTTAAAAGGCACGAAGTGGAAAATAAAGATTGTGTGACAGCTACATGTCAGTGAGTGTTGTGTGATGTGCGGTTAAAAGAAGAGAAACATGTGAGGTTAAATTAAAAGAAGTGTATAGCAGCTGAATGGAGACAAGAAGATAGCTACGGTAGAAAAGAAAAGAGGAGGCTTGAAAAAATGGAAGTTTGGCGTGAATGAAGGAGAGGCGTGAAGAAAAAAAAATAAATAAACAAGGAGGCTTAAGCGTGAGTGAGGGCTAGAGTTTAGTCAAAATGATGAGACAAAAAGAGAAAAATAACAAGTAGCTGATGGCGTGGACTGGAGAGGAAAACAACGAAATAGCTGGATATGAAGAAGAAAGTAGGAGGTGGAAGCACGCCAGCATATCTTTCCTCTAAAAGCAGCCTCCATAATTGACTGATGAAAAGAAGACGCTCCCATAAGACTCCACTCACGTTACACACAATTAAAAAACTCTCAACTTACAACATTAGAGGCTGGTCGCTAGGTAATAACGTTTTGGCTAGGAGATTGAAACAAGGAGTAGCCACGTTGCTGGTGAAGACGTTGAAGCTGCCGGAAGCTGGAGGAAAGTTGAAGACGATTGGAGCATAAAGAAAGGTTGATGTGTGGACTGAACATACATCCATCAAACATAAACTCTACATAAAGAAGTTATCAGCTATTGGAGTAAAAGAAGAGCAACGTTACACGGCCATTAAGGAGACTCTCCACTGACGATTGATGAAGCAGATGGTGGACATGAAATGAAGCTGCTGGTGGTTTAAAGGAAAACAAAATATAACGTGAGCTGGTGGCTAGATAGGAGAACGTGGCAGTGCTGTATAAAAGAACGTATCTGGAGAGTAAGAGGAGAGAGCTGCTGTTGGGTGGAGATTAAAAAAAAAAAACAACACATGAAGCAGCAACGTTGACCCTTCCATCAGTGAACAACAAAGGAGCGTGAAGTGGATGTGGCAAGGATGAGAGACTCTATTGATTAATATCAACAACGTCGACACCTAGCTATTGGAAGGAAGGACGTGAGCAGTTGTGGCGTTAAGAAGTGAGCAGTTGTGTAAGAGAAAAACAATCGAAGCAGCTGGTGGAAAGGCTGAAGAACGACACATACACGAAGAAAAGGTGGAGCAGCTGGTTGAGAGAATAACGTTGACAGCTGGACTAAATAAAAAGATACACAAACGTTGAAGCAAGCTGGTGGAGATGAAGCAAAATGTTGCAGCTGGTGGTCTTTTAAGAAGCTAGCTTGAAGAGACCAGAGGGCCTTGGCCGAGACGTACCGAAGCTAGAAACGCGAAAAAAAAATAAACAGATGAGAGAGAAAAATAAAGGGGGTGTTTTAAATTCGTTTTCTTTATCTTAATTCCGTATTTATTTTAATTGTGTGAATTTAATCAATGCAAACATATTTTATGACCATGATTTATGTTACATTGATAAATATGTGTGAGTAAGTTTTTCTTTTCGGTTAAGGTTAAGATTGATATTGGATTAAGATAATTTTTGTGGTATTGATTTTTTCTTGATTAAATGCATATTTAATCTTAATTTAGCTTGATCAACTAGATTAAGACCTTAGATGATTGAATGCCACAACCAATGAGATTTAATTTGTTGAAAAATTAATCAAGCGACATACTTGAGACTAAAGTGTAAACCAACCTTAGGATCTTGTGTGAGGATACCTAGAATTAACGAACTTAATTTTACGTTTCTTGTATTTACCACCTTTTATTCCGAATTATCTATGGACCAAATAGTGACTCGGATTTAGAAGAGATGGGAACACCATGAACATTGGGTTTGACTTGCTTAAGTGAAGTATTTCCTAAATCAATCCACTGTTACAATTTTATTTTAAATGTCTAATCCAATTGAAATCTGATACCTTAACCGATTTTTGTCATTTGATTAAATCTAGTCATTTAAATTCATACTTTGCATTTTTCATATTTTCTTAATTTGCTTACTTTATTTTATTTTATTTTCAAATCAATCAATTTTAGATCATTTGAGTAATTTTTAATCGTTTAATTTAATTGTCTTATGTGTAGGAAATTTTTCCTTTGGGTACGATATCCGGTTCTTACCGATTTATATTACTTGTCGACGGGGTGCACTTGCCTCTAATTGTTTAAATAAAATTTAATTGTTTTGTTTAGACCGCAACAAACTCTGATGGTAAGGTTTCAACTTTAAATAGACTAGATCTCCTTCTTCAAAGGTTCTTTCAGTTCTCCCTTTATCCGCCTGAGCCCTTATCCGATCCTTGGCCCTGAGAAGCTGCAGCTTTAGTGAGGAAAGCATGCGTTGACGCTCATCCAGGTAACGATTAACACTCTCCACAGACGAAGGTAACTCCAAGGTCGTAACTTGTGGTGGTGGAGGGTACCCATATAGAGCTTGGAACGACGTGGTTTGAATGGCGTTATGAAAGTTGGTGTTGTACCACCATTCGACTAAGTGGAGCTACCTGTGCCACTTCTCGAGATGCTGGTGTGTCATACACCTCAGGTATGTCTCCAGACACTGATTAACTCTTTCTGTCTAACCGTCTGTTTGTGGGTGATAGGATGAGCTCATTTTGAGCTATGTACCCATGTTTTTGAATAATTCCTTCCAAAATAGGCTAGAAAATACCTTATCCCTATCTGAAATAATTGACTCAGGGGTTCCATGTAGTTTATACACCCCTTGCATGTATAATTTTGCCACATCTGAAGCTGTGAAAGGGTGAGATAGGGCTAGCACGTGTGCATATTTTGTATAAGTGTCTACCACCACCATAATAACATTCTTCCCTTCAGAATTCAGAAGTCCTTCTATAAAATCCATAGATATCTGCCTCCAAGCTCCTTCTGGTACTGGCATAGGTTGCAATAACCCAAGGTAGGGGACATTTTCATGCTTACACTTCTGACAAGTTTCACATGCTTGGATGCAAGCCTTCAGCTTACTCTTCATACCTGGCCAGTAGAATAGTTGTTTGAGTCTGTGATAAGTGGCCTTGAACCCCGAGTGTCCCCCTGTGGAGGATGAGTGAACTTCCTGTAATATTGTTTCCCTAAGGTTACCTGTAGCTCCCACATACAATCTTCCTTTGTACTTTAGGACTCCTCATTTGAAGCTATAGGGAACAGCCCCTTGGGTGTCATGTAGGGCCACTAATATAGCCTTTTGAGCTTCAGCATCCCTTTCATAGCTTGCCACTAATTGCTTTACCCATTCTGGTTGAGTAGTAGTTAAGGCATGAAATTCTGCTTCTTCTGATTCAAACTTGCGGGACAGAGCATCTGCTGCTTTGTTCTCCTGCCCTTTTCTGTAGTGGATGGTGTAGTCAAGTCCCATGAGTTTAGTTAAACTCTTCTTCTGCATCTGAGTTTGAATCCTTTGTTGCAGCAGATACTTTAGGCTGTAATGGTCTGTTCTAATAATGAAGGATGTGGCCTCTAAATAATGTCTCCATTTGTCTACAACTGAGGTGATGGCCAATAGCTCTTTCTCATAAACTGATAGGTTCTGATTCCTAGGACAAAGAGCCTTGCTGATGTAAGCAATAGGTCTCTTCACTTGCATGAGAACTGCTCCAATTCCACAGTTGCTAGCATCCGTTTCCAAGATGAATGGTTCTTGGAAATTTGGAAGGGCTAGCACTGGGGCTGCTGTCATAGCCTCCTTCAAGTGTTGGAAGGCTTGTTCTGCTTCCTGTCCCCAATGAAATTGGTCCTTCTTGAGTAGTGCTGTTAGAGGATTACTAATCCACCCATAATTCTGGATGAACTTTCTATAGTAACCAGTGAGGCCAAGGAAACCCCTTAGGGCTTTAACATTAGTGGGTGTCGGCCAATCCAACATTGCCTGAATCTTTAAGGGATCAGTAGCCACTCCTTTCCCCGATATAATATGTCCTAAATACTCCGCCCTGTCTACACCAAAAGCACATTTCCTTTTTTTGTTGCAAATAGTTGTTGTTGTCTCAAGATTTGCAACACAATCCGTAAGTGTTTCTTATGAGTTGCAAGGTCTGGACTATATACTAGGATATCATAAAAAAAACAAGAAAAAATTTGCATAGGTAAGTTGCAAATACCTGGTTCATCAATGCCTGAAAAGTTGCAGGGGCATTTGTGAGACCAAAGGGCATTACCTTGAATTCGTAATGTCCTTGATGAATCCTAAAGGCAGTCTTGTGAATATCTGTTGTGGCCATTTTGATTTGATGATAACTAGATGTTAGGTCAATCTTTGAGAAGATCATAGCTCTATGTAGCTCATCCATCAAATCTTCTACGATAAGAATAGGAAATTTATCTTTGATGGTGATGTCATTGAGTCCTCGATAGTCTACACAAAACCTCTATGTGCCATCCTTCTTTTTAACTAGCAATGCTGGAGAGGCATGGGGACTATGACTAGGCTGTATTATTGAAGATTCTAACATTCCATGAACCAGCCTTTCCACTTCAGTTTTCTGGTGGTAAAGGTATCTGTAAGGTCGTAGGTTGACAGGTTTTGAATGAGGTTTTAGAGGTATTTGGTGGTCTAAGGCTCTGTGGGGAGGTAAGCCTCTAGGTTCTTCAAAAACATCACTATACTCCTCCAAGACTGCAAATAAGTGGGAGTTAATTTCCTGAGGTTCCTTTTCTTCAATGATAAGAAAGATATGCCCAGTCATGCCTTTGATTCCATTCTTGAAAAGTTTCTGAACCTTTGTGCCTTTGAGAATTTGAAAGGTTTTGTGCTCCTTTTGAGCTCTTAAAACCACTTTATTTTTACCATTGTTCACAGTAACTTCTCTGGATTTTAAATCAAAGCAGATAGGGTCATGTGCTTCCATCCAATCCAACTCCAAAACTAAGCCGCAGCCTCCCAAACTAAGTATCTTTAGGTCTGCACAGAATTTATGCCCTTGCATCTCGCAATTGAAGTTTTTAATCCTGTGAGTGGATGTTACTTTTGCCCCATTAGCAACTGTGACAGTTAATGGTGCTATTTCCTCTTTTGACAGGTCAAGCGTTTCCACCAGAGTCTCATCAATCAAAGAATGCGTACTACCCGTGTCAATTAACACACTAACCTCTTGATTTCCTACCATTCCTTTAATTCTAAAGGCATTGAGTGAGGATTTCCCATTTAGTGCATTCAGCTTTATTACTGCATCATTATTTTCCTCATTAGTTCCTGCTTTAATAACTTCTGCCCTTTCCTCTACCATTTCCTAGGACATTCTTCCTCCTCCATCTCTTCAATGAGCCTATGTAAGAGCTGTTTAAGTTTACATTAGTGCCTAGGGAAATATCTATCCCCACACTTATAACACTTGCCTGGTTCTCGGGTATATGCTGTTAGAGTAGTGCCCTAAAGGCAATCGCCTTTAGCGCATTTTGTGCAAAATTGTGTACATACTTTATGAATAAATAAAGAAAGACATATTTCATTAATTTGATGTTCATTATTTATGAATAGATATTGATCTATAAGCAAATTAATGAAGTCCTTGATATATGACATAGCATGAAGGAAATTATGATGTGACCATACTATCGAGATTCCTATCATGTGCAATTATGTCAAGATTCTAAATTATCCTAGTCGTAGGATTCTTGAAAGCTGGACATCGGTAATCCGGAAGACTAGCACATCTCAAGCTCCTTGATTTGATCAAGCAGTGGATCTCAGAAACTGTAAATATGAGATATTTAGGGTTGAGATGTGGATGCTTACTAGAGGTAGTAAGTACATTGGATGACCTGCTTTGAGATCATCACATGGATGTCCTATTCTAATGTCAGTGGTAATCTCATCATAGCAATGATGCAAATATCCTTAGACTTGAGGTGCTCAAGGATATCTTGGATACTGATTCTGTGCTTTGACTCCATTCCTTGTTGCCTTATAAAGGTCGCTCGTAGGGTGGTACTTGGGTACAGTTTGAGGTATTCGAAGGTAATTGAGTAGCCAATAGAGGATTCACCACTTCTGTGATAGCAGAAGATGATACCCATGGCTTCTTGTCAGGGTCATTACTTGGAAATCTCTGATCAGAGTACATATGTCATGAAGAGTGTCTTCATTGACATATTAAGTAATGAGTCCCAGGACAAGAACTGAAATCACTTGGACTAGATTTGACGTAGTCAGTCTAGTAAGAGTTGACACTTTGCCCATACTCATAACCAAGTGGGGTATAGCATGGTGAAAGGACGAATTGCACGGTAATTGTCTATGGAAAGGTTCGTGATATGGTTCATGATGAATATAGGTTCATTCGTCAAACCAATTACTTTCCGGTCAATTGGGGGTCATGATGTGTTGCTAGATACCGCTCATGACTTGCTTGGATTAAGTGTTGATCTAAGTGGCTAACATAACCGGGAACCTAATGGGTCACACGCATAAGAGTGACTCGGAGAATTCGTAAAATAGTTTTGGATAGAGATCCAATATATGGAGAGCAATCGGACTAAATGGATCCCGATGAGATCGAGATATGTCCCGATGAGATCGCGACATCGATATTGCTGAAAAATGTTTCAGGTGGTTTTTTCCATACCGGGACCCGGTAGGCTGGTATGACCGACTCCAGTGTGACTGGACCACCTCAGCATTAATATACATACATATATATATATATCATCAACGTGCATGAAGGATATATATATATATATATCATCAACGTGCATGAAGGAGGAGAAGACATGTCTTTATTATATATATATATATAAAAGAGACTAATGTGGAAAGCATCATCCACTTTGCATTTAATGGCTTTAAATGTTAAAAAGGACAAATGGCAAGTGGAGAAAGATGTGTATGGTCGTTGGTTTTAAAAGGGTTTTAAAATCCTAAGACTTCCACTCTTGATGATCGTGGGTTTTGAAAGATTGAAGAAAGGTTTGGAAACAAAAAGCTTTTCCTCTCTTCACCAACGATCTTCATCTCATCTTTCAAACTTCTTCTCCATTGTTTCTCAAGCTCTCCAAAGATAAAGGTAAGAGCTAGCACTCTTTAATTTGTTCTAGTTATTCCCGGGTCAAAGGGTTTGTCCCGGTTAGGTTCTCCGATCTCTGCGTGGATACCGCTAGAGACGGTCTCCTTTGGTCGTTTTGGTTTGACTTTGTTATATAATCACTTGGATCCTGGCTTTCGGGAAGGTTCCAGAACAAAATTTTTTGTTTTCCGCACCGTGGACATGTGATGCTCACACCGGGATTTTCCTACATATGCAGGTTTAGTAGTGGTTGATTTGTTGAGGTTAGCTGTTGTGGTTTTGTTGTTTGTGGATGGGTTGAGATAGTGAGGTTTGTTGGATATAACAGAAGAGGTGACCTTGTTTGCATTGCAGGTTTTGGAAGCCTGAAGTGTGGGGTATTTATGAAGAGCTTCATTCAGCTTTGCTTGTTCATAGACTTCTTGAAGGGTAGAAGGCTTAAACCTCTTGACTGCCCAACCCAGATCCTTTTGGAGGCCCCCAATGAACACTTTTACCAGGTAATCCTCTGTTAAACCAGGATTCATTCTTCTAACAAGGGACTTGAGTTCTTCGAACTTCTCCTGATAAGCCTCCAATGTGTCTGTTTGGTTGAGTTTGTGAAATTCTTCCACAACATTAGCTTCAGTATTGCTAGTAAATATGCTGCATAGTTCCTCTGCAAACTCCTCCCAAATCAGTTCTGATTTCCCTTCTTTCCAATCTTGATACCTGATGCCAGGCTTCTCCTCCAGGAACATGGTTGCTGATTCCACCTTGTTTTCATCAGGTATGTTATAGATCTGAAATATTTTCAGACATTTTCTGATCCATAACCTGGGTTGCTTGCCATCGAAATGACTGAAGTCCATCTTGGGCCATAACATATTGGTTGTTTGGAGTATTGGAAGGACATTTGGGGTCGGGTGGTTTTGTGTTGGGTTTGTGGTGGTATGCTTGGTGTTTAGTACTGGTAGGGGTGGTGAATGTAGGATTCCATCGTAAGTTCTGAATGAAGGTGAGGCGGCTGTATTAGTAGGATTTGGTTGTTGATTGATTTTGATGGTTTTTAAAAGGGTTAGGATGGATTTCTGGTTTTCTTCAATTCTTTTGTTAGTTTCAAGTTGAGCTTTGGTCATGTCGGCTTGCATGGTTTTCATTTGTGTTTCTAATGCCTTTACTTGTTCATCTAGGGTCTTCAGTCTGGTAGCTTCGTGAGCCATGGCAGCTAGGAGCTCTGATACCAGATGTAATATACCAGCTGAGTTTAGGTGGCACAGAATGGGAGGGAAAGAAGTAGAAGAAGATCAGCTGAAGACGAAGAAGATTGAGCAGAAGAGAGAGTGAATAGAGGATAGGAGAATATTGTATTGATTTTCCGTTATGTCCTATAGGACAACAGTAGCAACATATATCCTCATGTAAGTTTGTTGTAATCGTATACTAGGAATAAAATAAATGAAAAACATTGAAGACAACTTATGCTAGCAACGTGGTCTGTTATTCTTTAGTGGGCCTTTAGCCTTGTAGTAGGTCTCCTAAGTCCAGTCCATGTTGTGTCATAACAGAAGCTAAGGGTCCAAAAGGATTCTGGAGATTATGAAGAGTGATCTTGAGATTTGTTCATAAAATTTTATAAAATTGTTGTATGTATTTATTAGAAAGATAAAGATTGAATTAAAAATTTTCTTACTAAAGTTAGCTTGAATATAGATTTGATTTGAGTTGATTGAAGCAAATTAAATATGTTCATCTTAAGCTTGGTCTTACTTTATACTATCAAGTTTTTTAAAAAATTGGCTCATAATTTCTTTTTGATATTCATTAAAAATGACATGTTTCTAATCGAACGATAAAACCAAATGATGGAAACGTACATTATATGTTGTCCATATTTCTTAAGAAAGACTAACTAGAAAAACAGATAAAATATGTTAATATCATCCAGTGTTATAAAATCGAATCATAAGTTAAACCAATAAGGTAAAATATTTGAGGTTTAAAAGTTTAACTGGTATTAAACCGTTATAAAATAGACTAAAAAAATAAAATTGGCAAATTTAAAATATAAATGAAACATATTATCTTTAATTGAAGAATTTAAAGTTTAATTAAAAATTATTAAATAAAATTAATTGATTTATTTTAGTTTATAAGAACTTATTAATTAATAAAAATTGATGTATTAATTAATAAATTGATTATTTTTACAATAAAACGTATTAAAGTACATCTAATTAGAAAGATAAAGATCGAACTACAAAATTAAATTATTCAAAATTTTTACAATTAAACCTATTGATCAAATTATAATATAATTTTTCTAAAAAGAATATTCGTTTTCGGATGAGTTAAAAGTCTCTGTCATTGCCGATTAAAAAATTTTAATTTAATGCTTTGCTGATCTAGATTTACACTTTGGACAGCTCATGCGTCTTGTAAAATATCTTGTAAACATCGTAAAAGGAAAACGACAGTTTATTAGTTTGTGTACAGCTACTTGATTACAATTTAGGCATAGCAAAAAAGTCTAAACTTATGGCTTTCAATTAATTCCCGTAATTAAGAAGTTCAACAATATATTGAAGTCACCATCATAACTTGAGGTCAAGAGCTAAATGTAATCCGAATAATTGAATAATTTAAACAAAAAAAAATGTCTTGGATTGTGTGAAAACATAACATATACTAAAATAGTGTCTACTTCATAGAAATGATCTATGGCGATATAAAATCATCTAACATAGAATATAACTCCATGGAAGTTTAATGTTTTAAAATTTGGATTGAAAGTTAAGGTGTTAAAATAAAATGTTTAAAGTTTAAGAAGTTCAACCGGTATTGGACTGTTATAAAATCGGTTAAAGAATGAATAAAATTAAAAATTAAAATATAATTGAAAGAAATTGTGTTTATTCGTTGAAGAATTTAAAGTTTAATTAAAAAGATATTGTTAAATAAAAATTATTTATTTATTTTAGTTTATAAAACTTATTAATTTACAAAATTGATCGATTATTTAATGAACCCATAATTTTAATTATTAAAGTAAGTCAAACTGAAAATTTGAAAACCGAATTAAAAAGTTGAACGGTAGCTAAACCGACTGAATCAATTGAATTTTTAAATCGTGATGAAAATCATCTTTGAAGAGATAAAAATAATCTAAAGTATGTTCTCCTTCATAGTCTAACATTTTTCATTAATTTCATTTTATTTGAATTCCAAAGATTCAAGTCCATATGCAAGAATGTAGAGTCATTATCAATAAAAGTGTGGCCATGGGTGGCTGTGCTTGATTGCCAGTGCCACCCTGTGTCATGGGAATCTAGCCAAAAACACACTTCATTAAGAAGTTGTAATATACCAGCTGAGTTTAGGTGGCACAGAATGGGAGGGAAAGAAAAAGAAGAAGATTAGCCGAAGAAGAAGAAGATTGAGCAGAAGAGAGAGCGAATAGAAGATAGGAGAATATTGTATTGATTTTCCGTTATGTCCTATAGGACAACATTAGCAACATATATCCTCATGTAAGTTTGTTGTAACCGTATACTAGGAATAAAATAAATGAAAAACATTGACGACAACTTATGCTAGCAACATGCTCTGCTATCTCCTAAGTCTAATCCATGTTGTGTCATAACACTTCATGCCTCTTAAAAGAACCATGACCTCAAGGGTTAAAATCTGGGAAGTGTTTTCGGATATATCGAGGATCCTCCCACGTGGCTTCCTCAGCTTCGCGATCCTTCCACCGCACGAGCCACTTCAAGACATCTGGGTTTCAATGAGTGACGAACCGCCTCTCAATAACTCTACCGGAGGGGAGATAACCCCATCGTGAAGAACTTGAGGGTAATGGGTAAGCTTACCTCGATGGGTAGGGCCAGCAGCTCTATCACGCTAGGAACGCCCACTCTGAGCCGGAGAGGAAGAGGAGGTCGAGGGAGGACTCCGACCGCAGGGGAGGCGGAAGGAGGAGCAACCAGCGTCGCCACTGAAGGGGAGTCAGCGCCGGGCACCACAGCCGGAAGAGGGAGCTGCGAACCAGAAGGAGATGAAGGAAGGGGGGAAAGTGATCGGGATCAGGAGGAGGTGTCGGGTCACCCGTTAGGTGGGTGCCCACCTGGGACCAAGGCTAGGTAGGAAAGTCCAAAAAATCAAGGGCTATCGGCTGAAAGAAAGAGTGGGGACAAGGGAAGGTGAGGGCACGAGGGTAAAAGACAAAAGGAGCAGGAAAGTGAGCTTTTAATTATTAGAGTATCTCATATTGACTAAACATGAAAATATTAAAGGGTTTATAAAGTAGTAGGGGTCAACTATCCAAATAACTAGTTCTAGTCATTTTGACAATGGTTGACTCAATCTCAATTCTTGTTAATAGAATCTACACTTTACCCATATTAAAAATTTTAATATAGTATTAGAACAGGTTGGGTCCAGATTATTAATTTACTGGTTGTCTGTCTAGATGTCCATTTCCAGCAACCCGATCTGGTTATCACTATGTTTATTTCAAGTAACAACTGGATGTCCAACTCCAGTTGCACTTGAGGCAAAGTTTTAGAATATCTCATATTAACTAAACATAAAAATGTTAAATGGTTTATAAAGTGGTAAGGCCCAACTATCCAAATGACTAGTTATAGTCATAGGGTTGGCTCTCTCATAAGACCTGTACCAATTGGTATTAGAGCTAACATCACTCCTTCAATTCCTCGCGCCACGTCTATAGGTGGTGATGTTGGTATTGCAGTGTTCGTCCAATGCTAGAAAAAGTCTAGCGCATAACCATCCTGTGAGTGCGTGGGTAGTGATGTCGGTATAGTAGTGTTCATTTGGGGCTACAAAAGGCCTAACACATAGTTAGCCCACTGGTGGTTGGGTTGTGAAGCGTGGTAGAATGTTACGGTCTAATTGTCCGACATCAGTAATAAAAGAGGTTGATATGGGGTTTATAGGCTTATAAGCTCTCCTACCCTTTAAGCTAGCTTTTGTGGTTGGTTTTTCCATAAGACATGTAATAATTGATATCAGAGCAAGTTGCTTTTAAGTTAGTCCCCACCACCTCGACACAATAAACTATGTCAGGTGTTTGATCTTAAATTTGCCCACACATAAGGGGGGTGTGTTAGAACATAAGTGAGAATTTGTGCCATCTAGAAAGAATATATATATGGCCTTTGCATGCATATAAACCTAGTGAGTGACTTATCCTATCACCAATTAGTTTTAAGATGAAATTTCATTTGGGTTTATATGTGCTCAGTTTATTTGAGATCAGTCTTATAAAATTTAACATGGTATCAAAGCAGGTTTGATCCAAATTATCAATTTCCCAATTATCCGTCTAGATTTCTTGTTGGATTTAGGAAACCTATTTTCATGAGAGATCTTCATTATGGACCTAATGAGGAAACATACTTGTAGGTTTTAACATCACACTCTAACCCAAAACCTTAAGGCATTAGGTTTATAGGCTATTTTACTAATATGTCCTTTACTAGTTTCATCTCTTTCTAATGTGTGATTCCTAATAACACTTGAAATTTCAACAATCTCCCCTCAAATGTGAACTTTCACATTGGACTTGGACTGCCCATTGAATGAAAGCCTTTTTCTTAGTTGCTCGAGTATATGGTGTCACCAAGAGCCCTTCTACTTCATTGGTCTGGGTCCACTAGGAGTCTCCTTGCACTTCCATATAAGGAGGCAACTAAATGATCTTAATACTGTCTTCATACTCGTCCCTTATCGAACCATTGGCTCTGATACTACTTATTGGATCTAGGGAGCCCCAGTTATATGGGAGATCTTCATCATGGATATAGTGAGGGAATATACTCATGAGCTTTGACACCACACTTCAACCTAAAACCTTAAGACATTAGGTTTATGGGTCCTTTCCACTTATGTGCCCCTCATTAATTCCACCACTTTCCAATGTGGAATTCCTACTCACACTTGACATCCTAACAATTTTTCTCTCAAGTTTAAATTTCCACATTGACCTTGGAATCCCCTTAAGCGAAAGCTTTTTTCTTAGTAGCTCAAGTATATAGCGTCACTAAGAGTTCTACTCCACTGGTTCGCGCCCATCAGGAGTCTCCTTGCTCTTTTTCTGTGGGAGGCAACTATGAGATTCAACTACCATCTCCATACTCTTACCTTGCCCAACCACCAGCTCTGATTCTACTTGTTGGTTCTAGGAAGTCCTCCTACTCTACTAGTCTGGGCCACCAGGAGTCTCCTTGCTCTTCCATATGGGGAGGCAACCATAGGATCCGACTATCATCTCCATACTCATCCCTTAATGAGCCATTGGCTCTAGTATAAATTGTTACAGGTATTATGGAAGAATCAGCCCCAAAAGCTAGCTTAAAGGATAGGAGAGCCTATAAGCATGTAAACCCCACTAAAATTCCACCATGCTCCGCAATCCAGGCACCTGCGAGCTGGTTGTGGGCTAGACCTCTTTTCTAGTCCCCGATGAACACTGCAATGTCGACGCTACAACCCCTGACCTTAAGACTCTGAGAAGTGTTAAGGGCTCTAATACATGTTAAATTTGCAAAGGGCCTATGAGCTCACACAAAGAGAAAAGTTAGACTACATACAAGCCTAAGTGAAATTCCATCCTAAAATTAATTGATGATAGGTGGAGTAGTGTTGGGACCCGATCCGGGAACCGGATCCCAACCGGAAAACAAAAAACGGAGAACGAAAGTACCGGAACAAAACGAAGCGAAGCGGAATCGATACTTAACAAATGGCGCCGACATCCGAGAACAATCAAGAACACATAAACACATTTGAATAGATGAACATAATCACGTTGGAAACCCTAAGACATTTCAAATCCGGTATAATTTTTTTTTCCTCTTATTCATTCCTTTTCTCTTTAATCAATCTCATTCAAATCATAACCATTCCATACAATTCCCTTTTTGGAAACTCATCATCACCAATTTCAATTCACTTAATTCATCTTAATCATTTCTTATACAATCATATAAATCCTCAAACTCATTTCTTTAAACCCATTTTATCGAAATTTAAAGATAATAAATTTGTATTTTGACAGCCTAAAAATTTAAAAACCAAAGAAACGCACTTCTAATACACATAATCCAATAGCACAAGGCAACATCGGACCTCCCGTCCAGCATCCAAACACCAGCAGAAACAAAATCTTAGTTTTAAACATTTCATCATTCCAATCCATAATACATCTCAACTCAATTATTCACATTCCAATCACAAGTCATTCATATACATTCCAATTGCCATTTATATCCACCTCAATTCAGATTTACGTACAAAATCTATTCCACAATCATACATAACTCATAACTAAAATACATCATAAATTTACATGATGACTTTTCAAGCCATAAACAAAAGCAATACATAATCCAAAAACCTTTTTCACAACTTCAAAACTAAACTCCAACATTACACATAAAACAAAGCATACAAAAACTATCGGGTTGACATCATACTCGTCTTCCATCCGATCTCCTGCGTGAAAACCTGGAGATGGGGATGAAAGGGGGGGTGAGCTCGGAAGCTCGTGGATAATATATTTATAAACTGAACAATAAGCGGAAAAATCGTTTATTTTTCAAACTTTTCAAACATTTCTCATTTAAGAATTTCTTCAAAAACTCATTTTTAAACTTTTCAATGTCATCAACACTTTCTAGGATTTTTCTCAAAATTTTCATTTGTTTCAAAACATTTATATCCAATTTCAGGAATTTCATGCTTGAAAAAAATTTACTTTCTCGTTTCTCAAAATCTCAAACCTTTTCAAAACATGCATACGATCTTAAACATGAATGCATCACATCATAGTGTATCACATCATAATCAAACTAAAACACATAACACATCGAATTGGTTTGGTTCGGTCCAAAGCAGACGTCATTATACACTCCCGCATAATGGTCATGCGGTAGTGAGCAGAGAGAGTCCGAGATCGAACTTCTATGCCACTAGCGGCAGCCGGAGAAGGCTTAAACAGTAGAGACAGCAATGACTCACAAAAGGACTGACCAAACCCACTTATCACATAACGAAAACGAATTGATTGCCCAAGGCACTTTTGAAAATCTTGATTTTTTTCTACCTTTTCAACTCATATCATCAAATTGTGTCATAGATGACACAAGCATATATCCACATAATCAATCTAATGCAATTCACGTAAATCACATATCAATATATGCACTAATTCTTTAAATCATTCAAATCATAAATCACATAATTTGAAAACCATGAAATTCATAAGTCTTGTATTTTCTAAAACTCATTTTACTCCTTTGAAATCATAATTTCAAACATTTACATCCTTTTCAAACATTTTATCAATAATAATTTATCAAAATCAAATTTTGCTTTCTTTAATTTTCAAAATTCACATTTAGCTTATAATTCAATAAATAAATATACTACCCACCTCATATCCATGCTAGCATCTTGTCTAATGCTTGATTTGACCTTTCTCCTTTCTTCCTTCCAATTGAAAATTCCTCTTTCTCCTCCATTTTCAATTTCTTTGGCTTGGAAGGGAGCTCTCTTCATTCTCCATCCTTTTCCTTCTTGGAGAAATCCCAAAAGCCTTAAGAATCAAGTAGAAAAGTTGGAACTTAAATTTCTCTCTTCTTTTCTCCATCTGAAACTTCTCCACTCTTCTTTCTTCTTCTTCTTCTTTTCTTTTCACTCATCATCGTATTTTCCTCTTAAAAACGACAACTCCTTGTTGTTTTAAAGCCACATCATTTAAAAGATAGATAAATGACCATATTGCCCTAACATGTTACTTTATGCCATTTTCACTTGCGGTTTTGATTCGCACTATCGAGTTGAAGGAATTTGTTAAAAATTTCTTCTCGAGAAATGTTCCTCTCAATCATACGAATCCAACGCCACTGACCGCGCTCAATTCCGATTACTACATCAAAAGTTATGCACAAAACAGTTCGGGTAAAACCATATTCTAACACATTTTCCATGTACGATTATTTCCGTCCAGAAATTCACATTCTTAATCCCAGAATTGAAACTCAATGTCTTCATAACAATTGTAGCCTTATGTCTCTAGTTTAATTCAAAACAAGAATCGTCTCATTTCGATTCCCAGATCAAAAGTTATAATCAAAATACTCTCAGATTTTCCTAATCCAAAAATTACACCCTAATCCGAACTTAAATTCAGAAATTAAAAGCTTTAGGGGAAAAATTGACATTTCATCTCTTCATATGACTTGTAGCCCCTTGTCTTATCTTTATTTCTCCTTAAGAATCGCTTCAATCGGATCTCTATAGATCCCGAATTTCATAAAATACTGAACTATGTTCGGAAAATTTCCCGACTCACTTTGATTAAATTAATCACCATTCATTTAATCTTATAAAATTACAAATTTCCCATAAGGATGTAGGGAATTGTCTTAGGAATCCAACGCCGCAAGAATCAACTCAATCGGATGTCGGACGGAAAAGATATGAGCAAAATAGTGAACAAAGGTCGGATTTGAGAAAGTAAAGTCAAGAAAACCAAAGAATCAAAACGGCGTCGTGCGGGCGAGATCGCCCTGGCGACGCGTCGCCCTGGTGATGTAACGTCCCATCTCCTATGGGAAAGGTATTTTGGTAAATTGGGACGGGCTAGGAGTATTAAATTATAGCTCGGCATGCGCATTCAGTTTATAGCCTCTATGACTGATGGGTTGTTGCACTTACACATGGTAAACATGCATTCATGACATTTTAAACTTAGGTTTCAAATTGAGACCTTTGTGAAATTTATGGGATAATCGTAATTGGAAAATTATTTTGAGTGCATCATAAATTGTTTTCCATTTTAGGATTTATGGAATTTTTCGGAATTTTGAGGTTCTTGCGGGATGAAAAATTCAACCGATCGACCAAGTGAGCCTTTTTGTATTAAAAAGGGATTGCCTAATGGCATGAGATTAGTGAATAAATAATTATGGGATGTATATTAATGCCATGTTTAGAGTTTAAGTGGGGTTTAGTGCTTAAGTAATTGGGATGAACTCACTTTTGACTCTTCCATTCATTAAAAGCCAAGTGGCTTCTTACTTTTGTCTTATATTATGCTTCATCGTCGATTTTTCATCATCACCTACAACTTGTCTTGGATTAAAACAAAACCAACTCACTTTGAAAGCCAAAAGTAATCTCTCATCCGTGGCTTTGCATCTTCCATCATGGTTGTTCTCCTTCGATTATTTCTTTTCCTCTCATAGTTGAACTTCTTCTTGCTACTTGCTTGCCTCTTCTTTAGTTGCAACCAAGACCAAATTTAAGTCTTGTAAGATATGTATTAGAGTTATAGCCGTGAGTATTGGTGAGAGGTAAAGAAGTGGTTGAAGCTTGGAAGATTGAAGTAGATACTTGAAGAATGGAGAGCTTGTAACTTGATGAAGGTAAGAGTTATGTTTGTACTTATTTTTTTTGGTAGTTAGAAGCATGCATGGGAATCCTTGGAACATTTATTTGATCATTATAAGGGTAGGTTTAAATGGGTTTAAATATATGCTTGTGTATGGATGAATGATTGAATAAGGTTTCCATTGATTTGGCTTGGTTTTGGATTGATTTGCAAGGTTAGATGTATAGGAAAGTAATGAAAATGATTGTGTGAGTGCTGCCAAATTTTGTGTTAGTATACAAATAATTGTTGTGTTGAGTTTGTGGCTGAATTGGAGGTGTAAGTGAATGTCTATTAATGTAGGTAAAGTGATAGAATGGAAGAGGATGAGGTATAGATGAAATCTGGAAATTGGTGTTTAACCTATTGAAATGTTTTGATCATAACTAATTGTGTAGGTGTGCAAATGAGGTGAAGTTTGTTCCCACTGAAACTTTGGGATGTTGGCTTCAAATTTGTGTGAAATAGGTGTTGTTAAATTGTAATGTTAGAAGGGTGAATCTTTGCATGGGAAGTTTTTGTTTGTAGGGTCTGTGAACAGTACTCGCATATATGACCTGATGACTTTGATGATTTTTCTAAATTAATTGTGATAGAATTTGGGAGAATGGTCTTCATGAAAGTTGTAGAATATTGAGTTAGCTTTCCATTACCACTGATCTTGCTAATTTTAGAGTTGTATATTGGGAGATATGAACTGATTACTATTGACTGGTTTTGAGCATTTTGATGAAACCTAGCCTAAGTGTTGAGTTTTTGAGCTTGCAGATTGGAAGCAATTTTAGCAAATTATGTGAACTGAATTGGTGTGAGTGATCTTCTGCAAAGTTGCAAAGGAAGGAATTATCTTGAAAATGATATATGACATGTAATTTTTAGAGGTCAGATTTGGGAGTTATGATTTTGCAAATATTGAACTTGCATTAGGTTATGAATTGCTGATCATGGCAGTAACTTGCATGACAGTTTTGAAATTGTTAGAAATTGAATTGGATTTTGAGTTCTTCATGAAAATTGAAGTTTGAGATCTTATATTTTCAGGGATATAAGGTAGTGAATTTTGTGACATTTGTGCTAAGAGTTATGCTGATTGGGAAATTACTGACCAGATTGGTTAATTTCTGTATACAGATTCTTTGTCGAATTGTTTGACCTAGTTGGTTATGGAATTTGATTTTGGGTTGTTCATGAAAGTTGTAGATGACATTGTGAACTTATTGAGCATATTTATGTGGTAATTTTTGGCTGAAGAATCAGAGAGTTATGGAATTTGCAATGTACTGTTCTGTTTTAATGGGATTTGAGTAGGCAGTAACTTTAAAGGAATTTTTGACACCCTTAGGGGTGAGATTGATTTTTATGGTCTTCTTGAGAATTATAGAGGGTTTCTTTATCTTTCCAACAAGGTATAATTTGTATTTTTCTGATTTGTGTGCTAAGAGTTATGGGTATTGAAAGTTGGTTTAGAAATCTGAAAAAAAAAGAATGAAAAAGAATGAGAATGGTATATTGCCCGGTCACTAGGGCGACGGCTTGCCCTAGTGACGAGGCTCGTTTGAACAGCGTCACTAAGGCGACGCGTCGCCCTAGCGACGACGCCGGATCAGACGGCATCACTAGGGCGACGCCTCGCCCTAGTGACAAGGCCATCTGATTTTTTTTTTTTTTATTATTTGATTATTTGGTATTTGGTGATTCTTTTGTCCATTTTTTTTCCGTTTGACGTCCGATTGACCTGATTCTTGAGGCATCGGATTAGTGAAATATTGAATTTCATTTTATGAGAAATTGGGAATTTTGAGACGGGAAATTGACGTAGCCCCGGGAAATTATTCTATGGTCACTGTTTTATTTATTTTTGGACCGATCGGGGTCCGAATTGAGTGCTGTCAGTGGCTATAGTTTTCTAATTTTTGATGAAATTTTTATGATGGGAAAAATTTGGATTTAGGGCCGGAAATCTCATGAACATGCATTATACACTTACATGTGCATTATTATTAGTTCGGATTGGATAATTAGTGATCAGAATCCTCTCTGTTTGTTATAGAGGCACATTTGGAGCGTCGATCTACCGACGTTACTGAAACTTCCAGATGTTAGCTCGGAAGTACAGGTGAGTAACCTAGTTAGTTCCTCAACCTTTATGTGTTTAAGATTTTGCAATTATGCCATGTGGAGATAATGGAGGGTTTATGTGTGTTTGATTTTGATTGATTTCGGACCATAGGTGTCTGAAATATTTGGAATGAGATAACGAAGTGCTACTTGTGTGTAACTGTGTGTGAATGTTTATATTGGAGATCTCGGACCAAAGGTCCGAGAAATGAAATTGATATTGAAGTGTTAATTATGCATTTCAATACATTGGATGTGACTTTTAAATGCGATATGGTATGATGCAATAAATTAGAAAAAATATGATTGAAATACCGGACCGAAGGTCCGAAGAAATAGGAAATGGAATTGAAGGTAAGTGATAGAAATAACTGTAAATGGAAATTGGAACATATGCATTCATGCATAAGGACATGATCAGATAAAGGCAGTTGTGACCGGAGCAGCCACCGTATCAGGGCATATCACGCCCAACGTATATGAGAGCTTTCAGCTCAATGCACAGGACCTCAGGTCCAACGTATTCAGAGCCTCAGGCTTAATGTATTAGGGCTTTAAGCCCAATGTTTGAAACCATCGCTCAAGCGCAATGTGCCCGTTCTTGGGGCGGTTTGGTATACATCACAATAACGTAATGAAAATGGAAAGGGTCTCATGTGCATTGCATTTATGGTATGATTGAATTTGGATTGTATGAAAGCGTCGCCTTACATTTGTGAAATGTAATGGTATGTATTATTTGAGATTACATTTGTGAATCGTGATCGTATGTGATAGTTGGTGGTGATTGAACATGCATGAATTGAGTGAACCATAGATGATGGTTTCTCACCGAGTTCATAAAACTTACCCAAAATTTGCATTTATTTTCAGACTTAGAAGAATACCCGTTAGCAACAGGCGTATGACATCTGTTAGTTGAGGAAGTAGAGAAGTGGTCGGGATCGGTTGGCGTCTGTCTTAGTATTTCTATTCTTGGACTTTTGTATTACTAAGTTGAACAAGTTGTAAAGTCAATTGATGAAATAAATTGTAAGTGTAAAAAGGCCCCAAGGCCATTGAATTGTTTATATAAATTGTTTTCCGCATTCACGATGATATGTGTGAGTATGTGTTAAAAAAAGTTCTATCGAGTGATGTAGCACGCCACCCTCATGGCACGGACCGGATATCACCGTCGATGTCGGGTTCAGTCTTCTTGGGAGTGGGTGTTACATTTAGGTGGTATCGAGCCTGAAGTACAATCTTACATGGGCATTCGAAAAAAAATGTGTCAAGTTATTTGCATTTAAGTCATGTCGTGACGGTGACAATCGATCCCAGTGTAGCATACTGAGTCGTATGCATAAGTATGTCTCGATCGTTTAGCGATTAGAAAAAGTGAGAAAAGGTTAATGTGTTAGAATGTGAGAAAAGGAAGTAATGGATATTGCACAATAGGAAAGAGGGTATGGTTTGATCAGATAGACGAATATTTAGTGTATTGAGATTGATGGGTATATTGTGAAGTGCAAAATTGGAGTGATATTGGGTATATCCTTGAATATGAGTTAGAAATAAAGACTATAGTTGTAAATTAATAGAGGAAAATAGAGATGTGACAATGGTAAGATTTCCAGTGTATAAGGTAAATGACAATAAAGTGTATCTATGATATAGAAAAGTTATAATTGGGATTGATTACCGTGATGAGAGTTATATATAAGGATTGGTGATTTGGGGTCAAATTATACATTAAGTGCAGAATTAAAAATGATTTCATATCCGTGATATTGATTTGAGTGTGAAATATATGGGTATAATGCAATAATGAAAAGATTGAAAAGAAAGACAATGAACTTGGTAGATGAAAAAGTTGTTCGAGTTTAATTGATCTGCCTAAGTAAATGCACACCTGATTATGGGAGCCCTATAGTAAGTGAAAATGTTAAGCTGTAATTGATAAGTTAATAGCTAAGTGCTAGCCAGATGTCTTGTTAAAAAAAAACCTTTATGAGTTAGAGGAAGAAATGAAAGTGCTTATAACGATCAGTTGTGAATGAATTGAGATTGTTTATGATCTTCACGAGCGAGGACGGGTGTAAATAGGAAGATTATTGGGTTCAGATTATATGATCACCGTAAGTGTATCTCTGATAGTGGGATTACCCTCATGGGTGAAATGAGCAAGCATAAATGAATAATTTGCGTGAACATGATATAGGAGGTAATCAGTGGCCTATTACGTAAGCTCCTATTATGATGCCGGTAGCTCAAGTTCAAAATGAGTGGGAGTAAGGCATGAGAATGCTCAGAATGATCAATTGAGAAAAAAGTGAGACAGTTAAAGATGTTCGCATTGGTAATGAGCTTGAGGAAATAAAATGAGAGACATGAATAGAGTAAGGTCCCCATGATTAGAATTTGTACCAAAAAGAGAATGGTTATTGAGAATTAAATACAAATAAGGTATTCTTAGCAGTATGATCTATTAACGGGCAAATTAATGGGACTATAGAGATATATTGTCAGATAGGATGTGATGATTAGGGTGATGATGGTAAGATAGTAGAGGAAAAGAAATTGTTTAAGTGCCTTTCAGATATTGAGCTTCATGAAATATTAAGAGGCACTAATATATATATAGAGATGGAAAATAGTTGATTGATAAAGTTTTATGACTCAATCGTAAGAGATAAAATATGCTAATGAAAAGTGTACACGTTAATGAGATGACTTTGATTATGTAAGAGAAGTAACGCATATTAAGGAAATATTAATTCATGAATTTGAGGATTAAAAGTTGGGTATACTTTGTGTAATTATGTTCGAAAGTACGAGATCGATATAATGATTGTTTATTCAAGTCAGTGAGTGATTTATTGTGAATAAATTGAGCTATGTGGAGAAATGAAGGACCTTGTGGCAGAATATGTTATGATGAGAAAATTATAAGGAAATTGTTCCTCATTGGAGACGTTTGATCGTGAAAGAGTTATATGAGTCAACTATGGGTATAAGTTTATTGTATTACTGAAAAGGAACATGTCTCAATTGTGTTTGGAGTAGATAATGGATATAAACATAAGAGGATACAAGCATAAGAAATGGATAAATTGGGATAGTTGAGGAAATTGGTCGTTATACAAGTCTCATAAGAGTGAATCTTAACCTAATTGAATGAATAAAGGATGAATTAGTATGCGAACATGGGATATTGGGAGAATTAATCAAGATATAGGTATTGATAAAATGTGGAAGTTCAAAAGATATGTGTATGCGGAATTTGGAATTAGTTAGAACTAACGGAAGACTTGATGCATTCAGAAATTGTCAAAGATTTTCTGGTTTTAGCAAATTGACGAGAATAAGTGAGGAAAACATGCGAATGTTATGACTGATGATTATAAAGGAGACATTTGAAGAATTCACTGTCTATACTGAAGTGTTCCAGTAAAGGTTATGATGTGATCTATTGACATTGTATAAAGTGATTTTATGTACCTTGGGGTAAATATGATTCTATGGGCGGTATTATGATCGATGATTTGAAACTTGTTATACTGAGTGTGGCCTAAAAGTTTGGAGACATAAATCGTACAAAAATAGTTTGGAGATGTCTATGAATATGCAAATCGATAACGATTGAGTTATGTCATGCATTTGAATGATTTGAAAAGGATTCAACGGCTGATTAATTTAAACTAAGCCAATGGCGCAATTTAAGAGATGGAACAAAGAAAAATAAATAAATTCAATTGCAGAAGATCAAAATTTGGGTAAGAAGATTATCAAATCTAGTGTATTATTGAGTGTTATAGTCGAGCCCGACAAAATGGGGCAAAAGAAAGTATTATTAGCTATGAGAAGTTCAAAGTTGGTGTGCATCAAAGCGATTGACAAAACCCGAAGTGAGAATGTAGAAATTGTAAATCAGATTGAGGAACGGAATTAACTCAATTGTGAGGAAAGTGATAGGTATAGTTGATTAAGAGATATGGGTGATACTTATTACGGGAACTGTTAGTGAAAATGTAAGGAATGATCGAAGCTTTATGTACTAGCAAGAGTGTATAGACAGAGCAATTGAAAGGCTAGACTGGGAAATCAAATGATTATAAGTGAATGGTTCGAGAAAGCATAAGAAACAATCGAAGCGATATGTTCTAGTAAAAGTATTGTGGAAAAGCAATTGCTGGTATAATCTGTTAAATTGAACGATGACGTGTGTGATTAATCCACAGGCTTGACTCCTGAAGACAAGTGTATAAGGGGTCTTACTGTCCAAAAGGAGTCGTGATAGGTTAAGTAATTTAAGATGGTGATAATAAGTCGAATTGATTCACTGAGGTTCTAAATCTCATGAGATTTGTGGTTTGATAATAACGAAATCCGATATGTAATAAATGAAATATTTTGAAAGATATGGCCTCGGTCAAAAGGTACTTAGATGTGCAATCAAGGTGTAGTTAAGGAAAATTGAATTCGTGATAAGGGGCCTCTATGTGATTGTGGTATGAATCGAATTATGGATTGGTAAATTAGACTAAAATCTAAAAGATGGTTCGAGTCACAAAGTGTTTCATAGATGGAATTGGAAATATTGTTAGGATTCGATATTTATGTTATTGATAGTGATGATATTGAAAAGTGACAAATTGCGATAATCATGAGAAAGCGATAAAATAATGGAAAGCTTGAGAAAGGAAATAGAGTCATTGATTGTTTTGATCTCCGTTCATTGACCGAATGTGGTCGTGTGTAGCATAATCGATGGGAAACAGCGTGTATTAATCGAAAAGAATCCCCTGCCTTCCTGATCAACCGTATATGAAATTTCGCGGACGAAATTTTTATTAGGAGGGGAGAATTGTAACGTCCCATCTCCTATGGGAAGGGTATTTTGGTAAATTGGGATGGGCTAGGAGTATTAAATTATAGCTCGGCATGCGCATTCAGTTTATAGCCTCTATGACTGATGGGTTGTTGCACTTACATATGGTAAACATGCATTTATGACATTTTCCAGCTTAGGTTTCAAATTGAGACCTTTTGTGAAATTTATGGGATAATCGTAATTGGAAAATTATTTTGAGTGCGTCATAAATTGTTTTCCATTTTTAGGAATTTATGAGAATTTTTCTGGAATTTTTCGGGGTTCTTGCCCGGACCGAAAAATTCCAACTGACTGACCGAGTGAGCCTTTTTGTATTAAAAAGGGATTGCCTAATGACATGAGATTAGTGAATAAATAATTATGGGATGTATATTAATGCCATGTTTAGAGTTTAAGTGGGGTTTAGTGCTTAAGTAATTGGGATGAACTCACTTTTGACTCTTCCATTCATTAAAAGCCAAGTGGCTTCTTACTTTTGTCTTATATTATGCTTCATCGTCGATTTTTCATCATCACCTACAACTTGTCTTGGATTAAAACAAAACCAACTCACTTTGAAAGCCAAAAGTAATCTCTCATCCGTGGCTTTGCATCTTCCATCATGGTTGTTCTCCTTGATTATTTCTTTTCCTCTCATAGTTGAACTTCTTCTTGCTACTTGCTTGCCTCTTCTTTAGTTGCAACCAAGACCAAATTTAAGTCTTGTAAGATATGTATTAGAGTTATAGCCGTGAGTATTGGTGAGAGGTAAAGAAGTGGTTGAAGCTTGGAAGATTGAAGTAGATACTTGAAGAATGGAGAGCTTGTAACTTGATGAAGGTAAGAGTTATGTTTGTACTTATTTTTTGGTAGTTAGAAGCATGCATGGGAATCCTTGGAACATTTATTTGATCATTATAAGGGTAGGTTTAAATGGGTTTAAATATATGCTTGTGTATGGATGAATGATTGAATAAGGTTTCCATTGATTTGGCTTGGTTTTGGATTGATTTGCAAGGTTAGATGTATAGGAAAGTAATGAAAATGATTGTGTGAGTGCTGCCAAATTTTGTGTTAGTATACAAATAATTGTTGTGTTGAGTTTGTGGCTGAATTGGAGGTGTAAGTGAATGTCTATTAATGTAGGTAAAGTGATAGAATGGAAGAGGATGAGGTATAGATGAAATCTGGAAATTGGTGTTTAACCTATTGAAATGTTTTGATCATAACTAATTGTGTAGGTGTGCAAATGAGGTGAAGTTTGTGCCCACTGAAACTTTGGGATGTTGGCTTCAAATTTGTGTGAAATAGGTGTTGTTAAATTGTAATGTTAGAAGGGTGAATCTTTGCATGGGAAGTTTTTGTTTGTAGGGTCTGTGAACAGTACCCGCATATATGACCTGATGACTTTGATGATTTTTCTAAATTAATTGTGATAGAATTTGGGAGAATGGTCTTCATGAAAGTTGTAGAATATTGAGTTAGCTTTCCATTACCACTGATCTTGCTAATTTTAGAGTTGTATATTGGGAGATATGAATTGATTACTATTGACTGGTTTTGAGCATTTTGATGAAACCTAGCCTAAGTGTTGAGTTTTTGAGCTTGCGGATTGGAAGCAATTTTAGCAAATTATGTGAACTGAATTGGTGTGAGTGATCTTCTGCAAAGTTGCAAAGGAAGGAATTATCTTGAAAATGATATATGACATGTAATTTTAGAGGTCAGATTTGGGAGTTATGATTTTGCAAATATTGAACTTGCATTAGGTTATGAATTGCTGATCATGGCAGTAACTTGCATGACAGTTTTGAAATTGTTAGAAATTGAATTGGATTTTGAGTTCTTCATGAAAATTGAAGTTTGAGATCTTATATTTTCAGGGATATAAGGTAGTGAATTTTGTGACATTTGTGCTAAGAGTTATGCTGATTGGGAAATTACTGACCAGATTGGTTAATTTCTGTATACAAATTCTTTGTCGAATTGTTTGACCTAGTTGGTTATGGAATTTGATTTTGGGTTGTTCATGAAAGTTGTAGATGACATTGTGAACTTATTGAGCATATTTATGTGGTAATTTTTGGCTGAAGAATCAGAGAGTTATGGAATTTGCAATGTACTGTTCTGTTTTAATGGGATTTGAGTAGGCAGTAATTTTGAAGGAATTTTTGACACCCTTAGGGGTGAGATTGATTTTTATGGTCTTCTTGAGAATTATAGAGGGTTTCTTTATCTTTCCAACAAGGTATAATTTGTATTTTTCTGATTTGTGTGCTAAGAGTTATGGGTATTGAAAGTTGGTTTAGAAATCTGAAAAAAAAAAGAATGAAAAAGAATGAGAATGGTATATTGCCCGGTCACTAGGGCGACGGCTTGCCCTAGTGACGAGGCTCGTTTGAACGGCGTCACTAGGGCGACGCGTCGCCCTAGCGACGACGCCGGATCAGACGGCATCACTAGGGCGACGCCTCGCCCTAGTGACGAGGCCATCTGATTTTTTTTATTATTTATTATTATTTGATTATTTGGTATTTGGTGATTCTTTTGTCCATTTCTTTTCCGTCCGACGTCCGATTGACCTGATTCTTGAGGCATCGGATTAGTGAAATATTGAATTTTATTTTATGAGAAATTGGGAATTTTGAGACGGGAAATTGACGTAGCTCCGGGAAATTGTTCTATGGTCACTGTTTTATTTATTTTTGGACCGATCGGGGTCCGAATTGAGTCTTGTCGATGGCTATAGTTTTTTAATTTTTGATGAAATTTTTATGATGGGAAAAATTTGGATTTAGGGTAGAAAATCTCATGAACATGCATTATACACTTACATGTGCATTATTATTAGTTCGGATTGGATAATTAGTGATCGTAATCCTCTCATTTTGTTATAGAGGCACATTTGGAGCGTCGATCTACCGACGTTCTTGAAACTTCAGATGTTAGCTCGAATGCGGTGAGTAACCTAGTTGGTTCCTCAACCTTTATGTGTTTAAGATTTTGCAATTATGCCATGTGGAGATAATGGAGGGTTTATGTGTGTTTGATTTTGATTGATTTGGACCATAGGTGTACGAAATATTTGGAATGAGATAACGAAGTGCTACTTATATATAATGTGTGTGAATGTTTATATTGGAGATCTCGGACCAAAGGTCCGAGGAAATGGGAAATTGATATTGAAGTGTTAATTATCATTTCAATACATTGGATGTGACTTTTAAATGCGATATGGTATGATGCAATAAATTAGAAAATATATGATTGAAATCTGGGATCGAAGGTCGAAGAAATAGGAAATGGCATTGAATGTAAGTGATAGAAATAACTGTAAATGAAAATTGGAACATATGCATTCATGCATAAGGACATGATCGATAAAGCGGTTGTGACCGAGTGACCACCGTATCAGGGCATATAACGCCCAACGTATATGAGAGCTTTCAGCTCAATGCACAGGACCTCAGGTCCAACGTATTCAGAGCCTCAGGCTTAATGTATTAGGGCTTCAAGCCCAATGTTTCAGAGCCACTGGCTCAACGCAATGTGCCCGTTACTGGGACAGTTTCAGGCGCACGGTCACAATAACGTAATGAAAATGGAAAGGGTCTCATGTGCATTGCATTTATGGTATGATTGAATTTGGATTGTATGAAAGGCGATACGCCTTACATTTGTGAAATGTAATGGTATGTATTATTTGAGATTACATTTGTAAATCGTGATCGTATGTGATAGTTGGTAAGTGATTGAACATGCATGAATTGAGTGAACCATCGATGATGGTTTCACTTGAGTTCATAAAACTCACCCAAAATTTGCATTTATTTTCAGGACTTAGAAGAATACCCGTTAGGCAGCAGGCGTATGACATCTGTTGGTTGAGGAAGTAGAAGTGGTCGGGATCGGTTCGCGTCATCTTAGTATTTCTATTCTTGGACTTTTGTATTACTAAGTTGGACAAGTTGTAAAGTCAATAGACTGAAATAAATTGTAAGTGTAAAAAGGGCCCCAAGGCCATTGAATTGTTTATATAAATTGTTTTCCGCATTCACGATGATATGTGTGAGTATGTGTTAAAAAAAAAAGTTCTACTGAGTGATGTAGCACGCCACCCTCGCGGGGCACGGACCTGGATATCACCGTCGATGTCAGGTTCAGGTCTTGCGGGAGTGGGGTGTTACAGGTGACGAGGGCGGAACGCCCGCCGTCGCGAGGGCAATGCGTCGCCCTAGCGATGCGAGCTGATCGCTCGCCATCGCTAGGGCGATGAGTCGCCCTAGCGACTGGGATACTTCATTATTCTTTTTTTCACATAAAAATCCAAACTTCAAAATTCATAACTCTTACTCCCGAACTCCAATTTTGACAAACTTAGTTTCTATAGAAAGCTTAAAGGAAGCTCTACATCTTCCACGAAGGACATAAAAATCAATTCGACTCCTAAGGGAGCCCATTTTTCGGTCAAAGATACTATCCTCTAATAATCATGCTAAAACCACAATATAAACTTGTAAAAATCATAACTTATTATTCCGAGATCGAAAAATTGCATACTTTATATCGAAATAAAGATCAAAGCAAATCCTTCAATTTTCATGAAGAACATCAAAGCTCAATTAACCTCTAACTAGGTTAATTTCTCAGTCAAAGTTTCAATCATAATTAAAGTCAAAAGTCAACCCTATCACACATAAACTTTGACTGATCATAACTTTCACTCCCGATATCGAAAAATTACAAACTTTATGGCTACAGAAAGCTCTTAACGTAACCTACAAGTTTCATATTGAACATTTTCTCAAATTATGCCGAAATCAAAAGTCAACTTTTAAAGGCCAAAAAGTCAACTATTTCACAATTTTTCATATTTTCACACTTTCTCTTTTCAGTCCTGATTTTCAACTTAATTTCAATCAACTCATCTACTTAATTTCATAAACCATACCAATCCACTCAAAACCCCAAAGATATCAAAATCAAATCATTTCTTTTCTTCTCAATATTCTTTAAATTTTAAGTCATCTCTTATACAAGACATACACAAAGCACTCCTTAAATTTCATTTTCATAATTTAAATTTTCATTCAAAGATCGGGTCCAACATTTCTCTCCTCTTAAAAGAATTTAGTCCTCGAAATTCATACTTACTAGACTCAATTAACTCATTCTTGCATAAATTGCTTTCTAAACAAAGATCATCAAACTTTCTTACTAATTTCTTTCCGAAATCATAATCAAATCACTTTTCTTATCTACGTTCCTCATCATATCTCTTCACAACATTTCACTTTTTGTATCTCATAACACCCATATCATCTCAAAGCACTATATCTATAACTCATTATTTCTTCATATATGGACACAAGTCAATGGTCCATTTCTTAAGGAACCCTAATATGGTTCACTCATCATTTAATCTTTACCATCACGTCATCTTTCTAAAAGTCATACTCTCATCTCACAGAAATACAAGCTATATCAATTTCTCTCAATTCATTTTGCAATTCACATCTTAAGTTCCACAAAGACATGTTTCCAATCAATCATATTCTTAACACCCAAAATAAACAATCACTTTAATTCTTCAAATAAGTCATGACAAGTCATGCACATTAATTTCAAATTCCTAAAGACAATCATATTTCTTTCATCAAAATAAAATGATCACTTAGCACATTCTCATAAATTCACTCTTATCTTTACAAACTCTTATCAATTCCTTATTCATACTCATACGCCCAAGTAAGATCATAGTACTGGGCTCTGAAACCATAAATGTTGGGACCTGATCCGGGAACCGGATCCCAACCGGAAAACAAAAAACGGAGAACGAAAGTACCGGAGCAAAACGAAGCGAAACGGAATCGATACTTAACAAATGGCGCCGACATCCGAGAACAATCAAGAACACAGAAACACATTCGAATAGATGAACATAATCGCGTTGGAAATCCTAAGACATTTCAAATCCGGTATAATTTTTTTTCCCTCTTATTCATTCCTTTTCTCTTTAATCAATCTCATTCAAATCATAACCATTCCATACAATTCCTTTTTGAAACTCATCATCACCAATTTCAATTCACTTAATTCATCTTAATCATTTCTTATACAATCATATAAATCCTCAAACTCATTTCTTTAAACCCATTTTACGAAATTTTACGAAATTTTAAGAAGATAACAAATTGTATTTTGATGACTAAAATTTAAAACCAAAGAAACACACTTCTAATACACATAATCCAATAGCATAAGGCAACATCGGACCTCCGTCCAAACATCCAAACACTAGCGAAACACAATCTTAGTTCTAAACACTTCATCATTCCAATCCATAATACATCTCAACTCAATTATTCACATTCCAATCATAAGCCATTCATATACATTCCAATTGCCATTTATATCCATCTCAATTCAGATTTACGTACAAAATCTATTCCACAATCATACATAACTCATAACTAAAATACATCATAAATTTACATGATGACTTTTCAAGCCATAAACAAAAACAATACATAATCCAAAAACCTTTTTCACAACTTCAAAACTAAACTCCAACATTACACATAAAATAAAGCATACAAAAACTATCGGGTTGACATCATACTGTCTTCCATCCGATCTCCTGCGTGAAAACACGGAGATGGGGATGAAAGGAGGTGAGCTCGAAGCTCGTGGATAATATATTTATAAACTGAACAATAAGCGAAAAAATCGTTTATTTTTCAAACTTTTCAAACTTTTCCCATTTAAGAATTTCTCCAAAAACTCAATTTTAAACTTTTCAATTTCATCAACACTTTCTAAGATTTTTCTCAAAATTTTCATTTGTTTCAAAACATTTATATCCAGTTTCAGGAATTTCATGCTTGAAAAAATTTACTTTCTCGTTTCTCAAAATCTCAAACCTTTTTCAAAACATGCACAGTCTTAAACATGAATGCATCACATCATAGTGTATCACATCATAATCAAATTAAAAACACATAACACATCAGAATTGGTTTGGTTCGGTCCAAAATAGGACGTACTGCACATTCCCGCATAACATGCCATGCAAAGTGAATGAAGGAGTCCGAGATCGGAACTCCTATGCCACTAGCGGGCAGCCGGGAGAAGGCTTAAACAGGTAGAGACAGCGCTGACTCACAAAAGGACCTGACCAAACCCACTTAACACATAACGAAAACGGAATTCAGATTGCCCGAAGGCACTTTTCGAAAATCTTGATTTTTTTACCTTTTTCAACTCATATCATCAAATTGTGTCATAGATGACACAAGCATATATCCACATAATCAATCTAATGCAATTCACGTAAATCACATATCAATATATGCACTAATTCTTTAAATCATTCAAATCATAAATCACATAATTTGAAAACCATGAAATTCATAAGTCTTGTATTTTCTAAAACTCATTTTACTCCTTTGAAATCATAATTTCAAACATTTACATCCTTTTTCAAACATTTTATCAATAATAATTTATCAAAATCAAATTTTGCTTTCTTTAATATTCAAAATTCACATTTAGCTTATAATTCAATAAATAAATATACTACCCACCTCATATCCATGCTAGCATCTTGTCCAATGCTTCAATTTGACCTTTTCTCCTTTCTTCCTTCCAATTGAAAATTCCCTCCTCCATTTTCGAATTTCTTTGGCTTGGAAGGAAGCTCTCTTCATTCTCCATCCTTTTCCTTCTTGGAGAAATCCCAAAAGCCTTAAGAATCAAGTAGAAAAGTTGGAACTTAAATTTCTCTATCTTCTTTTCTCCATACGAAACTTCTCCACTCTTCTTTCTTCTTCTTCTTCTTTTCTTTCCACTCATCATCGTATTTTCCTCTTAAAAAACGACAACTCCTTGTTGTTTTAAAGCCACATCATTTAAAAGATAGATAAATGACCATATTGCCCCTAACATGTTACTTTATGCCATTTTCACTTGTGGTTTTGATTCGCACTATCGAGTTGAAGGAATTTGTTAAAAATTTCTTCTCGACAAATGTTCCTCTCAATCATATGAATCCAACGCCACTGACCGCGCTCAATTCCGATTACTACATCAAAAGTTATGCACAAAACAGTTCGGGTAAAACCATATTCTAACACATTTTCCATGTACGATTATTTCCGTCCAGAAATTCACATTCTTAATCCCAGAATTGAAACTCAATGTCTTCATAACAATTGTAGCCTTATGTCTCTAGTTTAATTCAAAACAAGAATCGTCTCATTTCGATTCCCAGATCAAAAGTTATGCTTAAAATACTCTCAGATGTTCCTAATCCAAAAATTACACCCTAATCCGAACTTAAATTCAGAAATTAAAAGCCTTAGGGGAAAAATTGACATTTCATCTCTTCATATGACTTGTAGCCCCTTGTCTTATCTTTATTTCTCCTTAAGAATCGCTTCAATCGAATCCCTATAGATCCCGAATTTTATAAAATACTGAACTATATTTGGAAAATTTCCCGACTCACTTTGATTAAATTAATCACCATAAATTTAATCTCATAAAATTACAAATTTCTCATCCGGATGTAGGGAATTGTCTTAGGAATTCAACGCCGCAAGAATCAACTCAATCGGATGTCGGACGGAAAAGATATGAGCAAAATAGTGAACAAAGGTCGGATTTGAGAAAGTAAAGTCAAGAAAACCAAAGAATCAAAACGGCGTCGTGCGGGCGAGATCGCCCTGGCGACGCGTCGCCCTGGTGACGAGGGCGGAACGCCCGCCGTCGTGAGGGCGATGCGTCACCCTAGCGATGCGAGTTGATCGCTCGCCATCGCTAGGGCGATGAGTCGCCCTAGAGACTGGGATACTTCATTATTCTTTTTTTTTCACATACAAAAATCCGAAAATTCCAAAATTCATAACTCTTACTCCCGAACTCCAATTTTGACAAACTTAGTCTCTATAGAAAGCTTAAAGGAAGCTCTACATCTTCCACGAAGGACATAAAAATCAATTCGACTTCTAAGGGAGTCTATTTTTCGGTCAAAGATACTATCCTCTAATAATCATGCTAAAACCACAATATAAACTTGTAAAAATCATAACTTATTATTCCGAGATCGAAAAATTGCATACTTTATATCGAAATAAAGATCAAAGCAAATACTTCAATTTTCATGAAGAACATCAAAGCTCAATTAACCTCTAACTAGGTTAATTTCTCAGTCAAAGTTTCAATCATAATTAAAGTCAAAAGTCAACCCTATCACACATAAACTTTGACTGATCATAACTTTCACTCCCGATATCGAAAAATTACAAACTTTATGGCTACAGAAAGCTCTTAACGTAACCTACAAGTTTCATATTGAACATTTTCTCAAATTATGCCGAAATCAAAAGTCAACTTTTAAAGGCCAAAAAGTCAACTATTTCACAATTTTTCATATTTTCACACTTTCTCTTTTCAATCCTGATTTTCAACTTAATTTCAATCAACTCATCTACTTAATTTCATAAACCATACCAATCCACTCAAAACCTCTAAGATATCAAAATCAAATCATTTTTTTTCTTCTCAATATTCTTTAAATTTTAAGTCATCTCTTATACAAGACATACACAAAGCACTCCTTAAATTTCATTTTCATAATTCAAATTTTCACTCAAAGATCGGGGTCCAACAAGTAGCCCCTTAGGCTTATATGTTAGTCTTCTTTCTCATCTTTTTATGATGTTGGACACTCATATGTGGGTATTCTCAACACTCCCCCACTTGTGAATCTCGTTTTACTTGGGCAATATGGAGAAGTATGTAGACAATCCTCATCAGGGCTGGACTTCTGATTGAGGTCAAATAGGCCCCCTCTGAGGCAAACAATATTGCTAAGTCATATGCTCCATGCAGACTTCAAGTTTTTCTCCAATTACTTAAACAATGGACCCTCTTTTGGGGCAAATAGTAGGCCTAGATTTTCTTTGGCCCTGATATTATGTTAAATTATGTCTTTCACTAGTTTCATCTTTTTTCAATATGTGATTCTCAAGCACACTTGAAATCTCAACAATCTCCCCCTCAAATGTGAATTTTCACATTGAGCTTGATCTCTCCATTGAGCGAACTACTTCATCCATATTTTAAAAGGATTGTTTCGGTGTACAAGGCTCTATGTTTTGTGAAGGTCATCAATTGTACGCAATCTTCCTTTTGAATTTTACAAAGAGATTGTTTCTGTGATTGATGCCTGTGACTTTTCGATTACAAAAAAGTAACTTTATCAGACTCGCCCTAAAATAATTATATTCTAATTTCAAACAATATTTGATCTAATTTACATATAAACTAATTCAGCTCACTATTTTTTCCCCTAAGAAACATACCAATTCTAACAGTTTCTCCATTTAATTAATGCAATCTTATCCTTGTCATTTGTAATTAATTAGATCAGAAGATGGATAAAATTAAAAAATCAAATTCTCCATATAGCTCGATAGACATATTTATCACAAGTCAATCATCAATTTAACAAATGACGTAAATAGCTCAAACTAGGTTTATATATTATTGTTGGTCCAAGGATGATATGTTTCAAGTTTCATTATAAATATTAAGTGATCTAAAGTTTTTGTTAGAATCAAAACTTTGACCAAGGAAAGGTTTCACATTCCCTACAAGAAGATGATGCTTCTTGTAAGTTATGAGTTGAATAGAATATTATTGATGTATTAAGCTTTCAAGTCTGTAAGCCTCATGATTGGGATAAGATTATCTCATCTAGATCATACTCTAATGTACTCATTAATTATTATAACTTACGTGTTTATAACATTTTGGAAGTCCTAAATACATGGGTTAATTGTCTTATAAATTTTTCGTAAACTTTTTTGGCATGATCAAAATAAAACCAAATAAAAACAAAATAATAAGAAAAAACAAAAATTTGGTAATGCAGTTCGGCACACCTTGCCTACGTCTGTGGGGCCCTCACCCAGCTTATAAACTTTCACCGAAGCACAATAGATTTACTCAAGGCTTTACTGAGCCGATACCACTTAACCCTTGACACTATCTCTTAACCTCACTTCTCGTGAAAGATTTTCACACCCAATAACGCGATCAACTTGTGATAACCTCGTCAGAGGATTTTTTTAAACAACTTTTAATGAAAGAATAATAAACAAATAACTCAAGTGAGAATCAACTAAGAATAAAAACAGAATACACTTGAGATAGAAAAGAATACACCTTTCGGAAAGGTTAAGCTCCACTAAAATAAATATGGAAGTCGTCGTAACCATAATGGCCTGATTAACATAAACACCAACACGAAACCACAACTACACCGATAACACATTCACCAACCAAGGCATACACATTCTATAAAGAAATCAATTAATATTCGTTGTTGCCCTTGAATTTTCTGCACTTGGCTACACCTTAAAAAAAATTCCAGAAACCACTACTTTGGCCACAAAATTAGCAACACACACATACCACCATATCTATGTCTCTTAAGAATTAAATTAACTAACTCACTCAAACCACAACTGTGTTTTATTTTCAATCTTCAATTAATGCACCCACTTCACAAATGCACTCAATCTTCAATTAATACACCCATTTCACCAAAGATGATTTTCATCGTGTCATAAACACAAAACATGTGCAATATTAATGCTCCATCATCAACTCACTACACTATCGCATATGTCCCCTATCACACCTTATTTTTCAATCTGTTAAAAAATCACCGAAAACACACAATCACTACACCGTAGCTCTCACACCAGATACGTTATTCAGCTGTGTGGATAACATACGCCGTAAGCGGTATATCTGTTCATAGACACTTAATGCACTTCATCAAATTGTCGTACACTCACGTTAAAGATTCACCTCGATAACAACAAGAGATGTACAAGACACTAACATACTCAAGCAAGCAGAATTTCACTTCAACCACGCAACAACCAAAAGCTTCCCAATTGCCATCACACGCATGATGTGTCACACCCCCTCTCAAGATAGGCTACAAATCAAGATAGGATTTTGTTTCAACTAAAAGATTATCCATATAACTTTTAAATCCAAATCATTATTCAATTAATATCTTATACATCCGATTAATAAATAATGCCAAACTAATTACTTAGATATATAACATATATCCTAACAATCTCCCCCTTTTTGGTATTGTTTTTCACAAATATGAAACTCCCCATAAATAACATAATTGGACATATAAGTATCAAACTCATAATTCATAGGACAAAATAATCCTCCTTAATCCAAGGTCAAGTTTAAAAGAATATCCATCAAATTCTTCAAGTTCAAGAATGAGCATCCATCAAATATCTAATCATCCAAATTTCTCTCCCTTGGGACAAAAAGATACCAAAAAGCAAGATTAATAGTCATGGAGATACCTTAAAATCTCCCATTGAATGGAACATTCACCATAAACAATTTGACGTCTCCTCCTTAGGACAAAACAGTATCAAAACTCATAGTTATAATAATCACCAATAGGTGTAGCGGAAGAATCATAAGCACGTCAAGAAGACAAATTATCACCATTCAAAATATTGAGAGATATGCCCGAAAGAGAGAGGATGCCTAAGAGAGATCCCTAATTATGAGAGAGCTGAAAGGTCTTCAATATAGCCAAATAGAAGTCATAATACTAACTACTAAAAAAGATGGGACGACAATAACAATATAAAACTAAAGAACTAAAAAATTTTCTATTTTTCTTTTTTTTTGTTACATTTCGTTTCTTTTCCTCTCCTTTTTAAGTACAATTTTTTTTAAAATGTAAAGTACATATTCCCTATGCCTCTCGAAGAAATTCAAACTTGGTTTTTTCCTTCGTCATATTATCTTTGTCATCGGTTTCTTCTATAGAAGTAACTAACTTGTCCTCTGGTTGAATAGTTGCTTTACAAACAATAACTAACTGTGAATTTATACGATTTCTTATTTTTCCTTCACTACATTTTTATACTTGTACTTGACCCTTTCTAATCTAAGTGTGTTTCGATACCATGGGCTGTTGCTAGAATTTTAATAAAGAGTGTCTAGATTTTCAATTTTGACCTTTGAAACATAATTTGTAACATCTTGTGGCATCTCAACCTTATGTGCTCGATAACTTCGCAAAAATGACATGTCGGTATATATCTTCGATTCTTTCTCGATGTTTCTTCTTCTTGAATTGATATGGACATATTATTTTTCTCCTCATTCACTTTAGAGCACTCACCTTTATAGCCAATGCCTTGAAGATCTCCTTTAACCTTACAATTTTCATTAACTTTTCTAATTTTTCTGTGTCTCCATTCAATATTCTCAATCCTTTTTCAGTATTTACCAATTTCATTATAGCTTCATTAAGCTCATCTGACGTCAAGGCACCTACAAGCTAGTTGTGGACTAGACCTTTTCTAGTCCCTAACAAACACTGCAATGTCGACGCCACCACCCATGGTCCTAAGACTCGGAGAAATGATATGGGCTTTGATACCATGTTAAATTTGAAAAGGGCCTACGGACCCACACAAAGAGAAAAGTTAGACTACATACAAGCCCAAGTGAGATTCTATCCAAAAACCAATTGGTGATAAGTGGAGTAGCCCCTTAGGCTTATATGTTAGTCTTCTTTCCTATCTCTTTCTAATGCGGGACACTCATATGTGGGTATTTTTAACACTCGCCCGACATGTGAGTCTAGTTTTACTTAGGCAATATTGAGAAGTATGTAGGCAATCCTCATCAGGGTTGGACTTCTGATTGAGGTCAATTAGGCCCCCTCCGAGGCAAACAATACTGCTAAGTCACTTGCTCCATGCAGACTTCAAATCCTTCTCTAGTTGCTTAAATAACGGACCCCCTTCTGGGGAAAATAGTAGGCCTAGATTTTATTTAGCTCTGATACTATGCTAAATTATGTCCTTCACTAGTTCCATCTCTTTTCAATGTGTGATTCTCAATCATAGTTGAAATCCCAACAATCTCCCCCTCAAATGTGAATTTTCACATTGAGTTTGAGCTCCCTATTGAGCGAAAGCCTTTTTCTACCTTTTTCTTAGCAGCTCGAGTATATGGCATCACCAAAAGCCCTTATACTCTACTAGTTTGGGACCACCAAAAGCCTCTTTGCACTTTCACATAAGAAGGCAACCACGGGATCCGACTACTATCTTCAAACTTGTCCCTTGTTGAGTTATTGACTCTAATACGATTTGTTGAATCTGGGGAGCCCAGTTTCATAGAAGATATTCATCTTAGACCTAATAAGGAAAGATATTCATGGGCTTTGACACCACACACTAAACATTAATGTCACTAATTTGATTTTTATATTTTAAAGTGCAAAGTAAACAAGATTTTATATCAAATCGTATTACACTAAATTTCATTCATATAAACTTCATCAAGTCTAAGTCATGCATATTGATTCGTAGATTTATTAAATAATTGAAATCCAACTGATGTTTGTTATTGGGCATTGAGCAAGTATAATTATTTTATTAATTTTCATTTGAACATGCTGAAATTCGATTTCATTTAATTTATCTACAACCGTAGTCTTCATGTTAAGCATGGATCCTCCTAATTAACAGCAATCAAGTTTTAAAAATGAATGGCTTATTATATCTTTTCTTGATAAATCAAAGAGTAAAATGTGCATAAAAAATAATTTCATGAAAAGATGAGACATTTCTCTTGAAGAATAAAGAGATAACAATATGTTGAAGAGGAGTTCTTATTTGTAAGTAAAATCCAACAACGAGAAAGAACATTTGAGAATTTGTTAATGGACAAGATTGAGTTCTGAGTCAAATTTAAATCTAATCTATTTAAATCTGATGACGTAGGAAAATAATATTAGCGTTGAGAGTCCATAGAGATGAGAAGTAATCTTGTGTCAGCTTCAATGGAGCTACCTTCTTGACGAAGTTCCTGTTCTAACATTATATTTAAAAATTCAATCGCTTTTATAATTTATATCAACACTAAATTAAATTTTAATTCTAAATAAAATTTTAAAGATAATGATAAATAAGGTTGATTAAAAATATAATTTCCTCTGATAAACGAAAGAATTTTTTCATAATTCATGAGACTTTTAAAATTATTTTAAAATATTGTCTTTTTATTTAGATTTACATTATCGTCTCATTATTTTTATATGAAATTATATTGCATAATTATTAATGTTCTTTTTCATAATCATATTTTTTCTTTTTCTTATACATGCATGATTAAATAGTACTAAAATCATATTAGAATACATTTAGTGGAAGATGATATTTGCATAAGCTTTATTGTATATGTTAATGTTAGAATTTACAATGGACCTAGAGACTCATACAAGAAGGAAAGTTGGACCACATATAAGTCTAAGTGATGTTCTATCCTAAAATCAATTGGTAATAGGTGTAGTAGTCCACTAGACTTATATGTTAGTTTTCTTTCATTTCTTTATCCAATATGGGACAAACACCCACTCTTTATATTTCAACAGACCCCCTTCACGTGTGAGTCTAACACGTGACATAATCTATCATTTCGAGGTGTTAACGACTAACATAAGAGCAACCTGCTCTGATACCATGAAGAAAAGGCTTACTGTTGATGAGGAGATATGCTTTATTTCATCATACTTGATGTATATAGGAAAAGGATATTTATACTAAACCTAGGAGATTGCTACTGGCTAGTTGGAAATTTGTAATAGAATTGACAGCTAATGCAATTCTGTTACATAGAGAGCTACTAGTACTATGTACAATAAGGAAATGAAAGAAATAAAGGACATGGAACAAAATAAGGCTTCTTGTATTCTGTCTTGCTTGGTCCGTATGAGTTGTCTTTTGTCTCCATGTGCTTGGTCTGAATGAGATTTATTATTGTATGGGTTAATAGTTATGTCTTGGGTCATTCGTGGGTCAGCCACTCTCTTATCACCTCCTTCAAGTTGAAGCTCCGGAAGAGTTGACAGATCCGCACTTGAGTTTTAGGGCTTCAAACACGCATGCGGTAAGAGGCTTTATGAAGAGATCTGCAAGTTGCTGTCGGCTTCGTACATGTTGGAGATCTAGAAAACTTGAGTTCGCAGCGTCTCGCACAAGATGGAAGTCGATCTCCAGGCATTTCGTTCATTTGTAGAAGACGGGGTTCTTCGAGATGTAAATAATCGTTTGATTGTCACAATGTAAAGGTATGGCTCCGTGACTCTCCAATTGAAAACACTGTAATAAGTGAGCGATCCACTTGAGTTCACACGTAGTGGATGTTAAACTTCGATATTCGGCCTCAGCTGATGAGCGATTAACAGTCGTTTGCTTTTTTGTTTTCTAGGAGATGGGAGATTTTCTGAGGGAGACAAAAAAACCAGTCAAAGACCGTACGCTGAACATGCAGCTTGCCCAATCGGCGTCGGAATAAGCGGTAAGTTGTAGATATGAGTCGAAAATGTAAAATAATCCTTGAGTCTGCATTCCTTTGAGATACTTAAGGACTCGTTTTACTACGTTCTAGTGGGGTTCTCGTGGTGTTTGCATAAATTGACTTAGTTGTTGTGTGATGTAGGTGAGGTCGGGTCTAGTGAAGCTCAAATATTGGAGTTGACCAATGATATGTCTGTACAATTCTGAATCTTGGAGTAGCTCCCCTTCATCCGTGATGAGTTTTTAACCTAGAACTATGGGTGTTTTGCATGGTTTGCAGTCTAGTAGATTGGTTTCGTGGAGGATGTCCCGTATGTACTTGCATTGACTGACTACTGTGCCTTTGTCTGATCTTGCTATTTCGACCCCTAGGAAAAATTTAGCATACCCTAGGTCTTTGATTATGAATTCTTTGCATAAAGCATCCTTGATAGTATTCAGATGGTCTTCCCTTGCTCCAGTGATAAGGATGTCATCTACATAAATAATGATGGCAATGAAATTGGTACCCTGACCTGTAGTGTATAGGCAATGATTTGCTTCAACCTTGTCAAAGCCTGATCCCTTTAATTTTGTAGTCAGTTCTTTGTGCCATTGTCTTCCTGCTTGTTTGAGCCCATTGATGGACTTCAATAGTCTACAAACCTCACCTGCCTTAGCCCTCTCATAGCCCTATGATGGTAAAATGTAGATCTCTTCGTCTAAGTGGCCATGTAGATATGTGTCATTAATGTCACATTGTAGGATGAGCCACTTTCTAATAGTGGCTATAGCTAGGAATGTCCTGATTGTCACAATCCTAGTTATAAGGGAAAATACTTCCGAGTAGTCCACTCCTTCCCGTTGATTGAATCCAATTGCCACCAGTCTTGATTTAACTAGTCCATAGTGCCATCTGAATTGTGTTTTACTTTATATACCCACTTGGAGGCTATAGCTCGCTTTCCTTTGGGTATTTCTCCAACAACCAGGTCTGATTTGCTTCCAGGGCAGCCAGTTGTTCTTTTATAGAGTTTACCCACTCTTGTGGCTTGCTTGTTATTTCATAAGATAGAGGTTTGAAAATAGAGCATACATTACCTATGAACTCCTTGTGGCTTTGTGTATTTATGATCTGAAAATTTGATACCTTGTCTCCATGTATTTCTGCAGGGCCACAAACTTGCAAAGTAGTGTCAATTGAATCAGGGATAGAAGTGGAAAGTTGAGCTGAGGCTTGATGGACACAATCATCGAGGTATTTGGGCGTAGTGTGAGTTCTTTGACTCCTTCTAATGTTGTTGTTTGTGGTATTTTCTTGGTCAATGATGATGTTGGGTTGTGGTTATGTTTCTTCTGGTTTGGGTATGTCTATTGTATGTTGTATGTTTGGTAACCTTGGCATGTCACTTAAGGAGTCTGTATCATTAATTAGGTTGTGAGGGAATAGTGGTAGCAGGGTTAGCTTAGGGTTGGTTTGTGGGTTGGCAAAGGGGAAGGTATCTTCGTAAAAAGTCACATCTCTCGAACTGAAAATAGTTTGAGTCCCAATATCCATGACTCTGTAGGCTTTGTATTCTGGCGCATATCCAAGGAAAATGCATTTTGATGCTCTAGGATCCAGTTTGGTCTTGTGAGGGGTTTTATCGAGGGCAAAGTATAAACACCCGAAAGTTTTCCAGTGTTCATAGGTTGGTTTCCTGTTATGTAACTTCTCATAAGGTGTGTTCCATTGTAGGGCATTGGTTGGGATTTGGTTTAGAAGATAAGTGGTAGTGAGGAGGGCTTCCCCCCAATATTGTTTAAATAAGCTGGCTGTAAATAGTAGAGTTATTGTGATATGCAGTAGATGTTTGTGATTTATCTCTACTACCCCATTCTGTTGTGGGGTGTATGGGCAACTCTTCTGATGTGTTATCCCCATGTTTGCAAAATTACTTCCTACATTCATTGTTTATGAATTCCCTCCTATTGTCTGTCTATATCTTTAAAACCTTTGTTTCGTATTGCTTTTTAATGGCTGTGATGAATTGGGTTATGGTGGGTTGCATGTTGGATTTGAGTTTGATCAAAAAGGTCCAGGTGGCTCTAGAGAAGTCATCCACAATTTTTAGGAAAAATTGTGATCCGTCTAGAGTGGGTATTGTGTATGGTCCACATAGGTCCATGTGTAGAATTTCAAAGGACTTAATAGTTTGAATTTTTTTGTTTGAGGAGGGGTTTTCTGTGCTGTTTGGCCATGAGATAGATTTGACAATCGGGCAATTGAAATTTTGAAAATTTAATCTCATTGATGTGTCTCATTTTCTCTTTGGAAACATGTCCTAACCTATTGTGCCAAACATTGAAGGAAATAGAAGCATTAAGAGCTACATTCTTGGTTTTGTAGAAATCTAGGGGAGGACCTTTCAAGGTCCCTGAGGATAGTAGGTTCTCTATAGTCAGCTCATACAATCTACTTTTGGCCTCAATAGCTGCCATCACATTGTTAGTCTGCAGGTCCTGCAAAAATAGTCTATTAGACACAAAAATTGCAGCAACGTCATTCTGTGTAGTGAGTTTATTCATAGATAATAGATTCTTGAAAAAATTTGGAATGTGCAGAATTCCATCAAGAGTTATTTTGTCACCAATAGTAGCCTGACATATGTGTTTTACTTGCTGCTTTGTGCCATCTGAGAGTGTGACAAGTTCATATATATTGTTTATTTAATGCCCGTGGCAGTAGCCTAGGTTTGTGACCATGTGTGATGATGCACCCGAATCAATCAACCATATGCACTCTTTATCTACATTACAAATATATGCTTTATTTGTGCTGTTACTTGCGTAGTTTGCAAGTCCGCTCAATTTTACCCCTTTTGTGGCCTTTCTTTTGATTGCTTTAGAGATTTCTTGTTGTATGAAGGTTGCTAGGTCTTGTGGAATGTGTTCAGCTCTTTCGATGTACTCACTTGTCTCTTGTTGTATGTCTGCAAGTGCGGCATTGATCGTGGCAAAGTTGGCTTTGCTTTTCTGCCCTGTCAATTCCTTGTACCAGTCGGGCACACCATGGATCTTGAAGCATGTTTCTATGGTATGTCCTGCCTTTCCACATTTTTCACAATTCTTGTCTTCCTTCTTAGTGAGTGGTTTTCTGCCAATATTGTTGTTGTTTCTGCCTCCCTTCTTGGCATTTGAGTTGGACTGCCTTACCATCATAGCCACACTCATGTTTCTATCATTATTTGCACTCACTGTTTTTTGTCTCTCTACTATTTGCATCATGGAAAAAGCTCTATTTACTAGAGGTAGTGGCTCCATCAACATGACCTGGTTCACTACATGCTCATATTCTTCATTCAAACCCATTAGAAACTTTACTAACATGTGTGTGTTTTCCTTGTTGGTAATTGCTTTAGTAGCATTGCAAGTACATGTAGGCATCAGATCTAGGCTAGCTAAATCATCCTAAAACTTTATTAACTTTGTGTAATATGCAGAAATGGTAAGATTATCTTGTTTGAAAAGATTGATTTCCCTTTCTATTTGGTACAACAGTGGTTCGTTGGCTTCTTCGAACCTTTCTCTCAACTCCTCCCAGAGTTCCCTAGCTGTGGAAAATGACAGGAAAGCATCACTGAGTTCTTTGTCTATGGAGTTGAGTATTCACGATTTTACCATGCAGTCTACCCTTTTCTATCTGGTGAGTAAGACCGTGTCTTTTGATGGTTGTGTGTAAGTCCCATCCACGAAGGAAAGCTTTTCTTTAGCACATAGAGCAATCATCATTCATTTGCTTTAGGTTAGGTAGTTATTTCCATTTAAAAGGGTGGTAACTAGGACAACTCCTGGGTTTTCTATATTTGTGATGAAGTATTTTTCCAGATCTGGGTTGGTATTACTGGTATCACTGTTGACTATGTGTGACATTTTGGTAGATGGATATTGTGAATCAGACCTTTGTCTCTGATACCATGAAGAAAAGGCTTATTGTTGATGAGGAAATGTGCTTTATTTCATCATACTTGATGTATATAGGAAAAGGATATTTATACTAAACCTAGGAGACTGCTATTGGCTAGTTGGAAACCTGTAACAGAATTGACAGCTAATGCTAGTACTAGTAGCTCTCTCTGTAACAGAATTGCAATTCTGTTACAGAGAGAGCTACTAGTACTATGTACAATATGGAAAGGAATGAAATAAATGATAGGGAATAAAAAAGGCTTCATGTATTCTATCTTCTTATATTCTATCTTGCTTGGTCTGAATGAGTTGTCTTTTGTCTCTATGTGCTTGGTCCAAATGAGATTTATTATTGTATGGGTTAATAGTTGTGTCTTGGGTCGTCCATAGGTTAGCCCACTTTCTTATCAATATATCTACTTAAATTGTTAAAACAGACAAAAATTCGATTATATTTAACTACTTCATTCATATTCTAAAAGGGTTGTTTCGTAGTACAAGGCTCCTATTTTGCAAGGGTCATCAATTGTACGCAATTTTTTCTTTTTATTTTACAAAGAGATTATTTATGTGACTGATGCCTGTGACTTTTCGATTACAAAGGAATAACTTTATCGGTTGATTCAAGAGTAGCCTAAAATAATTATATTCTAATTTTAAACAATATTTGATCTAATTTACATATAAACTAATTTTTACCTAAGAAACATACCAATTCTAACAATTTCTCCATTTAATTAATGCAATCTTATCCTTGTCATTTATAGTTAATTAGATCAAAAGATGGATTAAATTGAAAACTAAATCTTCTCCATATAGCTCAATAGACATATTTATCACAACTCTACTCAATCGTCAATTTACGCTTGAAGCCAGCAATCAGGTAACCTTAGAGAGTTCAAAAGAACAAATGACATAAAGAGCTCAAACTAGGCTTATATATTATTGTTGGTCCAAGGATGATATGTTCTAAGTTTCATTATAAGAATTTAAAACGACGACCAAGGCAAAGTTTAACAGGTTCAGAAGCAGGCACGATGTTTTCACATTCCCTGCAGGAAGTTTCTGCTTATATTTGTAAGTTGACTTCTGAAGAATACCATGTGGTGAGTGTTGTAAGCCACGTAACTGGGATAAGATTATCTCATGTAGGCCACACTCATTATTTGGTGTCAATGGAGAAAGACACAAATTAATATTACAATTGAAGATACCTAATTTACAAACCAACCCAAGAATATAGGTTTACTTATTTTTTAAATCTAACACAAACCGTCAATTGATTGAGATTTTAATTTTTCTCTCCCTCACAAAATAGAACACGAGCGTCACATGATACCAGCGAAAGTTGAGGCTTCAATTTATTATTTAGAAGATCATAATTAAATGACTTGACAACAATAAAATTTAATGAAATAAAAGAACCAAGCATTGACCTTTCGAATACTATATATGTATTCTCGTCATGGTCCTGACGTCATAGCATATGTCCAGAGTGTGAGGTATTAGACTAATAATAGTTAAAATTTTAATTACTTCCAAAATCATTTTCCAACTTATTATGTTATTCGAGTAATGTACACATTTTATTTAATTAATTTCATTGTTAATTTTCTAAAATACATAGCTAGCATCTGAGATTTTAAACCCAAAACTCACGTAAAATCAAATTCAAACATGCTAGTGAATATATAAAATCAATTAAGTTGACCTAATACAATAGTTTAAGTTATTATGATGCAACGGTCACTTATTATATTAGAGCCTTTATAACCAAGTGGTCGTGAGTTCAAATCCTACTACTCATTTATTATTTAACATAAGTTAGAGTGTATTTGTGCAAATTTTAAACTCAAAAAGCTTTCACTTGAGAGAGTGTATTAGTGAATATATAAAATCAATTAAGTTGACTTAACACAACAACTTAAGTTATTATGATGAAACGATCATTTAACACAAATCAAACCAGATCATCTTAATTTACCAAGTTAAATGAACACCTCAAATCTCGAAATCGACTTATTTATAACGACTGACCCTTCAATTAATCTAAAACACGTGGTTATTTTTAAACTATAAAATTATCATGGATTTTTTTAATCATTTTTTTCAACTACTTGTTTTCCGTATGGGATGAGTATACCCATGTAATAAATGCGTATATTTGATCATTGAAATATCTACTTAGTACTTTTTGCGTGAGAAAGCTACCAACAATCATTTGAGTATATGCTAGCTCAATCCTTCTTATAAATAATCCTCCTACCTTTCAAACCCTCTCCACTCTCTGTTCTCATTCCCCTTCGCTTGGTCTATCTCTATCTCTCTTTGGTGTCTCTGAAAAGAGACACAGTTTCAGCTTGAACAACAAGATCAGAGATGACTACTTCGGCACACGTTGTGGGTCATCTAACACCAGGCATTGGGTTAATGTTTTTAGGGTTTTGGCACCTTTTCAACCACATCAAACTCCATATCCAAAACCCCATCTCCTATGCCTCTTCCCCTTGGTTTTCTACTTCAAAAATAAAGTACTTAGAGCTCTATATCATTATGCTTGAAACCTCCATATCTATGTCCATAGAGGTGTTATTTGCTAGTGAATGGCACCAACTTTTTCACCCTAATGAGGCCTATCCATCAAACAACCTCCACAACTACGAGCACTCCATTATATTAACGACCTTCTTTGTCTATGCTGCTTTTGCTATTATTCTTGACATTCTTAAGCCTAAGGCTCGCTATGCTCTAACACAATCTCTCCTAGCACTGGCCTTTGTTCAAGTGCTGTTTCTCGTCCACTTTCACGCTGCTGATCATGTGGGTATTGAAGGGCAGTACCACTCGCTTTTGAGATCACCTTGGTTGTTTCTCTAGCCACAATTCTGTTAGGAATCAGGTATCCTAGGAGTTTCATAATCAGCTTTATTAGGTCCACATGCTTTGTTTACCAAGGCTTTTGGTTTGCTTTTACTGGCTTCATCCTCTGGACACCATCTATGGTGCCTAAAGGCTGTTCCTTATACCCGGAGGGAGGTCGTCAGATGGTTAGGTGCAATGGAGAAGAAGCTCTTTCAAGGGCTAAATCTCTAGCCAACATTCAGTTCAGCTGGTGCTTGATTGCTGTCACCATTATCGTGATGTCAATCTACTTGATTTTGAACAAGTTCCACACTAAAAAGATCGAATACTCCATTCTGTCAAGTGAAACATTAATGTTTGAAGAGGACTCAGATGATGTTGAAACTCCTAAAATGTGACCAACTCCAAATTTAGTTCCTAAGATATTGAATGGTGACAAGTATCTTCTTTTTTGTTTGTGAAGGGTTCAAATTTGAAAGGGAGTACGCGTCTTATGTTCACTCTGTTGGATAATTTTTTCTCTTTCATAAAGTTGGACAATTATTAATTGCATTTTTTTGTTTTTAATAACTTATCAGTTAAGTTATATAATTTAATCCAGATAAAAATAACAAAATGATCCAATAAATTATCTAAATGAATGAGTTAAAGTTCGAATAGAAAATGAATCTCAATCAGTGTAAACCAGACATATATCGACCTTATGATGTGAAAACCCGATATAGAAGCTATATATAAAGATTAAGGTCTCTTGCAGTTGCCCATATAATCAATCGTAAGCATAAGGATTCTTTGACTTGTTAAGAGAGCTTACGTTTTGAGAAAACTGTAGAAAGACCTTATTCGGATTCCGGAGAGGAGTTCTCTTGAAGGTGATGGTAGATTCGCATTCGTTTCGGTCTCAATTTCGAAAACCTCGTTTGAAGCTATGGAGACCAAAATTAGGTATTTCTAAATTTCTTCATTTTTTGTCTTTTCACGTTCGATCCGGAATACGTAACTAAAGAATCGTTACGTATTACACGTTATATTAGAGCGGTGAAATGATTCGGTGGTTAAAAACGAAGATTTTTTTATTTTCTCTTCATAAGATTTTTGGAGATTTAACTTCTGTCTCAATTTTTTTCTTGCTTTTTATTGCATGAAAGTAGTATACATGTGTATAGTCTTGAGAAACAGGGTGAAAACGAGCCAGGGAGAGCGAAAAATAAGCCCACAAATTGTCATTTTCCTGCAGACTCGACGACGTAAAGTGCCCCCTTGAGGGGCGGTACGTCTCTCACACGTCAGCCACAGGTTAATACGTGGGTGGTCCGTATCGCACCACGTGTCAGCGCGTGCTTCAACGTGCGTTTGACATGTGCTAACCATGCGTCATTTACTGTTGACGTCAGCCGTTCTGATTTTTCTACATTGTTTTAAAAAAAAACACACAAAAATTTTAGATTTTTCGTAAGTGTGTCCATAGGTGTTTTGGGTCAGTCTCCAGGTCTGGGAAATTCATAAAGTGAGTTTTTCATTTTTTTTGGATTTATTATATTAGTAATAGATTAAAGTTTTACTCCAAAAAAAGGAATTAAAGTATTCTGAATCTGATTTCGAGTGAATTTTCATGCTTCAGACATCATATGAGGAAGATACATGAGGTTCTCGTATCTCGAGTCTCCTGTTCAATATTCGGGATCACATGATAGCTACTCAAAAAAGGAATTGAGATATTCTGAAGCCATTTTTGAGTGAATTTTTGTGCAACGAACTTGTCATAAGGGAGATACATGAGGCTCTCATGTATAGGGTGGTCGGTTCAGTATCTAGTGGTGCACGATAATCCCTCTACTGAGATGTTTCTTTTACGAATGTCTTAAATGAAATTTTCGAAAAATGTCTTCAACACGACTGTGTGACAATGAGACTGTGCATTCAGATTTTTGCATTTATTGATATTGCATTATCATATCACATATGCCCATAAAGAATGTGAGGATAATGTTGATGGGTGTCGAATCCACCAAAAATAAATCCCAAACACCAAACGAAAATAAATTGCGCACAGTGGTAATGGGGTCGATCCATAGAGAATGGAATAAATTGATTCTATTCAAATGCCAAAGAACGAGTGAAATTAATTAAAAAGGGGTTTTGGAGTTTTCCACTAAACTACTAATTAATCTAACCACTAATAAATGATTAACGCAATTGATATCAAATAAAATAACAACTATGATTAAACTAGCAAAGAACACAGATAAAATTGATTAACTCAAATAACGACAACTAGCCAGGAAATTCCTAATTATTATGCATAGACCTCGATCATCGACTCAAATATTTTCTTTGGTTTAATAATAGGTTAGCTATGGTTACCAACTACCTCTGACTCCCTCGCTTCTTCTTAATTTTAGAACAATCAAAGAGACCCTTTAAACTGTTTCCTAATTAACTAATAACCCCTTCGAGACTCTCTCCGAGATTCAATTAATTAACAGCATTAAGCTTTAAAGAAACACTAACCTTAACTGATTACGCACTGACTCATGCTTCATCTAATTAGATCGCAAGTTTGTCAACACAAAATCAGACAAGTAATATGTCCTAGTGCCAATTGCCACAAACACTAATCACCCAGTTAACACCACCAAGTAAATCAGTTGGCGATATGCTAATTAACTAATTCTACAATCGGGCCCTAATCGCAGAATCAATTAATAAACAATGACAGTAAAATGAAAACAGTACGAATATTATAAACTAAATAATCAGAACAATAGGTCTCACGAGTCAAAGCATAACAATTGGAATTCCCCGACTAAAACAGTTTAGCTACTCATAACGAAATTAAACAAAACAAAGTTCTTAATTAACATATTCTAAATAACAAAGGAAAGAAGAAAAACTAAGAAAATCTCTCCAAGTCACGCTACTGTCGTTTCTGCCTATCTTGCTCCACTGTTGCGTGATTTTCTATCCCAAAAATATGAGCACAGTCGCTCCTTGTTTTCGTCACTGTTCCCCTATAAAAACTTTCTGTAGTGCCCCCTCACCGTAGGGTACACATCGGGACGCCCGAAGATCGCTCCGACACGTATCTCACGATAAAGGTGAACTACCAGAAAATTTCACTAATAGTCCACATGGCATCGCAATAATTAAAACCATAATATATCAGAAATCAGAAGAGTTTAACATCCAAAATAATCTCGATACAGTCATCCAATATCAGAATAGACAAGTCTATCAGTCCCCTAAACAAAACCAAAAAGGAAACTGATACAAATATCTATCCTAAGTCATCCACAAACGTCCAACCCAGCTAACCGACCTGTGTGCCATCGCTTCTCTTGCCAGCACTCTCGCACGACAGGAAAAGACTATCTCCGGAGCTAGGAGTCTACTTTAACGATCCTGAAAAATTAGATGCAATTTTGAGTGAGTTTGCGAACTCAGTGAGAAACCATCATCGATGGTTCACTCAAATCATGCATTACGCAAATTGCGTACAGTACGGCACAGTAAGATACAATTAGTGTATAACAATTTGCAGTAACCTATAACAGTTTGTAGTATCAAATAACAATTCACAGTATTATGCACAGTTTACAGTAGCATGTAACAATTTGCTATCTCTCATGTCATCACATAATTCAGTAAGTGTCGCAATTTAATCAGTCATGTGTATACAATGCATATGAGACTCTTTTCCAGTTATTCAGTGTTGTGCCCAAGTGCTCGGTCGGTATTCGATGGGGGCAGTGGAGATTTCTCCCTCGGGCTCGAGGCTCGGTCAGTATAGTGTTCGAGCTCACGGCTCTTTTCAGTGATAATAGCAACTTGGGTCACATATCCATTATCTGATCATGCATTTATGCATGTTATGCAGTGTTCAGTAATTCAGTGTATGGCTATAAAAGCCCAGTATTGCATTTCTCAGTGTCATGCAGTTAATCCAATCCATACAGTTAGAAGCATGCCATTCGATCATGTATATTTGATAATCATGCAATTTCACATTGGCAAGTAATTCACATTGAGCATTTTTACAATCAGGAATTTGAGAAACCAACTAGGTTACTCACCTGTAACTTTCGAGCTACTGCCTGGAAGTTCCAGCAATGTCCGTGGAATGACGATCCAACGACGCTTCTATAACATTTAAAATACAGTCCCATTACTAGATGCTCAATTAAACAATTCAGTAATGCATATGTCTCGATGAAATTATGTACAATGCATGTTCACGTTTTCCGGCGCTAACATCCAATTTTGAACTCTTATGCCCCATTCTAACTCTTTGCTCGATTGATCGACAATAATTGATCCATTCCTAAAAATTCAGTTCAATTTCTTCAATTCATACTTCCTATAACAACTCCCTATCCATTGGGTCAAAACCTCCATTGAAAACCTCAATTGTCTCAATTCAATACTTAGGTCACACTATGAACCATAATTGACCTTATTCTCTATGAATCAATGCCATTTAAATTAAATTCTAACTTCCATAATTATCCTCAATAGTATACCTCTTTCCCTAGTTCATAACGAATCAGGAATCACCTTAATCGGAGGTCTATACCATCAATTATGCCCAATAAACTAACACTCATCCATTCAGAGTTTCTATCCCTCGTCGCGACCTACGCTCCTTCGCCGCGACGTGGGAAGCTCGTTCGTCACGACGTGGAGACCGCTCGTCGCGACGAATAAAGCTACGCTCGTGACGACGTCCAACCGATCTCATTGCGACGAATAAATCCACGCTTGTCGTGACGTCCAACCGAGCTCGTTGCGACGAATAAATTAATTATTCGTCGCGACGAAGCCCTCACTCCTCTGCGCGCTCGTCGCGACGTGCGAAGGCCTGATCGTCTTCTCCGATCGATTTCCGCCATTAATGCTCTTTAAGCTCAACATTTAACACCCAAACTACTCAATCAACCATAATAAATGCCATAAATGCTCAAACAACCATTAATAACAACGTTAAAACCATAAATACTTACCAATCGAAGATCAAATTCCACAAATCTCTCAAATCTCCGTAAACCCTAAAATCCTTCAAACTCAACGATAAACCACTCTCAAACCTTCTCAACCTTCATCAATCACAATAAACCAATTAGCTTTGCACAATAAGAAGGAAACCATAAGAAAAGATCGAGGAATCCTCACCGATGGAAGAAATCGAAGAACACAGTGGGAGGAGAAAGAGAAGAACGATAACGCCTTAGGAAAATCCCCAAAATTTCAGACCTAGCTATTTATAGACATAGGTCTCCAAATCAGTTCAAAATTCAGTCTCTAAATTTCAATGGCTCTACATTTTTATTCCCTAACAGTATAACTCTAATTTTTCCATTGCCATTGGACAATTCTTTCAGTACTATACAATCAATCAGTCTGTCACCCCAAAATTTCTGATCTGGACATTTTCTTCCGAATTTTCCGAAAATTTCCTATAAGCCACTATCAATAGCCAATCACTCTTAGACTATTTTAAATCAGTCATTCAAGCCCACTTACTCCTAATTTCTCAATCAATCATAATCCAGTCAGTTCAGTCAGTTTCCAGTTCACAATCCAATCAACTCATACTCACAATTAAAATGCCAGAAAATCATGAATGCATGTACCTATGAATAAATGCATATGCAATAAACCTGTTCCTCTATAATTAGAGGCCAATAACATGCTCGATCAGTGAATGCAATGAAACCTATCAGTCTGACCCAATATTACCATAATGCCCTTGCTAACAGTAACGGGATGTTACACTTCCAGCCTTTTTTCTTTTTTGTTTCCTCGTTATTCCTCCCTTCTTCTCGTGTTGCGTGCATCCCTATCCCTTGTTGCCTTCTTACCGCCGCATTCTCCTCTCCTCTCAAACGTTGTTGCCTCCACGTGTTGCTTCATTAGACAAATTAATTTGTCTAAGTGGTTACAGCCCTCTTGATATTTCTCATTTTTTTCTCAGCCCATGCCTCTGCCCATTTAAATTTACTTCCAACGCTACCCACGTGAAGCTCACGTAAATCAAATTAAGTCCCGATAATTGCATCAACAAGAGGAATAAAAAGGGATAATTAAAACATAAATATTGGACAAATATGCACTTATCAAATCTCCCCACACTTAGATGATGCTTGTCCTCAAGCATAAAAGAGGACCAAGAAACAATGAAAAACCGCTCCACTCAATGAAACATGCACAAAGGTAATGTAAACTAGGAATGAGAGCGCAATCTTGTCCCAATGTCAGCGAAATGTCAAAGAAATGCAACAAATTTCCTACGAGAAGACCTGACTGAACTCAAATTGAAGCGCATGCATGAATTGCAATTTTAATTAAAACCAATCAAGCCTAGAAAACACACTTCACTTATCAGATGGTTAGTATACATGAGGAATTCCGAATTTATGTGGTAGTCATGGGAAGATCGGGTTAATCTTAATTACTTCATTAGGTGTTTTTAGCTACAAATTGCTCGGAATTGTCATTTGCCTTTTTACGCGAATGCAAACATTTGTGATGAATGTCATCCGGTTACTCGGTCAATCACAACGCCAAGTGGCTTTAGCCTTACTCGTAATTACTCATATGCTTGCAATATATTATTTTACCTTTTTTTTTCGAGTAATCAGAGGAGTAGTTGGTTGCCTCACACGTCATAGTTGTTCGAGAACTTTTTACGCGAGCGCAAACATTTGTGATGAATATCGCCATGTTACTCAGTCTCGTCCGACCTTTAGAAGGATTTTTGGCTTCGCTCACAACCACCTTTGGCGATTGGCGGAACGAAACTAACACCTTTTTATTTTTATTCTTCATTTCCTTTCTCCACCATAATTTCCCACCATCAATCGAAAGTTCAACACATATACTAACTCAACTTCTAAGCTTAACATGACTCTAGACAAGAAAGGCACCGATTAATCACACAATTTTTTAAAATTCTAACCAATTAACTCAGGCTTGCAACTTCAACATATAGGACAAAATCATTAACATTTAATTAACATTAAACAACAAGGGACTCAATCATGCTCTCGACTCCTTTAAAACAATCCACCATTACCTAAGGCACAACAATTTATCAAGCAAAATGAAGCAAAAGAGGATTTTTTAAGTCCATACAGCATCAACAGTTAAAGTCCAAAAATACCAAAAGGTAACGGAGGGCACACCCAAAGTAATGCATCAAACAAAACAACATGCATCTCAAAAGCATAAATCACCTCCCTACACTTAAAGCATCGTTGTCCTCAGCGTAAAAGTAAATGAAAAGGGTAAAGCGAGGACTTCCACGAACTGGGAGGCGATGACGCTGAAATTTGGCGGTGTCGTCGGTGGGCTGGTGCAGTGGTGAAGATGAGGGCTTATCGTGAGCTCTTTTAGGCATCCCGCCAGTAGGGTGTAGCTAGTATAGTAAGGGACGAGAGCCAACAACTCCAATCTCTCCGATTTTTTTTTTCCAACTTCGAACCACCTGAAAGACATAAGGATTGTTGGGAAAAGATCAAAACAAAAAGGGAAGGAAACAAACGAGACAAAAAGAATACATAACAAAGCAAAAGAAAAGAAAGAAAAATAAAAATAAAAATATGAGCTGCCTCCCATTAGCGCCCTTGTTTAACGTCCTAGGCTCGACGATCCTCGTCTCGATGTTAACCACCTAAATATGCGTATTTCAAATGCTCGGGAAGCTTTTGAGCTCGACTTTGGGGCCTGCAAATCGAAGGTAACATGTAGATTCGATCGTGATAGCTTAACAGGCACAAATTTCATACTTGTAGTCTTAAGAGCTTCCAGAGCGTAAACCACATCAAGTATGTCATCAAAAAATTCAGACCGATCAGCAAATCTCCTAACTCTATCAACAGACATGCTATGACACAAAGCATAATTCAACTCATCATCATAATTTAAAGAAAAAACCTCATGAGTCAAATCTTCAATGATATCAACCTTATAAACACAAGACACATCTTCAACACGTTTCATGGCATCATACACATTGAATTTCACCACTTCACCATCGAACTCTAAAGTCAATGAACCATTATGCACATCTATCTTTGCCTTAGCCGTGCTAAGGAAAGGCCTACCCAGCAAGATATCAGAAGACTTAGATGAACTATCATTTTCCATGTTCAGAACAAAGAAATCAGCAGGAAAAATTAATCCATTAACTTGAACTAGCACATTCTCTAAAACACCTTCAGGATAGACAATCGATCGATCCGCCAATTGAATTATAACTCCAGTACTAGTTAATGAAGGTAGTAAAAGCCAGATCAGTCATTAGGAGAGGTAAAAACACACTTGAAGTTTCAGCTAAAATGAAAACCAATTGAGCAGTGTTTTGCAGCATGAACGATATCATCAACACTCCCAACCCCATAACTTTTATTCCTAAATCCAATAACTTCAAATCATATCTCATTTTAAAGATAGAAAGATAATCTACATTTTCATGAAGAAAGCAAAACCAGATCAGCCTCTCACGAGGTGAAAATGCCTCTAAAGATTCTGCAAAATGCAGAATGAACAGTAATCCGAATATAGAAATCTGAAAATTTTCAAACCCTATAACTTCTTCATTTTAAGTCCGAAAATAATCCATTTTATACCGTTTTCAAGATCTTAACATGCTCTACAGTTTTCTAGAAGACTTCAAAGTGAATTCCCTCACTAAGAGGGTCTAAACCTTAGCGAAGTTGTTGCCCAAATTTAGGAAAATTTGGACAGCATCTCCCTAAAATGCTCTAGCCAAATCCTAAATCTAAACCATCCAAGCTCCAAACCTGCACAAAACCACTTCAATCTTCCAATTTCTCACAATAACCAACCCAATCATCCCAATAGCAACTCGAATGGCAGCAACCACAATCTTAGAATTCTATTCATTTCAATTTCTCAATTATACATTCTTAGGAAACTTTACACTACACTATACATTTGAAACTTCAAACCTTACTAATTACATGGACATAAATCAATACAAAGCTTGAAGGGCATTTTAACCTAAGTACATCCAATTCTCAAAAGACAAAATGCAGTATACATCATCAATCTCAAAATGTTATCTAATGACTTCTAACATATGACTTCTCTCATAACACATTGCATCGGAGTTGCCTCAATCCCGATGCCGGACTTGGTTTCTCGTTCAAAACCTGTGGAGGGAGGAAGGGGGTGAGCACGACGGCTCCGTGGGTAACAATTTAATATTCAAGCATAAGTATACAAAACTTTTCTTAAATAATTATTGTCAAAACTATCTTTATCGAAAACAGTTTCCAATAACAAAACATTTACAAAGTTAACATTTATAACACAAAAGCACATAGTCACTGATAAGTCATTTTAAATGCATATGTTTTGGACTTAATTTGGTTGATTTGTGAAATTGGTTTATAAAAGTTGATGGAATTATCTTATAAATGTTCACAGATGGTTTTCAATACCAAAAGACGAAAAAGGATCAAAACGAGGAAAGAAATGGCAAGAAGTTCGGAAATCCCCAATCTGGACGAAATTCAAAGATTAGGCGTGGGTACGCCTAAGGTCAAGAATTCTAAATCTGCAGAGTTTCCGGAAGATTGTATCCCAGTAGAACAAAAGTGCCAAAGATTCTGTGGGGTCCCTTTTTAAGAAGTTTTCCGCTGAAATTTAAAGATGATTTAATTGGATGGAATAAAAACAAGATCATGAGGAGATTTAAAAAAAAAAGAAAGCTGACATGGACAAGTGGAGGCTAGGGTTTTGGGGTGGAAAGACTTTTCTTTGCTGGAGGCTGGGAGTGGCTGGAGACGACAGTTTTGGGTTTTAGGCAGGTTTAGAAAGGAAATCATGAGATATTCGAGAGGAGAGGCATCGCATATTCATCGGGAGTTTTCATAGTTTATTTCTTGGGGGGCACTTTTCAAGTAGTCATCGTATAGGTTTAGAGACTTTTAGCTTATTCAATTTTCTGGTTTCCTTGTCTTTAATTTTCTGCATAATTTCTCTTGTCATTAACGTTACTTTTACTAAAAACTAGTTATGGAGATTGTCTCTTTATTTATTTCTTTTGTTTTCAATTCAAGTATGAGTAACTAATTTTCTTATCTTGGTTGAGGGATCCAAGTTCCATGCTATTGTGGTGAGATGTTCCGAATCTTCTTCATTTTTTATTAACGTTCATCGGGTAATTTCAGATTAATCTTTTTAATTGGATTCGTTAGTTTCTAGGTGCGCAACTAGAGATTAATGAATTTGATTGCTAGGTTAACAAAATCTGACGTTCAATTTTGGTAACCACGAGTAACAATTAGGATTAACCTCTCTACGTTAGAGTCGGAAAGTCCTAAGAAATTATCCACCTGATTGATTTCATGTCGTACATGTTATCACTTTTCATTGGGGTCTTAATGCTATTATGCAATTAATCTATGATCGTATCTAGATTGTTGTTTAATAAGGTTGCTAGGATACATGTTTCTAGTTAATATAATTGATAGAAAATTCTCTCAATGGATGTTTGTTAATAATTATAATTTTTTTTGTCGAGGATCCATAATAGCATGGTAACATCGGTGACCGAAACCAAGGTATTTTTCCTATCGATTTTTCAGTCTTGATTATTACTTCAATTTGCAAATTTTCCATTCTGATTTTCATTCTTCTTTCAGTAAGTAACAAAACCCCCTTTTTATTATTTGTGTCGTTTGAATTCGTGATTTTCATAATCGTAAAATTCCTCGTGGGAGCGATATCCGCTTGTCGCTACTACATTAATTTGTTTTACTGAGTGAAAATTTTATATTTGGTTGCGGTGACGTATCACCGATCACATATCCGGTGGTTTGATGTTGGACCCACACCCCACCCGTAGGTGTTTGCGGAGTTATCTTGCGGCGTGTGTTTATGGGTTATCTTGCGGCATCAACACAAATTACCTAACACATTTAAATGGTTTAAGTAGGTCGTGAGCAGAGGGGAGTCCGAAATTGAGCTCTAAGCCCTTCATGCAAGCGGGAGAAGGCTTTTAACACGAGACCGGTGCATCGACTCAAATTAAGGGACCTAACCCAAACCCATATAACACGTATCACATACATGCATATTACAATTCTCCATAAATTTGTCATCGGACAAGTAAAATGTAATCACATACTCAAGTCTTTTCACCTTCAATCAATATTCCAATGTTCCAAAATCACATTTACAAATGATAATGCATTTCATCGCAACTAATCATATAAGGCACAAATTCAAACCTTCGCAAATAATAATGCATTTCCACACTTGGCAAGTTATCGGAAAACATTTAGTAATATTAATTTCATAACAATTCAGTAATCTTACAACTCAAACATTAAATAGTCACCCACCTTAAATCCTTAAGCGATATTCTCGGACCGATGACCTTTCCTTTAACTCTAGGATTGGTCGATATGCCTCTCCTCTACTTCTAATGGTTTTTCAATGCCTTCATCAAGCATAAATTCCCAATTACCATAAGATACACATGCTGAAAAATTCTAAGGCTTGGGAAAACTTGCATTTAAAATTTCATAACCTCATCCATACTTTATGTAGACCATTAACATCCACACTTAACTAATTAACCAACAAAATGCGACGTTCTTGTCAAATCCCTTCTTCTTTTCCATTTTACTCTTAAAGACAACCTCTTTAACTTCCCTTTCTAAGCAACTAAGCAAGATAGGCAAATTTCTAGCAAAGACCATGAATGTGCCAAAGATTACAAATGCTGAAATTTTTAAAGAGAACAAATCTTGATTTAACCCCTTTCTCACTTTACCTATACCCTTATTTAAGCTATACCAATCAAAACTCATCTAATAAACCATGAATTTCCAAAAGATACTTATGCTGGAATTTGTATTAGGAATTGAACAACTTACATTGAACTTAATCTAACCTTCCCCAAACATGCTTTAACCATCATTTTGAAACAAGAAAAGCAAACTCTAACCATAAAACCTATATAGCAATGCTGGAATTTGTTTTTCAAGAATGTAAAACTTGGATTTAAATTTACATAACTTCACTTACACCTTCATAACAACTATAATCCCTCTCCTAACTAAGCAAGATCCCATCTTAGGGATAACAAAAGTCACAATTTCCTAAAAGATCAAGTGCTAGAATTTTCAAGAAATGGAAAACCCTTGACTTTAATCTAACCTAACCATCCCTTTACTTCATATTCACTCATCAAACCACCATGATTAAGCAAAAGGCAAAATCTCACAATAAAACCCTAATTAACAAAAGAGACCATTGCTGGAAAATTTTACGGAAAGGAAAAACATGACATTAATTCAATAACACCTTACTCAAACCTTAACTAAGCCATTATCATCAAAACCTATCCATAAAAACAACAAAATTTGAAAATTTTCATGCTTATATGAAACCCACGCATGCTGATTTTTCTTTCCACTTTCATAACTCTTCTTCTTTCCTTTCTTTCTTCATAAATCACCATTTAAGCAAGAAAGACAACAAATCCTAACTATAAATCCACAAAAATTCGAAATTTTCTTACCTTTGAAGATGACCCACGACTTCTCTTCTTGTTTCTAATGGAGGATAGCTTCTCCCTTTACACTTTCTTCTTGTATAAACCACACAAACCTAAGCTTTTCTTTCTCTTCTCCCTCTTCTCCACTAGCCGAAACCCATCTCTTCTATTTTCTCCTTTGGAAATTTTCGAAATCTTCTCAATCTCTTCCTCTCTTGCAACTTTCGGATGGCTAAGCAAATAACCTAGGTTTTGGCTTCTTTCTCACTTCTTTCCTAAGCCAAAAACGACACCACATAAGCCTCTCCCTTAAAATTTCGTTTGCCTCTTCTAATTCCTAAGCTTCCTTAACTTAAACTCTTCATTAACCTAACTATTTAACTTAAACTAAGCCCAACCTTCAAGCCCAAAGTTTCCATCCTTATAACCTTTCCCAAAATTTCATTTCCCTCCTTCCCATTGCGCCTTTTAATGTTGGACCCCACCCCCCACCCGTTGGTGTTTGCAGGTTATACTGCGGCGAGTGTTTGCGGGTTATACTGCGGCATCCAACCTTAATCAGTATTGTCCTCTTTGGTCATGGGTGAGCCACGGCTCGAACCCATGACCTCAAGGTTTTATTCCACTTTATGTGGACGCCTTTCACCATTGAGGATAGTACACAGAAACAGGTGGAGTTAGAGATTGGTAGTTCAGATCCTTCACAGATGTCTTCTACACATGAGACAGATCAAGTTGATCATCCAGTTCCTGACTATGTTCAAGGTAAACCAGCAGAAGAAGAACATTCCATAGCCAGAGACAGACCAAGACGAGAGATTCGACCACCACAGAGGTATGCAAATTTAGTTGCATATGCTTTATCAGTGGCACAGGAAACAGGTGGAGACGGTGAACCTTCCACATATCTGAGCGATTTCTAATGCTTGATGTGGATAAGTGGGTGGTGGCCATGAATGAAGAAATGGAATCTCTACACAAGAATGGTACTTGGGTTCTGGTGAAGCCGCCGAAGGGTAAGAAAATTGTTGGGTGCAAATGGGTCTTCAAGAAGAAAGAAGGTACTTCAGGTGTTGAGAATGCAAGGTATAAGGCACGATTGGTTGCAAAGGGCTACAGTCAGGTACAAGGTGTTGATTTTAATGATGTTTTCTCACCAGTGGTGAAACATAGCTCTATTCGTGTATTACTTGCATTGGTTGCCATGTTTGATTTGGAATTAGAACAACTTGACGTCAAGACAACATTCCTACATGGAGAATTAGATGAGCAGATTTATATGAAACAACCTGAAGGTTTTGAATTTACAGAAAAGGAAGACCAAGTTTGTTTATTGAAGAAATCCTTGTACAGATTAAAGCAATCTCCGAGACAGTGGTATAAGAGGTTTGATTCATTTATGTTGGGTCATGATTTCTCCAGGAGAATGTATGATAGTTGTGTTTACTTTTAGAAGTTAGATGACGGCTCATTCATCTATTTGTTGTTATATGTTGATGATATGCTCATTGCTGCCAAGAATGTTACAGATATTAACCATTTGAAGGCCTTACTGCATGGTGAATTTGAGATGAAAGATTTAGGAGCAGCAAAGAAAATTCTTGGCATGGAGATAAGACGTGATCGAGGAGCTGGTAAATTATTCTTGACCCAAGAGAATTATCTCAATAAAGTTTTGGAGAGATTTGGCATGCGAGATGCCAAAGTAGTTAGTACTCCTCTTGCTAGTCATTTTAGACTATCTGCTGCTCAATCACCACAGTCATAGGAAGAGGAAGACTATATGGCACGAGTTCCGTATTCTAGTGCCGTCGGCAGTATTATGTATGCAATGGTATGTACTCGTCCTGATATTTCACAAGTTGTTAGTGTCGTTAGCAGATATATGGCCAATCCTGGCAAAGAACATTGGCAGGCGGTGAAATGGATTCTCAGATACTTGAAGGGCACTTCAAATTTTAGTTTGGAGTTTGGTAGAACCAGCAACACTTTAGTTGGTTTTGTAGATTCGGACTATGCGGTGATCTCGATGACGCATTTGGTCTCGACGAGTTATGTATTTTGCATTGGAGGTTGTCTTTAATGGAAAGCTACTCTACAACATGTAGTGGCTTTATCTACCACTGAGGCAGAATATATGGCAGTTACTGAGGCAATTAAAGAAGCATTATGGTTGAGAGGTTTATTTGGAGAGTTATCCCTTCATCAAGGGGTCACTACTGTTTATTGTGACAGCCAAAGTGCTATTCATTTGACGAAAGATCAAATGTATCATGAGAGGACAAAGCATATTGATGTAAAGTATCATTTCATTCGGGATACTATTGCTGAGAAGAAGGTCCTTATTAAGAAGATTAACACTAAGGACAATCCTGCTGACATGTTTACAAAGGTTCTTCCTGTTTACAAGTTCAAGCAATGCTTGGACTTGATTGGAATTTATAGTTGGTGATATAGCCCTTTTTTTAGGGCATTATCGAAGAAGGTGGAGTAGATCACTAATTGTTCGGGACCAAGTCAAGGTGGAGATTTGTTGTATGCATGCCTTGGTCCCACACCCAAATGTCTAGATTGGGTGGTTGTGATTGGCTGCATGGTTTCAAAAGTGGTTGGCTTCTTCATGCATTCAAAGGTGGCTGCTTGTTATAATTCAAATAAGGATGCACCTAACATAAATCTTTGGAGATGGAGGGATTTTTGTCTATGCAAAGATCACGGAGGTTTGACAATTTGAGAGAGTTGGCTTGGACGAATGCTCTCCAATATTCCTATAAATAGAGGCTTCAACACAAGCACAGACACACCATTTTTTTTTGCCTTTCTGAAAATCCTTCTCTCCTCAGCCTTTTGTTTATGCCTTTTGTACTTGTATTCATTCTACACATATTAGTAAAATTACTCACCATCCGACCGTGGACGTAGGTCACATTGACTGAACCACGTAAATCTCTGTGTTCAGTGTCCCATTTTATTTTGGCATTATTTATTTTCGTTATTATCTATTTGGGCTATTATATTAAACCGGGATTGGATATGGGGTTGTTTCCGTAACAATGACTAATCTACCTGATTATCTAGAAGTTTGGAAACTCAACCTTGCACACATTCGTGTGTGGGCTACACTACTGAGGTAGTATAATCCTTATAAAGATAAATTGCATGCTCGTTCGGCTTATTGCTATTTAGTAAGATATCTTGACTACTTTAAAGCCACAAATTTTACTGTAGAGAAGGAGGGAGGGACCGAAATAGTGGAATCACAAACAACTAATTTTTTTAAATACAATGTCTATGATGATGATGGGCTCTTTGACCCTTCAGATGATAGCAGGGCGGATACTACAATTATCATGTACCCGCTATCATGCAATTAGATCTAGTGGATCTAGGTCTTTATACCGTGCTTGTACAAGAATAGGAACACATACTTGTACACACAGTGGTTCCCAGGGATACAAGTTCTAATGAAGTTATGTAAATCCACTAGAGTGAGACAACCTGTTATCTTATCTAATTTTATAGTCTATCAGATGCACAAGACTATGATATTAGACACGTTTCAAATCTAGTTAGTTTTACAAAAACTATTTTTAGACCCAATGCTGATGTATGGTAAGATGCAATAAATGACGAGATGCAATCCATGAAACATACTAAGATTTGAGAACCAATTGATTTATAGCAGAATTGCAAACTCATCAGTTGTAAATGAAGATTAGACCTAAAGGATTTCAGGATAAAGTTTAACGGTTTATGGGCTTGCTCAATTGCCTAACAGTTAACTCAGAGAGAAAGGTTAATTTTATGTTACTTTTCTCTTGTATCCTTGTAGGATACATTTTGAGTAATTATGACAATTGTAGCTCATGATGATATAGAGTTATATCATATGACTACCAAAATTGCTTTCCTGAATAAGGATCTTTATAAAGAGGTCTATATGGTATAACCTGAATAATTTCAGGATCCAGATAGAACTGACATGATTTGCGTATTATACAGATCAATATATGATTTACATCAAAGCTTTCGAAAGTGATACCTTACATTTGATAACGTTTGGCCTCTTTTGGCTTCATGAAAAATAAAGTTAAAAAGATGATTGTACTATAAGGTCAAAGGGAGTGAAGTTATCTTTCAATTACTACATGTAGATAATATATTGCTCAAGTCAAATTACTTGACCATGTTGTATGAGGTCAAGCAACTTTTGGTCAAAAACTTTGACATGAAGAACCTTGGTGTAGCATCTTCTATCCTAAGTATTCAAATTCTTAGGGACAGATCTCAACACTCATCAGACCTTTCATAGAATACATATATTAAGTATGTGTTACAAAGGTTTAATAGGTTAATTGTAAATCTGCTGTAGCACTTATCTCTCATAGTGAGATATAATCCTTAGTACAATATCCAAAGAATAAAGTAAAGAGAGAGGTTATGAGGAAAGTTCTGTATACTAGTACGGTTGATAGCCTAATGTATGCTTGGCTATATACTAGGCAGGACATTGCATTGACTGTTTCACTGTTTGGTCAATATCTGGTTAATCCAGGGGTAGACCATTGGAATGCAGTCTAGCGAGTATTGAGATACTTAAAGGAACTAAAGATTATAAGTTGACATATAGCACAGTCAATAGACTAAACCTTGTAGGGAATTCAGATTCAAATTTGAGTTATGTATCCGGATGATCGAAATTTTACTTAAGGTAACAGTTTTAAGTTTGTAGATGGTACAATGTTGGGGGAGTGTGTCAAGTAGATGTGAGTAACTTCCTCGACTATGCATGCAGAGTACATTGTATAGGGCTACTTCACGAACGGTTTAGCTTAGAAACTTGATTTTTGAATTGTCTGTGGTTGATTCAGTGGCTAGACCAATTTAGTTATACTGTAATAATCTTCTTGCTATGTTGATTAATAACAACAAAGAATATTACAGGGTCTTAGCATTTAAAGATTAATTATTTGGCCATAAGGGTGTTGATACGAAAAGGTGACATTAAGATTTGGAGTATTTAAGAACTGAGAAAAAGTTAGTCAATCCTTTAATCAAAGGACTTCACCCACTTACGTTTATAACACAAGTATCTACAAGGAGTTTGAAGTCCTTAGACATTGTTAGTTAGGGGATCGTTATGTTTGCTCCATATATATTTGTACATTTTGATGTATTATGACAATATAATGGTTTATCAATAAAGATGGTTATCGTTTATCCTCGTGTCGTGTTATCGTATATTGTCATAATACATATGAAAGTCTCAAGATTTATGCCAATCTTAAGCATTTAAAGGTCATTGGGCATATATATACATTGACCTTGTGCCTATGTTATTTAGGCACATACAGTTTTATTAAAGATATCCATAAATTTGACATAACATAGAAGAATATAAGTTTTTAATCCCATTAAGGTTCTCTAATGCAGTTTAGCATTTGGTGAGAGAATACAAGTTTTCTCTAATATTTTTTAGCATTCGGTGAAAGAAAACAAGATTTCTCTAATGCAATTTAGCATAAAATTGGAGAAATCGAGACCTACAAACAAAGATGATATAATTTAGATCATAAAGGTATCATCCTAATATGCCACACTCTATTTTCTTATTCATATTAGTGAGGTGTTAGGTATACGTAACTGTATTGGATTTGTATCATACATAACACATGTATTTGATACTTTTTAGAATCGAAAGCCTTGCAGTACGGAATGATGGACTTTTATTATCTTTGGATCAAATGTTTTGCTTTTAAAACTTAGTAGACTAATTTAGTAGCGTAGCATAAATCGAGTTTTTAAAACTGTTTTTAAACTAGAGTCAAAATTGTAATTAATACTTATCCAAGGGGGAGAATGTTGGACAATTTTGTAAGTTATGCAATTTATCGACTAAGTTATGCAATTTGATCCAGATAAAGATAATAAAGTGATCCAATAAATGATCTAAGTCAATGGGTCGAAGTTCGGATGAAAAATAAATCTCAATCAGTGTGGACCAGACTCATATTAACCTTGTAATGGAGAAGCCCGATATGGAGGTTATATATAAATGCTAAGTTCTCCTGTAGTTGCTCATATAATCAATCATAAGCATATGGATTCTCTAACTCATTAAGAAAGCTTACGTTTTTAGAAAATTGTAGAAAGACCTTACCTGGGTCTTGGAGATGAGTTCCATTGAAAGTGGCAGTGGATTCTCGTTTCGGTTTCGAAAAGTTCGTTTGAAGGTACAGAGACTAAAATCAAGTATTTCTACAATTTTTCGTTTCTTGCCCTTTCACGTTCGATCCGGGATATGTAACTAAAGTACCGTTACGTATTACATACTCTATATATATGTATGCTCATAAGGTTGCTTTCGCTTGTATTATTGAATAAAAGGCCGACATGCTTCCTATAAAAGTTTATACTTTGCAATGAACGAGTTGGATATTCTTTGTTATTTATTATCAGTTTATTTAACTGTAGTTCAAATTGTTATATGATCTTCTTCTCCATTTCTCTACTTACCATACTCATCTACCCTTAAGTTCTGCCCGAATTAAAAATATGGATGGGGAGAAACTTTATGCTAATTTTTAACTAGTGTTCTTTATCATTTTATTTTTGTTTATCAAAGCTCAAAAAAGGGTAATTTAATGCTACTACTTTGATTTTGACATTCTAAAATGTCAAGCAGACAAGATTTCATATCAAATCATATTATACTAAATTTCATTCATATATACTGCATCAAGTTTAAGCCATGCATAGTAATTCATAGATTGATTAAATAAATTGAAATCCAACCCATATTTTTTATTAGAGTTTGAGCATTAGTTGAAGGAATATTTATTTTAATTTTATATTAGCATTATGAATCTATGAAAACATCTCTCCATTAGATAATAATAAGGTTAAATATTATTAAACTTCTTCAAATCTCACATTTTGCAGGACTCTCACATAGTGTTATTATTGGTATCTATTTGGTGCTTTACTTTGCCTAATGTCTTTTTTGTCGTCTCTTTACAAAAACACCTCCTCTAACAGGACTCACATGTTACAAGGTCTAATCCGGTACTTGCTCTATCAAAAGACCGTCCATTGCACGTAAAAAGAACTCATTAGAATAGTGTTTATTGCTGAAAGTAGATAAAGATGACCAAGGAGGCTTCTTGTCAGCTTGGATAGACTTAAAGAGTTCACAAGGGAGGTGCTTGTACCTAAAAAGAACGAGTTGCTTGTACCAATTACCAAGAACGATGCATCATAGCAAGTGCTAATGTGGATTAGAATATATACCTTCATGATTTAATGTTTTGCATTCAAATAAGTGAATATCATCTTCTATGTATGTTCTTTTTGTATGATGAATGTCATAATATAATAAAACATAATAAATAGCTATTTGCAAACTTTGGATACTTTTTTATCTACTTAAATAGCTAAAACAAAATAAACATATTCAATTATAATTAACTACATCCATATTATATCAAAAATATTTATATTCTGATATAATATGCATGTATACTAATTAATCTAGATTTTTAAAAAATGTTTACTAATCATATTTGAAAAATATATAAATTCCAGCTACCTCAAGCACTTCATTAATAAGAGCCAAAATTAGTTCCTACTAGTATTGAAAGGTGACAACTTTTTTTAGTGAAGGTTAAAATTAGAATTATAAGGTATATATTAATGTTTTAAAATTGGATCGGAAGTTAAACCGATAAGACAAGAAATTTAATATTTAAAAGTTCAATAGGTATTAGACTGTCACAAAATCGGGTAAAGATTAGATAAAATTAAAGAATATAAAATATGATTGAAGGAGATTTTTCTTATCTATCAAAAATTTAAAGTTTAATTGAAAATTTGTTAAATAAAAATTAATTGATTTTTTGCTTTATAAGAACTTATTAATTTATGCATATCAATTGATTAATTAATAAATAGAACGATTTTTAACAACAAAAGTTATTAAAATAAATCAAATCGAAACGTTAGTCTAAACAAAGTTTTATAGTTAAACCAACAAATCGCTAAGTTTTTAATCGTTAGTATATTGCAAGTATGTGTATATATATTTATTGGATTGGAGGCATTCCTCTGTTTGTTTAATTGAGCCTCGATAACATTTATGGATCAAAACAATGATACTTTGGGTCAATGTGTTAAATAAGTTTAGTTCACATTATTTTCTTTGCATGTATAGAGGAAAATTTGTGAAAGAGATTATTTCTTTTAAATCTTACGACCACCAATCTTCATTTCTCTTAATTCTAATTAAGTTCTTGTTTACTCTCTAAATTCTTTATGTTTCGCGAATAATTTGAAGAGTCAATTCCTTAATTTGGACCACAATTTTCAACAATTGCAACCTTATCCTAGTCATATATAACTAATTAGTTCAAAAGATGGATTAAGTTGAAAATTAAATGTTCCTCGTCACTCAAAAGACATGCTTATTACAACTCAACACATCAATTTACACTTCAAGCTAGCAATTAGACAACCTAGGAGAGTTCACAAGAACAAATGACATAAAGGGCTCAAACTAGGTTTATATATGATGGTTGGTCCAAGGATGATATGTTTCAAGTTTCATTATAGATATTAAGTGATCTAAAGTTACTTTGGAATCCAAACTTTGACCAAGGAAAGGTTTCACATTCCTACAAGAAGAGGATGCTTCATGTAAGTTGTGAGTTTTATAGAATATTATTGATGTGTTAGCGTTCAAGCCCGTAAGCCACATGATTGGGATAAGATTATCTCACTTAGACCATACTCTAATTAATGCACTCATTAATTATTATAACTTGCACGCTTATAACATTTTGGAACCCTAAGTACGTGGTTATGTTATAAATACCCTCCATCCCTCCTCCTACCTCTCAATCCCTCTCTATTCCATCTTTTGCGTAGTAAACAAAACTCCAAATTGTCTTCTCATTCCCTTTCCCAGAGACATATTTTGAGAAACAAGTTAAAAATGACTACTTCAAAGGCATGTAGTGGGTCATCTAACACCGGACATTGGGTTAATGTTTTAGGGTTTTGGCATCTTTTCAACCCATCAAACTCCATGTTCAAAACCCAATCTCCTTTGTCTCTTCCCCATGGTTTTCGACTTCAAAAATAAAGTACTTACAGGGTGTTTGGTACGAGGGAATAGGAATTCTATTCTACCCTATTCCTCGGTACTTATTAAATCCGTGTTTGGTTTCAAGTAAATCATGAATACTCATTCTACGTCAATATGTATTCTGCGATTTTAAAGAATAGCTAAAACCGACTAAAACCTATCTTTACTTAATCGACGAATCCGTAATCTTTCTTATACATCTAAGCTTGTTTCTTTTTACAAACATATCCTTCTTCCTCCTCCCGAAACTTATTTGTCTTCTTCAACAGTTGAAATATCTTGGAGCCTCTTTTCGAAAGTTCTTCATCTTCTCCGCGAAAGTTCTTCCTCTTCTGGGTAATTTGTTTGGGTGTTTTTTGTGTGTTTTGTGTTCCAATGGGTTTCGTGTTCTTCTCCTTCTAATCTGGGTTTTTCCAATGAAGCGTGAATCGTTCACGCTGGGTTTTTCCAATGAAGCGTGAACGATTCACGCTGAACAATGTTCAGCGTGAATCGTGTTCAGCGTGAACGATTCACGCTGAACATTGTTCGGCGTGAATCGTGTTCAGCGTGAATGTTCAGCGTGAATCGTTCACGCTGAACACCGAACATTGACATTGTTCGGCGTGAACGTTCACGCTGAATCTATTCATCAACGATGGCGTGAGCGATGCATGTTCAAGAAGTTCACGCTGAAAAATTCACGCGGTTTTTCGTATGGAATTTCGTGTATGAAATTTTGATTTTCGTGTATGGAATTTTGATTTTGGGATTGTGATTGCAGGATGTTGGACTATTAAATTCGGTTGCTCCTTGGGTGGAAGCATCGTAGTGTTTCTTCTTGACATTGTTTAGGTATAGATTGCTATTAGAATTGCTTCATTCAAATTGTGACTCTTTGTCCTTGTGATTGATGATTTTCATAGATTTCGGATGCTTGAATTTGGTAATTATATGACTGTATGTATATATTTGTCTTCAATTTATGTGGGTTGCATATGAGTTCTTTAGACATATCATATATTTGTTTTCACTTGTAACGGTACATCTGCAAAGCGAAGTGATTTTATGGACATATGAGGAGCTTTTTTCTTTATTAAAAGGGTTTGACTTGTCATGTTTACTTGCAGATCACAATGTAAACATCACAATGTAAATAACCACCTCATGTTCCAAATGCCTATACCCTCAACTTTCCTCTATTAATAAACATGTATTTCACCTAAAAATTTAAAGGCATTAAACGACAATTTTTCTTTTCTTTTCATCTTTACCCGATTAGAAGATGGAGAACAATTTGCTACACATCTGCACCACCTATACTCATCAACCTAACACAAGTATACATAATCATCGCTTTTTAGGATCTTACATTATGTAGTTGACAATATTTATTCATTCTTGCAGTCATGGCTCGTTTCAGATTGAGTTTACGTAGAAATGCGGAAAGAACAAAAAGGATTGTGGTTGTCTTGACTATATGGTTACAGTTGTGTAATATTGTTACTTCATTATTGATTTTGTTGGCACAAGAGGCTTCTTTGTTTAGTTATAGGCGAGGTTAGAAGATATTTGCACAATTTTTATGCAAATCGAGATTATATGAGGCAAATTTTGCATGACAATGATGAGTCATGTATTTCAATGGTTAGGATGAATAGGCAAGCTTTTTTTAAACTTTGTGAAATGCTAGAAAGTATAGGAGGATTGAAGTCAACAAAAACATGCTTATTGATGAACAAGTAGGAATTTTCTTACATATTATTGCTCATCATGTTAAAAATAGAGTCATTAGGAGAAATTTTAGAAGGTCGGGTGAGACAGTTAGTGGTGTTTTCATAATGTCCTAAATGCGGTGATGCATTTGCAAGAGCGTTGTTTAAGAAACTGAGCCGATACCAACAAACTCTTCGGACCATCGGTGGAGGTGGTTTAAGGTAGATAATCGCCATTTAATTTTATAAGAAAATATAGTGAATGTGATTAAGGTTTCTTATTATTTTTATTTCATTTCAATTTAGAATTGCCTAGGTGCTCTAGATGGGACATATATCGGGGTTAATGTACCAATTAAAGATAAGGCTAGATTCGAACTCGTAAGGGCAACATTATGATAAACGTGTTAGGTGTGTGCACACCTAACATGCAATTTGTTTATGTTCTTCCTGGTTGGGAAGGGTCGATGAGTAGCTGATGGTCGAGTTCTTCGTGATGCAATAACTAGGAGACATGGATTAAAAGTGCCCCATGGTAAGCTTTCCTATATGATAAAGGAAGGTTGTTTGGAATTTTGTACATAAGAAAATGTTAATTGTATAACTTATGTAGTGTTTTTATATAGGCTGCTATTACCTAGTCGTTTGAGTTATACAAATTGTGAGGGCTTCCTTGCACCTTTTAGGGTCAAAGGTACCATTTGAATGAATGGCGTCAAGGTTATCAACCAAGAACGCAGAGGAATTTTTAATCTGAAACATGAAAGTGCCGCAATGTAATTGAGAGGTGTTTTGGATTATTAAAAATTAGGTGGGCTATTCTTAGAGTCCATCATTTTATCCAATAAAACACACAATTGAATTATTTTAGCTTGTTGTTTGCTTCATAATTTTATTAGGTAGGAGATGAGTTTTGATCCCCTTGAGAGCAATTTAGGGGATGATTTTCACATCAATCCAGTTGTTGAGGAGGAGTCTATCACTGCTATTGACCCAACTAATGCTTGGACAAATGGAGAATTGGATTGGCACGTGAAATGTTCGGTGAATGGCAAACATCTAGGCAAATTGAGAATTGACTTTTTTCAAGTATTGTATTTTATTGTCAATGTTAGGAGGTTTGAAATAATTGTTTATGTAAGTTGTACTTTTGTTTTTTTATTATACGCTGTTATTGTAGACCATATTGTTCTTGTTAATTGTTGATGCTTAATGTTACTTGATATGAAGAATTTTTGATGTTTTATTTTTCCTTAATTATGATGATTATTTTAATTTATCTTTATTGCTTTAATTTGGTAGATAAGTATGTCGATGAATTCTCCTCCATTGTTGAGACCTGAAAGTTCAAAACGAACAAAACGAAAGTGGACTTATGATGAGGATGTTGTCCTAGTTTCTGTATGGTTGATTTGTATAATGTGGGAAAGTATAATCACGACATCTTGGATTTAAAGCTGGGTATCTCAATGAATTAGAAAGAATGATTACAACAAAACTTCCTAATTCAAATTTAAGAGCCAAACCTCATATAGAGTCTAGGATTAAGACTTTGAAGAAAGAGTGGAGCATTGCTTATGATATGATAAGGAAAGACACAAGTGGATTTGGATGGGATGCAGAAAGGAAGATTATCATTGCTGAAGATCATGTATGGGATTCTTACTTAAGTGTAAGTATTCAATTTGTTTATCTTGTTTAAGTATTTTCTTTAACTACTTTCTTGTAATTTATATAAATTATTGACCTTTTTCCCACCTGCTTACAGAGTCACAAAGATGCTGCTCAATTTCGACGGAGGAGCTTTCCTTTTATCATGAATTGTAGGATTTATGGACAAGATCGTGCAACTGGAAATGACGCACAAACTGTTGGAGATATTCTGGAGGAAATGGAAAGGCAAGAAGATGTAGGTGGGATAAATGAAGGTGATGAAGATCATTATGAGCATAGTTGGCATGAGATAGATGAGTCCTTCACCCAACCTCAAACCTCAAATATTGGAACACAAGCTGAAAATATTTCAGTGATGGAAGAGAAAAAGAGTAATGATACGCAAGAAACAATTATTGATGTTGTTAGGGACGTTGGGTGATACCATAAATAAGGTTGAGGTGAATTGTCTCGTAGTATTGGGATGAAAAAGATATTCAAAAAACTTTTGAGCTTGGATATTGCATTGAGTGAGATAGAGGGGCTCACCGAGGATGAAAGAGATACTACTTTAGGCAAACTTCACGATCATCCTCAACAATCGGTTGTGTTTTTGCTCAAGGCGCCCTTCGAAAACTTGGGTGGGTGAGGAGTTTCTTGCCACACACCTTGAACATTATATTCATGTAGGAGTTATTTTGTCTAGTTATGTAAAATAGGGCTGAAACTTATATTTTGTTCAACTAACTAACTTTTTTAATTTAAAGCCCTATGTTTTATTTTGGTTTAATATCGATCTATTGTTATTTTATATTGTAATTAGACCACACAATAAATGCAGACATGAGTCGGACTAGAAAAATTAACCAACGCAAAATGTTAAAAATTAAATTAATACTAAATATAGAATTTACTAATAATAATAATAAGTAGAGCAAGAAAATTAATTCAGATAATAATAATAATAATTAATAAATAAAAATAATATAAACAAAAATAATAATAATAACTAATAAAAATAAAATATATACATAAATAATAATAATAATAATAATAATAATAATAATAAATAATGGTAATAATAATAATAACAATTAATAATAATAATAATAATAATAATAATAATAATAATAATAATAATAATAATAATAATAATAATAATAATAATAATAATAATAATAATAATAATAATAATAAGGTTAATAATAAGGTTAATAATGATGATGGTATTTATATAAATAATAATAATAAAGATAATAATAATAATAATAATAAAAGATATAATAATAATAATAATAATAATAATAATAATAATAATAATAATAATAATAATAATAATAATAATAATAATAAGAAAAGATATAATAATAATAATAATATTATTATTAAGATAATAATAATAATAAAAGATATAATAATAATAATAATAATAATAATAATAATAATAATAATAATAATAATAATAATAATAATAAAGATAATAATAAAAAGATATAATAATAATAATAAAAAGATATAACAATAATAATAATAATAACAAAAAGATATAATAATAATAATAATAATAAAGATAATAATAATAATAATAATAATAATAATAATAATAATAATAATAATAATAATAATAATAATAATAATAATAATAATAATAATAATAATAATAATAATAATAATAATAATAATAATAATAAAGAATAATAATAATATCATATCATAATAATAATAAGGATATTTTGGTCTTTTAGTTGGTTATTCCTTTCCTATTCCAAGTTTATATTTTCAACCAAACAATGGAATAGAAATTCTTTATCTATTCCACGCCTTAAACCAAACAAAGAATACACATTCTATTCTATTCCTCATCTTTTCTATTCCACAGAATAACTATTCTATTCCTTTTCTATTCCATTCCGCGAACCAAACAGGCTGTTAGAGCTCTATATCATTATGCTTGAAATCTCCATATCAATGTTCATGGAAGTGTTCTTTCTTCGTGTATGGCACCAACTTTTTCACCCTAACGTGACCTTCCTATCAAACAACCTCCATAACTATGAGCACTTCGTTATATTAACGACCTTCTTTGTCTATGCTACTTTTGCTATTGTTCTTGACATTCTTAAGCCTAAGGCTCGCTATGTTCTAACACGATCTCTCTTCGCGTTAGCCTTTGTTCAACTTTTACTTCTCATCCACTATCACTCGGCTGATCATGTAGGTCTTGAAGGGCAATACCACTTGCTTTTTGAGATCACCATAGTTGTTTCTCTACTCACAATCGTTTTAGGAATCAACTATCCTACGAGTTTCATACTCAGCTTTATTAGGTCCACAAGTATTCTTTACCAAGGCTTTTGGTTTGCTTTCACTGGCTTCATGCTCTGGACACCATCTATGGTGCCTAAAGGCTGTTTCTTATATCCAGAGGGAGGTCGTAAGATGGTTAAGTGCGATGGAGAAGAAGCTCTTTCAAGGGCTAAATCTCTAGCCAACATTCAGTTCAGCTGGTGCTTGGTTGGTGTCACCATTATCGTTATGTCTCTCTACCTGATTATGAACAAGTTGTACACTAAAAAGATCGAGTACTCGATATTGTCAAGTGAAACAATGTTTGAAGAGGACTCAGAGGATGTTGAAACGCCTAAGAAGTGACCAAAACTCGATGCCGAATGGTGGCAACTATATTCTGTTTTTGTTTGTGAAGGGTTCAAAGTTGAAAGTTTGAATGTGTTTGTGTTTATTAGGTTAATAGTAATATCGTATCCAAGATTGCTTTTGATTGTATAATTGAAAAAGAAAAGCTGACACGTTTCTTATGTGTATAACTTATCCAATAAAAGAACTTGAACAAGCCTACGACTTTACTCCACCCTTGACTGTTCTATAAATACTACAACTAATTAACAACATATTCTGGTAAAGGTTTGGTAAAGGTTTGGAAAGAGTTAATATTAAGTAGCCTTATCTTTATATAATATCAATAATATTTAATAAAATTACGTTAAAATGCAAAATTTTGTTAAGTAATTGGTTTTAAAAGTTTTTCAAAGTCAAAACCAAATTAAATTTAAACAATTGAATTTAAATTCTATGAAATTGAATTTGATACATAGAATATGACTAAATTAGCTCTTTAAAAAAGACATATAAAAGTTAACGCAAATCACTATTCAAACAATTCTTGTACTATCATGCTCAGCATTCTTTATTCTTGGCGGCAATAGATTGGATTAGACTTATGCTCACGGTTGAAGCTCCAAGCTTGAATCAAGTTTGAGTAGTCCGAAATTTGACTGAGTCTAATTAAATTTATTTTTTGTTTTTTAAAAATTAAACTCTACATCCTTATGATACCTTGAAACTTATTGCATGTAGAAATTTTCAAGATTATTGTGTGATACCAGCCTTAAGAATTTAGAATGATTTTCCTCAACACTCCTAGAATCTTAGGCATAACTTTGATAAAGATCAAATAAGTGCAGCTCATAATTAGGAGGTAAGAATTTAAAGAAAGGGGCTTGTTTCAATTTCCTCCTATATCTGATTAGTAGTTTTCCATTCTTTTCCTTATTCTTTTCAAAATTAGTCCACCAAACTTTAATACCACTTTTAATTTATAGCTCATAATTCTCACTAGTTTATCATCTGTGACTTTCATCATCTCTTGAAAACTTTCTACCTCATCAATCCAATCAAGAAAGTCTTCAATGCTTAGATTTTCACTCAAGTAAGGGACTTCAACTTTAATTTTGTAATCATCTTTATCCCTTTGGCCTCTTCTTGGTTGGTCTTGGTCTAGTATTTCTTCATCCGAGCTATCATCCCTAAGAGACATCTGATTCTGGCCTTGAGCTCTCCTATTTTCTGCATTCTTTAGAAGATCAGTCCGCCAATGGGTTCAGTTGAGGTAAACCGCTTTGAGCTCCATTAATTGGTATTCCTCCATCATTGGCTTAATTAGAGGCCATAATGGTTAGAAGTTGATTCATACAAATCGCTAATACATTAATAGCCTCCAAAACTTCGTCAAATCTCTAATTATCTCCTTCATTAGTCATTTATACTGAGTCGTCAAAACTATAAACATTTGGTTTGACTTTTCTAGGTTTTGGTGACTTTTTTAGGCTTTGGGTGAATTTTTTGATTTTTTTTGGTAAAATTTTTGGATTAGTAGGGCTGCAAGATGGGCTAGAGGGTGTAGGACAGAAACAAAACTAAGGTAAGGCACCAGGAAAGAAATCCAGAAAAAACTAGATTTATATCTCTAATACCAACTGACACAGCGGAAGTAGTTCAGTTGAGATTTTAGGTTAATCTTTGAACCAAAGCCAAACATAAAACTTAGGATTTAATCAAAAAGAGAAAGATAGTTTCTTTAAGGAAAATTTCCTACAGAAGCTTTTAACAAAGACTTTTTTTTTTGTTCTCCCAAAACTTCTATTAACTCTTCCTTTTATACCCCTAAAGTGGCACATATGAGTCCTAATTCTAGTGTGAAAATGATTGATTGAAATCCTTTTCTAATGCTAACTTATTTCTTGCTAGACAAGAAAACCTACCTAACTAGGAAAATTAAAATAAAATAAAAAAGAAACAAATCCTAATTGGTATATAACAACATAACCAAATCCTAACACTACAAGAAAAATGGAGTTTAGCGACGAAAATTACTGACGAAATTTGTACACATTTCGTCGATAAGCTTAATTAACGATGGAATTATTGACGGATAAAGGTGTTGGAGATACGGCCGTAGTTAAATTTACCAATGAAAATTTTATATACTATCGGTAAATTTACCAACGGTTATTTTGTTCGATCGGTAAATTTACCGACGATTATTTTATTCGGTTAGTAAATTTACTGAAGGAGAAGATTTTTCTGTCAAAAAAATTACCAATAGATTTGGTTATTCCATCGGTAATTATCTACGATTCTTTTTTGTCTTTCAGTAAATTTAATATATTTTTCTGACAATTTTTTTTCTGTGGGTATATTTGCTAAAAATTATTTTTTAAAATTTACCTGCAAAGTGTTCAGTTTCTCTAGAAGCCACCATGGAGAGAACTTTGCTAAATCTCTTCGTACCAATCACAACACTTATTATATAATGGTTCTTATGGAAAGTTAAGATAATAAAGAAGGATGTGGCTCCACTGCCACTAGGTCCTTGGAGATTGCCAATAGTTGGATACCTTTTATTTCTTGGACAAGACATTCATCAAGATTTCACAGAATTAGCTAGGGTCTATGGACCCATCTATAAGCTTTGTCTTGGTAATAAACTGTGTCTCGTGGTTAGCTCCCTGAACTTGGTCAAAGAAGTTGTTTGAGACCAAGATAAAATCTTTGCGAACTACAACCCACCTCTCACTGCTAAAATCAACTCTTTGGGTGCAAATGACATTGCTTGGAGCCCTTATGGTTCTAAATGGAGAAAGATGCGCAAGGTCTTTGTTCGCGAAATTTTAAATAACAAAAACATTGATGCTTGTTATGATATGAGAAAACAAGAGATTAAGAAGATGATAAGGCATATGTATGGTAAGATTGGACAGCCTACAGATATAGGCCAATTGACTTTTATGACAAGCATGAATGCCCTTATGAGCATTTTGTGGGGACGTATGTTAGAAGGAGAAGAAGATTTTAAAGCTGCAATAGAGTTTAGAAATTTATGCTTAGAGATGATGGTGGTGATGGGGAAACCAAATATTTATGACTATATTCCTATGTTTGCAAGGTTAGACTTATAAGGCTTGGAGAGGAAGGCCAAGAAAATCTCTATTGGAGTTGAAATTTTCCTTAATTCTATAATATGCACATCTTGTGCTTTGTTTTTAGCGTCAACCTACTTCATCTACTCTTGTCCTTCGACTTTATTCCTGGGGCTAGCCGAAGGACTTCTCCTTACACAGCTTTGAAGCGTTTTGGCCTCATAGTCAAGCTGTTTTTTTATCTCTAAGCAGACTTTCATACTAAGCTTCCATAGATGTCTCATAAATAATTATCCATTTTATACTATAATCATATTATAATATAATCTAAGCATATCATATTATACTATAATCTAAGCATAATGTATTACAAAAATATCAATATAGGTTATATCAAGTAAAAGAATTGAAATTATGAAATTCATACTAAAAAAACCGAAAATAAAGAATCAAATCATTTTTTAAAGAATGTACATTTCATCAAATACCTTACATACATCATAAATTTATCCCAAAATCATAACTAAAATCACGTCTTGTCCCTTCTATCACTATCATTTATATCTTAAAGTTGTTTTTCTAATAACAAAATACACAAATAAACAAAAATAATCAAATATTCAAATTAACTTTCATCCAATATATGAAAAAATACATGACAGCAGTTACAAAAGTATCTCCACCGAAGGACACGATGACAATGGCCGCAGAAGACAACGCCGACAGGCAGAAAAGGAGTCCACAACAGAGAAACCGTTGAGAAGAAAACCAAAGAGGAGACGCAGTAGGAAGAAGGAAGAAGAAGACGCAGGTGGGAGGGAAATGCCTGGTGAGTTTACAGTTAAAGAGAATTTACCATATGTAAATTCAAAAAAAAATTATTCAACCAATAATTCCTGCCTTTTTACCGACAGATATCTTATGCCGTCGCTAAATCCTTTACCGACGAGAATCTTATACTTTCGCTAAAGTCCATCGCAAAATTTGTCAGTATGATTTCCCTCCATATTTAGCGACAGATATTATTACTGTCATTAAACGAAAATTTTCCCGTCAATTTTACTAATAGAAATGAATTTTTTGTTTGTAATTTTTAATGGTATATTTTTGTTGGTAATTTTCCGTCACTAATTTTTACTTTTTATAGTGTAATAAGTCAATAACAAAATAAACAAATCCTTATAAGTTTAATCCTTTATTAAAAGTTTACTTTTAATTCGATTTTATGAACCTTAGTCTTTATGTATACAAGAGAGCTACCAACTAACGAAGACACTACCAAAAAGTTACAGGATTTACAAAGGAAACTTCAAGCCAGGGCCAGACTTGGGCAAGGGCAGCTAGGGCACCTGCCCAGGGCCCCACCCTATTAGAATATTAGGGGCCCACCCATTTTAACTTTCAAACGTTAGATGAATAACATAAAATGTTGATTAATTGATGCAGACAAAGAATGAAATAATTTTGGTGGAGATCACGATAATAACTATGTAATCTTTTTATCTTCCAAATTAATCTTTCCGATTCCAAAATAACATTAACTCTATTTTAATTAATTAAGAGCATTAATTTGCTAATTAATAATTGTAAAAAGAATGAAACAATTTTAGGTGGATTTCATTTTGATAATTCTACGAAATCTTTTTAGATTCCAAACTAATGTTAACTTTTAAATTCTCATGCTTATAAATTCATTTGAAGCATCTTACACTCTATTTTTTTAATGTCCATCAACATATGAATATAAGATTTTTTTTAATGTTCATCAACTTATGAATATAAGATACTCCAACTCAAAATTTGCAGCAAAGAATTTTCATGGTTTTGACTTCGAGTTCTAAGTGATAATTTAAAAAAGTTTCTAAATTTTTATGTATTTATAGCTTATTAAATATTTGAGTATATTATAATTAATTTGTAATTTGTCATTCACTTGGATACTATATTAGCATTTTAAATCAGAACATTAATATTAAATAATATTGTGTTCATTTGTTTTCTCCTTTTTATTTTAGATTACTTATTATTTATAAAAATATATAATTAAACATTAATAAATAATTTAATTTTTGTAATTGTAATTTTCATTATCCTTTGATACAATTATCTTAATAATTGTTAGAATTGTGTTCTTGTAGAGGTTCAAATAAGTTTAGTAATAATATGAATAAAGTCAAATTTGAGGATTTGATAAGTTAATGTATGAATAATTAATAATATAGTAATACTACATTTACTAGTATTTTGTAGCTGAAAATTAAATAATACCATAACTAGTTGATAATACTATATTTACTATCATGTTAATTCCTATAAAAATTTATTACTTAAAATTTAATAAAATATAATAAAATTTATTTGATAATTAAATAATATTGTAAATAGTTGATGTGATATACTTCATTTACTATATGTTAACTACCATAAAAGAAAATTTTTATTATTTAAAATTAAAAAATATATTAATAATTTAGACCTTTATCTAGTTGCTTGACAAAACAATATTTAATCATTTCCACAACTTGCAAAATAGGATAATATTTGGCTTGACAAACTTAGAATGGTTAATAAATTATACTATAATTTACTTCCACATATGTTAATTTCATATATTTTAGAAATTGGTGTTTATCTATTATTAAAAAATTTATTTTTTTCTCTGTCACAAATATAATACTACTGATATATCTTTTGATATATTGTCAAAGTATTAATGTTCTGTTGCTCTTACATATTTTATTCAGTTTCATACAAGTTCTTTTGTTCTTTTTTTTTGCCGATTTATTGAGGCCTTTTTTTACTTTGCTCAGGGCTTATAAAACGTTAGAATCGGCCCTGCTTCAAGCTCATATTAGTTATGAGTTGAAAACGGGAATTAAAACTCAATGAAATGTAAAATCCCGTTATTCCTTAGTAGTTCAATAATAGAATTGTCGATTATTAACGGACTGTCGGGACTGATTGTAAGTTCATAAGTTCGAATCTTATTTTAGTTGGGTCATTTTTTATTGCATTTTATATCACATTCTACTCTCTGTAATATTTAAGAATCACAGTCAACGTTTGGGTGCAGTGTCAATCCTAAGGTTAGTACGGTTGACAAAGATGTTAAAAAGCCTGCAATTTCTACATATATGTTTCACGTTTCATCTACCAATTGACTTAACTAATAACATGTTTTTGGCCACAAAAAGACAAAAGCTTTGCATTAATTATCCATTCAAGACAAAAGAGTTATCCATGGTCCCTGAGAGGGAAATGACATTCCAGGGCTCTTGCAAGAACTCATTAAGACTAGCATTTAGTGTCGGGAGTCCATAGAGATGAGTAGGCCTCTTGTGTCAGCATCAATGGAGAAATTTAACAGTTCACATGGAGGTGCCTTATTGACGAAGTTCCTTTTCTAACATTATATTTAAAATTCAATCGCTTATATAATTTATATTAGAAATATTAAATTAAAATTTATTTCTAAATAAAATTTTAAAGATAATAATAAATAAGGTTGATTAAAATTATAATTTCCTCCGAAATGCTAAAGAATTGTTTTTGGCATAATTCATGGGACATTTTAAAATTATTTTAAAAATATTGTCCTGTTTTATTTAGATTTACATTATCTTCTCACTAATTTTTAATATGAAATTATGTTTCCTAATTATTAATGTTCTTTTCATTATTATAATTTTTGTTTATTTTCTTATTCATGCATGATTAATTAGTGCTAAAATCATATTAAAATATACTTAGTAGAAGATGATATTTGCATAAGCTTTATTATCTACTTAAATTGTTAAAACAGAAAAAAACTGAATTATTATTATTAACTACTTCGTCCATATTCTATCTATAACATTTATATTCTAATTTAAAGCAACATTTGATCTAATTTACATATAAACTAATCCAAACAACTATTTTCTAAGAAGCATATCAATTCTAACAATTTCTCCATATAATTAATGCAATCTTATCCTTGTCATTTATAGTTAATTAGATCAAAAGATGGATTAAATTGAACAATTAAATTCTCCATATAGCTCAATAGACATATTTATCACAACTCAATCATCAATTTACACTTGAAGCCAGCAATTAGGTAACCTTAGAGAGTTCACAAGAACAAATGACGTAAAGAGCTCAAACTAGGTTTATATATTATTGTTGGTCCAAGGATGATACCTTTTAGGTTTCATTATAAGAATTTAAAACGATGACCAAGGCAAAGTTTAACAGGTTCCGAAGCAGGTACGATGTTTTCACATTCCCTGCAGAAAGGGCACCAAATCCTCTGTCCCCTCTCCCCTGTCCCAACCCTGGCCCCCTCCCATCCCAACCATCCATCCATGTGGGTCCCACATAGATGGATGGTTGGGATGGAGGGGGCCAGGTTGGGCCAGGAGGGATACAGAGGACCCCTGCAGAAAGTTTATGCTTATATTTGTAAGTTGACTTCTAAAAAATCACTACTGAGAAAAATAAAATTTAATGATTTAAATTTATCGATTTGTAAATATATTCGCTTTAAAGTTTTATTTAATGTATTTAAATTTATTCACGGAAAAAGGCGTTGGAGATATGGCCATTACTAAATTTAACGACGGACATTTTCCGTTGGTAAATTTACCGATGGAATTACCGACGGTAGAAATTTCCGTCGGTAAATTTACCGACAGTTTTTTTGTTCAGTCGGTAAATTTTTCTGTCAGAAATTAGCAACGGAATTTGTAATTCCGTCAGATTATGAAGGAAAAAATTCCGTCGGTAAAATCTAATATATTTACCAACTAAATTTTTCCGTCGATAAATTTGCTGAAAATTATTTTTAAAATTTATCTCAAACTGCTTAGTTTCTCTAGAAGTCACCGAGGAAAGAACTTCATTATTTCAAGTAAAAGAATTAAAATATTAAAATTCATACTAAAATGAATCGAAAATAAAGAATCAAATTATTTTTCAAATAACAAACATTTCATCAAACACCTTACATGCATCGAAATTTATGAGCAGATCACAACTAAAATCACGCTCTTGTCCTTCTATCACTAACATTTATACCTTAAAGTTGTTTTCCAATAATAAAATACACAAATAAACGAAAAGTAATAAATACCCAAATTAACTTTCATCTAATATATGAAAAATACATGACAAGAGGTTGCAAAATACCTCTATCAAGGACACGATGACAATAGCCAGAGAAGACAACATCGTCGAGCAGACAAGGAGTCCCACAACAGAGAAATGGGCTCTAAGAAAACCGAAGAGAAGATGTAGGAAGAAGGAAGAAGAAGAAAGGAAAAAGAAGATAGAAGTGGGAAGGAGATGTCGGGTGAGTTTATATTTAAAAAGAATTTACCGACGGAAATTTCCGTTGGTAAATTAAAAAAAAAATTATACCGCCAATAATTTCTCCCTTTTTACCGACGGAAAGAAAATTTCCGTCGCTAAATTAATTTACCAACGGAATTTACATACAGAATTTTTCGTAGGTAAATTCAAAATTTTTTATTCCGCAAAAAATTTCCTCCATTTTTAGTGACGGAACGTATTCCGTCGCTAATTTTGTCGCCACGAATTCTCTCCAAATTTAGCGACAAGTATTAGTACCGTCGCTAAATTACTCAATTTTAGCGACGGAAATATGCTTACCGTCGCTAATTTCCAACAGTATATTTTCCGTCGGTAATAAATTACCGACGACTATATTGTTCCGTCGCTAATTTTGTCGCAATAAATTCCCTCCAGATTTAGCGACGAATATTAGTTCCGTCATTAATCGCTTACTTAAAATATTTCCGTTGCTAAATTTTCGCCGCTAATTTACATTTTTCAGTAGTGAATATCACGTGGTGAGTGTTATAAGTCGCAGAATCGGGATAAGATTATCTCGTGTTATCATTTCTGTAAAATAGAGGGTAAATTTCTATGTTATGTTAACTGTAGAGAGGTATTTATACGTAAGGTAATAATAACCACCGACAACAAACATAAGTCTAACACCCCTCAAACCGTGAGTATATATTATGTACTCCGGCCATGTAAAAGAAACCCAAATCGAGATGAGGAAAGAGCTTTAGTAAAACAATCACTAACTGGTTGGTGGAAGAAACCGTAAGCAACACAATGACACCATGCTGCAATTTCTCACGAACCACATGACAATCAATCTCAATGTGTTTAGTACGTTCGTGAAAAACTAGATTCTGAGCTAAGTAAACAGCTGATTGATTATCACAAAACAAAGGCGTCGGAATAGTAGGAGGCAAGAGAAATTCGCCGAGTAAATAATGAAGCCATTGCACTTCACAAGTGCGGTGGCAAGGCACGATATTCAAAAACGATTTAACTACGATCGACGGTGGATTGCTTCTAGTCTTCCAAGAAATTAGAAGTACCAAGAAAGACATAAAACCAAGAAGAGATCGCTCGGTGTCCCGACAAGTACCCCAATCCGAATCGGAATAAGTCAGAAGGCGGAGATCATCGTCGAGGAAAACAAAAGTTTCGACCAATAGTTCCTTTCAAATACCGTAAAACACGATGAGCAAGTGACCAAATGAGCGAAGTAGGACCAGAAGAAATCGCGCCAACTGTTGAACAACGAAGCGAAATATCGGGTCGAGTAGTAGTCAAGTATTGAAGTTTACCAACAAGCTCCGATAATGAATAACATCCTCCAAAACAACACCGAATCCTTCGAGAGTCTTGTGTCAGGTAAGATAGGAGTAGAAACAGGTTTGGATTCCAAAAACTGAGTGTCGCGAAGTAAATCCAGCGTTTATTTCTTCTGACAAAGGTTAATGCCCATCTTCGTTCTGGCTACTTCAAGGCCCATAAAGAACTTCAACTCACCAAGATCCTTAATGGTAAAGGCATCATGAAGATACTGTTTGACGTGTTGAATAGCCTGCAAATCATCACTAGCAACAATAACATCATCAACATAAACTAATAAGGCCATGAAATACGTACTCTGCCTCGAGAAACAAAGAGTGATCGATGTAGCTGCGTGAAACCGAATTGAAGTAAGCGAAGTGAGCTTAGCATTCCATTGCCGACTAGCCTGCTTTTAAGCCATAAAGAGACTTAACCAACCGACAAACCTTGTTGCTTTGTGTGGCATAACCCTTAGGAAGTTGCATGTATACTTCCTCATCAAGATCACCGTGAAGAAATGCGTTGTTGATGTCGAGCTGGTGCAAGTGCCACCCTTTGACGGCTGCCAATGCCAAAGAAGCCAAACAAAGGGTCATCTTAGCCACCGGACTAAAAGTATCAAGAAAGTCTACCTTCCCGTTGTGTGTAGCCCTTAGCAACGAGCCGAGCTTTGTAACGCCCACCGAGCCATCGGCCTCAGGCTTGATTTTGAAGACCCACTTACAACCGATTGCACTCTTACAGGAGGTAAATCAACCAGTTCCCAAGTATGATTCCGATGAAGCGCATCAAGTTCTGCGGCCATAGCATCGCGCCAGGAATTGTGCAAAATAGCTTGCTCATATGTATGAGGTTCAACATCTTGATCAATAGCAGCTGCAAAAACATGATGATGAGAGGAAAGACGAGAATAAGAGAACACATTAAAAAGTTGGTGGGGGCTAGATCGTTGTGCAGCCAGGCAGGTGTAGTCACCAAGGTATGAAGGTTTGGATTTGGGTCGAAGACTCCTGCGTAAGGTCTGGGCTGGAGGTTGCGAAGAAGTATCGACAGGAGGCAGTTGAAGCACAGATGAAGAAGTCTCCTTGGAAGAAATATCATTAGGCGATCGGAGAACATTGTCTGGTAATTGAACAGGCACATCGGAAGGTGATGACACACGATGAACACCTGGAAAGTCATCAACAAACGACTGGTCTGACGAAGAAGGGAGAATAACTTGATCAATAGGAGATGGTTGAGAATGCTGCAGACAAGGGGTTAGTGTAGAAAATGGAAAACAATGTTCATAAAAGGAAACATCCCTATAATGAAAAATTCGTTGAGCATGAAGATCATACAATTTAAAACCTTTAATAGCTGGGGAGAAACCAAGAAAAATAGATTTGATGCTCCTGGAATCAAACTTGTTGTGAATATTAAAATGATTAGAAGCAAAAGCAAGACAACCAAAAACCTTTAACTTTTCAAAAGAAGGTGGCTTAGAATATAAAGCCTCAAAAGGTGAAATATTATTAAGAACAGCAGTAGGAATGCGATTGATCAAATAGACACCATGCAAGACACACTCTCCCCAAAACCGTATAGGTAAATTTGCTTGGAATCGCAATGCCCTTGCCACATTTAAGATGTGTTGATGTTTACGTTCAACAATGCTATTTTGTTGAGGAGTTTTAACACAAGATGTTTGATGAATTATACCATGCGATTCATAAAAGGTTGAATATTAAATTCTTGACCATTATCGATCGAATGCATTTCACAAAGGCAGCCAAATTGTGTGGAGACATAAGAAACAAAATTTAACAAAAAATTCTCGCTACGATTTAGCTTTCATTAAAAACACCAGTGAATCTACTAAAGTCGTCGACAATAGTTAGAAAGTATCGATGTCCTCTCGAAAGTGGGAGCATAATTATCTACCCAAATATCAACATGAATGAGATCAAAACAGCAGAACTAATGTAAGTGCTCAGAGGAAAAGGAACACGTTTTGCTTAGACATATGGCAAATCTCACAAAGTTTGATATTAGACATGTATGAATAAGTTGTTTTAAACGAGGAAAAGAAGGATGGCCTAGCCTATTATGCCAAAGTAAAGAATGATCATTGTTACAAGCAACCGAATTAACAAAGACATCGATGAAGTAGAGCAAGGGCATTGGGAGTGAGCTTGTACAACCCGCTGAAATGCTCAAAGAACACCAATCACCCTCCATGGCCGAATGCTCTGAATGAGACAATGAGAAGATGAGACAAGAACACAATAAGGAAAATCATGAACGAGTTTACTGATAGATAACTGATTAAAAGTAAAATCGGGTACATATAAAACATTAAGAAGTTGCAAAGAATTATTGACATAAACAATACCAACATAGGTAACTCGTACTCTGCAATTATTAGGAAGATGAACATACACGTTACTAACTAGTTTATAAGAATGAAACAGAGATAAAGAGCACGAATGTGATCTGTAGCACCGGTATCAATGACCCATTCATTGGAACTGGAATTATGTATAGAAGCAACATTCAAAGAAATATGAGAACGTGACCCATAGGTTGAAGAAAGCGCACTCATGGAGTTACGGCGGTGATACACGTTGAGGTACAAGTGACAAAGATTAACGTGATGAGAAGAGGATGGAAAGCTGGATGAGCTGCAATAATGTCAGATTGCTCTTTAGTGAATTGAAATGGAGGAGCGTGGGCCTCCAGATATCCGTGGAGGTGAAGAATCGGTGGAGCCAAAATCGCATCATCGTTATCCACCGCATTCACGTACACCTTATTTGAAGTGTTCAAGATTTCGAATTCTTCATAGTTAGAGGAAAACCATGCTTCAGAAGCACCTATCAATCGTATGACCCTCCTGCCATAATGAATGCAAGTCGGGGAGCGAGGTAGAGAAGAATTTACGCCAGGACGGAGCAAGAGAACCCTTCATCGCCAACGCATTGACATCGTAAACCAACGAAGGCCGTTTTGTCAAGAACCAAGGAAAACACCTTATTCAATGAAGGTAAAGGGTCCATCAATAGAAGCTGGGATTTAATAAGAGAATATCGCTCATTCAAGCCCTTAATAAAGACCATGACGCGATCTTTTCCTGAACTCACGAATGTTCTCGACAACCCACAAGAACACCGAGGACTACATGTACAAGAAGGAAGAGGACGCAATATCTCGCAACTCATCCCACGTAATCTTGAGCTTAGTAAAATACTCATGCATCGAGAGACTACCTTGTTGACAAGTGTAAATCTCAAGTCAAGGTCACAAATACGAAATAATTACTTTGAGAATCTTGCTTTGAGATCATTCCGATCTCAAATGCGTAATCCACCATATAATAGACCGGGCAATAGACGGAGAAACAGTAACGACAGCCGTGAAATCACTGTTATTACAACGTTCCCATGGAACTAACAGAGGATCGTAACGTGATGGTCGCAAGATCGAACCATCCACAAAACTAAGCTTGTTCTCGACAAGGCGACATCTTCATCGCCTTTGCCATCGATGATAGTTCGGTCCCGTGAGAACCGAAGAAACCGTAACCAACGTCGGGTTCTCATTCACGTAAAGAAAATATGGATCGACGGATTCTCCTCCGGTTTGGACGTCGAACCGTGAGGCCACACTCCAAGCCATAGCAGATGAATAGTCTTAACGTAAAACAAGAAGAGACAGTAAACGCATGCGTTCGACGGAAAAACAAGAAAATCGGGAAAACTGGGTAGTCGAGACAAACCCGTAGAAGTCGAGAGGCGGAAGAAAAATCTCGATACCATATCGATTTACGTAAAACAGAGGTAATTTCTCTATGTTATGTTAACTGTAGAGAGGTATTTATACTGTAAGGTAATAATAACCACCGACAGTCAAACATAAGTCTAACACGTGTAGGCCACACTCTACACTCTATATTTAGTGTGAATGGGATAAGATTATATTTTAATATATCATATTACATAAAGTTGTCCGCATAGAGGTAACTCTTGAGATGACAATACATCTGCCGGACTTAATCAGATTTTGTAGTCCTAATTCCACCCAAAACTCAGTTGGATTCGTGTCAAGACCTAAACAATACTGTTTGTGGAATGATAATGATTTAATCGAACTTAAATCAGGTTTTGTAGTCCTAATTTGACCCAAAACTTAGGTTAGATTTAGCTCGAGGCCCAAGCAATATCAGTATGGTTGAATTGGTGTAAGATCGATTTAGATTGTTTTGATTAGACTAACCCTTAAATTGAATTTGATTCAAAACTTAATCAACTCGAATATGATCAAGCCAACCCTAATTTATCAACCTTATAATTATTTTAAAAAAATTCTCACTACAAGAAAATTTGATTTAAAGAACCAAATTCTCAAAGAACCATAATTAAATGGTTGCTAATTATATACATTTTGCAACCAAAATTATTTGGTTGCAATATATAAGTTACGATATTTTTTTACTTACCAATCAATACTTGGTGGCTATAGATGGTCACTAAAACTTATAATTCATGGATAATAATATAACGACCAAACTTAACAATTTTAACGGCAATTTTAATGGTTGCTATAGAAAATTATTAATAACAACCAAATTAACAACCAACTATTGAGTGGTTACTACAAGTATTTCAAAATTTTCATTAGCAACTAATAAATTTGGTTGTTAAATTTATGACTTTTTACAACAACCACATTATATGATTGCTAAAGAAGTATTTATAGCAAGAAAATAATTTGTCGCTAAGTATTTTAAAAAGATGAAAAGAGATCTTTAGATTCGGTCCATATATTTTAAAAGTTAATAAAATGACTATAGCTTTATTCTAACTTCTTTTTAATGTCCTTTAAAATATTATTCTTTATAGTTTAAATATTATTTTTAACATATTCTTAAATTTTCTTAAGTAAAATCACTTATATATGTATATTAATTAATAATTCAATTTATTAAACAAATTCATGAAAAATAATTAATTTTTATCAATAATAATTTAAAATTTTAATTAAAATATAAAAAATAAATAGAGAACATAAATTTTGACAAATATAATTGTAGTTGCTATCAATCGTAGCAGTTGTCACTTATTATATATTGGTGTTATAGTAATCTGTACGCTCGGAGGCAGCAACTGCTTTTATTATCGTTAATCTACTCTAGACAAAGACTAATAATTTAATCAACTCGTCCAAGTTAGCAAAGTTTAATCTTTTTTTTTCTCACTCTATGCCTACTTTATTTTATAAAAATCTATTCATTAAATAAATAACACCTAAAAATATAAGGATAAAATTGCTTGAAAACAAAGGCACCCAATGATTTCCCCTCCACACGGGCCTTTAAATGAGATGCTGAATGATTTGTCAAGGAACCAGAAAATAATGGGGCATCGACTTCAAAACTCGTATGCACGTAATTTTAGGCGGTGAAGATTAACAGCTTTTGTACCGAAGGAGGGTCGTACAGGGTTAGAAGACTTGTAAAACTAGAGAACTCAAATCGGATTTGGGGAATTGACCGAAACTCCTAAAAGAAAAAAGAACAGAAAAAAGAAACAAAGCAAAAACACATTAAAAAGCTTACGTAAGCCGCGATTTCATCAAGTACATAAATTTGATCCCAACAATTAAGATTACTTGGGCCTATTTGGTCTCTGGTTCAGCTCAATCAAATAAGCTACTATACTTTTTTGTGGAGTATTCGCTCGTATTGGAGGGAGTATTTTAGATAGATATTAATTATTGAAATGGAATGAAACAAAACAGAATAATTTATAATGAAATGGAATGAAACATAACAGAATAATTTATAATGAAATGGAATGAAACAAATGAATGATTTATAGTGGAATGAAATGTAATATAGTAAAAATTATTTGGAAGGAATGAAAGGATTCATAATATAATGTAGTGAAATGTAAAATAGAAGATGGATAGAATTGAATGTAATGTATAATAAATGACTATTATACCTTTGATATTAAAATAGTTGTTACAGGAGATTTAATGTTATGATTTTAAAACAAAATTATGTCCAATTAAAAGTTACGGTTCAAGTTACTACTGTGATAAATAATTTTTTATATTTTCTATTTTAAAATAATAAAAATTTTAATAAAAGTTTTATTACTTTATTATTAATTATATACAATTTATTATTAATTATATTAAAATATTATTATTAATTATTTAATATATTTTATTTTATTTTATTATATGTGATTTATATTTTAAAATAATTTATTTTTATTTTTATTTATATAGAAATATATACAAACAATTATAGAATAATATATATTTTATATTTTTCATTCATAAAAGTTTTATTAAAATTTATTAATTTTATTATTAATTATATACAATTTATTATTAATAATATTAAAATATTATTATTAGGTTAAGGAGAAATAAAATAAAAATATTATTAATTATATACAATTTTGTAGACTGTAATAAATAAGTCTGGAGAAAAGGGGTTAGTGTTAGAAGAAACAATTAGTATTAAACAAAATTATTGAGGTATATTAGGTAGTATGTATTTATTAGTTTATGTTTATCATAAATCCTCCAATCGGAGGTTTTTTATTTTCACTACTTATGATAGAATGAAGCGTAATACGAAACCCTTCACTTCCATCCCATTCCGCTTCATTCCATTATAAAACCTCAACTAAACGTTTAAGATGTTACGTTTCATTCCGCTTCATTACTAACCCTTCAACCAAATAGGCCTTACTGATACGTACATTACCATTTTAAGAATGTTAAAATTTAGCATTATATCATAAATAACGATGGTCTTTTAAAAATATCATAGATAATTTGTAGCTTTTACCTTCATACGGTGAATTCTTATTTCGTTGATAATAGATTTAAGCTACAAATAGGACATTTAACTTCCAATGTCTTAATATTGCTTAAAAGGCAAAAACAAAATCTCTTTGTAATTTAATTAATTTAAAATTTTAACTTATAAAATTCGTAACGTTTCTTTAAATTTTAATTTTAAAAGAAAATTTTATACTTTTACTAAAAATAATAACAAAATGCATGACATAAACATCATTAGTGAATCAATAAATTATTTAATGGTTAATTTAGTTCTTAATTTTGATCTAAGTTAATAATTTATTATAATTATGTTAAATTATTAGTTTGATTATATTTAATTAGTTCAGGTAAATATACAAATTGAATTAAATCGTTGTATTAAAAATTATGAGTTAATATTCAATATTTATTTTAAAATTAGAAAAATCTTAAATTGTAACGAATTCAGTAAAATTGCATTTTAGAAATTTTCATATTATACACCCCAGAAAGGAAAAGGAAACAGAAAATACTTAAGAACAATAGTTTTAACAGGAAGACACCTTGGAACATGATTGGTTAACGGTCAAGCATGCTAGAAAGTGAGCAATTTTTATTATTAAACTCATTATTATTATTATTATTATTTATTGCTATTATTATTATTTATTATTGTTATAAATTTTAAACTTCTTCTTCTTCTTCTTATTATAATTACTAATTTTATTATACAAAATTAATTATCTTATCATCATCTTCATCTTCATCATTTTATTATTATTATTATTATTATACTAAATTAATTATTTTATTATTATTATTATTGTTATTGTTATTATTTATTTTTATTATTATTATAAATTTTAAACTTCTAATTATTAATATTAATATTAATAATAACGATATTATTATTATTATTATTATTATTAATTTTATTATACTAATTAATTATCTTATTATTATTATAAATTTTGTACATTTATTATTATTATTATTATTATTATTATTATTATTATTATTCTATTATTATTATTATTATTATTATTATTATTATTATCTATTAATTTTATTATACAAAATTAATTATCTTATACTATACCTGTAGTTTTATAAACGATAAAATTCCATATTGTATCTTTATCATGTAAATCGCCAAAAGGTTTCTCTCGTGTTATGAATATCGATAGGGTTCAGTATCGAATTGAGTTCGGAATGGACTCGACTCTGATCTTGGTTGATACCGGTATCGTTTCAAATTTTTTTAAAATTTATGAAATAGTTCCTAAAATTTTTAAAATTACAAAATAGTCCATATTGGTATATTATACATTGTTCAGATACTTTACTAATTTACTGCTTACATCAACCATACTTTAAAAAATCTTAATAATAAATAATAATGAGAATTAATATGAAATAACAATAATTTTAAATATTATATATATAAATAATAACCACAATTAATATAAATAAAGACAATTATCATCATACAATTATAAAATTAAGAATAATACAAAGTATTTTAATTATTACAATAATAGAAAAATATTTTTAAATTTATAAAATTGTCTTTGAATATTTTAAAAATTAAAAATAGTCCATTGTCATATTTTAAAATTAAAATAGTCCATTATTTAATTTAGTTTTTTGTTTATATCTTATTCATTTTAGTTTATATATATCTTTATTATATTTTAATTATTTCTATATATAATAATTATCTAAATATAATAATTAATTGTAAATAATGAAAATAACTCAAAATTTTGAATTATTAATTATTTTCTATTTTATCAAAATTTTGAATTATTTTTTAGAATTGTTGTTTTTTCACATTCAATTTCATTTTACATTTAATTAGACATAATCACAATTTCATTTAAGATATAAAATTAATTTAATAGTTATTAATAAATATAATTAATTTTAAAATATATATAAATGTTTATTTAATATATGAAATTTTTAGGAGGAGAGAGGAGGAAATTTTGAAAATTTTAAAATTTTGCAAAAAGTCTCTCAATTTTTAAAATTTTCTGCATCTGCCAAGATTTGATCGGTATTTTGAATACTGCCAGATCGACCGATATTTTCACCGATACCACCTACACTCATTCTAAGATTGATTTTCTAATTTAACAAGACATACCTAATTTGCATGCATTTAAATTCATAATACTAATTTCTACTTGTAATAATAATTGAATTTTATTAGACCAATCGAAAATTACGTTCGACATCTTCTAATGGTTCCTCGCTCTAGTATTTCTATACTATCCATGTCTTTTATTAAATGTATCCTAAAGCTATAATTATAAAATCATCTTATTATTATTATTATCATCATTATTATACAAAATTAATTATCTTATTATTATTAATATTATTAATTATTGTTATTATTATTTATTATTATTATTATTATAAAATTTTAACTTCTTCTTATTATTATTATTAATTAATTGTTATTATTATTATTAATAATTATTGTTATACATTTTCTTTTATTATTATTCTTTATTATTAATTATTTTTTGTTAAATTAATTATTATTATAAATTTTGTTATAACAATAATTATTATTATTATTATAAATTTTGTTATAATAATAATTATTATTATTATTTTTCGCCAACGCCAAACCACCTTCACTTTTAATTTTTCGAAAATATCTACGAGCATTAGACCTAAAAGTGGAATATTGCTCGATAAATGATTTCCATATGCATCGAATAAATATGTGGCTCATCTACTCCAGAACTTAGCTTATTCTACGATGAGAAAAATAGAGATATGTTACATTATATTGTATCATAAAAAAATGAGAACAAAATATTATTAAAGTGAATAGAAAAAAGAAAAAAACTTACAACCAACTTTCTGAAAAGATCTTTTTTCTAATTTGAAATGTTTGCCCAGCCTTCAACTTGCATTGGGGCTTCAAGTCTAATCAAAACCCCAATTTGAGTTGCATGTTTAGAACTATGCTTCTCGACGGGCTTGTTAATTCCCTTAGGAATAATAATTTTAAGTTTTTCCTCATATTAATGTGTATACTTTTGGATGTTTAACCCTCTAGTAAGACCACGATCTCGTTTTCATTTATCTCATCTTAGTTAAGAAAAAATAGAAGTTAATCATTAATTGCTAATAATAATATACTAATAAGAATGTAATAAACTTTATTAAATTTAATATTACCATTATTATCATCAAATGTTTTGTCAATAGTCTCCGTTAAAGGAACTATTAAAACAAATCATTGTGAAATACATAATAATAAGTGTAATAGAAAAAGAAATTTTTATTTAATTAATACCCTTTCCTGGCACCGTCGAAACCGTCCCCGTAACAGTCATTACTCTTTTATGCTTATTACCACCCCTAAATCCCTTCCTATTTATCAATCTACCCTCCACAATTGTTTAGTCCAATTCATATAGGTATTTAGGTCATGTTTGCATTTATTTTACATATTCATGCATTCATTTTAATAGCATTTTTAGGTTAATTTATTGATTTTCATTGGGTTTGTTATTTATTTTATTTTCTAATTTTTTTTTGTTCTTTCATAAAAGCATAAAATTTGGCCTTAAATTGGAGATTAAGGAGTTGCCTTTGCAGGTGAATAAAAAAAGACAAATCAGCTACAATTGGAGACTCTAGCACTTTTGGGAAGAGAGCAATAATGTAACTTCAAGTGGGACACCAACACAAGGGACCACGCTACATTCGTACTCACCAACTCCACTGAAAAAGACTCCCCACTCACTAGAAGCTTCAGCACTTACGCTTTTTTCATTGGGTATTACACAAAGACTCTGGACACTAAGTAACTTAAGACACGTTAACAGAATAAGAGGAGGCAGACCACAACGCAAATACCAAGAGGCAAACAACAAAGAGACAGCCAAAGGAAACAACACAACAGCAGACAACCAAAGCAAGAAACGCAAAGACATGAGGACAGCCAAAACCAAGCAAAAGAGAAGGGCTGGTGGAGACAAAACCAACGTTACAAGAAGCAACCCCACTCCATGTGTAGCAGCTCCACACCAACGTGAGCTGCTGGGAGGAGAGACCCACCTTGGCAATGCATCAAGCATGGAGCAACAGCAGACAATACACGTAAAAACAGAAGGAGGATGGCTGGAAAGGAGAAGGAAAATGAGGCTCCACCAGGAAAAAGAAGGGGAAGGCTGTGCGTTATATGGGGGCTGTGCGTGAAATCTGGACAGAGAGGTGTGAGAGTTAGTGAACCGTGTGGTGCAACGTGAGGCTGGTGTGAGAAAAGAAATTATTTGCTTGCACAGGAGGCCTTGTAATGCTTGGGAGAAATTCCCCAAAATCTGGGACCGCATGATCCCTCATAGTTCTCTGATTCTGTTCGGCCATGTCCGACTCGACTGCCTCTTCTGTTGGAAAAGTTGTAGTAAATTCGGGTTCGATCTGACGTTCCTGCACAAACTGTGCGTTAGATGCTCTTGCCCGTGCTTTTCTAGCTTTTGCTTCCTTCCTTAGTGCCTTAGCTGTCTTCTCGATTTCAGAATCGTATAATAATTTTTCAGCACTAACGACCCTTCGCATAGACTAAAACAAAACACAAACCAAAATCAAATGCAAGGTGCAGAAATTGCAAAATAAAAATTAGACAGTAAAGAGAAAAAATAAAAATAAAAGAAAAGAAAAGAAAACAAAAATCAATTTTAACAAAATTTATTAACACAAAACACAAAAGAAATAAATAAAAAAGGAAAAGAAGAAAAAATGTCCAATTTAACCAAAGAATCAGTCGCCTAATATTAATCAGGGATTACTCCCCGGCAACAGCGCCAAGAAACTTGATGCGGTTCCGCAAGTTCACGGGTCTCAAGTAGTACAGTATAATATCGTCCCACAGGGAGTAATTGTGTAAGTACCAGCCTTGGATTACTCAATTAATTGGACTAAGCGATTGGGAAGGATTAGGAAATTAAATTAAAAAAAATTAACTATCAAAATAAATAAATAGATAAAACCGATGGCGATTGTGTAAAAAAAATGGGGAAATAAAATACGAAAATTAACTTGTGAAATTAACAAAATCAAGCTAAAGAAAAATTGCGAATATTTCTAGGCGTTAATTCGAAGACTCCTTGAGGTTTCTTCCCTTCTTGCTTAACCTCCTTCCGATCATTATTCCACTGGTAGTTGTTGTAGGCAATTTTCTCCAATAACATAAATGTCTCATCTTCATTCTTGTCCATTAGATCACCTCCAACTGCAACATCTATTGCACTTCGCATAACCGGAGAAACTCCGTTGTAGAATATCTGCACAATCATCCACTTCGGGACACCATGATGTGGACATTTGCGTTGAAGCTCCTTGTACCGCTCCCATGCTTCATACAATGACTCATCTTCTTTGGGCTGAAATGAGGTCAGTTCACTTCTGAGTTTTGCCGTCTTCCTGGGTGGAAAATATTGAGCCATAAAAGCCTTGGACAATTCTTGCCAATTATTTATCGAACCGGGTGGTAATGAATGGAGCCAATCCTTAGATCGATCTCTCACAAAAAAAGGAAATAATCGAAGCCTTATTGCATCCTCAGGTACCCCGTTCTGCTTCAACATTTCACAAATCTCCAAAAATTGTTGCAAGTGGACATGTGGGTTTTTTGTTGGGTGCCCCCCGAACTGATTCTGTTGCACCATTTGAACAAGGCCAGGTTTCAACTCAAAATTATTTGCTTGCACAGGAGGCCTTATAATGCTTGGGCAAAATTCCCCAACATCTGGGACCGCATGATCCCTCATAGTTCTCTGATTCTGTTCGGCCATGTCCGACTCGACCGCCTCTTCGTTGGAAAAGTTGTAGTAAATTCGGGTTCGATCGACGTTCTCGCCTGATCGTGGCGTTAGATGCTCTTGCCGTGCTTTTTAGCTTTGCTTCCTTCCTTAGTGCCTTAGTTGTCTTCTCGATTTGAGAATCGTATAATAATTCTTCAAAGACTAACGACCTTCAGATAGACTAAAACAAAACACAAACCAAAATCAAATGCAAGGTGCAGAAATTGCAAAATAAAATTAGACAAGAAAAAAAAAATAAAATAAAAGAAAACAAAACAAAACAAAATCAATTTTAACAAAATTTATTAACACAAAACACAAAAGAAATAAATAAAAAGGAAAAGAAGAAAAAAATGTCCAATTTAACCAAACAATCAGTCGCCTAATATTACTCAGGGATTACTCCCCGGCAACGGCGCCAAGAAACTTGATGCGGTTCCGCAAGTTCACGGGTCTCAAGTAGTACAGTATAATATCGTCCCACAGGGAGTAATTGTGTAAGTACCAGGCTTGGATCACTCAATTAATTGGACTAAGCGATTGGGTAGGATTAGGAAATTAAATTAAAAGAAAATTTAACTATCAAAATAAATAAATAGATAAAACCGATGGCGATTGTGTAAAACAAATGGGGAAATAAATTACGAAAATTAACTTGCGAAATTAACAAAATCAAACTAAAGAAAAATTGCGAATATTTCTAGGCGTTAATTCGAAGACTCCTTGAGGTTTCTTCCCTTCTTGCTTAACCTCCTTCCGGTCATTATTCCACTGGTAGTTGTTGTAGGCAATTTTCTCTAATAACATAAATGCCTCATCTTCATTCTTGTCCATTAGATCACCTCCAATGCAAAGATCTATTTGACTTCGTGATAACCGAGAAACTCCGTTGTAGAATATCTGCACAATCATCCACTTGGGACACCGTGATGTGGACATTTGCGCTGAAGCTCCTTGTACCGCCTCCCATGCTTCATACAATGACTCATCTTCTTTGGGCTGAAATGAGGTCAGTTCACTTCTGAGTTTTGTCGTCTTCCCGGGTGGTAATGAATGGAGCCAATCCTTAGCTCGATCTCTCACAAAAAAAGGAAATAATCGAAACCTTATTGCATCCTCAGGTACCCCGTTCTGTTTCAACATTTCACAAATCTCCAAAAATTGTTGCAAGTGGACATGTGGGTTTTCTGTTGGGTGCCCCCCGAACTGATTCTGTTGCACCATTTGCACAAGGCCAGGTTTCAACTTAAAATTATTTTCTTGCACAGGAGGCCTTGTAATGCTTGAGCGAAATTTCCCAAAATCTGAGACCGCATGATCCCTCATAGTTCTCTGATTCTGTTCGGCCATGTCCGACTCGACTGCCTCTTCTGTTGGAAAAGTTGTAGTAAATTCGGGTTCGATCTGACGTTCCTGCACAGACTGTGTGTTAGATGCTCTTGCCCGTGCTTTTCTAGCTTTTGCTTCCTGTTGTAAATACAATTAGCAATTAATTAGTATCAATTATCTGATTAGAGTAGTATCAATTAGTGGTCAGCAATTATTGTGATCCACAATTATAGGCTAATTCTTTTATCTTCTTTGTGTATATAAACTGTACGTATGAGAACAAATAAGATATATGAGAATACATACATTTCTCCAAAATTGTCAAATACATTTCTCCAAAATTGTCATGGTATCAGAGCAAACATAAGCTCAAAATACCGTATCCCTCTTTATTCCTCTGTTTTTTGTTTCGTGATCGAATCGCCTTCTTCCTAACTCTTCTATTTGTCTGCGTCTCCTTCCCTAACTTCTCTATTCGTCTGAAAATGGTGAGCCCAGCTGAAACTAATGAAAGCACCAACATCAATGGTTCTTCTGTCCGTCATTCCGCTGTGCACGATTTCCATTCGCCGCTAACCCCTGTGAAATTAGATGGCTCTAACTACACTTTTTGGTCCATCACCGCTCAAAACAAATTGAGAGGACGCAAAAAGTGGGGCTATGTCTCAGGGAGGAAGCCATGTCCAACTGACCAGACGTCTGAAGAGTTTGAAGCGTGGATGGATGAGAATAGTCTTGTAATGTCCTGGATCTTGGATGCTATGACCACAGAGGTAAGCTCGATGTTTCGAGGTTGAAGACAGCCAAAGCAATCTGGGACGTTGCCAAGCAGATGTACTCTGTCTTGAAGATGCGTAAGGCGCATAAATTACATCGCTGAAATTGTGAATTTGCGAAAATGGAAGCCTTGTAATTACCTATTTTGGGAAATTACAGAGTTTGTGGCAAGAATCTGATGCAATACAGCAGTGTCGATGGAGTGTATTGCTGATATTGAAGCGTATAACACCATGGTGAATGCTCAACGGGTTTATATGTTTCTCGCTGGGCTGGACTCACAATTGGATGGAGTGAGGAGCAGAATTCTGTCTACCACACCATTACCAAGCTTGCAGAGTTCTTATGCTAGTGTATGTTCTGAGGCTAATAGGCAAGAAGCCATGATGGGTACGCCTACTGAAAGTGTGGCTCTGGCTGTGAAGAAAGTAAACAAAAAGGACAAAGGTCCAAGGTATTGTACTCACTGCCATGCTGATAATCACATGGTTGAAAAATGCTTCAAGCTACATGGGTTCCCTGACTGGCATCCTAAAGGGAAGACTGAAATTGGGGGAAGGACAGATAAGTCTCAGAGCTAATCGGATTAGCTACACGCTCAGGTCTTTCTAAACCTCAAATTTTTTCTGCTATCTCTAGTAATAAGAATTGTTGGATTTTAGATAGTGGTGCATCTGATCATGTCTCTTTTGAGCAGCACAAGTTCGCTAATTTTTCTGTCTCTGTATCGAAAACAGCTATTATAACTGCGGATGGTGAGTCCTCTAAGGTTGAAGGTATTGGTACTATTCGTGTTAGCCCTTCCATAACCCTAGAAAATGTCCTGTTTGTTCCTACTTTACAAAGGCAACCTATTATGCGTAAGTCGATTCTTCGCACAATTAAATCAGATTACCTCGTTCTCATCGTCTAAATGGCTTTGTCAGGACAATCAAACTCTGGAGGTGATTGGTAGTGGTAGGCAGCAGGAGGGGCTTTACTATCTTGAAGGCTCTCCTAATTCATCTAAAGCAGTTATTCATCTTACTAGTGATAGTAGGTTAAATGATAATAAACTTAGTATTTGGCTTTGGCATAAACGTTTAGGACATCCGTCTTTTGCATATCTTAAACATTTGTTTCCCTCTCTATTTGTTGGATTGAAATTATCTGCTTTCACATGTGAATCTTGCATTCTTGCTAAGAGTAAGAGGAAGATGTTTCCTCAGTCCAAAACAGTATCTGCATTACCTTTTGACTTAGTTCACACTGATGTTTGGGGTCCCTCCCCTGTGAATTCACACAATGGTATGCGTTGGTTTGTTAGCTTTATTGATGATCATAGTCGTGTTACTTGGGTGTTTTTGATGGAACAAAAAAGTGAAGTCCCTGTCATCATTCAAAACTTTGTTCAGATGATCGAAACTCAATTTTTGAAAACTATAAAAGTTCTTCGTTCTGATAATGGAGGTGAATTCTTATCTCATGAATTGAAAACCTTTTTCTATACAAAAGGAATAATTCATCAAACTAGTTGTGTTTATTCACCTCAACAGAATGGAGTTGCCGAGAGGCGGAATCAACATATTCTCAATGTCACTAGGTCTCTCTTAATCAGTAGTTGTGTTCCTATTAGATTTTGGAATGAAGCTCTTCTAAGTTCTGTGTATCTTCTTAATCGAACACCTTCGAGAGTGGTAAATTTTCAAACTCCTTTACAGGCTTTAGCTAAAGTACATGAACTCCCTTCCCTTGTACACTTGTCTCCTAAAGTATTTGGCAGTATTTGTTATGTTCATATTCATTCACAGTTGAGAAATAAACTAGAACCTAGGGCTGTCAAATGTGTTTTTTTGGGATATGGTATACAACAAAAGGGTTATAGAGCTTATCATCCTGAGTCTAGAAAATTCTTTGTCACTGCCAATTGTGATTTTGATGAACAAAGTATTTTTTATTCGTCCGGTGTGTATTCACTTCAGGAGGAGACACATACTAGTGAACTGAATAACACAGTGTTGTCTGAGATTATAATGTTTGATACTTACAGTAATTTGACCAATTCTGAAACCTATATCAGGACTAAGAATGTACCTGATGATACAGCAAGGGTCGAACATGCCCCAGTGGACAATATTTCTGAGTCTATATTGCCTGAGACTTTACATACTTTGCATAATTCTGACTCTGAGCATGTATGTGTTGAACCTGTGACTACTGAGGATGAGCAGGAACCTGTTTTTGAGCATGAAACTATTTTTGAGAATGACCAACAAGGTGAAATAATTGTTTGTGATGGTAACAGTGAAGAGACTCTTGATAGTGAGGCTCATCCTGAAGCTCAAACGTTGCCTGTGCCAACGGATCAGGTATTTGACCAAGTTTCTAATAATGTTCAAATTATTTCACCCTTACCTGATGGTCCTGAAACTGTTATCACTCATACTGAGTATAATCTTCCTCCACGCATAAACAGAGGCAAGCCACCTTTAAAATATGAACCTGAAATCTCTTCCAAAGCTAAATATCCCATTGCGAATTTTGTTTCTAATCATAGATTGACAGGAACATATGCATCATTTGTCTCAAAAATCTCTTCAGTTTCTATTCCTAGAAATGTGCAGGAGGCATTTGAAGATGATAGGCGGTCAAAGCAATGGAGGAGGAAATGAATGCTCTAGAAAATAACAGTACTTGGAATCTTTGTAAGTTACCGTAAGGAAAGCGAAATGTTGGATGTAGGTGGGTCTATGTTGTAAAGCATCATGCAGATGGCACGATTGAAAGGTTTAAAGCCGTTGGTAGCAAAAGGATATACTCGGTGCTATGGGATTGATTATGACGAGACTTTTGCTCCTGTAGCAAAACTCAACACAAGAAGAGTACTCTTGTCCATAGCTGTCAATCAGAACTGGAAATTGTTACAATTTGATGTGAAAAATGCTTTTCTACATGGTGATTTAAGTGAAGATGTTTACATGGAGCTTCCTCCAGGAGTGAAGAAGTATGAGGGTATTAACAAAGTCTGCAAGTTACATAAAGCACTCTATGGCCTCAAACAGTCTCCTAGAGCATGGTTTGGGAGGTTTACAAAGGCCATGATTAGCTTTGGTTATTATCAGAGTAATGCAGACCATACTTTATTTTTGAAGAAGCGTGAAAACCTTATTACTGCACTAATTATCTATGTAGATGATATGGTGTTGACAGGTAATGATGAGGTGGAAATGAGGAGTTTATAGGAACAATTGGCAGCTGAGTTTGAAATGAAACAGCTTGGCGAATTGAGGTATTTTCTTGGTATAGAAGTAGCTAGGTCCAATCATGGTATTTTTCTTTCTCAAAGAAAGTATGTATTGGATTTACTTGCTGAAAGTGGAATGCTTGATTGCTGTCCTGTTGATACTCCAGTTGAACAAAATTTGAAGTTATCTTTAAGTAAGGAAAGTCCAAGTGTTGATAAAGAGATGTATCAGAGACTAGTAGGTAAATTAATTTATTTATCACATACTAGACCTGATATAGCTTTCTCAGTGAATGTTGTGAGTCAATTTATGCATGATCCCCATGAATGTCATATGGATGCTGTGAGACGAATCTTGAGGTATTTAAAGAACTGTCCAGGAAAAGGGATTCTTTTGGAGAAGCATGAGCATCTTCGAGTAGAGGGATATACTGACGCAGATTGGGCTGGTTGTGTTGATGACAGAAGATCAACCTCAGGTTATTTTGTTTTTGTGGGTGGTAACTTAGTTACATGGCGCAGTAAAAAACAGGCTGTTGTGGCACGGTCTAGTGCTGAAGCAGAATATAGAGGTATGGCCCTAGGTGTCTGCGAATTGCTGTGGGTTAAAAAATTAATGACAGATGTTGGTTTCCAAGTTAAAGAACCTATGAAGTTATTCTGTGATAATAAGTCGGCTATTGAGATTGCTTCTAATCTAGTACAACATGATCGAACGAAACATGTGGAGATTGACAGATTCTTTATAAAGGAGCAGTTAGACAGTAAGAACATTGAATTTCCTTTTGTCAGGTCTCATCAACAACTTGCAGATGTCTTGACTAAAGGTGTATGCAGGCGATTGTTCAGTGAATCGGTTGTCAAGTTAGGCATGAAAGATATACATGCACCAACTTGAGGGGGAGTGTTGTAAATACAATTAGCAATTAATTAGTATCAATTATCTGATTAGAGTACTATCAATTAGTGGTCAGCAATTATTGTGATCCACAATTATAGGCTAATTCTTTTATCTTCTTTGTGTATATAAACTGTACGTATGAGAACAAATAAGATATATGAGAATACATACATTTCTCCAAAATTGTTAAATACATTTCTGCAAAATTGTCACTTCCTTCCTTAGTGCCTTAGCTGTCTTCTCGATTTCAGAATCGTATAATAATTCTTCAGCACTAACGACCCTTCGCATAGACTAAAACAAAACGCAAACCAAAATCAAATGCAAGGTGCAGAAATTGCAAAATAAAAATTAGACAGTAAAGAGAAAAAATAAAAATAAAAGAAAAGAAAAGAAAACAAAAATCAATTTTAACAACAAACCCCTCCGAGGAGACCGTACTACTCGAACTGCATCCTAAACCCGACTCCAAACTCGAAAACCCACTCCTAACCAAACTTGTGGACGATGGATCCTCCGAGGTTTCCGTGAACTTCGTGAGGATCTCCGCCTCCTTTTGAGCGTCGCCTTTCGCTTCCTTAATCGCAGACGAGGCCTCCTCGAGAGAGTTCCAATCAAAAGCATCCATTAAACCGGTAAGAACAAATTGAAATTCTTGGTTTCCTTGTTTGCCACCGTTCTCGTCACGAGCACCGGCTGCGCGTGATGTGCGCTTCTTCTTTCTCCTCTTATTGGACTGTTGCTTCATCGAGATTCTGATTTAAGCCTCTGACTCCGAATTTATGTGATTTTTTTTGGGTTCTTGGCGAGATAGCGGTTGATTAAGAGAGCGAGGGTGTGAACAGAACGAGGGTTCATCATATTATGCAAGTTAGAGATGATCTTTCCATCTGGGTTTGCTCAAGTGTAACGCTAGTCTTACATGTTTAAGCTGTTTGGTATTCCGAAATTGTGGATACAGAGCTCACTTTGAATAGATTGAATTGTTTTGCGCGCTATATCCTAGGACGAAGTCTACATTATTATATAGTAAAATCCGTTTAAACTTATTGCCAGCTCCCTGCAGGTACATGAGAGGAAGGCTTAAACTAGATAAGGTCAATGCAGCTTTAAGTAACATGGCAGCATATACTTTCAATTTTACATGCTTAAAAACTCGCCCATGTTCTAACTCGTTTATGATCTTTTTGTCCGTGAAGTGGCGGAAGATCTTTGGGAAAAGCCTTCGTGAGTGAGATTCTTTCCTCGACCATCCAATTATGTTTTACAATAAATGTGTTTGATGCGCTTATTGAGTTTCTTGACTTCTCCGAGATGTTCTTATTAAGTGACCATTTTGTTGCTCGTTTGTAACCTATACATATGTACCAATGCGATTGTTTAAGTAATTCGTTAAGCTTTACTTCATGGGAAGTGCAGGAACTTAATTAGGAATATTGCAATGAAAGAGGGATTGAAGGAAACCACTTCTTCCTTGAAACTAACATAAAGGACCATCTTTGAAGCTAGATCACACTGGGAAAGCCATATTGACAGTGAGTTCCTTCTGTTTTTATTAGTTTAATCTTTGACTTGGTGAGTAAGAACTTTTATCCAAGGGTTGCTATTGGAATTCACAGCCATTCATATCTAAATGATGAAGCTCCATTAGAGATTGAAATTGCTGAAAAAATAGTACACTCACGTGTTGATGATAATAATGATGTTGAAGAAGATCATGATGAAGAAGATGACACTTTTGATGAGTATTGGAGTAGCAAAGATGAAGCTGCATCTCAAGTTTATGATGATAGTGACTTGGATTGATGTGTAATAGGTAAGATTGAATAGTTTTTTTCTTCCACCAAATTCAATTATCTATAGTTTTTCAGTTTTTATTTTTAATATTGTTGCTTAAGTTTATTGAAATTGTCAGTAACGGGATTCTTTTGCAAGTTCTTATTCATATGCACACTTTGTAACATACACGTCGGTATGTGTTATTTTTATTTATGTATTTGTAGTTATTCTATTTGATTTATTTTGATCCAAGCAAAGTAAAAATTATTTTTTCTTCTTTAATTCCTTTTTTCCTATTATTACATGTCAACAATATTCTTAATACAAAACATGAACTTTGCAACATTTATGTTAACATTAGTAATTTGTTTTGCAGCTACACAACTTTGGATGTGATAGAGACAGTATGAGTTAGGACTACTTTTTTCCTCTAGAAGATATTTCTTGACATCTAATTTTCATTTTAGAACCTGTTCGTACATTTAAATATGTATATAGAGAATTTTGACATAGGGGATTAAGTCATGTTCATAGAATTATTTTTGTGTGGAGTATTTAGATAAATTGGTTTATATTTTCTTTTCGTGGAGTATTTAGATAAACTGGTTTATATTTTCTTTTCGTGGAGTATTTAGATAAACCTGGTTTATATTTTCTTTTGATTGTGTCGTTCAATGAATACCATCATGTATATATAATTAGAGGTATTGAAGTGTTAAAATAGGAACTACTTCAAATTTGTTGTTAATAACCAATTAAAATAATTTTCTCCAACCACGTATTTATTTGGTTTATATTGCATAAATTTTAGCACCTATTTGAATTATTTTGCAATCAATTTTGGTTCTTGGTAGGTATACATTAGAACCATTCAAATTATTTTTGCGACCAAGTTTTGGTGGCTAACACATATACTCTAGTGACCAACAATTAATTTTTTGTTGCTAAATTATAGTAAATATAATACAATTTGTGATGATATTAAAACTATTGCAACAAATTATTTGGTTGTTAAAATAAATTTTTAGCAACAAAGATCATGTCATCACAACATGGTTACTAAAAGAAATTTGATACACCATTTGTTGCAATCAGATAAAAATAATTGCAACCAATGACTTGGTTGCTATAAGATTAATTTTTACCAACAAAAATAATTTGGTCGCAGTATGAATAGCTATAGTAACCATTGACTTGGTTGCTATAAGATTATTTTTTACCAACAAAAATAATTTGGTCGCAGTATGAATAGCTATAGTAACCATTGACTTGGTTGCTATATGATTATTTTCTAGCAACAAAAATAATTTGGTCGTAATATGCATAACTATAACAACCATTCTAACATTACAGCGACAATGAAATTTTACATTAGCAAGTATTAATTTGGTCGCCAATAATTCTACCTTTAGTGACCAATTTTAAATGGTTGTTAATAATACATTTTTAACGACCAACGTAATAACTTGTCACTGAGCACTTTTAGTAACAACCCTATAGTGACCACCTGTGACCAACCCGATTGTGGTCGCTATAACTTTTAACGACCATTTTCTTACTTTTAGCAATCATTAATAATAGTTGCTGAAACTAATTTTTCTTGTAGTGTCTGTATTTAAAAAGACATTGAAATATAAATTATTTTGCAGCTAAATTCTCTTCAATATTAAACTTGATTTTAATCTATCCATTTGTAAAAGAGTACGATTGAAATATCGGGAATTTTTTTAGTAAGAATCTTAGGAATCTCCAAAAAATAAAACATTTCTCTGCTACCACTTTATTAAATATTTCTATAAAAGAAATTGAATAGATTGAAAATGACACAGGAGATCACGTTCACACATGATAGATTTGTGGACAACTCGACATTAACGTGTTCATGAAATAAAGAATGAAGGCTTGGTGATGATGAGGGTGAGGGTGACCAGTATCTTAGTTTGACCTTCCAAACACTATGTACTCTCGTCACAGTCCTGATGTCATAGCATATGTCAAGAGTGTGAGGTATTAGATTAATAACTGTTAAAATTTTAATTACTTCCCAAATCATTTTCCAATGTATTATGTTGTTCGAGTAATTTATACATAATTGCATCATTAATTTTCTAAAAATACATAGCAACTAAGATTTTAAACACAAAACTCACTTCAAATCAAGTTTCATGTACTTTTTAATTATCATTTTTTTAAACTACTTGCTTTCCATTTTTTATTAAATCACTACAAGAAAATAAGCTCTTTTGCAACGTTTTAAAAACGTCACAAAAGGTCTAAAAACGTCACAGAAGAGCATTTGCGACGTTTTAAAAAACGTCACAAAAAACGTCGTGGAATGTGGTGTAGGTAAAAGCTTTCTGAGACGTTTTATGAAAAACGTCGCGAAAAATACTGACATTCCGCGACGTTTTTAAAAACGTCACTGAAAGCTTAGACAATCAGCGATGTTTAAAAAACGTCCTTTTGAAAATCATATTAATTTAATATTTTTAATTTTAATAATTATTTTTAAAATACATTTTTAATCTTACTTGTTTAATAACTATTCAATATTATTTTTAATTTTATTTATTTAATAATTCTTCAAATAAAATTAAACAAATAATATTACAAATAGTTGTATTATTTTTAAATTATTATTTTTTCTTTTTCAAGAATCATTTTAATTTAATAATATTTATAATATTGTACAATAGTGAAATTTTACAAAAATGTAATAAAATTCATAATATTTATAATATTTTACATCTTAAATTATTATATTTTATAATATTCAAGATCTGCAGGTCAATTATAAATGCAAAATTTGAGAGTTGTCAATTAATTAAACTTGCAATTAAAGTTTTATTTTATAATAATTAAAATATTAAAACTTACAAATTATCCAAAGTAAATTGTTACAAATTATTCTCTACATCGTCCAAACTTATGATCAGACAAAGTCACAGACAAGACTCGTCTTGCAAATTAAGTAATAAGAAACTCGAACATAGGGAGTGTTCAACCCGTCTAAGCAGAACCACCTTTAGGTGCACTAGGATGAGTTGGACCTCTCGCATCGACTTTAATGGCTCTTTCTTGTACAGTTACTTCCTGTCAAGCTCATCATCACCAGATCCTCAGATCAATTTCTCACGATCTCATAAAAGCTTTACAATATCAAAATCTAGATGAAGATGAATAGAAATTAACAAACCTCAACAGTTTCTGACTTCAATTCTTGCTTATTTTCATCTACTGGAAATTGCATATCAGTCAATATTATTACATCATTAGCTAAATGAACTATTCCTAACAGATAGGCAATATCAAAATTCCAATACCTGTTAGGCAATATCGAAATGCATATGAATAGAAATCGAGTGCAAAAGGAAGCTGAAGCATTTAGACCTCCCTCCGTCTTAACCTGCATCAAATCAAAGTTTAACCCTTTCCTCAATGCATTTACCTTGAGACAAGATTAATGTATACACATGCCCAAAGTTTCAGGTGCTCCATCCCATTAGTGATACTCAGTGTTTCACTTCGAGCAATGTTAGTGTCAATTCGACAAGTGCTTAGCTCCATAAAGAATCGCTCAGTTATAGAGCTAAATCTATGAAGGGCAAGAGAACACACAACACATATTGGTTAAGGTTTCTGTATATACATACATCAAGACGTCATGTTTATACCAGATCCTTCTAATGCAGAACAGTTCTTTAACAAGTAAGTTGTGGGGAAGTATACTCCTCAATTCAAGTGTAGAAAAGCCCAGAATCTTGGCTTTAGCTTGGAGAACTAGAAATGCACGGAAAAATAAAAACCAACCAACATATCTGACTTTTCGATACTAAAAACTAAAAACTTAATTCTAGTTTTCTATAATAATTCCCGTAATAAAGCTCAACTGGGTATGCAAAATTTCAAAAGAAGAAAGGGGAAATCTCACATTACATTCACACTACCCTAATATCGGTCACCCTATTATTTGAAATTGATACTAAGAAACAATAGTAGACCAGCACCATACAACCTCATCGCTCTGGCAGATAATGATACAATAGCTTGAGGAAGGACAGTTGAATGGAAGCAAGGAAAATCAAATGGCTACAAGAAACAAATTCCCCAAATCTTATTGCACACTCTTCAAGCATCGGAGATAATTCAAATATTACAAATAGGGGTTTAGAGAGAGAGAGAGAGAGAGAGAGGGGGCAGTTCTGTTTAACGAAAGATAATAGGGGAAATACCTTAGAAAATTTAGGAAAGAGAATTGAGGGAGCGCAGCGGAGGGGAGGTGGCGGACGTCGTAGCGATCGATGAAGAGAGAGTTTCAGTCGACGAGAGCAGTGGCGGAATTGACAAATGTCGCCGACAAGAGAGGTCCAGATCCATATGACTGCAAAGAGAGATAGAAATAGTAGCAATTGGTGTCTGTTCACTAAGATAGGGCAAAGAAAGAAGAAGGCAGAGAGTAAACCAATTTTAGGTAGGAAGAAGGTAGAGGGACGCCGGAGAAGAAAATGTTTTAATTAAACAAAAGGCAATAAATCAATTTTAGGTGGGAAGAAAGCAGAGGAACGCGCGAGAAGAAAAGGTTTCAATTAAACAAAAAGTAACGTAAAGGCGACATTTTATTAAATAAAAGTAACGATTTTTATTTAGTGACGTTTTATTAATAAAACGTCGTAAAAATACAAATTTTTTATGACGTTTTCTAAACGTCGCAAAAAGCTTTTCTAATTTGTGGCGTTTTATTAATAAAACGTCACAGATTATCTTATTTTGTTGTAGTGAATATCCAATTTTGTTGTTCCAATTATATGTAGATAAGATAGATTAGAAGAGGATTGGAGCAAGTTAACTTACAGGTAATTTCATTTGGATGAAATTAAACAGCCATGTAATAAATACGAGTATTTGATCACTGAAATATCTACTTGGTACTTTTTGCGTGGGAAAGCTACCAACAATCATTTGGGTCTGCTCAATCCTTCTTATAAATACTCCTCCTACCTTTCAATCCCTCTCCACTCCATCACTTACGTAGACAAAAAACGTCGCGTCTCTCTTCTCATTCCCCTTCCCTCGCTCTATCTCTATCTCTCTTTGGTGTCTCTGAAAAGAAACACAGTTTCAGCTTGAGAAACAAGTTCAGAAATGACTACTTCGGCACACGTTGTGGGTCATCTAAAACCAGGCATTGGGTTAATGTTTTTAGGGTTTTGGCACCTTTTCAACCACATCAAACTCCATATCCAAAACCCCGTCTCCTATGTCTCTTCCCCTTGGTTTTCCACTTCAAAAATAAAGTACTTAGAGCTTTATATCATTATGCTTGAAACTTCCATATCTATGTCCATAGAGGTGTTCTTTGCTAGTGAATGGCACCAACTTTTTCACCCTAATGAGGCCTATCCATCAAACAACCTCCACAACTACGAGCACTCCATTATATTAACGACCTTCTTTGTCTATGCTGGTTTTGCTATTATTTTGACATTCTTAAGCCTAAGGCTAGCTATGCTCTAACACAATCCCTCCTAGCACTGGCCTTTGTTCAAGTGCTATTTCTCATCCACTTTCACGCTGCTGATCAAGTGGGTATTGAAGGGCAGTACCACTCGCTTTTGAGATCACCTTAGTTGTTTCTCTAGCCACAATTCTGCTCGGAATCAGGTATCCTAGGAGTTTCATAATCAGCTTTATTAGGTCCACATGCTTTATTTACCAAGGCTTTTGGTTTGCTTTTACTGGCTTCATGCTCTGGACACCATCTATGGTGCCTAAAGGCTGTTCCTTATACCCGGAGGGAGGTCGTCAGATGGTTAGGTGCAATGGAGATGAAGATCTTTCAAGGGCTAAATCTCTAGCCAACATTCAGTTCAGCTGGGGCTTGATTGCTGTCACCATTATCGTAGTGTCATTCTACTTGATTCTGAATAGGCTCCACACTAAAAAGATCGAGTACTCTATACTGTCAAGTGAAACATTAATGTTTGAGGAGGACTCAGATGATGTTGAAACTCCTAAAAAGTGACCAACTCCAAATTTAGATCCAAAGATATTGAATGTTGACAACTATCTTCTTTTTTGTTTGTGAAGGGTTCCAATTTGAAAGTGAGTACGAGTCTTATGTTTACTCTATATATATGTATGTTCATAAGGTTGCTTTCGCTTGTATTATTGAATGAAAGGCTGGCATGCTTCCTATAAAAGTTTATACTTTGCAATGAATGAGTTGGATATTCTTTGTTATATGTTATTAGTTTACTTAACTGTAGTTGAAATTGTTATCTGATCTTCTTCCCGGTTTTTAATGTTGTCTAGTTACCATACCCATCTACTCTAAGTGTTACCCGAATTAAAAATATGGTTGGGGAGAAACTTTATGTAAATATTTAACTAGTGTTCTTTATCATTTTTTCAAAAAAACGATAATAATGATTTGTTAATTAGTTAAGTTCTTTGAATAATTAGAATATTTTAAAAAATGACCAAGGAGGCTTCTTGTCAGCTTCAGTGGATGGATAGATTTAATAGTTCACAGGGGAGGTGCTTGTACCTAAAAAGAACGAGTTGCTTGTACCAATTAGCAAGAACGATGTATCTGTTAGAAAAATCGGGTATTTTTTCCTCTAAGATAAACAACTAATGAAGTGAACCGATTCGGTAACACCCAGGAAAGACCGCCAAACAGTCTCCTAAGACAGTATTACCATTCCACGTAAGATCCCAGGAAAGGACGGAGGGGTCACAAACGGTCCCACTTAAAACTCGACCTCCTAGACAGAAATTACGTGCACGGTGTATTTATCACAACCTAACCCGTGTACACACACGAATAATAAATACACCCAAATAAATTAAACACAACACTACAAATATACCCGACAAATAATATTGAATACTATAAATGCAGAATAAATAAAAGAGATAAGGAAAGAACACACCCGAAAATTGATAACGGAGTTCGGCCAATTTTGCCTACTTCTCCGAGCACCACTTAAGGCAGCCTGCTCTCATTAAGAAGAGAATACTAAATTTGATACGTATACAACTTTTGAGTATTTTATCAAAATTTTGGGATGGATTGGATTAGGAGGGGGAGGAGTTATTTTACAACTTAGCAAACTCCTCCCATCTTAATTTCTTCCCAATATGGGATATAAATTTTTCCACCAACCACCAACGAAAGTCAAAATACAACAAAGTCAAAATACCTAGCCTTCAAAGTCAACAAAATACAACAAATCTCCACCTTGGCATAATTTTGGATCCCACCAAATGCAAGCATCATTTCATCATCCCAATCAAACAAAACAGCCTTTGTGGTGCAGAATATTGACCAAGTCTAAACAATGTTCAAACTTGGCTCTTGTAACCACCTTGGTCAGCATATCTGCAGGATTCTCTGTAGTTCGAATCTTCTGAATAAGTATCTCCTCTTCTTCCAAAATTTCTCGCATAAAGTGATAGCGAACATCAATTTGCTTTGTCCTTGCATGAAAGACTTGATTCTTTGCTAAATGAATAGCACTCTGACTGTCAAAATATACCTCAAATTGCTTCTGACCAACTCCCAAGTCTTTAAGCAACCCATGAAGCCAAATTGCCTCTTTCATAGCTTCTGTAATAGCCATATACTCTGCCTCTATTGTAGACAAGCCATCGTTGACTACAAAGTAGACTTCTAACTAACTGGCGCCTTTGCTAAAGTGAACAAATAGCCAGTTGTAGACCGTCGCTTATCTAAGTCACCTGCATAGTCAGAATCACAATATCCAACTACACGTTGACCAAGTAATTCATCCTGCTCAAATGCTAAACCAACATCTACGGTATGTAGGATATACTGTAGAATCCATTTCACAGCTTGCCAATGAACCTTACCCGGATCATGCATGTACCTGCTTACAACACTAACTGCCTGTGAAATATCGAGTCTCGTACACACCATTACATACATCAAGCTTCCTACTGGATTAACATAAGGAACTTTTGCCATGTATTCTCGTTTTTCATCCGTCTTTGGAGATAACTGGCTACTTAGTTTCAAATGAGGAGCAAGTGGGGTACTTACAGGTTTTGAATCTTCATGTATACCAAAACGTTGTAATACTTTCTTCAAATACTGCTTCTGTGACAACCAAAGCTTGCCTTTCTCTCTATCCCTGCTTATCTCCATGTCGAGAATCTTCTTGGCTTCCCCCAAATCCTTCATCTCGAACTCTTTACTCAACTGAGCCTTCAATATGTCAATTTCACTTTGGCTCTTTGCCGCAATCAACATATCATCAACATATAAGAGTAGGTAGATGTAGGACCCATCTTGAAGTCTGCGTAAATATACACAATGATCGTATTTACTTCTTGTGTATTTCTGACCCTTCATAAACTTGTCAAATCGTTTGTACCACTGTCTTGGAGATTGCTTCAGTCCATTCAACGATTTGTTCAATTTGCAAACCTAGTTTTCTTTACCAACAACCTTGTATCCATCTGGATGAGACATATAGATTTCCTCCTCCAAATCACCATGTAGGAACGCGATTTTCACATCAAGTTGAGTTAGCTCCAAATTCAACTGCGTTACCAAGGCCAACAAAATTCTAATGGAAGAATGTTTAACAACTGGAGAAAATACCTCATTATAATCAATTCCTTCCTTCTGAGCGTAGTTTTTAGCCACCAACCTTGCCTTATAGCGAATATCATCTTTGTCAGGAAATCCTTCTTTCTTTGCAAATATGCCTTCTTTCCCTTCGGTAGTTGTGTCAGCTTCCATGTCTTGTTCTTCTCAAGAGATTGCATTTCCCCTTCCATTGCACCTGCCCATCTGCCACTTTCTGAACTTCGGATTGCTTCTGGGAAGGTAGATGGAACATCATCAACAACTGGAAGTGCATAAGCTACCATGTCAGTAAAACAAGCAGGTTTCTGAATCTCTCGTCTTGTCCTTCTAATGTCAATTGACTCTGATTGTTGCGGAGGTTCTTGGGTCGGAACCTCTTTCTCATCTAACTCTTCTTTTGCTATAGGAGAGTCATTAGTAGTACTTTTTGCTGGGATCACTACTGTCTGTTCAAACTCCACCGCTTCGGTATACACTCCACCTGCTGCGAAGTACCATCAGCCCCTTCTGGAGTTACCTTATTTAACATGGCAGATTCATCAAAAGTAACATCTCTGCTGACAATTAATTCTTCTTTGACTCTAGACACCACAAACGGTATCCCTTAATTCCAACATTGAAGCCCATAAATAGAGCCTTCTTTGCTCGTGGGTCCAACTTTGATTCATTCACATGATAATATGCAGTAGAACCAAAAATATGCAAAGAATCGTAATCTATTGCAGGTTTCCCAGACCATACCTCTAATGGAGTCTTGCCACCAATTGTAGATGATGGCAAACGATTAATGAGATGTTGAACGTATGTCACTGCCTCAACCCAAAACTTTCTACCTAACCCAGCATTAGACAACATACAATGAACTTTCTCCACCAATGTCCTGTTCATACGCTCCGACACCCCCATTTTGTTGTGGTGTTTTTCTAACTGTAAAGTGGCGAACTATACTAGAATCTTGACATACCTTTAGGAAAGGATCACTCTTGTATTCTCCACCATTGTCTGTTCTGAGAACTTTGATCTTTCTTCCTGTCAGGTTTTCAACTTGAGCTTTCCACTTAAGAAAAACTCCAAGCACATCATCTTTATTCTTCATAGAAAATACCCATACTCTTCTGGAAAAATTATCAATAAAAGTGACAAAATAATGCCTACCTCCAAGAGATGGAGTCTTAGCGGGTCCCCACACATCTAAGTGCACATAATCCAGAATTCCCTTGGTATTATGAATAGTAGTGCCAAATTTTACTCTTCGTTGTTTTCCCAGAATACAATGCTCACAAAATTCCAATTTGTAAGTCTTCGTACCTTTTAATAATCCTTGCTTGGCAAGAATTTGCAAGGATTTTTCACCAGTATGTCCCAACCTCATATGCCACAACTTTGTTGCCTCTGCATCCTTCTTGCTACTAGAAGTTACTGCTGCTACTGTCCCAACAACTATACTTCCTTGGTAGTAATACAAGTTCTTTTTCCTTATGTCTTTCAACATCACAAGTGCTCCTGAAGTTGCCTTAAGAATTCCATCTCGCATCATCACAACTAGATCTTTTGATTCTAAGGTCCCTAAAGAGATGAGATTCTTTTTCAATTTCGGCACATACATCACGTCCCTCAAAATTCTAGTGGATCCATCATGATTTCTCAGCTTGATTGAACCTATTCCAGTTGTTTTACATATATTGTCATTACCTATGTAAACAACTCCACCATCAATTTCTTCAAAATCAAAGAACCACTCCCGGATGGGAGACATATGATAGGTGCAACCTGAATCCAGAATCCACTCGTCTGAATGGAATGTTGAAGGTGATACCACCAAAGAGACACCTGACTCTGCATCACTTTTATATTCTGCAATATTTGCATCTTGCGGAGCCTTTCCTTTCTTCTTTAATTTTGGACATTCTTTCTTTCAGTGCCCTTTCTCATGACAGAAAGCACACTCATCTTTTGCAACTCTGCTTTTTGATTTGGATCTTCCTCTTCTTCCCTTCGATTGGATCTGCTGACGGCCTCTTGCCACAAATGCTTCAACTTCTGTAACTGCTTTACTTTTCTTTTTATCTTGCTTTCGTAATTCATGACTATACAAAGCAGAACACACAGCATCTAAAGATACATTCTCCTTCTCATGAAGTAAAGTAGTTTCTAAATGTTCAAATTCATCCGGAAGGGATGATAACAACATCAAAGCCAAATCTTCATCCTCAAATTTCACATCCAAATTCAACAGGTCTGCTACTAACTGATTAAACATAGTGATGTGTTTATTAATAGTAGTACATGGTCGGTAATCAAATCGAAACAGTCTTTTCTTCATAAGGAGCTTATTCTGACTACTCTTTTTCATAAATTTGTCCCCCAATGCCTTCCACAGTTTGTGCGCAGAAATCTCGTTTTTGAAAGCATACTTCTGCTCTCTAGACAGACATGATCGAATTGTTCCGCATGCGAACCGATTTATGATACTCCAATCCTTATCTTCTACATAGTCTGGTTTTATTTCTTCAATAGCTATGTCAAGGCCTTGTTGGAAAAGAGAATCCAAAACCTCACCTTGCCACATCCCAAAATGACCAGTACCATCAAATATTTCCACCGCCAACTTCATACTTGACATTGGAATCCTCTGCCACGAGGAATTCGATGTCACCTGTGTTATATTTGATATGTCTCTAGTTGTTGGTGAATTTACAGACGTCATTAGAGACTCAAATAATAGTATTCAATATTACAAATATTACAAACAAACTAAAGGATAAACCTTCGGCTCTGATATCACTTGTTGGGAAAATCGGGTATTTTTCCCTCTAAGGTAAACAACTAGTGAAGTGAACCGATTTGGTAATACCCAGGAAAGACCGCCAAACAGTCTCCTAAGACAGTATTACCATTCCACGTAAGATCTCAGGAAAGGGCGGAGGGGTCACAAACGGTCCCACTTAAAACTCGGCCTCCTAGATAGAAATTACGTGCACGGTGTATTTATCACAACCTAACTCGTGTACACACACGAACAATAAATACACCCAAATAAATTAAACACAACACTACAAATATACCCGAAAAATAATATTGAATACTATAAATGCAGAATAAATAAAAGAGATAAGGAAAGAACACACCCGAAAATTGATAATGGAGTTCGGCCAATTTTGCCTACTTCTCCGAGCACCACTTAAGGCAGCCTGCTCTCATTAAGAAGAGAATACTAAATTTGATACGTATACAACTTTTGAGTATTTTATCAAATTTTTTGGATGGATTGGATTAGGAGGGGGAGGAGTTATTTTATAACTTAGCAAACTCCTCCCATCTTCATTTCTTCCCAATATGGGATAGAAATTTTGCCACCAACCACCAACCAAAGTCAAAATACATCAAAGTCAAAATACCAAGCCTTCAAAGTCAACAAAATACAACAGTATCATAGAAAGTGCTAACGTGGATTAGAATATATATGTCTATGCACCTTCATGATTTAATGTTTTGCATTGAAATAAGTGAATATCATATTCTATGTATGTTTTTTAATGATGAATGTCATAATATGATAAAACATAATAAATAGTTATTTGCACACTTTGGATGCTCTATTATCTATTTAAAAGCCTAAAGCAGAATAAACATATTCAATTATAATTAACTACTTCATCAATATTCTATCAAAAATATTTATATTCGATCTAATATGCATGTAAACTAATCCGATTTTTAAAAATTGTTAATTAATTTTATTTGAAAAATATATAAATTCTAGCAACCTCAAGCACTTCATTAATAAGAGCCAAAACTTAGTTTCTATTAGCATTGAAAGGTGACAACTTTTTTTTTAGTGAAGGGTTAAAATTAGAATTATAAGGTATATATCAATGTTTTAAAATTGGACGGAAGTTAAACTAATAAAACAATAAATTTAAGATTTAAAAGTTCAATGGTATTAGACTGTCATAAAACCGCTAAAGATTAAATAAAATTAAAGAATATAAAATGTGATTAAAAGGGATTTTCTTATTTATCAAAATAATTAAAGTTTAATTAAAATTTGTTAAATAAAATTAATTGATTTTGTTCTTTATAAGAACTTATTAATTTATACATGTGAAGTGATTATACATGTAAGTGATTAATTAATCGATCGATTTTAACAACAAAAATTATTAAAGATTTAAAGTTTTACAGTTGAAATGGTCAAATCAGTTGGATTTTTAATCATTAATATATTTCAAATATGTGTATATATACTTATTAGATTGGAGGCATTCCTCTATTTGTTTAATTGAGCCTCTAATAACGTTTGCTTGATCAAAACAATGATACTTATGGTCAATGTGTGTTAAATAAATTTAGTTCACATTTGTGAAAGAGATTATATATTTTCTTTTATCTTATAGCCACCAATCTTCATTTCTCTTAATTCTAATTAAGTTCTTGTTTACTCTCTAAATTTTTTATGTTGTTGCGAATCATTTGCAGAGTCAATTCCTTAATTTGGACCACAATATTCAACAATTGCAACCTTATCCTACTCATATATAATTAACTGGTTCAAAAGATGGATTAAGTTGAAAATTAAATGTTCCTCGTAAATCAAAAGACATGTTTATTACAAATCAACAAATCAATTTACTCTTCAAGCTAGCAATTAGGCAACCTAGGAGAGTTCACAAGAACAAATGAGATAACGAGCTCAAACTAGGCTTATATATGATGGTTGGTCCGAGGATGATATGTTTTAAGTTTCATTATAAATATTAAGTGATCTAAAGTTTCTGTTAGAATCTAAACTTTGACCAAGGAAAGGTTTCAAAATCCCTACAAGAAGATGATGCGTCTTGTGAGTTGAGTTTTGTATAATATATTGATGTGTTAAGCGTTCAAGCCTGGATAAGATTATCTCATTTTGACCATACTGTAATATACTCATTAATTATTATAACTTGCACGTTTATAACATTTTGGAAGTCCTGAGTACGCGGTTATGTTATAAATACCCCTCCATCCTTCCTCCTACCTCTCAATCCCTCTCTATTCCATCTTTGTACGTAGTAAATTAACAAAAGTCCACAGCTCTCTTCTCATTCCCTTTCCCTGAGAGACATAGTTTGAGAAACAAGTTAAAAAATGACTACTTCAGTGCATGTAGTGGGTCATCTAACACCAGGCATTGGGTTAATGTTTTTAGGGTTTTGGCATCTTTTCAACCACATCAAACTCCATGTCCAAAACCCTATCTCCTATGTCTCTTCCCCATGGTTTTCCACTTCAAAAATAAAGTACTTAGAGCTCTATATCATTATGCTTGAAACCTCCATATCAATGTTCATGGAAGTGTTCTTTCTTCGTGTATGGCACCAACTTTTTCACCCTAACGTGACCTTCCCATCAAACAACCTCCATAACTATGAGCATTTCGTTATATTAACGACCTTCTTTGTCTATGCTACTTTTGCTATTGTTCTTGACATTCTTAAGCCTAAGGCTCGCTATGCGCTAACACAATCTCTCTTCGCATTAGCCTTTGTTCAACTTTTACTTCTCATCCACTATCACTCGGCTGATCATGTAGGTCTTGAAGGGCAATACCACTTGCTTTTTGAGATCACCATAGTTGTTTCTCTAGTCACAATCATTTTAGGAATCAACTTTCCTACTAGTTTCACACTCAGCTTTATTAGGTCCACAAGTATTCTTTACCAAGGCTTTTGGTTTGCTTTCACTGGCTTCATGCTCTGGACGCCATCTATGGTGCCTAAAGGCTGTTTCTTATATCCAGAGGGAGGTCGTAAGATGGTCAAGTGCAATGGAGAAGAAGCTCTTTCAAGGGCTAAATCCCTAGCCAACATTCAGTTCAGCTGGTGCTTGGTTGGTGTCACCATTATCGTTATGTCTCTCTACTTGATTATGAGCAAGTTGTACACTAAAAAGATCGAGTACTCGGTATTGTCAAGTGAAACAATGTTTAAAGAGGACTCAGAGGATGTTGAAAGTCCTAAGAAATGACCAAAACTCCATGCCGAAGGGTGACAACTATATTCTGTTTTTGTTTGTGAAGCGTTCAAAGTTGAAAGTGTGAATGTGTTTAAGTTTTTATTAGGTTAATAGTAATATCGTATCCAAATTTGCTTTTGATTGTATAAATTGAAAAGAAAAGCTAACACGTTTCTTATGTGTATAAACACATGCTTATTCAATAAAAGAACTTGAAAAAGCCTAGGACTTGGGTCCATCCTTGACTGTTCTATAAAGACTACAACTAACAACATATTCTAATTAGAGTTTCAAAGGTATAATAGTAAGCAGCTTTATCTTTATATAATAATAATAATATTTAATAAAATTTTGTTAAAATATAAAATTTGAAGAAATATGATAATATATTATTAGATTTCTGATTAATTATCACAAAATAATATAATTAAATCTAATTTAGTTAATTTAGTATTAGATTGCATCATCAAAATTTGTTAAGTAATTGGTTTTTAAAGCTTTTCAAAGTCAAAACCTAATCAAATTTGAATAATTGAATTTAAATTCTATAAAATTGAATTTGATATATAGAATTTGACTAACTTAGCTCTTTGAAAAACAAATTAAAAATGATCAAAGTTAACGCAAATCTCAATGCAAACAATTCTTGTATTACCAGGCTTGGCATTCTTTATTCTTGGCAATGGATTGGATTAGACTTATACTCAAGTTTGAAACTCTAAACTTGAATTGAGTTTGAGTAGTCTAAAATTTGATAGGGTCTAATTAAATTTATTTTTAAATTTTTAAAAATTAAATTCTACATCTTAATGATACCTTGAAACTTGTTACATGTCAGATTCTTCAAGATTATTGTGTGCTGTCAGCCTCAAGACCTCAGAATGATACTCCTCCACACTCCTAAAACCTTGGGCACAACTTTGATAAAGATCAAATAAGTGCAGCTCTTAATTAGGGGGTAAAAATTTAAGGGAAAGTGATGGTTTCAATTTCCTCCAAGATCTGATTGATGGTTTTCTATCTCTATCCCGATTCTTTTAAAGATTACTCTACAAAATTTTAGCACCATTTTTTAATTTATAGCTCACAATTCTCACTAATTTATCATCTATGACTTCTATTATCTCTTGAAAACTTTCTACCTCATCAATCTAATCAATCTAATCAAGAAAGCCTTCAATGCTTAGATTTTCACTCAAGTAAGGGACTTCAACTTTAATATTGTAATCTTCTTTATCCCTTTGGCCTCTTCTTGGTTGGTCTTGGTGTAGAATTTTTTTCATCCAAGCTATCTTCCCTAAGTAGGGATGGCAGTGGGTTTTCAACCCGATTAATATCCGCACTACCCAACCCAATAGATTTGAATATGGACAGTAAATCGTAAAAATCGATGGAACCGATGGATATGGATTGAGTCTTAAAAAATGGATATAAATATGGGTAGAGTAAAACTCGAACCATGGATACCCATATCCTACCCGTTTTTTATTAACTCTATTTTTTCTATTTTTTCTTGAATATTTATGGTTAAATATAATAAAATATTAAAATTTTATACGAAGAAACAACTTTAAAATCTCCACTTTACTCCTCAGTACTCACATTTTTCATCATATTTTATTTTTCTTATAGGATGATAATAATGCAAATGATATGGAGATGGAGTTTTGAATGTTGTAGAGTTCACGCAAAGACAATTTGAAGTTTTAGTTATTTCATTCTTTGTTCCAGTTCTAAATTGTGAAAAAATGTATGTTGTCTTTGTACTAAATATTATGATTTTTATTATTCCAATTTTATGATTTTTAATACATACAAATCAAAATCTTGACTTATTATTATTAAAGTTATTTTGATTTGGGCGTTATAAAAATCTACTCTTTATATTTTTTATTTAGAAGTTATATTTTTATGTGTTATACAACCCGATGGATATCAAAAACCGAACAATTCAATGGATTTGAATATGGGTAATAAATCGTAAAAATCGATGAATATGGATATGGATATGGGTTGAGTCATAAAAAATGGATATGAATATGGGTTGAGTAAAACCCGAACCGAACCCTACCTATTATCATCCCTATCCCTAAGAGGCATCTGATTCTGACCTTGAGCTCTCCTATTTTTTGCATTCCTTGGAAGATCGGGTCCGCCAATAGGTTGGGGTTGAGATAAACCTCTGTCTTGAGCTCCATTAATTGATATTCCTCCATTATTGGCTTGATTAGGGGTCATAATGGTATAAGTTGATCCATACAAGTCGTTAATCCATCAATAGCTTCCAAAACTTCGTTAAATCTCTAGTTATCTCCTTGATCAGTCATTTATACTGAGTGGTCAAAACTTTAAATGTTTGGATTGACTTTTATAGATTTTGGGTGAATTTTCTGGATTTTTTGTGAAATTGCTGGGTGAAAACCATAGGAAATGATTTTGGTAACAAGGAGTCGTAGGTGTACGGCTTTCCTTACATCTTATCAATGTTTACAAGGCAGATGATTAGAAGATTAATACTTAGAGAATCATTTCCTATGGATGCTCTATTGAGAATGGCATATGCGATGAAGGTAACCTTGACAGTTTAAAATTGAACATTCAAGCTTCTTTTAGCAAATCTGATTGCGGTTTGTTTGCTTGAGTTTGGTATATGAGTGTTGAAATGTTGGGTTACTGGAATGTTTGTAATTGGCTTTTGGATACTGGGTAGAGGAGTTACAGTAATAAGGTTTCATGGTAGGAAACAGGAGAGGAGTGTTGGTGGTAATGCTTGTTTATCTTTGAAATAGGTTTATTACTATTTTGTACTATCTTCTTTCTTTTGGTTGGTAAGAGATTTCCTTCATAAAATCTCTAGTGATGTACATATCATTTTTATCTGTATAAAATTTAAATTATTTCTTTTTTTGTTGGACAAGAAAACCTACCTAACTAAGAAAATTAAAATAAAATAAAACAAAAACAAATTCTAATGGGAATATGACAACATAACCAAATCCTAATTGGTGGAGGACAACATAAACAAATCCTTATGGGTTCAATCCCTTATTAAAAGTTTATTTTTAATTTGATTTGACAAACCTTAGTCTTTATCTATAGAAGAGAGCTAGCAACTAACGAAGAAACTACGAAAGAATTACAGGTTTTACAAAGGAAACTTCAAGCTCACATTAGTGATGGGTTGAAAACGGGAATTAAAACTCTATAAGATGTATTTCTTGGTAGTTCAATAGTAGAGTGGCCGATTATTAACTGATTGATTGTAGGTTCGAATCCTACTTTAGGAGATTTGATTTACTCCAAATTCAAAACTTAGGAATAAAAAGGTTCGCCTTCACTGTTAAAAATAAGTAACTAACTCTTTGCGTCTTTTTTTATTGCATTTTATATCACATTCTACTCTATAATATTTAAGAATTACAGTCAATGCTCGGGTGTATTGTCAATCCTAGGGTTGGTACTTGGTATGGTTGACAAAGATGTTAAAAAGCCTGCAACTTCTACATATATGTTTCATGTACCAATTGAGTTAACCAATAACATGTTTTCAATTTTAATAATGAATTTTTTTTGGCCACAAAAAGACAAATTCTTTGCATTGATTATCCATTCAAGACAAATGAGTTATCCATGGTCCTTGAGAGGGAAATGACATTCCAGGGCACTTGCAAGAACTCATTAAGACTAGCATTTAGTGTCGAGAGTCCATGGAGATGAGTAGGCCTCCTGTGTGATGTGTCAGCATCAATGGAGAAATTTAACGGTTCACATGGAGATGCCTTATTGACGAAGTTCCTTTTCTAACATTATATTTAAAATTTCAATCGCTTATTTAATTTTTATTAGAAATATTAAATTAAATTTATTTGTAAATAAAATTTTAAAGTAATGATAAATAAGGTTGATTAAAAATATATAATTTCCTCCGAAATACTACAGAATTTTTTGGCATAATTCATGAGACCTTTTAAAATTATTTTAAAAATATTGTCCTGTTTTATTTAGATTTATATTATCTTCTCACTAATTTTTATATGAAATTATATTTTATAATTATTATAATTATTTATTTTTTATACATGCACGATTAATTAGTGCTAAAATCATATTAAAATATATTTAGTGGAAGATGATATTTGCATAAGCTTTATTATCTACTTAAATTGTTAAAAACAGAAGAAAATTGAATTATTATTATTAACTACTACGTCCATATTCTATCTATAACAATTATATTCTAATTTAAAACAATATTTGATCATATAAACTAATTCAAACAACTATTTTCTAAGAAGCATATCAATTCTAACAATTTCTCCATATAATTAATGCAATCTTATCCTTGTCATTTATAAGAAGTTTATGCTTATATTTGTAAGTTGACTTCTAAAGAATACCACATGTGGTGAGTGTTGTAAGCCACGTAACTGGGATAAGATTATCTCATGTAGGCCACAGTACTCATTATTTAGTGTGAATGGAGAAAGACACAAATTAATAAGACAATTGAAGATACCTAATTTCCACACCAACCCAAGAATTAATAAGAACTGACAGGTTTAATTTTTTTAAAATTTAACACACAAAACAAAACACTAACGTAGAAGTTTCCATATTCACATGATACCAACGAAAGTTGATGCTTCGATTTATTAGAATTTTGACGATAATTAAATGACTTTATAACAATAAAATTTAATGAAACGAAAGAAGGAAGAATCGACCTTTCAAATACTATGTATCCTCGTCATAGTCCTGACGTCATAGCATTTGTCCAGAATGTGAGCTATCAGACTAGATTTTTAATTACTTCCAAAATCATTTTCCAACTTATTATGTTATTCCGGTAATTTGTACAATTTATTTAATTAATTTCATCATTAATTTTCTAAAAATACATAGCAACTAAGATTTTAAACACAAAACTCACATCAAATCAAATTCAAACCAAAACAGAACATCTTAATTTACCAGGTTAAATAAACATTTATAACTATTGATCCTTCCATTGAATCTAAAACACATGGTTATTTTTATAACGATTGATCCTTCCACACTAAAAAGATCGAGTACTCTATTCTGTAAACATTAATGTTTGAAGAGGACTCAGATGATGTTGAAACTCCTAAAAAGTGACCAAATCCAAATATAGTTCCTACGATATTGAATGGTGACAACTATCTTCTTTTTTGTTTGTGAAGGGTTCAAATTTGAAAGTGAGTACGAGTCTTATGTTCACTCTGTTGGATAATTTTTTCTCTTTCATAAAGTTGGACAATTATTAATTGTATTTTTCAATTTTTAATAACTTGTCGATTAAGTTATGTAATTTGATCCAGATAAAGATGATAAAATATTTCAATAAATAATTTAAATTAATGAGTCAAAATTCGAATAGAAAATAAACTCCAATCAATGTGGACCGGACATATATCGGCCTTATAATGGGAAAGCCTGATATAGAAACTATATATAAGGGTTAAGGTCTCTTGCAGTTACCCATATACTCAATCGTAAGCATAAGGATTCTCTGACCTGTTAAGAGAGCTTACGTTTTGAGAAAACTATAGAAAGACCTTACTCGAATTCCAAAGAGAAGTTCTCATGAAGGCGAAGGTTTCAATTTCAGTTTTGAAAACCTCGTTTCAAGTTGCGAACACCAACATCAGGTATTTTTTTAATTTCTTCGTTTTTTGTCTTTTCACGTTCGATCCGGAATACGTAACTAAAGTATCATTACGTATTACACATGATATCATAACAATGACATGATTAGGTGGTTAAAAAAAAGTTTTTTTTTAATTTTCTTTTCATAAAATTTTCAAAGATTTAACTTCTGTCTCAGTTTTTCTTGCTTTTTATTGTATGAAAGTAGTATACATGTGTATAGCCTTGAGAAACAGGGTGAAAACGAGCCAGGGAGGGCGAAAAACAAGCCCACAAATTGTCATTTTCCTGCAGACCTGACGGCGCATAGTGCCCCCCGAGGTGCGGTATGTCTCTCACACGTCAACCACAGGTCAACACGTGGGTTGTCCGTATCACACCACGTGTTAGCACGTGCTTCAACGTGCGTTTGGTATGTGTTGAGCACATGCCATTCATTGTTGACGTCAGCCGTACTGATTTTTCTACATTGATTTAAAAAAAACATAAAAATTTTAGATTTCTCGTATGTGTGTCCTAAAGTGTTTTGGGTCAATTTTCAGGTCTAGAAATTCATAAAGTGAGCTTTTCATTTTTTGGATTTATAAAGTTTTACTCCAAAAAAGGAATTAAAGTATTCTGAATCTGATTTCGAGTGAATTTTCATGCTTCAAACATCATATGAGGGAGATACATAAGGTTCTCATATCTCGGGTATCATGTTCAGTGTTTAGGATCGCATGATAGTTACTTGGAAAAGGAATTGAAATATTCTAAAGCTATTTTTGAGTGAATTTTCGTGCAACAAACTTGCCATAAGGGAGATACATAAGATTCTCATGTCTCAGGTGGTCGACTCAGTATCCAGTGATGCACGATAATCCCTCTACTGAGATTTTCCTTTTATGAAAGTTTCAAATGAAATTTTCAGAGAATGTCTTCAGCACGACTGTGTGACAATGAGACTGTGCATTCAGATTTTTACATTTATTGATGTTGCATTGTCATATCCCATATGCCCATAAAGAATGTGAGGATAATGTAAAGATGCATCCCTTGTGCTTGTGAACTTTTTGAGTGTTGATGAAGATGTAGTCACCACAGTGGCCTTTCAAGCCAATATTTTGAATTGTTCTGCTAACATGTTAGAGGATATCTCTGATCTTATGTTTGGTTATTCTACCCACAGGTATTGGCTTTATATGATATTTTAAGGTGTGCATAATTGGATAAAGGAAAGTTATTGCTTGCATGATCTATTTGCCCACAGGTGGTAGTGCCATGAGAGTTGATGGTTTGTACTCTAATCATTTTTATTTGGAGGTCTAGTTACATATATTATGTATTCAACCCACAGGTGTTTAATAATATGTGTGACGAATTTTAGTAAAGATACTATTTAATGGCTTTGAATATCGTTATTATCTTACATTTGTGCTAATTTAAACATTATCATTTTGAATTTACCTTTTCAACTAACAAAATCAGTATCACTATTGAAACCCTGACCGGTTTCAATACAAAGAAGTAGACAGAGGATGTATTGAATGCTATAAAGATAGTTGTGGTTGATATAACCATATAGACGGATAGGCGCTCTCTACCTACATACTGAGCTCGACAGCTTATAAAGCAACCTATGAAGCCTGGGATCGATCTAACAAATTATATCTGATGACCATTAAGAGATCCATACTTGACCATATACTAAATGGACTTTCGGACATAGAGATAGTGAAGGAGTTTCTTAATGATGTCTCTCAAAGGTACACAATCTCACTTAATGTTGAGACAAGTACCTTGATGAAAGAATTATTCTCCATAAGGTATATGGGAGAAAGGGGAGTGATGGAATACATATCAAGAATGATTCATCTTCACAGTAGACTGAAGTTTTTGAATACTCCTCTTCCTGATGTCTTCATTATTCACTAGACTCTGAATACACTCATTCCAAAGTATAGTAATCTAGTGATGACATATTATTCGCTGGATGAGGAATGGGATTTCAATTCTTTGATTGCCCATTGCATTGCTAAGGAGGAGAAACTCAAGTTTGCTCTTCCTACAACCCTCGAAGCAATTAAAGAGAAGGCAAAGATGAAGCCCGCTAAGTTTAAAGATAGAAAGTTCAAATCTTCTCCACATTCTGATGTTGGTTAAACCAGTGCTGATAAAGGTCCTAGGGACATAAAGAAACTAGTAGTATAAGGCTTAGAAGGAAAAACTTAGACCATCAGGTAACTCCTTAACTTATTAATTTATGAATATAATTTGCGATATTCATATTAAGTATTTGGTGGCTTTATAGTGGAGCATCTGATCAAGGTGCTTCCACGATACAGTGGTTTATATTAAGGATAAAACCAAATAAAGGGAAGGAGAAGCTAATGGTTTAGAATAATGAAGAAGTAGAAGTAATATCTAGGGGGAATGTATCTACTGAACCTTGTTGTAAGGTTCATTTTGGTTTTTACTTGACACATTTTATATGTGATCTTTTGATCATCTTTAGACAAAGAGGGTTAATGTTTTGTATTTAATACTTTTGTTGTACAATTGTTGTTTAATGTAAAACATAATGATACAACTTTCTTGTCATATGGTTTGTATAAAATGTATCTTATCTCGAATTAGATATATGCTTCTTCGTATCTTGCCAAACAAGTTATGAAATGAAGAACCCTGATGAATGAGAACTCATACATGGTGTGACAAAATTTTAAGCCACATTTCTAAAGCTAGGATTGGAAGATTGATCACGGAAAGCATTTCTCAATTATAGATTATGATGATCTGGGAGCATGTGTTGACTGTTGCAGGGGTAAGTTGACTAATAAAGATATTGAGGTCAACTAATGCTTTTGATTTGTTAAGTCTAATATATAAAGATATTGGTTGACATTATATAGTTGCATTGTGCAATTCTAAATGTATTATGAGCTTTGTTGATAATTATTCCCATTATAGTTATATGTTCTTGCTTAAAGATTAAAGGTTTAGAACCAATTGGAATAATTCATCAAGACAGTCAAATTTGACCGTGGATGAGAATATCATGGCAAACATGATATTTCAGGACTTTAAAAGGTCCATTTGTCAGATATTTAGAATTAGTTAGAATAGTGACTTAATTCACTATGCAGAGCAATTCTAAGCAAATGGTGTGTTGCTGAAAGGTAACTGCATCCTAAAGGGCTTGAAGAAGTCAATACAGAACATGACTAATCTACCTAATTATCTAGAAGTTTGGAAACTCAACCTTGCACACATTTATGTATGGGGCTATACTACTGAGGTAGTATAATCCTTATAAAGATAAATTGCATGCTCGTTCCACTCATTGCTATTTAGTAAGATATCCTAACCAATTTAAAGCCACAAATTTGAGGGATCGGAATAGTGGAATCACAAATAGCTAAGTTTCTAGAATACAATGTCTATGATGATGATGGACTCTTTGACCCTTCAAATGATAGCAGGGCGGATACTACAATTATTATGTACTCGCTATCATATAGTTAGATTTGGTGGATCTAGGTCTTTGTACCGTGCCTGTATAGGAACAAGAACACATACTTGTACACACAGTAGTTCCTAGGGGTACAAGATCTAATGAAGTTATGAAATCCACTAGAGTGAGACAACCTGCTATCTTATCTAATTTCATAATCAATCAGGTGCACAAGACTATAATATTAGACATGTTTCAAATCTAGTTAGTTTTACAGAAACTATTTTTGGACCCAATGCGGATGTGTGGGAAGATGCAATAAATGAAAAGATGCAATCCATGAAGCATAGTAAGGTTTGAGAACCAATTGATTTATAGCGGAATTGCAAACTCATCAGTTGTAAATGAAGATTAGACCTAAAGGATTTTGGGATAAAGTTCAACGTTTTATGGGCTTGCTTAATTTCCTAATAATTAACTCAGAGAGAAAGGTTAATTTTATGTTACTTTTCTCTTGCATACTTGTAGGATACATTTTGAGTAATTATGACAATTGTAGCTCATGATGATATAGAGTTACATCATATGACTATCAAAATCTCTTTCTTTAATAACGATCTTTATAAAGAGGTCTATATGGTACAACATGAATACTTTCAGGATCTAGATGGAACTGACATGATTTACATGTTATGCAGATCAATATATGATTTACATCAAACCTTCCAATTACTGCATGTGGATAATATATTGCTCAAGTCAAATTACTTGACCATATTGTATGAGGTTAAGCAACTTTTGGTTAAAAACTTTGACATGAAGAACCTTGGTGTATCATCTTCTATCCTAAGTATTCAGATTCCCAGGGAAAGATCTCAACACTCATCAAACCTCCCATAGAATGCATACATTAAGTATGTATTACAAAGGTTTAATAGGTTAACTGTAAACCTGTTGTAGCACTTATCTCTCATAGTGAGATATAATCTTTGACACAATATCCAAAGAATAAAGTAAGAGAGAGATTATGAGGAATGTTCTGTATACTAGTACAGTTGATAGCCTAATGTATGCTTGGCTATGTACTAGGTAAGACATTGCATTGACTGTTTCACTGTTTGGTCAATATCTGGTTAATCTAGCTGTAGACCATTGGAATGCAGTCTAGCGAGTGTTGAGATACTTAAAAGAACTAAGGATTATAAGTTACATATAACACATTTCAACAAACTAAATCTCGTAGGGAATTCAGATTCAAATTTTAGTTATGTATCTGGATGATCAAAATTCCACTTAAGGTAACAGTTTTAAGTTTGCAGATGGTATAATGTTGGGGGAGTGTGTCAAGTAGATATGAGTAACTTCCTCGACTATGCATGCAGAGTACATGTTATGGGGCTACTTCATGAACGATTTAGCTTAGAAACTTGATTTCTGAATTGTCTATGATTGATTCAGTGGCTAAACCAATTTAGTTGTACTGTAATAATCTTCTTGCTATGTTGTTTAATAACAATAAAAAATATTACAGGGTCTTAGCATTTAAAGATCAATTATTTGGCCATAAAGGTGTTGATGCGAAAAGGTGACATTAAGACTTGAAGCATCTAAGAACTGAGAAAAAATTAGTCGATCCTTTAACCAAAGGACTTTACCCATTTATGTTTGTAATATAAGTATACAATGCAGGAGTTTTGAAGTCCTTAGACACTGTTAGTTAGGGGATCATTATGTTTGCTTCATGTATATTTGTACATTTTGATATATTATGACAATATGATGATTTATCAATAAAGATGGTCATCGTTTACCCTCAGTAATACGTGTTATCATATATTGTCATAATACATATGAAAATCTCAAGATTTATGCCAATCTTAAGCATTTAAAGGTCATTGGGCATATATATACATTGACCTTGTGCCTATGTCATTTAGGTGCATACAGTTTTAGTAAGGATATCCATATATTGACATAACATAGGGGGATCTAAGTTTTTAATCCTATGAAGGTTCTCTATTACAGTTTAGCATTTGGTAAGAGGATACAAGTTTTCTCTAATGTTTATTAACATTCGGTGAAAGAAAACAAGATTTCTCTAATGCAATTTAACATATGCGATTTAATATAAAGTTGGAGAAATCGAGACCTACAAACGAAGATGATATAATTTATATCATAAAGGTATCATCCTAGTATGCCACACTCCATTTTCTCATTCATGTTAATGAGGTGTTAGGTATACGTAATTGTATTGGATATGTATCACACATGACACATGTATTTGATACTTTTTGGTATCGAAAGTCTTGCAGTACGGAATGATGGACTTTTGTTATCTTTGGATCAAATGTTTTGTTTTTAAAACTTAGCAGACTAATTTAGTAGTATGGCTTAAACCGAGTTTTAAAACTGTTTTTAAACTATAGTCAAAATTGTAATTGATACTTGTCCAAGGGAAAAATGTTGGACAATTTTGTCCTTTCTTGTAAAATTGGACAACTATTAATTGCATTTTTCAGTTTTTTAATAATTTATCGGTTAAGTTACGCAATTTGATCCAGATAAAGATAATAAAGTAACTCAATAAATAATCTAAATCAATGGGTCTAAGTTCAGATGAAAAATGGATCTTAATCAGTGTGGACTGGACTCATATTGACCTTGTAATAGGGAAGTCCGATATGGAAGTTATATATAAAAGTTAAGGTCTCCTGTAATTGCTCATATAATCAATCATAAGCATATGGATTCTTTGACTCGTTAAGAGAGCTTACGTTTTTTAATAACTGTAGAAAGAATTTACCCGAGTCTCGGAGAGGAGTTCTTTTGAAGGCAGCGGTGGATTCTTGTTTCGGTTTCGAAAAATTCGTTTGAAATTACGGAGACTGAAATCAAAAATTTCTACATTTTTTCATTTTTTGCCCTTTCTCATTCGATCCGAGATACGTAACTAAAATACCGTTACGTATTACATACTCTATATATATGTATGCTCATAAGGTTGCTTTCGCTTGTATTATTGAATAAAAGGCTGACATGCTTCCTATAAAAGTTTATACTTTGCAATGAATGAGTTGGATATTCATTGTTATATATTATTAGTTTATTTAACTGTAGTTGTAATTGTTATCTGATCTTCTTCTCCATTTATTTACTTACCATACTCATCTAATCTAAGTTATGCCTGAATTAAAAATATGGATGGGGAGAAACTTTATGTAAATTTTTAACTAATGTTCTTTATCATTTTATTTTTGTTTATCAAAGTTCAAAAAGGGTAATTTAATGCTACTACTTTGATTTTTGATATTCTAAAATGTCAAGCAAACAAGATTTTATGACTAAGATTCATATCAAATCATATTATACTAAATTTCATTCATATATACTGCATCAAGTTTAAGCCATGCATAGTAATTCATAGATTGATTCAATAAATTGAAATCCAACCCATATTTTTTATTAGAGTTTGAGCATAAGTTGAAGGAATATTTATTTTAATTTTATATTATCATTGTGAATCTATGAAAACGATATCTCCATTAGATAAGAATAAGGTTAAATATTATTAAACTTCTTCAAATCTCACATTTTTGCAAGACTTTCACTAAATATTGTTGTTGTATCTATTTGGTGCTTTACTTTGCCTAACATCTTTTTTGTCATCTCTTTACAAAAACAACTCCTCTAATAGGACTCGCATGTTACAAGGTCTAATCCGATACTTGCTCTCTCAAAAGACCGTCCATTGCACGTAACAAGAACTCATTAGAATAGTGTTTAGTGCTGAAAGTAGATAAAGATGACCAAGGAGACTTCTTGTCAACTTGGATAGACTTAGGCCTATTTGGTTGAATGTTAATTAATAAAACGGAATGAAATGGAATAAAACAGAACGAAATTGATATAATATAGTGAAAAGTTGTTTAGGAAGGATGGAATGGTTCATAATGTAATATAGTGAAATGTTGTTTGAAAGATAGATGGAATGTAATGTAATATATAATAAATGACTTTTATACCCTTATATTAAAATGGTAGTTGCAGGAGATTTATTATTTTATTATTAATTATATAAAATATTAGTATTAATTATTTAATATATTTTACTTTATTTTATGAGATTTATATTTAAAATAATTTATTTATATAAAATATATACAAACAATTAAAGAATAATTTTATATTTTTTCTATTTTCATTAATAAAATTTTATTAAAATTTTATTATATTATTAATTATATATAATTTATTATTAATTATATAAAATATTATTATTAATTATATAAAATATTTTATTTTATTTTATTCTATGTGATTTATATATAAAAGTAATTTATTTTATTTTTATTTTTATTTTATAGAAATATATACAAACAATTAAAACTAATTTTAAATATATTTTTATTTTCATTAATAAAATTTTATTTATTTTATTAATTATATAAAATATTATTATTAATTATTTAATAAATTTTATTATAAGAAATTTTGATTTATATTTTAAAAAATTATTTATATTTTTATTTATATAGAAAATATACAAATAAGAATAAATTTTAATATTTTTATTAATGAAAATAAAAATAAAAAATATATTTTAAATTTTTGTATATATTTCTACATAAATAAGTAAATAAATAATTATTTTTAAATATAAAACTTTTATTTTATTATTATATATATATATATAATTTATTGTATGTCATATAAAATATTATTATTAATTATTTAATAAATATTATTATATTATTTATTATTATATTCTATTTAATATATTAATATTATGATTTGTTCAGAGTTGGTATTAAGAAGAATTATTGAGGGTATATTAAGTAGTATATATTTATTAGTTTACGTTCTATCCTAAACCCTCTGAATCGGAAGTTTTTTATTTTTACTATTTAAGATGGAATGGAACATAATATGAAACCCTCTGCTTCCATCTCATTTCATTCCATTTCATTATGAAACCTTTAAACAAACAATATAAATGTATTACGTTTCATCCCTTCCATTCTTAACCCTTCAACCAAAGAGAGTCTTAAGAGTTCACAAGGGAGGTGCTTGTACCTAAAAAGAACGAGTTGCTTGTACCATTTACCAAGAACGATGTATCGTAGAAAGTGCTAATGTGGATTAGAATATATACCTTCATGATTTAATGTTTTGCATTGAAATAAGTGAATATCATCTTCAATGTATGTTCTTTTTTTAATGATCAATGTCATAATATAATAAAACATAATAAATAGCTATTTTCAAACTTTGGATGCTTTATTATCTACTTAAATAGCGAAAACAAAATAAACATATTCAATTATAATTAACTACATCCATATTCTATTAAAATATTTATATTCTGATATAATATGCATGTATACTAATTAATCTAAACTTTTAAAAATTGTTAACTAATCTTATTTGAAAAATATATCAATTCCAGCTACCTCAAGCACTTCATTAATAAGAGCAGAAACTTAGTTCCTACTAGTATTGAAAGGTGACAGCTTTTTTTTAGTGAAGGGTTAAAATTTAGAATTATAAGGTATATATCAATGTTTTAAAAATTGGATCGGATGTTAAATTGATAAGACAGGAAATTTAAGATTTAAAAGTTCAACAAGTATTAGACTTTTACAAAATCGACTAAAGATTAAATAAAATTAAAGAATATAAAATATAATTGAAGGAGATTTTCCTTATCTATCAAAAATTTAAAGTTTAATTGAAAATTGTTAAATAAAAATTAATTTATTTTTGTTTTATAAGAATTTATTAATTTATACATATCAATTGATTAATTAATAAACTGATCGATTTTTAACAATAAATATTATTAAAGTAAATCAAATTGAAATGTTGGCTGGTTCAAAATTTTATAGTTGAACCGATCAAATCGATTAAGATTTTTATCGTTAGTATATTTCAAGTATGTGTATATATATTTATTGGATAGGATGACATTCCTCTATTTGTTTAATTGAGCCTCTAATAACGTTTGCTTGATGAAAACAATGATACTTTGGGTCAATGTGTGTTAAATAAGTTTAGTTAACATTATTTTTCTTTGCATGTATAGAGGAAAATTTGTGAAAGAGTATTTCTTTTTTAATCTTATAGCCACCAGTCTTCATTTATATGTCTTAATTCTAATTAAGTCCTTGTTTACTCTCTAAATTCTTTAAATTTCTGCTAATAATTTGAAGAGTCAATTCTTTAATTTGGATCACAGTTTTCAATAATTGCAACCTTATCTTAGTCAATATACAATTAATTAGTTCAAAAGATGGATTAAGTTGAAAATTAAATGTTCCTCATAACTCAAAAGACATGTATATTACAACTCAGCACATCAATTTACACTTCAAGCTAGCAATTAGGCAACCTAGAAGAGTTCACAAGAACAAATGACCTAAAGAGCTCAAACTAGGCGTATATATGACGGTTGGTCCAAGGATGATAAGTTTCAAGTTTCATTATAAATATTAAGTGATCTAAAGTTTCTGTTAGAATCTAAACTGTGACCAGGGAAAGGTTTCACATTCCCTACAAGAAGAGGATGCTTCTTGTAAGTTGTGAGTTTTATAGAATATTATTGATGTGTTGAGCGTTCAAGCCTGTAAGCCACATGATTGGGATAAGATTATCCCATTTAGACCATACTCTAATGTACTCATTACTTCTTATAACTTGCACGTTTATAACATTTAGGAACTCCTAAGTACGTGGTTATGTTATAAATACCCCTCCATCCCTCCTCCTATGTCTCAATCAATGCTTCGGTGTAGTGTCAATCCTAGGGTTGGTATGGTTGACAAAGATGTTAAAAAAGCCTATAATTTCTACATATATGTTTCATCTACCAATTGAGTTCACCAATAACATATTTTAATAATGAATTTTTTTTGGCCAAAAAAAATTATACCTTTTAAAATTATTTTAAAAATATTGTCCTGTTTTATTTAGATTTACATTATCTTCTCACTAATTTTTATATGAAATTATATTTCATAATTATTAATGTTCTTTTCACTGTTATAAGTTTCTATTTTTCTTATACATGCAAGATTAATTAGTGCTAAAATCATATTAAAATATATTTAGTGGAAGATAATATTAGCATAAGCTTTATTATATGATTAAGTTGTTAAAACAGAAGAAAATTGAATTATTATTATTAACTACTTCGTCCATATTCTCTCTATAACAGTTATATTCTAATTTAAAACAATATTTGATCATATAAACTAATCCAAACAACTATTTTTCTAAGAAGCATATCAATTCTAACAATTTCTCCATATAATTAATGCAATCTTATCCTTGTCATTTATAGTTAATTAGATCAAAAGATGGATTAAATTGAAAACTAAATCCTCCATATAGCTCAATAGACATATTTATCACAACTCAATATATCATCAATTTACACTTGAAGCCAGCAATTAGGTAACCTTAGAGTTCACAAGAACAAATGACACAAAGAGCTCAAACTACGTTTATATATTATTGTTGGTCCAAGGATGATATGTTTTAAGTTTCATTATAAGAATTTAAAACGACGACCAAGGCAAAGCTTAACAGGTTCAGAAGCAGGTACGATGTTTCACATTCCCTGCTGGAAGTTTATGCTTATATTTGTAAGTTGACTTCTGAAGAATACCATGTGGTGAGTGTTGTAAGCCACGTAACTGGGATAAGATTATCTCATGTAGGCCACACTCATTATTTAGTGTGAATGGAGAAAGACACAAATTAATAAGACAATTGAAGATACCTAATTTCCACACCAACCCAAGAATTAATAAGAACTGACAGGTTTAATTTTTTTAAAATTTAACACACAAAACAAAACACTAACGTAGAAGTTTCCATATTCACATGATACCAACGAAAATTGATGCTTCAATTTATTATTATGGACTTTTGACCATAATTAAATGACTTGATAACAATAAAATTTAATGAAACGAAAGAAGGAAGAATCGACCTTTCAAATACTATGTATTCTTGTCATAGTCCTGACGTCATAGCATATGTCCAGAATGTGAGGTATTAGACTAATAATAGTTAAAATTTTAATTACTTCCAAAATCATTTTCCAACTTATTATGTTATTGGAGTAATTTGTACAATTTATTTAATTAATTTCATCATTAATTTTCTAAAATACATAGCAACTAAGATATTAAACACAAAACTCACATCAAATCAAATTCTAACCAAAACAGAACATCTTAATTCACCAAGAAAATCTCGAAATCGATTTATTTATAACTATTGATCCTTCCATTGAATCTAAAACACATGGTTATTTTTAAACTATAAAATTATCATGTTCTTTTTTAATCATTTTTTTTCAACTACTTGCTTTCCATTATTTATTAAATATGGGAAGAAAATACCCATGTGGGAAAGCTACCAACAATCAATTGGAAACGATCAATCCTACTTATAAATACTCCTCGTACCTTTCAATCCCTCTCCACTCCATCACTTACGTAGACAAAAAACTTCACATCTCTCTTCTCATTCCCCTTCCCTTGCTCTATCTCTATCTCTCTTTGGTGTCTCTGAAAAGAAACACAGTTTCAGCTTGAGAAACAAGTTCAGAAATGACTACTTCGGCACACGTTGTGGGTCATCTAACACCAGGCATTGGGTTAATGGTTTTAGGGTTTTGGCACCTTTTCAATCACATCAAACTCCATCTCCAAAACCCCATCTCCTATGTCTCTTCCCCTTGGTTTTCCACTTCAAAAATAAAGTACCTAGAGCTCTATATCATTATGCTTGAAACCTCCATATCTATGTCCATAGAGGTGTTCTTTGCTAGTGAATGGCACCAACTTTTTCACCCTAATGAGGCCTATCCATCAAATAACCTCCACAACTACGAGCACTCCATTATATTAACGACCTTCTTTGTCTATGCTGGTTTTGCTATTATTCTTGACATTCTTAAGCCTAAGGCTCGCTATGCTCTAACACAATCCCTCCTAGCACTGGCCTTTGTTCAAGTGCTATTTCTCATCCACTTTCACGCTGCTGATCATGTGGGTATTGAAGGGCAGTACCACTCGCTTTTTGAGATCACCTTAGTTGTTTCTCTAGCCACAATTCTGCTCGGAATCAGGTATCCTAGGAGTTTCATAATCAGCTTTATTAGGTCCACATGCTTTATTTACCAAGGCTTTTGGTTTGCTTTTACTGGCTTCATGCTCTGGACACCATCTATGGTGCCTAAAGGCTGTTCCTTATACCCGGAGGGAGGTCGTCAGATGGTTAGGTGCAATGGAGATGAAGATCTTTCAAGGGCTAAATCTCTAGCCAACATTCAGTTCAGCTGGGGCTTGATTGCTGTCACCATTATCGTAGTCTCATTCTACTTGATTCTGAACAAGCTCCACACTAAAAAGATCGAGTACTCTAAACTGTCAAGTGAAACATTAATGTTTGAGGAGGACTCAGATGATGTTGAAACTCCTAAAAAGTGACCAACTCCAAATTTAGATCTAAAGTTATTGAACGTTGACAACTATCTTCTTTTTTGTTTGTGAAGGGGTTCCAATTTGAAAGTGAGTACGAGTCTTATGTTTACTTTATATATATGTATGTTCATAAGGTTGATTTCGCTTGTATTATTGAATAAAAGGCTGGCATGCTTCCTATAAAAGTTTATACTTTGCAATGAATGAGTTGGATATTCTGTGTTATATGTTATTAGTTTATTTAACTGTAGTTGAAATTGTTATCTGATCTTCTTCCTGGTTTTTAATGTTGTCTAGTTACCATACCCATCTACTCTAAGTTTTGCCCGAATTAAAAATATGGTTGGGGAGAAACTTTATGTAAATATTTAACTAGTGTTCTTGATCATTCTTTCAAAAAAACGATAATAATGGTGTGTTAATTAGTTAAGTTCTTTGAATAATTAGAATATTTTAAAAAATGACCAAGGAGGCTTCTTGTCAGCTTCAGTGGATGGATAGATTTAATAGTTCACAAGGGAGGTGCTTGTACCTAAAAAGAACGAGTTGCTTGTACCAATTAGCAAGAACGATGTATCATAGAAAGTGCTAATGTGGATTAGAATATATATGTCTATGCTGCTATGCACCTTCATGATTTAATGTTTTGCATTGAAATAAGTGAATATCATCTTTGACGTATGTTTTTTTTTAATGATGAATGTCATAATATGATAAAACATAATAAATAGCTATTTGCACACGTTGGATGCTCTATTATCTATTTAAAAGCCTAAAACAGAATAAACATATTCAATTATAATTAACTACTTCATCCATATTCTATCAAAATATTTATATTCTGATCTAATATGCATGCATACTAATCTAGATTTTTAAAATGTTAATTAATTTTATTTGAAAAATATATAATTCTAGCTACCTCAAGCACTTCATTAATAAGAGCCAAAACTTACTTCCTATTAGGATTGAAAGGTGACAACTTTTTTTAGTGAAGGGTTAAAATTAGAATTATAAGGTATATATCAATGTTTTAAAAATTGGACCGTAAGTTAAACTAATAAGAAAAAAATTTAAGATTTAAAAGTTCAACATGTATTAGACTGTCATAAAATCGGCTAAAGATTAAATAAAATTAAAGAATATAAAATGCGATTAAAAGATATTTTCTTATTTATCGAAAAATTTGAAGTTTAATTAAAATTTGTTAAATAAAATTAATTGATTTTTTCTTTATGAGAATTTGTTAATTTATACATGTCAAGTGATTAATTAATAAACTAATCGATTTTTAACAACAAAAGTTATTAAAATTCAAAATTTTTACAATCGAAATGATCAAATCAATTGAATTTTTAATCATTCGTATATTTCAAATATGTGTATATATATTTATTGGATTGGAGGGCATTCTTCTATTTGTTTAATTGAGCGCCTAATAACGTTTGCTTGATCAAAACAATGATACTTAGGGTCAATGTGTGTTAAATAAATTTAGTTCACATTTGTGAAAGAGATGATATATTTTCTTTTATCTTATAGCCACCAATCTTCATTTCTCTTAATTTTAATTGACTGCTTATTTTTATTTTTTCCTGTTTTTTGTTGTTTTTTTCTAAAAGAAAAATGATAAGCAAAACGTGTTTGGTTTACTCTATTGCGATTTTTTGTTTCTAAAATAAAATAAAACACAACAGTTTTATAGAAACCAGAAAATATCGTTTCTCTGAATTTTGACATGTTTTATTCAATGAAAATCAACATATCCCTACTTTTTATCTCGAATAATAATAATAATAATAATAATAATAATAATAATAATAATAATAATAATAATAATAATAATAATAATAATAATAATAATTAATAATAATTAATTTGGTATAATAAAATTAATAATAATAATATTAATTTGGTAAGTAGAAAATTTATAACAATAATTAATAATAATTAATAATATTATTATTATTAACAATAAATAATAATAATAATAACAACTTATTAAAATTAATAATAAAAATTAATAAAATTAATAAAAATAAAATTAATAAGAATAAGAATAAATAATAATAATAATAATAATAATAATAATAATAATAATAATAATAATAATAATAATAATAATAATAATAATAATAATAATAATAATAATAATAATAATAATAATAATAATAAATTAATAAGAATAAGAATAAGAATAACTTCATAATAATAATTATAATAATAATAATAATAATAATAATAATAATAATGAGTTTAATAATATTATTATTAATTTGGTAAGTAGAAAATTTATAATAATAATTAATAATAATAATAATAATAATAATAATAATAATAATAATAATAATAATAATAATAATAATAATAATAATAATAATAATAATAATAATAATAATAATAATAATAATAAAATTAACAATAATAATGATAATAATGAGTTTATTAGAAATTTCAACTAAACAAGTTTTTATTTTCAGTTTTATACTACAAATTTCAACTAAATAAGTTTCATTTTTTTTAGAAAAAAAAACATAAACTAAAAACAGAAAATAGAAACTAAAAACAACAACAGAAAAACAAAAGTGAAACCAAACTGCCCCTAAGTTCTTGCTTACACTCTAAATTTTTTATGTTTCTGCGAATAATTTGCATAGTCAATTCCTTAATTTGGACCACAGTATTCAACAATTGCAACCTTATCCTAGTCATATATAATTAGCTAGTTCAAAAGATGGATTAAGTTGAAAATTAAATGTTCCTCGTAACTCAAAAGACATGTTTATTACAACTCAACACATCAATTTACACTTCAAACTAGCAATTAGACAACCTAGGAGAGTTCACAAGAACAAATGACATAAAGAGCTCAAACTAGGTTTATATATGATGGTTGGTCCAAGGATGATATGTTTCAAGTTTCATTATAAATATTAAGTGATCTAAAGTTTCTGTTAGAATCCAAACTTTGACCGAGGAAAGGTTTCACATTCCTTACAAGAAGAGGATGCTTCTTGTAAGTTGAGTTTTATAGAATATTATTGATGTGTTAAGCGTTCAAGCCCGTAATCCACACGATTGGGATAAGATTATCTCATTTAGACCATACTCTAATGTACTCATTAATTATTATAACTTGCACGTTTATAACATTTTGGAAGTCCTAAGTACGTGATTATGTTATAAATACCCCTCCATTCCTCCTCCTACGCCCAATCCCTCTCTATTCCATCTTTGTACGTAGTAAACAAAACTCCGCAGCTCTCTTCTCATTCCCTTTCCCTGAGAGACATAGTTTGAGAAACAAGTTAAAAAATGACTACTTCAGTGCATGCAGTGGCAAGGTCGTTCCTATCGTTTTAGAGGCCCTAGGCAAAATAAAAAAAATGCTCTAATAAATTGAAAATATACTTAAGTTTACATGTTTGTATGAAATATAAATTACTCAATTCATAAGTCTAAATACTCAACCAAATATTAAATGATCATAACATCAACTAATAATATCTTATAAATATCATTAACAATAAAATAACTAAAAATAATAATAGTAACAACAAAATAGCAATAGCAACAACAAACAACAATATTATATTGCAAAACATTAAGAAAATTACACTAACAAATATGCAGAGGATCATGATTTATGAAAAAACAATTTCTTCGTGCATTTCTTGATGCAAAATCATTAATAATATTATCAAGATCAATATTGTCCAGCATATCCTTCTCAATACATAATATAGCTAAACCATTCAACCTTTCTTGTGACATTGACGACCTCAAATAGGTTTTCAATAATTTTAACTTAGAAAAACTTCTCTCAGCTGATGCTACAGTCACAGGTATAGTCAATAGAATTCGATAAGCAATCGAAACATTTGGATAACAATCTGCAGCTTTAACAAATTCTAAAATTTCAACAGATGATATTAACTCATTTGGCAAAGTCGTTTGCAATAGTTTTAATTCAGAAAAAAGATAATCTAAATCCACATCAGACACATTATCATGAGTAAAAGTCATTGTAAAATTAGTGCAACATTTTCTTAATTCCTTATCATCCAATAACCTCAACTTCCTTGAATCAAATAGGAATCCAAAAATACTATCAAATGTCGTTAATTGTTCAAATCTATTCTTTAATGAAGTAATTGTCATATCTACAACAACTAGAAAGTAATTAACTCTGAAAGAATCTTCAGCTGATTGTATTTCTCCATTATGGTTAATTTCATCAAATTGTCTTTTTCTAATAATACAACGTCTAGTTGAAAATGTAGGCTCTATATTCATCTCAAGCGCAAGACTTTTGGCAATATTCATACTAGAGTTGAACCCTTCATCTCTATATTTCTAAAAAAGTACCATCACATCTTCTAATTGCTTTATGGTAGCATTAATGCACATAGATTTAAATTGTAACTTTTTACTCACCATGTTAATAGCGAATAAAATATCATACCAAATAACCATACCAAGTAAAAACTCAAAACTCTCAAGTACACTGACTAAGCTTTCTGCTTCACTCTTTGACTTGGCATCATCACAAGATCTAGATAATTCCATCAAAGTCAATATTATTTGAGGAGCTTGAAATCTAATAGCTTTAACACTTTTTATTCGACTCTCCCAACGAGTGTTGGACAATGATTTCATAGTTAAGCCTAAAAAATTATCAAGCAAAACTTTCCACCTTTTAGGAAAACTTGAAAATAATGCATATATACGTTGCACAGCTCCAAAAAATGAAACAACTTTAACACAAGAATGTGCCATATCACTAAGAGTAAGATTAAGATTATGACAAGCACACGGCATATATAATGCTCTTGGATTTATTTCAAGTAGTCGCTTTTGAACCCCTTGGTGTTTTTGTAACATCCCATCACCGATGGGAAGGGTATTTTGGTCAATTGGGACGGGTTAGGCGTGGTTAAACATATCTCGGCATGCTCAAGCTATTTCCCGAAAAGTTCAAGTCAAGGTGGTCGGGACCGTTCAAAATTGTTAAGTTTTATACTCATGGTGTGGTAGAAGTTGAGGATCCCAAAACTGGAGTATTTAAGTTTAATGGGCAGAGGTTAAAGCCTTATGTGGCTGGATTTCCAATAGAAAAAGGAGTCACTCAATCCCTCTCTAACGCCGACCCTTGAGCAACAATTTGGCCAAGTCAAGCTAAGGACTTTAAATTAGCGCTTCTTGGGAGGCAACCTAAGTTTCACACCTTCGTTGTTTTGTTTTGTTTTGTTTTTATTTTTATTTTATTTTTTTTTATGTTTTTTGTGTACCTTAAATTCACGTTCATCTTTGTGTTATTTACAGGAAATTGGACCTTACAAGCGATATTTGATGGGGAGAATTACACTTTTGAATAAAATGATTCCAGCTCATTACAGGGAAGTTCTTTGTGCCTCTTACTCATGTCTTCGCATATTGTTGAATTTTGCGGCTGTTTGTGTTTGAGTATGATCTGCAACAATTTCTTAATTCGCATGCATCATTGTCGACACTCTTTTTGTCCTTAACTATGCATATCCATGCTTACTTAACTACTTCAAAATACACCTGCGCATCTTGACATTGAGGACAATGTCCTATCTGAGTTTGGGGGTGGGGGTGAGCATTAAAAAAATTCAAAACCAAAAAAACATTATTCCATTTTTTTCTTTTCTTTGCATTAAAAAAAACATAAAACAAAGTTTGAAAAATTGAGAATTGCTTGGGACCTAATTGGGTTTACCTTTAGAAGGTTTGTGGATAGATTGTTCCGAATTAGTGCTCAGTTTCCAATTGTTTAATTCTACTCATATTCTTTGATTTGAGTCTTCCCATCCATTTTATTTGAGATTTGATTATCCATTAAATTTTTAGGCAAGTTGGAACATAGTGAGATCTCGCCAATCCTAGAATAAGTTCTCTAGGCCTATCGAGGCGAAATGTGAGCACAAATTTGATAAGGAAATGATTAAGGCATTTTCTTTGAATTATGAACCACAATCTAATTTTGGCTTAAAATAACCTTATATTTCCTTTGGAGCCAAGTTGAGCCTGAGTAAAATATCTATTTCTTTGGCACCCTCATTTAACCAAGCCATAAGCCAAGCATTTCCTACCTTTCATATGGAAATGATTATTTAGGAGTAGGTTATGTGGGGGGTTGAAAAAAAAGAAAAAAAAGAAGAAAATTACAAAAAAAAGAAAAAAAAAGAAAAAAAGAGCAAGCAAGTGAGGATTTTGCAGGTATTCTGTATTTTCAGTTTCTTCAAGGGATAAAGGTATAAAATATTTCTGGCAAGTACTCACGAAACCGAGTTTGGGGGAGTGTCAATTATTTGGAAATTTGGAATTTATTGAAATTGAGTTAAGTCTTGTAATTGTTACCGTCTTTGTTAACATGCTGTCATGTTGAGTTTTGTCATTCTATTAAAAAAAATTTTCTTCCTTGTTTCCACGGTTTTACTTGCTCTTAAAAAAAAAGAAGAAGAAAAAAAAGAAAAAAAAAGAAGAGAAAAAAAGAGGTCCCTTACATTTTCCTATTTCTTGAATAATTATTTCCATTTTATTTGAGCTTTTATTTTCCTTTTCTTTGGTCTAGCTAAGTTTACACCCCAACGACCTCACTACAACCCTAATAAGACCTTTTGATCCTTTGAGAAGGAGTGCTAAAAATTAGTGGAGATGGGATGGAGAATTTTTGCCTATAGGATTAGTTAATTTGATAATATCTTTAGAGTCTCTTGAGTTGTAAATTGCCTTTGAGTTTATTCGACTTTTCTCTACTCTTGTGAGTTGGTTGGTTTCTAATTAGACTTGAATCAAGGAGTGTGTGTTTAAGCGAGCATTGGTATCCTTGCACTATAAAGGTGGGTATGGTTTGATAAGTGGCTAAAGGTAAATTTTAATTGGTTACTGCAATTTTGAAAATTCCAATTGTTGAGTGCTTCTTAATCTATTTTGAACAGTTTTCTTAATTTTGTTTAGGGACAAGCAAAAGTTTGAGTTTGGGGGCATTTGTTTAGTCCAGTTTATATATATATTTAGATCATATTTGCATTTATTTTACATGTTTATTCATTCATTATAGTAGCATTTTTTAGGTTAATTGATTTAATTGCATTGAGATTGTTATGTATTTTATTTTCTCTTAAAATTGAACCAATGGGTGCAATTTCAGTTGAAGCTCCTAGGGACAAGAAGAAAAAAATCAGCAAGAGGAATTAAATTAAAAAAAGAGGTGAGTTGTGCGTTACATGAAGGGAAGAGTGTGGTCTGGAAGGGTGCGTGAACCGAAAAAAAAATAAAAGGGAGAAAATAACGCGGACTGGAGTGTGAAGGGAAGAGGCGTGGACTGGAGACAAACGTGAGCTGTTGAGTGTGAGTGAACTAAGGAAATAGAAGAGTTGAGGGAGTGCGTGGACTGGAGGAGCTGAAAAAAGAGAAGAGGGCGTGGACAGAAAAAATAGAGTTAGAACTAGAAGTGAGCGTGGACTGAAGAGGGCATAGAGAGATACATAAAAAACATCACGTTACAAAGAAGAGAGCTACAGTGGAGCAGACGCTGACCCACCAGGAGACCACGCAGCTGCTGGAGGTTGACCACCAAGCTGATTCACCAAAGAGAACGCAGGAGGCAAAGGAAGCAGTGTTAATGGACATTTTATATTAATTTTAGATACATAATTTATTAAACTCTTGTCTATTTAATGTTTACATTGCACTAATTAAATGTTATTTGTTTGAATTTTAGGCACATATTGGATTTGGAATTTTTAAAAGCCTAAAGCAAGGAAAAGATCTCAAAGGAAGAAAGGATATTTAAAAAGAAAAATTTTGGCCAAGAAAAATGAAGAGGCGTTCATGAGTTTTGCAAGGTTTTGGAATGCATAGTGGACCACACTTAATTTGTCACATCAAAAAGAAGAAGAAAGAGATAGCAGCGTGAGATTTGGTAGCTGGAGGCGTGGGCTGTGTGGAAAGAATAGAAGAAAAATATAAACAAAGAGCAAAAAAGAAGGCAACTGGCGGCACAGGGAGGGACAAAGAGCATAAATTTGTGTTGGACTAAAAATCTTTGAAAAATAGAAAAGGAAAGCAAGTGGCGTTGGAGAGTAATGGGCATGAATAAGGTGGACCATAAACAATTATTTTTGTGTCACATGAAGACAACAAAGCAGCAACGTTGAAGCAAGAGGAAGACAACAAATACATAGAGACAAAATGAGAGTGGGCTGCAGCATACATGAAGATTGAGTGTGCATGTGAACAGTGAAAGTGGATAAAAACCCTCACATTTAATTGTCCCGTCAATGAATAGATAGTTAGCATGAAATAAGGAGAAGTTGGCGGGCGTCAAAAGAGAAGAATGAAGTCAACAACATGGGCATGAAAGGTGGCTAAAAACTCTCGGAGAATCATAAAGAACGTGAGCTGGGTGCAGTGAAGAGAGAGGAGTATGCGTGAGCTAAGAAAAAAGAAGAAGAGAAGGCTTGAGACGTTGACACTTAAAAACGTAAGCTGGTGGAGACAAAAGAGAGCTTTTAGGCTACAGTGATCACTCATATATCCATGAACAATCGAAGCAGCTGAAGTAGCTGGTGGAAAACTCCTCAACAGCTGGTGGACGCAAGTCTTGAAGTAACTAGTGGCATGACCTCTTTGGAGCAGCAAGTGGGAACGTCAAAGGCAGCAGCACTTGGTGGAGTTGAAGCTGGACAAGAAGCAACGTGGAAGCAGCTGGTGGTGACAAATTCACGTTGAAAAAAAGCTGGTAGCAAGGCACTCACACACGTTAAAGCAAGCTGGTGGTGTTGAATAAATATATTAGCTGGTATGTCAAGATGAAGGCAGTTGGTGGTAGAGATTTAATACATCAGCTGGTGGAGATCAAAGGAGACGTTGGAAGCTTATACAAGCAGCTGCTGTTTTAGGAGGTTAACGTGGTAGCTGGTGGAGACACCAAACAAAGCAGGAGATGGCAATGAAAGTTGAAGCAGTTGATGGCGTTACCAATGTAAAACAACTGATGCATAAAAAAGATTAAATGTTAGCTAGCGGAGAAAGGAGGAGCTGGAAAAAAAATACGTTAGCTAGTGAGGCTTAGGAGAAACACGTTTCAGCGAGGTGAATTTTTTTAAGAAGCCAGCGTGGAGAGACCAGAGGGCCTTGACCAAGACGTACCGAAGCCAGAGACGTGACAAAAAAATTACAGCTGTGAAAAAGGGGGTGTTTTAATTTGTTTTCTTAATTAATTTTTAATTACGTATTTATTTTAATTGTGTGGATTTAATCAATGCAAACATATGTTATGACCATAATTTATGTTACATTGATAAATATGTGTGAGTAAGTTTTTCTTTTCGGTTAAGGTTAAGATTGATATTAGATTAGGATAATTTTTGTGGTATTGATTTTTGCTTGATTAAAAACATATTTTGTCCTAATTTAGCTTGATCACCTAGATTAAGACTTTAGATGATTTAATGCCACAACCAATGGGATTTAATTTGTCGGAAAATTAATCAAGCGGCATACTTGAGACTAAAGTGTAGACCAACCTTAGGATCTTGTGTGAGGATACCTAGAATTAACGAACTTAATTTTAGGCTTCTTGTATTTAACGCCTTTTATTCCGAATTATCTATGAACCAAGTGGTAAATCGGATTTAGAAGAGAAGGAATTTCCATGAACATTGGGTTTGACTTGCTTAAGTGAAGTTTTTCCTAAATCAATCCACTGTTACAGTTTTATTTTAAATGTCCAATCCAATTGAAATCTGATACCTTAACCGATTTTTGTCATTTGATTAAATTTAGTCATTTAAATTCATACTTTGCATTTTTCATATTTTCTTAATTTATTTTATTTTATTTTTAAATCATTCAATTTTAGATCATTTGAGTAATTTTTAATCGTTTAATTTAATTGTCTTACGTGTTAGAAAATTTTCTCTTAGGTACGATATCCGATTCTTACCGATTTATATTACTTGTCGACGGAGTGCACTTGTCTCTAATTGGTTTAGATAAAATTTAATTTGTTGCGGTCTAAAAAAAGCGATATAAATTAAATTCTATCTAGACCAATTTGAGGCAAGTGCACCCCGTCGACAAGTAATATAAATCGGTAAGAACCGGATATCGTACCCAAGGGAAAATTTTCCAACATGTAAGACAATTAAATTAAACGATGAAAAATTACTCAGACGATCAAGAATTGATTGATTTGAAAATAAAATAAAATAAAGTAAGCAAATTAAGAAAATATGAAAAATGCAAGGTATGAATTAAAACGACTAGATTTAATAAAATGACAAAAATCGGTTAAGGTATGAGATTTCAATTGGATTAGACACCAAAAATAAAATTGTAATAGTGGATTGATTTAGGAAATACTCCACTTAAGCAAGTCAAACCCAATGTTCATGGTGTTCCCTTTTCTTCTAAATCTGAGTCACTACTTGGTCCATAGATAATTCGGAATAAAAGGCGTTAAATACAAGAAGCCTAAAATTAAGTTCGTTAATTCTAGGTATCCTCACACAAGATCCTAAGGTTGGTCTACACTTTAGTCTCAAGTATGTCGCTTGATTAATTTTCCGACAAATTAAATCTCATTGGTTGTGGCATTTAATCATCTAAGGTCTTTAATCTATGTGATCAAGCTAAATCAAGACTAAATATGTATTTAATCAAGCAAAAATTAATACCACAAAAATTATCTTAATCCAATATCAATCTTAACCTTAAACGAAAAGAAAAACTTACTCACACATATTCATCAATGTCACATAAATCATGGTCATAATATATGTTTGCATTGATTAAATCCACACAATTAAAATAAATATGGAATTAAAAATAAATTAAGAAAATAAATTAAAACACCCCTTTTTGTGGCTGTATTTTCTCCAGCTCTCCACGTTGCTTTTTGTTTTTATCTCCTAGCACAAAAATTTATTCCCTAGCAAAAGTTCCAGCTTGCTTTAACGTGTGTGCTTCTTTTATTCCACCAAGTGCTTTGTTATGATGTCTCCAACAGCTGCCACGTTAATCCCCTAAGCCACCAACTTCCAACGTGTTTTTCATTTGTTAAGCCACCATCATGTAATGTTATTCATGCCACCACTTCAAGTCCACCAAATGCTTATTTTATCGTTTTTTAAACCACCAACTATCTTCAACGTTGTATGTCCAACGGAGGTTCAACTCAGCTGCTTCAATATCTTCATCAACGTGTTCATGTCAACAGCTGCTTAGTGGAGAGTATGAAATGTTTTTCTAAGTGTTTGCTCCACCCTTAATCACGTTACTTATGCACTTCCTTCCTCTCTAACCAGCTGCCAACTTGTGAGTGTTAACGCCACCTCCTGCTTCTTTTGTTCAGCCCTTTTAACGCCCCCTCCTGCTTGCCTTCAACGTGAGTGATGGAGAGTCTTCACCAACAGCTCACGATGTTCATCAAGCCACCAGCTAACTTCGTTATCTTCACTCCAACAGCAGCGTCCTTGATTTTTTTCCCCAGCTATTCACGTGTTCACCAAGCCACCAGCTGCTACTTCATCCACCAATAGTTCAACGTCTTGCTTCTCCAGCTTGTTAACGTTTTTTTATTTCTTCCACCAGCTGTTTCCATGTTGCCACCACCTTCTTCAACTCCACCTAGTGCTGTTGCCTTTGACGTTCCCACCTGCTGCTCTAAAGAGGTCACGCCACCAGCTACTTTAATGCTTGCGTCCACCAACTATTGAGGAGTTTTCCACCAGCTACTTCAGCTGCTTCGATTGTTAATGGAGAGATGAGTGATCAGTATAGCGTCCGTGTTGGAGCGTTGTAAGTGGAGAGTATATTTTGTGGTGTGTAACTTTAGTTAGAGGAGTGTCCTGACTGAACCAAGATCTTCTGTCCAATATTACCCTGTCTTATTCTGTCTCATGAAATCTCAATCATTTATTTTGTGAGATCCACACGGGACCTACACAGAACCCATATAAATAAACGGCTGAGATTTATTGGACACAATAAGACACCATAATATTGGACAGGAGATCTGAACTCGTCCTGACTAACGTGCTTTTTATTTCTCTTTAGACCACCAGCTGCCCTCTTCTTTCACGCCCATAATCACGTTTAATCATCCCCCTCAAGCCGCCAGTCGATTGTTCTCAAACCATGCTAAACCCACTATAGCTGAAATGACAAATTAATTTTGCTTTTTTGTCCACGATTCACGCTCCTCACGCCTAACTCTTCCGCTTTTCAATCCTTCACGCCAGCCTCTCATGCTGCTTTGTTTTTCTTATTGTCTTCATCTGCTTTCTTCCTTCATTGTCTGCGCCACCATCAATATTCTCCATATTCAAAAGTCTTCTAAAATCTTCTCTCCTCGACCACCTACTAGCTTCATGCCTTTTGAATTTTTTATGCCAAGCCAAACTTAATTTCTTAGGTGTAAAGAGCTCCCAAATTGTGACTTCTTGCTCTCATTGTCTAAATCCAAAATGTGCCTAAAATTAAAACAAATAATTCTTAATTAGTACAATTTAAATATTAAATGGACAAGAGTTTAGCAAATTATATATCAAAAATCAATACAAAATGTCCATTAAGAACACCCCCACACTTGAATTGTGGCTTGTCCTCAAGCAACTTACTTAGGTCACAACCAACATATTCCGTCATTTTATTTTCAACGAAAATCAAGTGTTTGCAATCCTTTAAAAATTCGACAAACTCAAGTATCAAGCTACAATATATATCATAATCTTTTCATCAATGCACATAAACAAAATCAAAGGTAGATATCTTTGATCAAAAGCAAGCACAAAATTAAAATGAACTTTTCTCACGATATTCACTCATGTCGCTCAAGTGTAGTGCAAATTCACCTATTTTCCACTACATAAAGTACATGCCATCATGGATCAAAAGGACTTTATTAAGGGTTGTAACGGTGCTAAGGTTCAGGTGAGGTAAAAAGAACAAATGCTACTCACAAGTATTCACAAAGTACTAAGTGACGTGGGACAACAAAAAAAAGCATCTGAAATGTACATATAAAAATACGAGACTACAACTACTCATCACTATCAAACGCTACTGTTTTGATCCCTTTTCTTTCTCTTTTTTTGTGATTTTTGTTGATTTTTTGGTTTTTTTTGGTTTTTTTTTTATTTTTTTTGGTTTTTTGTTTTTTTGTTTTTTTGTAACAATAAACATAAAGAAGATAATAGTAGTACAAATCAACAACAATTAAGTAGATGTGCCTCTAAAACATCACAGAATAACTTGTAAAACAAAAGTCCCCAAATTAAGGAATCAAATACTTAGTACTTCATTCAACTTGTGAAAGGGTAAGGCTAAAAGTTTTCAAGTTTCAATGCAAAGTGATTAATAAGAAAACAAAAAGGTTAAAGGCTCAAAAGGGGGTAACAAGGGAAAAATAACTTGGTGGGTTATTTAAGCTAAAGGGTAAAAACAAAGAAGGCCTTTATCATGTCTATAAAGCATGTAACTAGCAGTATCAAATAGGTTTAGAGCAAGTTCTGAAGGAAATTCACATAAGGAAGCATCACACATGACAAAGAAAATAGATGACTATGAGATGTAGTCATATGGCTCAAAACCTCACAAATGTTTAAATGAAAATCCATCAAAATTTCATACATTGCCTCATCACTCAGCATCAGTTATTGATTAAGCTTATGCAATTGACTACTTTAATTACTCCACATGGTTCACTATCCTCTCAAGCTGCCCATTCCAATTTCATGCATACAACTTAATTTTCCATCCAACTACTTTGACAGAATCATATGGTCACATTTATCACAAATAGGATCTAAGTTAGCTACCAGAAGAGTCGCAACCATTCAATTGTGTATTTCTCAACATCAACATCAATATCATCAGCATGCACATAAGCTCAATCCCCCCACACTTAAAATGAACATTGTCCCTAATGTTCAAGTAGTCAACAATCAAACACAAAGAGGGAAAAGAGAAAAAAGAAATTTCCCTGAAGAAAAATCAACCAAGAATTTTTTTTTGTCACCAACCACGCAAACCTGAAGAAAACTCGAAGAAATGCATTAAACTAAAAAGAAACGCAAAGGAAACAACGAGAAAATAAAAGAAAGAAAATTACAGTCCTACTGAAAGGCATGCACTGCGATCAAGGAGGCAAAGTGTCAAGAAGAGACAATCGCTCCTTATAAGGGGGATCTTCAATTGAAGGCTTCGGAACTAGCTTGGTCGGACGTTGGAGAAGATCATATGCTCTATAATGTGTCCAATATGCCTGCTCCAACTCAACTGCAATATCCTCCAACTCTTCTTGCAATTCTTTCCTTAACTCTTCGATCATTCCTTGTGCTTCCCCTTCCAACAAATCTACACAAATAGTAGAAGAATCATTAGCATCAGAAGAATAAATATCAATAAAGTGGCAAGAGTCAAGAGTAAAAGGATGCTTCATATCATTGAACACATCAAACATTAGTTCTTCATCTTGAAGTCTTAAGATGAGTTTTCCACTTTGCACATCGATGATGGTCCGTGCAGTGGCCATGAAAGATCTCCCAAGAATGATGGGGATGTCTATATCTTCCTTCATGTCAAGGACTAAGAAATCCACCGGGAAGATGAATTTTTCAACCTTAACCAATACATCCTCAATGATTCCCCTCGGATAAGTGATGACCTATCTGCTAGCTGAAGCGAAATAGTTGTGGGTTTGGGCTCCACCAATCCTAACTTCCTGAAAACAGAAAGAGGCATTAAGTTAATGCTCGCACCCAAATCCATTAAAGCCTTATCTATATGTAAATCACCAATAACACAAGGAATAGTAAAACTCCCTGGATCCTTAAGCTTCGGTGGTAGCTTTCTTGACAATATGGCTGAACACTCCTCATTTAGCTTCACCGTGGCATACTCCTCAAGCCTCCTCTTATTAGACAAAATTTCTTTCAAAAATTTAGCATAAGAAGGCATCTGTGCTATGGCCTCAACAAAAGGAATGTTTATATGCAACTTTTTAAATATCTCAAGAAAACGACCAAATTGCTTATCTAATTGTGTACCTTTCAACCTTTGAGGATAAGGAATCCGAGGTTTTAACGGATTTGTGATGGGGTCAACAAATAACCTTGGATGGTCCTCCTTTTCAGCTGGGGCTTCCTTGGTCTCCTTGCCACTTTCCTGACTCTCTTCTTCTTCATTTTTTTCCACTTCTTTATCCTTCTGTTTCTCCTTATCTTCTTTAAGCTGTCTGCCACTCCTTAATACAATTGCCTTTGCATGTTCTCTCGGATTGGCCTCAGTAGTGCTAGGCAATGAACCCGAAGGTCTTTCCTTCAACAAATTTGCAATCTGGCTCATCTGATTCTCCAAATGTTTGATAGAAGATTCTTGATTTTGCATCCTAACCTCAGTAGTGAAAATGTACTTCGAGAGTAGCTCTTCGAGATTAGATTTTTCTGGTGGTGCGAGATTAGGAGCCTTGAAACTTGGGGGTGCTTGTCTCTGAATATTGGATGACTGTGGTTGTACCACCTGATCATTTTGCCAAGAGAAATTTGGATGATTCCTCCATCCTGGGTTATAAGTGTTAGAATAGGATCTCCGAGCTGTCTGTTATAATTGCCCACATAATGGGCCTCTTCTGACTATGTAGTAGACAATACAGTGGCTTTATCTGCTCAGATGGATGTTTTGACAAAGAAGCTGGATAATTTGACGCATAGCGTGAGAGGAGGAGCTAGCTCTTCATTAAGGAGTTGTGTTGTTTGTGAGCATTGTGGTGGAGATTCTCATGCATCTTCTGCATGTCAAGTCAGGAATCCTTTTCCTCAAGATACAGAAGAGGGTCATTATGTAGGCAATTATAACAGATAGCGAGATGATCCATATTCTAACACTTACAACCCAGGGTGGAGGAATCATCCAAATTTCTCTTGGCGGAATGATCAGGTTGCACAACCACAATCATCCAATGTTTAGAGACAACCACCTCCACCTCCAGGTTTCAAGGCTCCTAATCCTGCACCACCAGAGAAATCTAATCTTGAAGATCTACTCTCAAAGTACATTTCCACTAATGAGGTTAGGATGCAGAACCAAGAATCTTCTATCAGACATTTGGAGAATCAGATGAGTCAGATTGCAAGTTTGTTAAAGGAAAGACCTTCGGGTTCATTGCCTAGCACTACTAAGGCCAACCCGAGAGAACATGCAAAGGCTATTTTATTAAGAAGTGGCAGACAACTTGAAGAAGTTAAGGAGAAGCAGAAGGATAAAGAAATGGAAAAGAGTGAAGAAGAAGAGAGTCGGGAAAGTGGCAAGGAGGCCACGAAAGCACCAGCTGAAAAGGAGGACCATCTACAGTTATTTGCTGACCCCATTACACATCCGGTAAGACCTCGTATTCCTTATCCTCAAAGATTGAAAGGTACGCAATTAGATAAGCAATTTGGTCGTTTTCTTGAGATATTTAAAAAGTTGCATATTAACATTCCTTTTGTTGAGGCCATAATGCAGATGCCTTCTTATGCTAAGTTTTTGAAGGAAATTTTGTCTAATAAGAGGAGACTTGAGGAGTATGCCACGGTGAAGCTAAATGAGGAGTGTTCAGCCATATTGTCAAGAAAGCTACCACCGAAGCTTAAGGATCCAGGGAGTTTTACTATTCCTTGTGTTATTGGTGATTTACATATAGATAAGGCTTTAATGGATTTGGGTGCGAGCATTAATTTAATGCCTCCTTCTATTTTCAGGAAATTAGGATTGGTAGAGCCCAAACCCACAACTATTTCGCTTCAGTTGGCCGATAGGTCGATCACTTATCTGAGGGGAATCATTGAGGATGTACTGGTTAAGGTCGAGAAGTTCATCTTCCCGGTGGATTTTTTAGTCCTTGATATGGTGGAAGATATAAACATCCCTATTATTTTTGGGAGACCTTTCATGGCCACTGCGTGGACCATCATCGATGTGCAACGTGGAAAACTCATCTTAAGACTTCAAGATGAAGAACTAGTGTTTGATGTGTTCAATGATATGAGGCATCCTTCTACTCTTGACTCTTGCCATTTTATTGATATTTATTCTTCTAATGCTACAGATTCTTCTACTATTTGTGCAGATTTGTTGGAAGGGGAGGCACAAGGAATGATAGAAGAGTTAAGGAAAGAATTGCAAGAAGAGTTGGAGGATATTGCAGTTGAGTTGGAGCAGGCATATTGGATACATTATAGAGCATACGAGTTTCTCCAACGTCCGGCCAAGCTAGTTCCGAAGCCTTCAATTGAAGATCCCCCTTATAAGGAGCGATTGTCTCTTCATGACACTTTGCCTCCTTGATTGCAGTGCATGCCTTTCAGTAGGATTGTAATTCTCTTTCTTTTATTTTCTCATTGTTTCCTTTGCGTTTCTTTTTAGTTTAATGCATTTCTTCGAGTTGTTTTGAGTTTTCTTCAGGTTTTCCTGGTTGGTGACAAAAAAAAAATTCATGGCTGATTTTTCTTCAGGGAAGTTTCTTCTTTCTCTTTCCCCTCTTTGTGTTTGATTGTTGACTACTTAAACATTAGGGACAATGTTCATTTTGAGTGTGGGGGGATTGAGCTTATGTGCATGCCGATGTTTATGATATTGATGTTGATGTTGAGAAATACACACTTGAATGGTTGCGACTCTTTTGGTAACTAACTTGGGTCCCAGTTGTGATGAATTTGAACATATGATTCTGTCAAAGTAGTTGGATGGAAAATTAAGTTGTATGCATGAACTTGGAATAGGAAGCTTGAGAGGATAGTGAACCATGTGGATTAATTAAAGTAGTCAATTGCATAAACTTAGTCAATAACTGATGCTGAGTGATGAAGCAATGTATGAAATTTTGATGGATTTTCATTTAAACATTTGTGAGGTTTTGAGCCATATGACTGCATCTCATAGTCATTTATTTTCTTTGTCATATGTGATGCTTCCCTATGTGGATTACCTTCAGAACTTGCTCTGAATCTGTTTGATACTGCTAGTTACATGCTTTATGGACATGATAAAGGCCTTCTTTGTTTTTAACCTTTAGTTTAAATAACCCACCAAATCATTTTTCCCTTGTTACCCCTTTGAGCCTTTAACGTTGTTGTTTTCTTATTAATCGCATTGCATTGAAACTTGAAAACTTTTAGCCTTACCCTTTTCACAAGATGAATGAAGTACTAAGTATTTGATGTCTTTGATTTAGGGACTTTTGGTTTACATGTTATTCTGAGATATTTTAGAAGTACATCTACTCAGTTATTGTTGATTTTTGTTACTACTATCTTCTTTTATGTTTATTGTAAAAACATAAAACATAAAAAATAAAAATAAAAGAACAAAAAAATACAAAACAGAAAAAGAAAAAACAGAGAAAAAAAAACAACAATAAAAAAAGTAGCGTTTTATAGTGATGAGTAGTTGTAATCCTGTATTTTTGATGTACATTTCAGAAGTTCTTTTTGGATTGTCCCAAGTCACTTAGTACTTTGTGAATACTTGTGCGTAGCCTTTGTTCTTTTTACCTCACCTTAACCTAAACTCCATTACAACCCTTAACAAAAGCCCTTTTGATCTATGAAGGCATGTACTCTATGTAGTAAAAAATGGGTGAATTTGCAAGCCTATGGTAGCATAATCTCATAGAGGAAGTTTTGAGCGAAACACAACCCTTATACACTTGAGCGACATGAGTGAATATCGTGAGGAAAATTCATTTTAATTTTGTGCTTGCTTTTGATCAAAGATATCTACCTTTGATTTTGTTTATGTTTGATCGGCGGCTTATCGTTCAATTTAAGAATTGATCCTTGGAAACCGATCAAATAAAATTTATACCAAGGATTGCAATACAGGATGCAACCTCGGGTCGACTCTCAAGGAACCAATGCACTAATTGATCCTAGACTAGCCTAATGTTTGAATTATGCATGCAATGAAAGCAATAAAAGGGGGTTTTGATTGATTAATCTAAAATTTAACTAAACTAAAGCAAAGGTAAATATTTTTGGTATTTTAGAAAGCTAAATGATTGAAATTAAACAAGTGTGAAATCAAATTACTAAAACTCTCTTGAAAATGCAACTTGGATTATCATCGTTCAAATAATTTTCAGGGTTTGAAATCCACTAAGTTTCGAAATGTAAACCTTAACAACTCGTTAAGTCCAAGAATTTGATTAATCAACTCGATTAGTCAAATCTTGTTAAAACCATTAGTGTGAAAAATTGGATAAACAATTGCAATAAGTTAATCAGATAATAACACAGCTAACCCAACCAAGCACAACTAGGCGATCAAATTAATCGGCGTAAAATCCGAATAACATACATGAGACTTCATGTATTTTGACACAGAAAAATCTACAAAAGTAATATCCAAATCTCAACATAATGTCAACACACGGCTAAAACTATTAACCACACTAACCTAGCTATATCAATGCATACTCCAACTCGGATCTATACATAAATATACCTAGACTTCAGACATTAGTGATTACCCCTATTAAGCTTTCGGTGAACTCCAATCCTTGCTACATGTTCAAGAGAATGGAACGCTTAGCCGACCATAACTCTGGATGAACTCTTCGCTGTTGGAATATCGCTGTGGTTCATGATTCCAACGACGAACAGGGAAGGATACAAAGAACAAATGATGGACGAGAGAACGGATGAAGAAGCGGAAGCAATGGACGAGATGCAGTGCGGCGAACCCGCAAATAAAAATGTAACAAAACTATTAGAAACGAAGGAGAAGACAGAAAGAAGAAGTTCACCTGGAGTGCGGTACTGCTCGGTTTTTGCCCTAAATGGCAAGATTTTATAGGAGGTTGTGCGGTAGGGTCGAATAAAGGATTAATTTCCATTTATAGTCCGGGTTACCCGACATTCGCTGCGGAGAATGGCTGTAATTCGCCGCGACGAATGAGTTTGGTCACTCGTCGCAGCGAATAAATTAAATACCATTAATTTGCTGCGGCGAATGGAGGTCTTGGTTCGCCCCAGCGAATCTTGCGGCGTGTTGACTTCTTGAATGTTGACTCCTTTGGTCCTACAAAATACAACCCATTTGCAGTATCAATTGTCCCAATAAAAATTATGCAGAATTAATGACAAATGACAACAAAATACTGACAATGTACAATTTATCAAAACTCAATATGCGGGACCAAAATAAGCATAAAAATCATAGATCAGGAGTCAACAGATGCATAATTACTAGAGAAAACGGGCCTAATTTATAGTATAAATTTGGTCCAATCAATGTTCCTTGATGAAAATATTATGATACATGAAGTAGCTTGATACTTGAGTTTGCCGAATTTTAAGGAATTGCAAACACTTAATTTTTGTAGAAAATAAGCAGCTGAAGGCATCACTCATTTTCACACACCAAAAACGTAAGCTGGTGGAGACAAGGAATGTGGCAGATGGAGAACGTGAGAAGCTAGCTTGAGGCGTGGAGCTTGAGACAAGCAATAGGTTGAGGACAAACATTACGCCAGAGAGGAGCTTCAGACCATCAAAACAACGCAGGCGCAGCTTGAGGAGACTACTCAGCGACGCACCATTAGAGGGAGACCCAAAAATTCATTCATTTTCTGTTCTATTATTTAATCTCTCCTAATGTTGTTTGCTGAGCATAATTTTTGTGGTATTCATCCTATCATGACTGAGTAGTTTCCTCAAAGCTTCAAGGTTGGGCTGAAGCTTTTAGCTAATTTTTGTGGACTAAATTTTGATTGATTTATGGTGTGGATTTATAAGTTGATTTTTCTGTTTTGATATTAATTTTGCTGGTATTGTATTTGGCCAACCATTACTTGATATCAGTTGTTAACTGAAGAATCGATAGGTGAAAATTAATAACGGAACTCCAAAACAGGGAACTTATAAATTCCAGATTTAGACATAGACTGAATTTATGAGAGAAAACCAGGCGAGCAAGGATTTTAATGGGTTATGCTTGATTGCTAGGCTACGATAGTAGACTAGGATTATTGCGTAAAACTCCTTTGATACCTTGAAAAAGAATCTAAGAAACTCTAGGCTCAACTTTCTATCAACCAAAATTCGCCTCATAAACTGATCCGGGTAAAGTTCATAAAAAGCGCTAAAAGTGGAACCATCCTTGAAGCTTACCACATTTCATTAGAATTAATGCCTAGAAATATTCGCAATTTTCTTTAGCTTGATTTTGTTATTTTTTAATAGTTAATTTCTTTATTTAATTTCCCAATCCTACACGACTACTTAGTCCAATTAATTTAGTGATTCAAGCCTAGTACTTACATAATTACTCCCTGTGGGACGATATTATACTGTGCTACTTGAGACCCGTGAACTTGCGGAACACCATCAAGTTTCTATTAGGTAATATTTAAGAATCATAGTAAATGCTTCGTGTAGTGTCAATCCTAGGTTGGTATGGTTGACAAAGATGTTAAAAAGCCTGCAATTTCTACATGTATGTTTCATCTACCAATTGAGTTAACCAATAAAATATTTTAATAATGAATTTTTTGGCCAAAAAAATTATACCTTTTAAATTTATTTTAAAAATATTGTCCTGTTTTATGTAGATTTACATTATCTTCTCACTAATTTTTATATGAAATTATATTTCATAATTATTAATGTTCTTTTATTATTATAATTTTTTCTTATACATGCATGATTAATTAGTGCTAAAATCATATTAAAATATATTTAGTGGAAGATGATATTTGCATAAGCTTTATTATCTACTTAAATTGTTAAAAAACAGAAGAAAATTGAATTATTATTATTAACTACTTACGTCCATATTCTATCTATAACAATTATATTCTAATTTAAAACAATATTTTATCTAATTTACATATAAACTAATCTAAACAACTATTTTTCTAAGAAGCATATCAATTCTAACAATTTCTCCATATAATTAATGCAATCCTATCTTTGTCATTTATAGTTAATTAGATCAAAAGATGGATTAAATTGAAAATTAAATGTAACATCCCGCCCCGATTGGAGGGTTAAATTGGTAATTTGGGACAGGTTAGTAGTTTGCATTGCATATTTTGATTTGTTCATTCATTTGGCCTCTCGATATAGAGAGGAATGAGTCAAGTGGCCCATGCATTTATGTCAGCATGCCTTCATGACATTTTCCCAGCATTTGATTGTGAATAAGATGCGAATTGTGAAATTACGTGATAATTAGATTTGATTATGATTTATTGAGAATTATGGAATATTTGGGTTTGAATGATTGAATTAGGGCTGTATTAGATTGATTGCCAGTTGATAGTGGCCCTTAGGAAATTTTCTGGAAATTTGGGAGAAAAAGTCCGGACCGAAAATTTTCTGAGTGGCGAACAGATTGATTGTATAGTATCGCAATTATTATTTAATGGTAATGGGAAAGCTAGATAAATGGGTTTAAAAATTAATATGTCGAGCCATTGAAATTTGGAGACGAATTGGAGTGGAAATGAAACTGAAAAGAGAAAGAGATTCAAATGTTTAGCGAGGAAAAAGGGGTAAGAGGCTTAAGTGATAAATCATATAAAGGCTTTAGATTTTTAAAAGTTGGAGAGAAAGAAATCTTCTCTCCTAGGGCACAATAGTTTCTCTTCTTTCTTGGAGATTTTGATCTCCCTTCGTGATTCTTGCTTGCCCTTCCTTGAGATTGAAGAATCCTTGAGGAAGATGAGGTTTTATTTGGCTTTGAGTGATGATCGTGGATATTGCAGCTTGGAAGAGATTTTTGAAGGTTTAAGGATTTGAACTTGAATTGGTAAGTAATTGATTGTATGATGTTGATTTATTGTGTTTAATGCATGCATGGGTTTAATTGTGAGAGTTTGGGGTAGTTATGGGTGAGTTATGGAAGGTTTTAGAGTGAGAAATGGCGGAAAAATCGATCGGAGAAGACGAACTAGGGCCGCACGTCGCGACAAAAATAATTGGACGTCGCGACGAGCGTACGCCGCGACGTGCGTAGACACCGTGACGAGCGTGCGTCGCGACGAGTGGTTCGCCGCGACGAGCGGGACGTCGTGACGAGGGACGAAGTAGACGTCGCGACGAGCATGGGTTGACGCCGCGACGAGTGTTCTTACGTCGCGGCGAGGATGGTTTTTCTGAATTGATTGGGTTTAGTTTTTAAGGCATAAATAATGGTGTAGACCTCCAATTGAGGTGATGTTTGATTCGTTGTGATCTAGATAAAGAGGTCTACAATTGAGGAAAGAATGAGAGTTGGAATTTAGGTTTTTGAGATCGCCATTAGTGAAAGACAGTTCAGAATGTGATTGTATTTCAACTTAAGGATTGTGTTAATGACATTGGAGTTTAAATTAGAGACGATGAAATAAATGGTTTACTTTTGGAATCTTCAATGGATAATCTTGATCTAATGAATAGTAATTTGGCTTTGAGATATTTCTTGAGAATATCCTAATGGGTTATGGTGTGATAAATTGATTGAGTGTTAGACTTGAAATTGGTGGCATTCAAAGGATTTGTTATTGAATTGAATTGAGTCAATATTGATCTATTGAGTCCAAAAATTAGAATTGGGCAAAAGAAAGTGAAATTGGGATATAAATACGGAAGGTCATGAATAGGCATAGTACATCGCTTTAATTAAGACATGTGCATCATCAAATTATTTCGATTGTGCATTTGAAGAATTGGAAATTGTTTGATTGTTATAGAGGCTCCGATGGATCGATAATCCACGGATCGTGCTGAGACTTCCAGGCAGGTAGCAAGGAAGTTCAGGTGAGTAACCTAGTTGGTTCCTTAGCCTTTCCGTGTTTAATTTTAAATGCATTAATGCCATGCGGAGATGGATGGATATATGTGTGTTTGATTTGATTGATTTTGGACCATGGGTGTCCGAAATATTGAATATGTGATATTGAAGTGCTATCGTGTGTATATGGCCATGAATGCGTAAATGAAATAGAGTGTAAATGTATATGATTGAAATACTGGACCAACGGTCCGAAGGAATGGAATTGGTTTATGAAAAGAAAAATGATTGTGAATGTGAATGGATACATGTGCATTCATGCATAAAGGTATGATCAGATAAAGGCAGTTGTGACTGGAGCAGCCAACATAATGCCGTGGTATCGCTTACCTCCTGAGGTGGTGCATACCTTGAGGGCTCTCCCATGCAGTGCTCGGATACCACAGCTCATCAGACGGGGCATTCAGCCCAACGTATTGAGCCACAGCTCAACGATCAGGTCCGCTCACGGGATTATCAGGGTATATCACGCCCAACATATATGAGAGCTTTAAGCTCAACGCATAGGACCTCTGGTCCAACGAAATTTCAGAGCCATTGGCTCAACGTTAATGAGCTCAGGCACACGGTCACAACAACGAAAAGAAAATGATAGTGTCACATGCATATTTCATATATGAATGATCAAATGTGAATTGTGTTGTGAAATTGAATGCATGGGATTTGATGATTGTGCTAATCTGTGATATAACGTGAATTGTATGTATATGCATGAGTTGGGTGGACCATCGATGATGGTTTCTCACTGAGTTCGCAAACTCACCCAACATTGCATTTATTTTCAGGGATCGATTGGTACCCCGCCGTATTACACGGGGTATTCTTTCAACATTAGTGAAGATTAGAGGTCGGGATCGGTCCGCGTCTGCATTACATGTCTATATTTTGTATCAAATTGGTTATTCGGAAATTTTTACCATGAATTGTTATTTAACATGACTCAGTGGTTAGTATTTGTGAAAAGGGCCAAATGGCCATATGAGAATTTTGAAATTTGCATGTATGATTGAAAAGGGCTTTTGCTCTCTTTGATTATTTGACTTCAGCTAGTATGTTTGAGAAAAGTTGCGTATCTAATTTTGGATAAGTTCAGTGCTCTAGCACGCCACCCTCGCGGGGCATGGTCTCGGATATCACCATCGATATCGGGTCCGGGTCTGGCGGGAGTGGGGTGCTACATTTGTGGTATCAGAGCCCAGAAGTACAATTTTACATGGGCATTCTGAAAAATGTGTCAAGTACATGCATTTAAGTCATGTCTCGGTAGACAGTGACGACTGATCCCCAGTCTAGCATATGAGTCACAAGCATGAGCCTGTACCAATTGTTTAAGTGATTAGAAATAGTGAGAAAAATGAGGATATGATAGAAAATGACATATGGAAGTTAGGGATAGTTAGGGATAGCATGGAATAAGAAAAAGAGTATTGATGGACAGAGCATGAAATATAACATCAGAGTTATACTGAGTATATCCGTGAATGTGGAATAAATATGAATATATGTATAGCTGTGGACTGATAGAGGAAAACGGCGATAAGTGGCAAGATTGAAAGTGTATAAGCAAAGTGGATAAAAATAAAATGTTCTATGACCTAGAGAGGCCATAATTGGGTTTAAGTACTGTGATGAGAGTTATGAAAAGGGTTTGTGATTTTGAGTCAAATTTATTTAATGGAAAATCAAGAATGATTGTGACGTGAGTGTGAATATTTATGGGTATGATAAAATGATGAAAAATTGAGATATAAGACAATGATAATGGTATATGAAAAAGGTTGACTAGGTCCAGTCGTTTTGCCTATGTGACCGCACACCTGATAATGGAAGCACCATAGCAAGTGAAAATATGAAGTTTATATGTATCATATGGATAGAGATGATATCGAAATCAATCAGTGAGTTAGTGGTTGACCGCCAGTTATAGTTCTTAAAGTGTAAAGTTCAATTCGAGTTAGAATAAGAAATGAAAGTGTTTATAGTGATAAATTGGTAATGAATTGAAATTGTTATATGTTAACGACATGATCAAGGTAAAATCCTCGCAATTGAGGACAGGTACAAAAAGGGATAGTGTTGTTAAAAATCAAATGAGATCAAGGTTTCCTTAGCGTAAATGATAGTTCTTAAGACATTGAGAATGACTGATAAGAAATAAGATGACTGTTGATGAGTAGAAATTTCGGAACGGTATCGATGTAAGTAGTAAGAAATCTGCTTTCAGAGAAGAGTTTCCTCGATCAAGTTAAGTCGATCGATGATTACAATTGGAAAATTTAGTAATGAATGAACAAATTGGAGATAAATTGAAATGAACAAAAGGCCATTATTGGGAGTCCTGATCCTAGTGGAGACACAAGCGTAAAAGATAGAATCTGCTGCTTAGTGGATATGTATTATGTTAATGTAAAGAATCCGATGGTGTAATAGGATTATTGAATAGTAAAGAGACATTAGTTGTGATTATGAGAGGAATACTGGTTTACTAACATTTGTGTAAAAATGTTCAGAAAGTACAAGTGGATTTGGTGAATATGTTATCAACCCAGTTTGCAATTGTAGCAATGAATTGAAATATGTAGAGAAGCTAGTGTAAAGGAATATATGTTAAAGTATGTTATTATGAATCTGAGAAAATTATAAGAGAATTTCCTTTGGGGAATCAGATACTTAAAGAGTTATGAGAATTAATCATGGGTATAAGGATTTCTGGGTTGAAATTGTCAAATACATGAATTCCCCTGACAGTATTCTATGCTTGAAGAGTTGAGTGTCTCAATTATGTTTAAATTGGATAGTAACTATGATCATAAGTGATATATCAAATGCATTTGGAGAGTGAGGAAGAATAGTTGGCATAGTTGAGAAATATCATATTATGGAAGTTTTATCAAAGTGAATCTTAGTTGATCAAATAAATTATGGATTAAGTATTATTCGGGCATGGCATATTGGGAGACTAAATGGTGATAAAGGTATGGATAAAGTGTGAAATTGTAAGGGATATATGTATGCAGGAGTTGGAGTTATTTAAAATCGAACCGTACGTTGGATACGTCCATAAATTGTTGGAGGTTTTCTAATCTTAGCTCTTTGACAATGATGTTGAGGAAAAGTGTACGAATTATATGACTGATGAATGTATAAATGGACAATTAGAACAATTTACAAATTCGAGTATTGATCGTATCGCTTTAATTTGGAGATTTTGCAATAGTTAATGAAGTGTCCCAATAAAGGTTATGATGCAATTTATTGAAATAGTGTAAGGTGATTTTATGTGCCTAGGGACAGGTATAATCTCATGGGTTGCTTTGTGACTAGTGACTTGAAATTATTGTACTGGATATTATTTTGAAAGCTTGGAGACATTATTCAGAAAGAAATATTTCAGACATAACTATCTATATACAAATCGATAACGATTGAGGTATTTCATGAGTTTAAAAGAATTGAAAAGGATTACGCGTTTGAGATTTTCAAATTAAGTGAGTGATGGAAATTTAATGTGTTGAATAAAAAATTTCAATGGTAAAAGATCACTATTTGGGCGATAAGATTATTAAACCTAGTGTATTACTGAGTGCAAACTGTCGAGCTATCAAGTTGCAAAAAGAGAAAGACTAGTTAGCTATTGGAATTCCAAATCAGGTGTGCATGTATGTATAGAAAGAAGGGCACAATTCGAATCGAGAATTTAGAATATGTGGGCCTTATTGAGGAATTGTGAGTGGATTCAACTATTGAGAAAATGAAAATTGTGACTGCATTAAGAAATATGGGTAACCCCCAAAGGAGCGGTTAGTGAAAATTCAAAGAGACAATCGAAGCCTTATGTGCTAGTAAGAGTACATTGAAAGAGTAAGAGAAAGTAGAATGTGAAATCGAGTAATTATTAGTGTGATTAACTAATAGATTTGATTGTTGGAGATAAATGTGAACCTGATGTTTGTGGAGTATTGGGGTATAAGATTTGATGTAAAAAAATTCAGAATTATAGTAGGGTATATCAATTGTTTAATTGGTGATGCCATTCGATAGTCAAAGGATATGATTGATTCGAGATAATGTTCATTAGAAAAATAACTTTGTAATAAGGATTTAATGATCCAAGTTAATGACAAAGAGTCAAGTTCATTATATCGAGGTTATTAGAATCTCATGGAATTGGTGTTATAACTCTAAGGAGATGTAATGTGATAACTGATCAATGAAATGCTTTGAAGTGAATCATTTCGGCCTCGATGCACTGAGAAAAAGATAAATGTGTAAATCGAAGAATTAAATTTGTTATAAGTGGTCTCTATGTGATTTAGGGTGTGATTAGATGGGTAAGTCTGTCTAAAATCTAAAAGATGTTTTGGATTCACAAAGTGTTATATGGATAAAATTAGAAATATTTTTATGATATGATATATGTGTTACGGGTACCGAAAGTGAAGTATTACGAGTATTCATGAGGAATCAGTTAAATCAATGTAAAGTGTTAGTATTGATGTCATTTAATTGGCAGAAATTAGTTATGTAGTGTCATAAGTGAGAAACAGTGTTTTAGCGATCGGAACAATTCTCCTGTCTTCTTGATTCGTCGTACATGAAATTTCGAGGACGAAATTTTTATTAGGAGGGGAGAATTGTAACATCCCGCCCCGATTGGAGGGTTAAATTGGTAATTTGGGACAGGCTAGTAGTTTGCATTGCATATTTTGATTTGTTCATTCATTTGGCCTCTCGATATAGAGAGGAATGAGTCAAGTGGCCCATGCATTTATGTCAGCATGCCTTCATGGCATTTTCCCGGCATTTGATTGTGAATAAGATGCGAATTGTGAAATTACGTGACAATTAGATTTGATTATGATTTATTGAGAATTATGGAATATTTGGGTTTGAATGATTGAATTAGGGCTGTATTAGATTGATTGCCAGTTGATAGTGGCCCTTAGGAAATTTTCTGGAAATTTGGGAGAAAAAGTCCGGACCGAAAATTTTCCGAGTGGCGGACAGATTGATTGTATAGTATCGCAATTATTGTTTAATGGTAATGGGAAAGCTAGATAAATGGGTTTAGAAATTAATATGTCGAGCCATTGAAATTTGGAGACGAATTGGAGTGGAAATGAAACTGAAAAGAGAAAGAGATTCAAATGTTTAGCGAGGAAAAAGGGGTGAGAGGCTTAAGTGATAAATCATATAAAGGCTTTAGATTTTTAAAAGTTGGAGAGAAAGAAATCTTCTCTCCTAGGGCACGATAGTTTCTCTTCTTTCTTGGAGATTTTGATCTCCCTTCGTGATTCTTGCTTGCCCTTCCTTGAGATTGAAGAATCCTTGAGGAAGATGAGGTTTTATTTGGCTTTGAGTGATGATCGTGGATATTGCAGCTTGGAAGAGATTTTTGAAGGTTTAAGGATTTGAACTTGAATTGGTAAGTAATTGATTGTATGATATTGATTTATTGTGTTTAATGCATGCATGGGTTTAATTGTGAGAGTTTGGGGTAGTTATGGGTGAGTTATGGAAGGTTTTAGAGTGAAATGGCGGAAAATCGATCGGAGAAAGGCGAACCAGTACGCACGTCATGACGAATAAAATAATTAGACGTCATGACGGCGCGACGCCCATGACGTCGTGAGACACCGTGTGGCGCGCGTCGTCGACGAGTGGTTCGCCGCGACGAGCGGGACGTCGTGACGAGGGACGAAGTAGACGTCGCGACGAGCATGGGTTGACGCCGCGGCGAGTGTTCTTACGTCGCGGCGAGGATGGTTTTTCTGAATTGATTGGGTTTAGTTTTTAAGGCATAAATAATGGTGTAGACCTCCAATTGAGGTGATGTTTGATTCGTTGTGATCTAGATAAAGAGGTCTACAATTGAGGAAAGAATGAGAGTTGGAATTTAGGTTTTTGAGATCGCCATTAGTGAAAGACAGTTCAGAATGTGATTGTATTTCAACTTAAGGATTGTGTTAATGACATTGGAGTTTAAATTAGAGACGTATGAAATAAATGGTTTACTTTTGGAATCTTCAATGGATAATACTGATCTAATGAATAGTAATTTGGCTTTGAGATATTTCTTGAGAATATCCTAATGGGTTATGGTGTGATAAATTGATTGAGTGTTAGACTTGAAATTGGTGGCATTCAGTGATTTGTTATTGAATTGAATTGAGTCAATATTGATCTATTGAGTCCAAAAATTAGAATTGGGCAAAAGAAAGTGAAATTGGGATATAGCGCCGGGAAGGTCATGAATAGGCATAGTACATCGTTTTAATTAAGACATGTGCATCATTAAATTATTTCTGATTGTGCATTTCAGTAATTAGAAATTGTTTGATTGTTATAGAGGCTCCGATGGATCGATAATCCACGGATCGTGCTGAGACTTCCAGGCAGGTAGCAAGGAAGTTCAGGTGAGTAACCTAGTTGGTTCCTCAGCCTTTCCGTGTTTAATTTTAAATGCATTAATGCCATGCGGAGATGGATGGATATATGTGTGTTTGATTTGATTGATTTCGGACCATGGGTGTCCGAAATATTGAATATGTGATATTGAAGTGCTATCGTGTGTATATGGCCATGAATGCGTAAATGAAATAGAGTGTAAATGTATATGATTGAAATACTGGACCAACGATCCGAAGGAATGGAATTGGTTTATGAAAAGAAAAATGATTGTGAATGTGAATGGATACATGTGCATTCATGCATAAAGGTATGATCAGATAAAGGCAGTTGTGACTGGAGAAGCCAACATAATGCCGTGGTATCGCTTGCCCCCTGAGGTGGTGCATACCCTGAGGGCTCTCCCACGCAGTGCTCGGATACCACAGGCTCACTGTATCAGGGCATTCAGGCCCAACGTATATGAGAGCTTTAAGCTCAACGCATAGGACCTCTGGTCCAACGAAATTTCAGAGCCACTGGCTCAACGTTAATGAGCTCAGGCGCACGGTCACAACAACGAAAAGAAAATGACAGTGTCACATGCATATTTCATATATGAATGATCAAATGTGAATTGTGTTGTAAAATTGAATGCATGGGATTTGATGATTGTGCTAATCTGTGATATAACGTGAATTGTATGTATATGCATGAGTTGGGTGGACCATCGATGATGGTTTCTCACTGAGTTCACAAACTCACCCAACATTGCATTTATTTTTCAGGGATCGATTGGTACCCCGTCAGACACACGGGGGTATTCTTTCAACATTCAAGTGAAGATTAGAGGTCGGGATCAGTCCGCGTCTGCATTACATGTCTATATTTTGTATCAAATTGGTTATTCGGAAATTTTTAGCATGAATTGTTATTTAACATGACTCAGTGGTTAGTATTTGTGAAAAGGGCCAAATGGCCATATGAGAATTTTGAAATTTGCATGTATGATTGAAAAGGGCTTTTGCCCTCTTTGATTATTTGACTTCCGCTAGTATGTTTGAGAAAAGTTGCGTATCTAATTTTGGATAAGTTTAGTGCTCTAGCACGCCACCCTCGCGGGGCATGGTCTCGGATATCACCATCGATATCGGGTCCGGGTCTGGCGGGAGTGGGGTGTTACATTAAATCCTCCATATAGCTCAATATACATATTTATCACAACTCAATCATCAATTTACACTTGAAGCCAGCAATTAGGTAACCTTAGAGTTCACAAGAACAAATGACATAAAGAGCTCAAACTAGGTTTATATATTATTGTTGGTCCAAGGTTGATATGTCTTAAGTTTCATTATAAGAATTTAAAACGACGACCAAGGCAAAGCTTAACAGGTTCAGAAGCAGGTAGAATGTTTTCACATTCCCTGCTGGAAGTTTATGCTTATATTTGTAAGTTGACTTCTAAAGAATGTCACGCGGTGAGTAGATTATCTCATGTAGGCCACACTCTACACTCATTATTTAGTGTGAATGGGATAAGATTGTGATCGGGTCGGTCGTGCTGGGCCCTAACTACTCGTGGACCGATCAGTCCGTTCTCCAAATATCAGTTTTACACCTATGCTAAGTTCAGGTTCAATTCGCGATCTCCTTGGCCCATTCGCATGTGAGAGTCTCCCATGCATACGTAAAGACTTAAACCTAGCTATTGCTCCACATATAAGGTATAATTTTACCATAACAAAGGTACGTAATCATAACCTAGTTTTCTCTGCATACAGCAACCTCACCTTTACCAAAAGAGACTGACTTGAGCGTCGGAGGGGCTTATCGGGAAACAACCCCTGACGTGCCTTCCTTGTTTTGCAGGAATCTTCAAGCTGAAGTTCTTGCAAGAACCAACCAACTCCATGGATCCAAACGGTAACATTCAGTTCTGCCAGAGTCCGGCAGAACCAATTGGCGCCCATCATGGGGCCCGACATCAGGGTACCACGTCCAGAAACACGCAGATCAGTCAGGCAGCGGCAGCTAATCATGGTGTAGCCGCTGTCGCGGCTCTGGTGTTACAAAGGATAGGTTTACAGCTATCTGCAACCCTGTCGCCTACACATCATGTTTCCCGCACATAATCTTCAGACCCGAATGATCAACTGCAACCTCAAAACTTGGAACAAGAAGAATAGAGCGTAGCTTTGGAGGATAACGCTGCACTCAATATGCGCCCGAATCTCCAACACCAATCAGATGCAGATCCTCTTCCGCCTGCGTACACCTCCTCACCCGAAGCAGATTGAGAAGCGGCCGATCTGTTGATTCGCCAGATTTCTGATCTCTCAAGCAAGACAACAAAGAATTGCCTCAGACGGCAGACCGCACGGCAGATCAGCATGACAACCGATCGCCACCCTACCGAAGCCCTAGAAAAAATCGTGGACGATCGGATCAATGTGGCAATGAGCTTTCGCCCGGATCGCCCAACAGCTCAATACAGCTCTCCCTTTACCCCGGCTATTTTGGATAGTCTCCCGGCGCTAGGCACCAAAATACCGACGCCCAAAAAATATACTGAAAGGACTGACCCCTGGACTACCTACAGCACTTCCTGTCCATGATGAATCTACATTGCGTTCCGGACGCCATTCAGTGTAAGGCTTTCTGTACGGCCTTTCAAGAGGGAGCTCGACGGTGGTTCAATAGCTTACCTCCGGGCTGTATCACATGTTTTGAAGATTTCAGGTTATTATTCTGAACGATTCGCCTAGTAAGCGTACCGCAGAAGACGGCTTTGGAAGTGATGCAGTTGATGCAAGGGAGGAACGAGAGCCTACGGGAATTCATTACTCGGTTCAATAATAAAGCGGTCGAGGTCCCCGATTTTACCTGCTCGTCCATGTTGGCAGCGCTTATGAACAACACGACGGATGAGGAGTTCAAAAAGTCGTTAGCCCTCGATCAGCCACGATCCATTCAGGAAATAAGAAACAAGGCGAATAAGTACATTCAGCTCGAAGAAGTGTTGAGAAATACGAAGCGTAGAACGGATGATCACTCACCAAATGACAGAGTGAGTGGTTCGCACAAGCGACAAAAAGGCCAGTCGAACTGGAGAAAACCAACCGATCGACAGGGATATCGACAGGAGTTCACCCCGCTCAACAGACGATATGCAGAAGTATTGGCGACCATGAGAGCGGATGGGGAAACTATCCGAGAACCTGATAAAATGAAGACTCCCCCCAAGGATAGGAACCCCGATTTATATTGCCGTTTCCACAAAGACATCAGCCATGACACGGAACATTGCTGGCAATTGAAAAGAGAGATCGAATCCCTCATCCAAAGGGGAAGGTTGAGCCAATTTGTGAAGCACGAGCAAAATGCCGACCGAGATAACGAGCATAAGCCCGGTCGGCTCGACAACAGACGGCAGTATGGAAGGCGAAATGATATAAACGGCAGAGGGCGGCAGAACGTCAATACAAATGATCGACGAGAAGTGAGAGGACGATCCAGGGTGCGAGGCGATAGGGATGTTGGGCAACAAGATGACCGACCGGTGAGGGTCATTAATATGATATTTGGTAGAAATGCAGCGGGGGGATCTACTGCTAAAGGAAGAAAGAGATATGCCAAGCAGGTTGACAAAAACTCGTCAATCAAAAGAAAGAAGGAGAACGACGGGATGACATCGTTCGACAAGTCTGACCTTGATGGTGGAAGTTGTCCTCATGACGACGCGCTCATCATAAACCTAAACATAGACGGAAACGAGGTAAAGCGGGTGATGATTGATACGGGCAGCTTAGTCGACCTATTGTATTACGATGCCTTCAAGCAGATGGAGATACCCGAAGATCGACTACTGCCTATAGACGGACCTATCAAAGGGGTAACTGGAGCATCAGCCTACCCGTTCACCCGAGTCTACTTAAAAGTGAAATTCAGGCAAAAGTCGTGTCAAATAGAGAGGGACGTTGAATTCCTAGTCGTGAAGTTTCAAGGGGCATACAACGAAATAATCGGACGAGCTACCCAGAACGCCCTCAGATCGGTCGTCTCCACCTACTACCAAGTGATGAAGTTTCCAACGCCCTGCGAAGTTGGTGTTATTAGAGGCCAACAAAGAATCGCTAGAGAATGCTATTTGGCATAAACAAAAACATTAGACAGGGCGATGGTATTGACGAGCTCTCTTGACGTGAGAGCTGATGAAGAAACAGAAAGAATGAACCCCATCGAAGAAACGCAGCGGGTCGTATTGGATGAAGCAAATGGCTCCAAATTCACAAATTTAGGTTCCGAGCTTCAGAAGGACCTAGTTAAAGAAATCACAGATTACTTGGTGGAGAATAGATCGGTCTTCGCTTGGGTACCGAGCGACATGCCCCAAATTTCTCGATCGGTCGTCTCGCACTCCCTTGGTATTCGACAAGATTACAAGCCGGTTAGGCAAAAGAAGCGATGGCACTGCAAGGAGCGACAGGAGGTGATCGAGAATGAAATAGAGAAACTACTCAGAGCCAGGTTCATCCGAGAAGTCAAGTACCCCGAATGGCTCGCCAATGTGGTGTTGGTGAAGAAGAAGAACGGGAAGTGGAGAATGTGCATCGACTTCACCGACCTGAACAAGGCATATCCAAAGGACAATTTCCCCCTACCTAAGATCGACCAGTTAGTAGACTCCACCTCCGAACATGAACTTCTTAGCTTCTTGAATGCTTTCTCGGGCTACCATCAAATTCAGATGAGCCTCGAAGACGAAGAGAAGGTTGCCTTCATAACCGACCAGGGCACATATTGTTACCAAGTAATGTCGTTCGGCTTGAAGAATGCGGGGGCTACTTATCAGCGGCTCGTCATGGAGGTCTTAAAAAATAGATCGGTTGGTCTATTGAAGTTTACGTAGATGATATGGTAGTTAAAAGTAAGACGGCTGCCGAGCACGTGGGAGATCTAAAAGAAGTCTTCCAGACCCTTAACAAATTTCAGATGAAGCTGAACCCGGAAAAGTGCGTCTTCGATGTGGCATCCGGAAAATTCCTGGGATTCATGATTACTCAACGGGGGATTGAAGCTAACCCAGAGAAGATCGAAGCCATCGTCCAAATGCCTTCGCCACGATGCTTGAAAGAAGTACAGATATTGACTAGTCGGATAGTCTCCCTGAGCAGATTCGTTTCCAAATTAGGGGATAAGTGCCTCTCATTTTTCAAAATTTTAAGGAAAGTGGATGTAACCCAGTTTTAGTGGCCGGAGGAATGCGAAAAAGCTTTCCAGTACTTGAAGTAGTATCTGACAAGCCCACCTGTTCAGCAAAGCCTCGTTGAGAGAGAAACCCTAATTATCTATCTGGCGGTCACAGAGGGGGCAGTCTGCGCGGTTCTGGTTCGATCGGATGGTAAGGAGCAATTTCTGATCTATTACGTTAGCAAGGTACTGTGTGGGCCAGAAATACGGTACGCGCCCATAGAAAAGTTAGCTCTTTCCTTCATAACTGCGGCGCGAAAACTGAGACCATATTTTCAAAGTCATACCATTGAGGTGTGGACCGATCAGCCTCTCAGGCAATGCCTCCAAAAACCTGAGACCTTCGGGCGGTTAATAAAATGGGCGGTTGAGATGGGAGAGTTCGACATACAATATAAGCCCCGGACGACGATTAAGGCAAAGGTGTTGGCAGACTTCATTACAGAGATGAGCCAACCCAGCTCGCAGGGTGAGCAATTCCCTGTCTGGAGCTTATTCGTTGACGGGTTGTCCAACGCTGAGGGATGCGAAGCAAGAGTGGTATTGATCAACCCACATATGGAAGAGAAGGTGGAATACGCCCTTCGGCTAGAATTCAAGGCCTCCAATAATGAGGCAGAATATGAGGCTCTGATAGCCGATCTCCAACTGGCTAAGGAAATGGAGGTAAAGCATCTAAAGATATATAGTGATAGTCAAGTGGTGGTCGGCCAAGTCACTGGACAGTATGAAGCCAAAGGGAACAGCATGATCGAGTACCTGGGACTAGTAAAGCGGGAGTTAAGAAATTTCGAGCAGTACTCGATCAGCAGGATAGAACGAGCTCAAAACGCTAAAACGGATGCGCTCTCCAAAATGGCCTCCAATCAAGACGCCAAAAATAACGTTCTAGTTGAACGACTAGATCGCCCTAGCATACAAAAAGCTAAGGAAGTCCTTGATGTAAACACCGGTCGATCGGGTAGGATGAAACCGATTAGACGGTATCTCCTAGAGGGAACACAACCGAAAGAAACCTCGGAGGCCAAAAAATTGAGAATAAAGGCGGCCGAATACACGATCATGAATGGTACCCTGTACAAGCGATCTTATGACTGGTCACTGCTGCGATGCTTGAACGAAGAAGAGGTAGAACAAGCAATGGCCGAAGTCCACGAAGGAATGTGTGGCAACCATGTAGGAGGTAGAATGTTAGCCCATAGGCTGATCAGACAGGGATATTACTGGCCGACAATGAGGAAAGACTGCCAGGAGAAAGTCGACCAATGTGAGGCTTGCCAGAAAAACAGCAGCCTGTCTTACCAGCCGATCGAGAGGATGAAAATTGTGAGTCATCCTATCCCTTTCGCTCAATGGGGAATGGACATACTGGGGCCCTTCCCTTTCGGTCCCGGACAGAAGAAGTTCTTGATAGTGGCAGTGGAGTACTTCACCAAATGGGCATAAGCGGAAGCGGTCGCTACAATCACCGAGCAGAAGGTGGAAAGTTTCGTAAAGAAAAATATACTAACTCGCTTCAGGATGCCTATGGTGCTGGTTGCAGACAACGATCGACAGTTCGATAACGATAAGTTCAGAGACTTCTGCGACCGACTAAAAATAAGACTACAGTTGACCTCGGTAGCCCACCCCCAACGCAACGGTCTTGCGGAGAACACGAACAAAAAGATAATGAATGCTCTTAAGAAGCGCCTAGACGGACGAAAGACTTGGGTGGAAGAGCTTGATGAAGTATTGTGGGCATACAGAACCACACCAAACGGAGCCACAGGGGAAACACTGTTCAGGATAACCTTTGGGGCAGAAGCCTTAATCCCCGTAGAAGTGGTGTTGCACAACTAAAGGATGTCGAACTATGACAAAGAGCGGAATAATGAAGCCCGTCGAGCCGAGCTCGTGCTTCTCAGTGAAGACAGAGATAGGGCAGTCGCTCGTTCAGAAGCCGTCAGGCAGAAAACAATGAAGTTCTACAACAGAAGAGTAAAGCCGAGCGACGTAAAGGTCGGGGGGTACGTCCTGCGAAAAGTCGAGGCGGTTGGGAAACACCCCGGAAAGCTCGGACAAGCATGGGAGGGACCCTATCAGGTGATCAAGCAAGTCAGGCATGGCTCTTACATCCTACGCGATGCGAATGGGAAAACTCTACCGAGGCCATGGAACTCTCAAAACCTGAAGGCGTTCTACCAGTAGATAAGTTTTATTTTAGTTAATGTTTGTTCATTACTGTTTTTGTACAAAACCTGTGGGTACCTTTTTCCTATCCCTGTCAGGCAGTTTTTTAACGGCCCACGCCCTCATTATCGTTAATAAAGGGATTTTTGGATTTCCTGGCAAGAAAAAATTTGATTATATTCGGCAAAGCGCAGAAAATCTCACCAGTCATCGCTCGGCCTCGACATAGATCGACTACGGTCAATCGGTCGCAGAGATAAGATCCTTGGGACCATCGCTCGGCCTCGACATAGATCGACTACGGTCGATCGGTCGCCAAGACAAGATCCTTGGGACCATCGCTCGGCTTGACATAGATAAACTACGGTCGATCGGTCGCCAAGACAAGATCCTTGGGACCATCGCTCGGCCTCGACATAGATCGACTACGATCGATCGGTCTCCAAGACAAGATCCTTGGGACCATCACTCGGCCTCGACATAGATCGACTACGGTTGATCGGTCGTGTTGGGACCCAATCCAGAAACCGGATCCCAACCGGAAAACAGAAACGGATACGAAGAACAAAATGACAGATAGCTAAAACGAATAAAAAAAGATGGAAACAAAGTACAAAGCGGAGACAAAAACGGTAGCGAAAATAGCGAAACGAATCGAATAAGCAGGTGAAGTCGATAAAGACAACAAAGCGAACGCGGAATTAAATCGAATGCAAATCAAATACAGATCGCAATCAAAGCAAACAAGCGGATCAAGTTGACCTGAAGCAAATTCCGATATCCGTAACAAATATGATAGACAAACTAACGCGTTGGAAACACTAAGACATTCCAAATCCGGTATAAATTTTTTTTTCTTATTTCATTGCTTTCTTATTCACTTTATTCCATCACAAACAAAACAAACGATTTTCCCCTCTTTGCAAAATCATCCTTCAATACTTATACAATCATATAAAACCCATAAACCATCCTTAAACATCTTTAATCTTATTTTTACTCTTTATTCAAACTTATTATCTAACAAAATTTCGGCAGCATAACGCCTGCTTTTCCTCTAACTCAAACCTGCAAAGTATCAAAATACACTTCTAAAACATATCTCAATCAATCATACAATCATCAAATCCACCGGACCTTCTGTCCGGAATCTCAGCAGAAACAAACGCAATCTTAGTTCTAAACACTTCAATCATTCTCATGCATAACCGTAACTCATCATCATACACAAACTTTGAACCTCAACTCAACATATAAATCCATAGTTTACATTAATATACAATCTTATAATTCAAATACTTCGTACTCAAAATTATACACAAGTTTATAACCTTAGCCATACACAATGTCATACACAATTTCATATACAAATTCCATGATCCCAAACACATCATCATTTGATTTCTTACAAATCCTTAATGACTTTTCAAGCCATTTACAAACTTACAAGATACAAAAATATACACAAATCGAACAAGTTTCCTAACAGTCTTTCATCTAATCTCCTGCTCGAATACCTGAAGATGGGGATGAAAGGGGGGGTGAGCTAAAATAGCTCGTGGATAATATGTTTATAAATTGAAAAATAAGCGAAAACATACTTGGAAAAATTTTACCATTTATTTCTGAAATTTCACATTAGAAATTTGGCAAATCTCGTATTTTTCACACTTTTCAAAATATTGTCAAAACAATTGCAATCGTTTTTCAGTTGAAAAACCACCATAATTTATTTCTCAAAATTTTTCACATTTTATTTTTAAAAATGATGCAATGCAACACACTTATAAACAGAACAAAACCCACAAAACACATCAAATGGTCTGGTTTGGTCCAAACAGAACGTACTGCACATTCCCGCATAACGATCTTGTGCAGCCGTGAACAGGACGTACTACACTTTCCCGCATAGCGGTCCAGTGTAGCCATGGAGGGAGTCCGAAATCGGAGCTCCAATGCCACTAGCAGGCAGCCGAGAGAAGGCTTTAACAAATAGAGACAGTGCACTGACTCACAAGGGACCTAACCAAACCCACATAACACATAAGCGAAAAGGAAAATTCAAATTGCCCTAAAGCACTTTTAAAAAATCTTGATTTTTCACATTTTCATATCTCAACCACATATCCAAGCATGAATTTGGTCTCTATGGAAAGCTTGAAGGAAGCTCTACAACTTCCATGTAGAACTCAAAAATCAATTTTGTCTCTAAAGAGGTCAAAAAGTCAATCAAATGTACTGCCCCAATTTAATCTAAACCTAAACAATAGTTAACTTTGAAAATTTATATCTTTCAACTCCAAATTCCGAACACCTCATATTTTATATCACTGCGAAGATCAGAAAGTCACCTACAACTTTCATGAAGAACATAAAAATCAATTTGACCTCTAATGAAGTCAATTTGTCAGTCAAAAGTTCTGTCATCGAATAATCATGCTAAAATCATAACAGAAACTTGTAAAAATCATAACTTATTATTCCTTAATCGAAAAATTTCATACTTTATATCAAAATAAAGATTAAATCAAATCCTTCAATTTTTATGAAAAACTTCAAGGCTCAATTTACCTCTAACTAGGTAAATTTTTCAGTCAAAGCTTCAGCCATAATATAAGTCAACCTATAACACACCTAGACTTTGACTGTTCATAACTTTCACTCCCGAGAACGAATAATTACAAACTTTATGGCTACGGGTAGCTCTTAACATAATCTACAAGTTTCATGTAAATCATTTTATCAAAATTTGCCTAAATCAAAAGTCAACCCTCAAAGGCCAAAAAGTCAAACTTTCTAAATTCTTCAAATTTTCACACTTTTTCTTTTTAATTCTTGTCATTTAACTTCATTTCAATCAACTCATCCACTTTAACATTCACAACCAATCCCAATTTATTCAAAACCCCAAAGATATCAAAATCAAATCATTTCTTTTCTTATTAAGATCCTTTAAGTATTAAATCATCTATTACACAATACATACACAAAACACTCCTTAAATTTCATTTTACTTATTCTAATTTTCACTCAAAGATCGGGGTCCAACAGGTCGCCAAGACAAGATCCTTGGGACCATCGCTGGGCCTCGACATAGATCGACTACGGTCGATCGGTCGCCAAGACAAGATCCTTGGGACCATCGCTCGACCTCGATACTGATCGACTACGGTCGGTCGGTCGCCAAGACAAGATCCTTGGGACCTCGGCTCAACCTCGACTATAAGTCAACCTCAATGTCGGTCGGCCATGAGCAACTTCATCAAATCCCACTATAGATCGAAAATAAAGAACATAAATACGGAAAATGACTTCGAAAAAATGAAGGACAAAAATAAAGATTTTCATTTCTTTGAATTCGTCCTGGCCACAAGCCCGACCAGGTGAGCTCTAAAATTCAGCAGAAGGAGAAGCTTCGGAAGTCGTCGGATGCACAGGAGAAGCCTCAGAAGTTGACGAGACAATCAAGGCAGGAGCAGGGTCTGAGGGAGCAACCGGAGGGATATCCTCATGAGGAAGCTCTTCCTCTTCAGAGCTAAGATCCAACTCTTCATCCGGAACAAGGTTCCGCTCTCCCTCGGCCTTCCTCTTCATATCCTCCAAAGAAAGGCCGAGGGCTATGGGAAGAAGTGGCTCAGCGTACTCTTCAAAGGAAGGACACTCCGACCCCTGAGGAACGTGAATCTCGTGGCACTTCTTCAGGAGAGAGAGGGCTAAATAATAGGCAAGCTCTAAACACTCCTCGTTCAGAAACCGCCTCTTCCACCGCTTGATCGCTTCTACCCGCTGGTTCTTAATAGAGCCCCACACCTTTTGCAATGTGTCCTGGGCTCTATTCCTGCCCTCCACCGCGGCATGAAAATCCTCGAGGTACTTCTTACCAAGCTCCCACTCCTTCTCCACCGTCCTCTTCAGCTTGTCATTCGCCTCAACCAGCTGGCTCCTTTCCTCCTCTCCCGTGGTCAGTTGAGCCTTCAGGACGCCCATCGTATCCTCCCGGGATTTCTTCTCCTCCTCCAAGGAAGAGTTCTGAGCCTGAAAGAGGTCTCTCTCGTCCTTCACCCCTGAAAGCTCGTCCTTCACAGCCTTCATCTGCTCATGGAGGTCCTGGACTTCCCGGTCCAGAGCCTCCAGACGCTGCAGCACTGCAAAGGACATCACCGCGCTCCGCATACCGCAGCGAACGAGTTGACACCCCAACTCTAGATTACTCTTCTTGTTCATAATCTGCTCGTCCGCGGGGAGAGTAATCATCTCGGCAATATAACGGGACACTTCGAGGTCCCCTGTAACACCCCATTCCCGCGTGACCCGAACCCGACATCAAGGGTGATATCCGAGTCCGTGCCCCGTGAGAGTGGCATGCTACATCACTCAGTCGAAACTCAGTATAAATTTTTTTTTCAAACATTCGATTCGATCGAGCCATTTCCTTTTCTTTCATTTACACTCATGTATGCGGAAAGCGATGAGACAATTTGCATCAGCGTGCATAGATAAACATTTTGATTAATACAATCGGTTCAGTTTTACAAATAGTCAACCATAAATTACAATAACCATTTTATATACAAAATGAACCACGTTGGCCCATTACACATACAATTAGTCATTTTGGAATACAATTCTAATGGACACTAATGCATTTAAAACTGATCCCGATCTCTTCTCTACTTACTATAACCAACAACGTTATACCCCGTTGCTAACAGAGTTCTTCTGAGTCTGAAAAATAATTGCAAATTTTGGGTGAGTTTTGCGAACTCAGTGAGAAACCATCATCGATGGTTCACTCAACTCATGCATATTCAATCAATTTACTAAATAATACATACAATCACATTTCTCAGATGTAAGGTGTTTCGCCTTTAACACAATTCATATTCAATCATTTATAGATGCAATGCACATGTGACACTTTTCATTTTCATTTCATTGTTGTGACCGTGCGCCTGAAACTGTCCCAGTGACGGGCACATTGCGTTGAGCCAGTGGCTCTGAAAACATTGGGCTTGAAGCCCTGATACATTGAGCCTGAGGCTCTGAATACGTTGGACCCGAGGTCACATGCGTTGAAAAGCTCTCATGCTCGTTAGGCGTGATATGCCCCGATAAGGTGGCTGCTCCGGCCACTGGCGCTTTATCGATCATACCTTTATGCATGCAATGTACATGTTCCAATTCACATTCAGGTCATTTTACATTTCAAAGACCAATTCCCATTCCTTCGGACCTTGGTCCGTAATTGATCACTAATAAATTTCATATTCACAAATTATTCCATTGAAGCACCCATGCATAGTTACACACAAATAGACGCCGATATCACATTCCAGATATTTCAGACACCTACGGTCCAAAATCGGTCAAAATCAAACACACATAACCCTCCATTATCTCCACATGGCATAATTGCAAAATATTAAACACATAAAGGTTGAGGAACCAACTAGGTTACTCACTGTATTCGAGCCAAAATCGCCGTCTCGGTGGCGTCGGTGGACCGACGCTCAAGTGTGACTCTATAATGATGACGATATACATACATTATCAATTGTTCAATCGTAACTATTTCAGAATGCACATGTAACACTTAGAAGGTGCACAATGTATGATCATGATATTCCGTCCCTAATCCCATTTTTTCCATCATAAAATTGCCTAAAATTAGAAACCTATTGGCGCCGACGATGACGCAATTCGGACCTCTATAGGTCCCCAATCAAACAAAAGTGATTAAAGGCTCGTTATCCGGGCCACGTCAATTTTTCGCCTAAAATTCCCAATTTCTCACAAAATAAAATTCAATATTCTATGCATCGATGCCTCATTAATCGTCAATCGGACGTCGGACGGAAAAGTAATTGATAAAAGAAACAAGAAATCACAAAATAATAATAAAATAAAAGAAACAAACCACCCTCGCTGGTAGACGTCGCCTAGCGAGGCCGATTGATCCGCCCGTCGTCATAGGCTTAGGCGTCGCCTAGCGACCGGCGTGATTCTCATTCCCTTTCCCCTTTTTCTGATTTCTAATCCAACTTCCAACATCAATAACTCATTGCACACAATTCAGAACATTACCAACTATATCTCATTGGAAAGATCATGAAACCCTCTACAATTCTCAAGAAGACCATAAAAATCAATTTCACCCCTAAGGGTGTCAAATATCCCATCAAAGCTACTGCCTACTCAAATCCCATTAAAACAGAATAGTATATTGCAAATTCCATAACTCTCTGATTCTTCAGCCAGAAATTACCACATAAATATGCTCAATAAGTTCACAATGTCAGCTACAACTTTCATGAACAGTCTAAATTCAAATTCAATAGCTAACTAGGTTAAACAATTCGGTGAAGGCTACTGCCCTTGAAAGTACTCAAATTGGACAGTGATTTTTCAAACAATATAACTCCTTGTACAAATGTCGAAAAATTACATACTTTATACCCATGAAAAGATAAAACATAGTACTACACTTCTCATGAAGGGCTCAGAATCAAATTCCATCATTAACCAATTTAAAACGGTCTTGCAAGTGACTGCCCTGTTCAGCAGTCCATGACCTAACTTCAGTCCAATCTTTGAAAAATCACAAGTCCCAATTCTGTTATTTAAAAATAGCATGCTATATATCATTTTCAAGATAATCACTTCCTCTACAATTCTTCAGAAGGTCACTCAACCCAATTCAATTCACAGAAATTGCTAAAATTACTTCTAGTCAGAATGTGCACCAAAACTGACATTTCAACTAGGTTTCACTCAATGCATTAAGACAGCCACTAGTCATCAGTCCATATCTCCTCATATACACATCGAAAAATTGCAAAATCAGAGGCAATGGAAAGATCATTTAATAGGCTTCAACTTTCATTTAGACCATTTTCTCTAACTCCTTCTCAATTAATTTAGAAAAATTTAACAAAACTCCAGGATATGATTTCGGATACTATTCATTCCAGTCAATGGCAGTAACTTTCCAAGCCAAATTTCACCCTCTTAAAATTAGAATTGGCCAACACCTATTTCACACAAAAATGTAGCTAACATCCCAAAGTTTCAGTGGGCACAAACCTTGCCTCATTTGCATAACCACACAATGAGTTATGCTCAAAACAGTACAGTAGGTCAATAATCCATTTTCCAGCTTTCCTCTTAAACTTACATACTATCACTTCTAACACCAATTCCACATGCATAAGCATCCTAATAACACAAGAATTGAGCCAATAGGTCATCAAGACCTTCATGTCAAGATATATCCATAAATTTCAGTACCTATTTTCAATCATTTTCTTATGAATTCATGCATTAAAACCATAAGTAAAACATAAACATAAACATCATCTTACCTAAAGCTTCCAACTCCACCTCCATAGGCCTTTAATTTTCCAACTACCTTACTTCTTTTCCATCCTATGCATGGTGATCTTCAAGGTAAGAAAGTAGCAAGATGCATGAAAGTGAGCTCTTGAGTTTGGAGGAAGATAACACTTAAAGAAGGAGAAACCAATGGAGAAGAGAAAATAAATGGAAGGTTTTCGGATGGATGAAGAAAACAAGCTTTCCAAATGAGTTTTTAGATATTTCAAGGAGGAGAATCGTGTATAGATTAAGAGAATAAGACAAGTATAATAAATGAAGGGGGGACACTTGGCATTTTTGAGAAAAAGACAAAAAAGATAAAAGACAAAAACTTTTTATTCAACCCTAATGCAATTTGACTCATTCTAGTCCAATTACCTAATTTCAATCCCAAAATAATATACCCAATATTACAGTCACATTGGATAGAAATTTTATTCTCGAAAATCAACCGGTTCGCCAATTGGCGATTTTTCCGGTCCGGAAATTTTCTCCAGAAAATTCCAAAAAATTCCTAAAAATCCCTTAAAATAGAAAACAATTTATGGCGAACTCAGAATAATTTTTCAAACCCATTAACCACGTTAATTCCAATAAAATTGTCTTAGGCACGCAAACCGGGAATATCATGTATACATGTACAGTCATTTCATATGCACAGATTTTGTTGTTCACTAGTACCAGTATGCTTGAACAATACCAAGAAATCCCTATCACTCTCATCCTATGCCAATTTACTACTTTACCCTTCCATTCGGGGGTGGGATGTTACAACTCCCCCCTCCTTATAAAAATTTCGTCCGCGAAATTCTCATTCAACGGTTCACTATGACAGTTATCAAATGTTTCTACAAATTTCATATACTTTTCACTCAATGATTCATTTTCCGAAAGATCACAGTAGACGGACTCAACACGGCTGTCAGTTGGTGATCTCACTATCTTAACTATCTCACTTGCCATTTCCAGAGCTATGACTCAGTACATTATTTCCGAACCTATTCACTCATCACGATTTACCCATCCAATACCCTTTTCTCTAGTACCATGCGGTCTAATTTGTATTCCATTGAGTACAATTTACCATAACCTCCTTCATCTAGTCCCGACGATTCACTTTCCTTTGGTACTCATACAATGACATGTAGCGCCATTTCGCTATAACCAGTGATAATTTACCTAATACAGTCATTCTTTATAATCCATTGACTCTTAGTTCAAATGCAACTCTCCTTGGACAATTCACTGTTCTATAATGTTCACGCACTCTATTAAGATAAGTATTTTACTCTATTTCATTTGTCCTATCCGATTCCACCTCCACTAACCCATTCAGCTTTCCTGAGTTCCTTTGTTTCACCCATCACAGTCTCAAAACCATTATGGTCTTTGACTCCTGTTAGGCACTGTGCAGTGTAGCAGTAAATCAGAACTTTATAATACGATCATAATCCTATGAAACCCAAACCACTTAAACATTTTTCCTGTTAAACATTCAAACTTAGAAGCACTCGAATCCATAATCACTTCATTCTATACCCATAGTTAGTCAATTCACCTTTCGCATATACTTACTAGAATATCTAGCTTCGACTGTTCACTTTCTTGTTCTACCACTTTTTGTCGGGTACACATACTTCTTCTATGAATCATTCAATATCGTTTTTCTGACTTCACTCAGATATTCGACTCCTTATAGGACTCACCACTTTAACTCCAAAGATTCTTAACCATTCCTTACCTTTACCCAGTATCTCAAGTTTCCAGAAATACTTCACAATTAGCCATAACCTACCTGACATTCATTGGAAATCCCAATATCTGTAATATGTTTATTGCAACATTATCTATTCACTATTTGAATTTAGTAGGCAGAATCGTCTTTTCATTTCAGAATTGTCGGTATAGTAGTCATTTATACCCGTCTCTTTCCTCGAATAAACACAGTGTCTCCTTATAGGAATCTACAGTCTCCAAGACTTTCAATCGCGATCATGACACCCATACCATTTATCAACGTCAATTCAATTTATCTACTACCGTTTGAACATTATGTTTCAGTTCAACACACATTGTCCACTCTCCAAAGGTATGCTTATCAGCAGTATCAAATTTTTCAATAATTCATATAGTTCATTTTACTTTTCACTGTTCAATTCTTTCAAACACATTCCGTCTATAATCATAATCACTATCATTTGCTTACCTCGCATACTTCCCAATTAGGGTCGTGATGACTTTTTCCAAACATCACTAAACAACATTCTACGTTCTCATTAAGTCCACAATTAAAGAATTTACAATCCCTTTATGAAGATAACACTACATCACGTCATTGTCAGTTTTCCTTGAGGACTTCTTACCTCTATTCATTTTCTCTTTCCAATTGATTTTCTGTCATCCACATTGATATATATATACTAGTACCTAATCATCTGTACTTGGACTTCCATCCATTTCCACTTCATTTGAGTATTCCACTTTACAGTTCGGGACTACTTTACAGTTTTGCCTTTCCGATGGAGCTCTATTAAACCCGGATAGCAATAGGATCACCTCAAATTAAACTTCCACTCATGTTGTTGAATACTTTACATTTCGCATTACACAAGACAGATAACCTCAATTTCACTTTTGATTTCGTCCATACTTCTTTCCGTTTTCCATTAGTCTTGCTACCATCTTTATCTTTGTTCACAAAGTCTCATCACCAATTAGTGTCCCTAATTGTATTTCAATCATTCTTAAGCACTATCTCAATCAGAACAAGTTTATGCCATAATATAAAAGATTAGAACATTCCTTACACTAAGGTTCCTTGTGACAGTCACATAAACACTTTCTTTACCACTTATTCAGTAATATATACCTTAGCATTTTATCCGGAAACCAATTAGTAACCTATACAATTCAAACTTCCGTAAAACTCCTTTCCTTTTATGCTAATCCTTAAATAAATGGCTGATGCCATAATCATTTTCTATTTCTTCTCCTGTGTACTTTCGGTCCTCCTATGTCTTACTTTAACCCAGTATAAACTTTCAATTTATAGCCACTCTAATCGTTCACCGATCATCTTCTCTGTGATTTTCATGTATCTTTCACATACGTTTTATTAATCATGATCAACCTTACTGTCCACTAGATACTCCCAATGGTAAATCGACTTAAATGTGGCAACTCTTTTCATATATCTTTATCCTTGTTTTTTTTTCATTTCCCCAGTTCATTCTCATATTATTCATATGTCAGCTTGAACTTTTTAAGGTTATATCCACTTGGCTTATACAATATCATCTCCTTATTGCTACGTATCTCTTTATTTTCCTCAAACAATCTATGATAGGGCATTTACAGTCTCCAAAACACGACAAAATCACTGATGCAACTCCATTGTATCTCTATCTATTTACCCATCCATTTACCATTTCTGTATCCATATACGTCTTTTCAACCAATTCAGAATTTCCGATATACAATCAAGAGAAATTGTCGATCTGTTTTTTCCTTATGATCTTATTATACTGATTTTCAAACTCTTAGCACCAAAATTCGCATAACCATTTCAGTCTCACACTTATACGTTCAAGATCATTCCCGTTTCACGAGTTCTTTTCAGTTTATCTGTACACTTTTATCTCACCATGTCTACTTTTTCTCACTTTACTAGGCACTAGGCACTAGACACCTTGCTCTTTCAGTTCTTTCAGTCCGAAGTAGACCGTTACAGTATAACCTTATTCTTGGTACAATCTCGCTATCATTATTTGCCTATATTATCTATTGATATCTAACACGAATGCGATGAACCAATATATACCGATCGGATCATCTATACTTTACTCCGGGCGATATTTCCCATTTCATGACAAAAGCGATGAGTTGTAATTACCTAATCATCCGGACTTTTAATCTCACTTAGGCCTACTATAACCGGTATGCTTCCCATATCTCTAGTGGACCTCTCCGATTCTAGACATATTCATTTTCTATCACCACAATATTGCCATTTTAATCAGGAATTCATTAATATCACTTCTTTCCTTAATCAGCCTAGTCAACACATGACCATTCTAACCACAAAGACAATATCAATCTCCTTATCCAATTTTCCTTTTCCTTTCCTAATTGCTTATACACTTCTGGGGTTCACCCTCTAACACGTCTCACTTTTTCTCTCACTTAATCACTTGACACGTCACGCGACGTAGGATTTCTACCCGCATGAATCAAACTAGGGATCGATTGCCACCGCTCGCAATAACACGACTCAAATGCATGCACCTATGTTGGTGTGCCCGAGATACATTACGTACTACTGGGCTCTGATACCACCTAAATGTAACACCCCATTCCCGCGTGACCCGAACCCGACATCAAGGGTGATATCCGAGTCCGTGCCCCGTGAGAGTGGCATGCTACATCACTCAGTCGAAACTCAGTATAAATTTTTTTTTCAAACATTCGTTCGATCAGAGCCATTTCCTTTTTCTTTCATTTACACTCATGTATGCGGAAAAAAGAGACAATTTGCATCAGCGTGCATAGATAAACATTTTCGATTAATCAATCGGTTCAGTTTTACAAATAGTCAACCATAAATTACAATAACCATTTTATATACAAAATGTAACCACATTGGCCCATTACACATACAATTAGTCATTTTGGAATACAATTCTAATGGACACTAATGCATTTAAAACCGATCCCGATCTCTTCTCTACTTCTATAACCAACAACGTTATACCCCCGTTGCCTAACGGGGGATTCTTCTGAGTCCTGAAAAATAATTGCAAATTTTGGGTGAGTTTTGCGAACTCAGGGAGAAACCATCATCGATGGTTCACTCAACTCATGCATATTCAATCAATTTACTAAATAATACATACAATCACATTTCTCAGATGTAAGGTGTTTCGCCTTTAACACAATTCATATTCAATCATTTATAGATGCAATGCACATGTGACACTTTTCATTTTCATTTCATTGTTGTGACTGTGCTGCTCAAATCTGTCCCGATGGATTTCGGCACATTGCGTTGAGCCGTGGCTCGAAAACATTGGGCTTGAAGCCACGATACATGAGCGAGGCTCACGAATACGTTGGACCCGAGGTCCTGTGCGTTGAGCTGAAAGCTCTCATATACGTTGGGCGTGATATGCCCTGATAAGGTGGCTGCTCCGGTCACAACTGCCTTTATCTGATCATACCTTTATGCATGCAATGTACATGTTCCAATTCACATTCACAGTCATTTTACATTTCAAAGACCAATTCCCATTCCTTCGGACCTTCGGTCCGGTAATTCAGTCACTAATAAATTTCATATTCACAAATTATTCCATTGAAGCACCCATGCATAGTTACACACAAATAGCACTTCGATATCACATTCCAGATATTTCAGACACCTACGGTCCAAAATCAGTCAAAATCAAACACACATAACCCTCCATTATCTCCACATGGCATAATTGCAAAATATTAAACACATAAAGGTTGAGGAACCAACTAGGTTACTCACCGTATTTCGAGCCAAAATCGGTCGTCTCGGTGACGTCGGTGGACCGACGCTCAAGTGTGACTCTATATAACGATGACGATATACATACATTATCAATTGTTCAATCGTAACTATTTCGTAATGCACATGTAACACTTAGAAGGTGCACAATGTATGATCATGATATTCCGTCCCTAATCCCATTTTTTCCATCATAAAATTGCCTAAAAATTAGAAACCTATTGGCGGCGACGACGACGCAATTGGGACCTCTATAGGTCCCCAATCAAACAAAACAGTGATTAAAGGCTCCGTTATCCGGGGCCACGTCAATTTTTCGTCTAAAAATTCCCAATTTCTCACAAAATAAAATTCAATATTCTATGCATCTGATGCCTCATTAATCAGGTCAATCGGACGTCGGACGGAAAAGTAATTGATAAAAGAAACAAGAAATCACAAAATAATAATAAAATAAAAAGAAACAAACCACCCTCGCTGGGGCGAGACGTCGCCCTAGCGAGGCCGATTGATCCGCCTCAAAGCGCTAGAGGCGGCGTCGCCTAGCGACCGGCGTGATTTCTCATTCCCTTTCCCCTTTTTCTGATTTCTAATCCAACTTCCAACATCAATAACTCATTGCACACAATTCAGAACATTACCAACTATATCTCATTGGAAAGATCATGAAACCCTCTACAATTCTCAAGAAGACCATAAAAATCAATTTCACCCCTAAGGGTGTCAAATATCCCATCAAAGCTACTGCCTACTCAAATCCCATTAAAACAGAATAGTATATTGCAAATTCCATAACTCTCTGATTCTTCAGCCAGAAATTACCACATAAATATGCTCAATAAGTTCACAATGTCAGCTACAACTTTCATGAACAGTCTAAATTCAAATTCAATAGCTAACTAGGTTAAACAATTCGGTGAAGGCTACTGCCCTTGAAAGTACTCAAATTGGACAGTGATTTTCAAACAATATAACTCCTTGTACAAATGTCGAAAAATTACATACTTTATACCCATGAAAAGATAAAACATAGTACTACACTTCTCATGAAGGGCTCAGAATCAAATTCCATCATTAACCAATTTAAAACGGTCTTGCAAGTGACTGCCCTGTTCAGCAGTCCATGACCTAACTTCAGTCCAATCTTTGAAAAATCACAAGTCCCAATTCTGTTATTTAAAATAGCATGCTATATATCATTTTCAAGATAATCACTTCCTCTACAATTCTTCAGAAGGTCACTCAACCCAATTCAATTCACAGAAATTGCTAAAATTACTTCTAGTCAGAATGTGCACCAAAACTGACATTTCAACTAGGTTTCACTCAATGCATTAAGACAGCCACTAGTCATCAGTCCATATCTCCTCATATACACATCGAAAAATTGCAAAATCAGAGGCAATGGAAAGATCATTTAATAGGCTTCAACTTTCATTTAGACCATTTTCTCTAACTCCTTCTCAATTAATTTAGAAAACTTTAACAAAACTCCAGGATATGATTTCGGATACTATTCATTCCAGTCAATGGCAGTAACTTTCCAAGCCAAATTTCACCCTCTTAAAATTAGAATTGGCCAACACCTATTTCACACAAAAATGTAGCTAACATCCCAAAGTTTCAGTGGGCACAAACCTTGCCTCATTTGCATAACCACACAATGAGTTATGCTCAAAACAGTACAGTAGGTCAATAATCCATTTTCCAGCTTTCCTCTTAAACTTACATACTATCACTTCTAACACCAATTCCACATGCATAAGCATCCTAATAACACAAGAATTGAGCCAATAGGTCATCAAGACCTTCATGTCAAGATATATCCATAAATTTCAGTACCTATTTTCAATCATTTTCTTATGAATTCATGCATTAAAACCATAAGTAAAACATAAACATAAACATCATCTTACCTAAAGCTTCCAACTCCACCTCCATAGGCCTTTAATTTTCCAACTACCTTACTTCTTTTCCATCCTATGCATGGTGATCTTCAAGGTAAGAAAGTAGCAAGATGCATGAAAGTGAGCTCTTGAGTTTGGAGGAAGATAACACTTAAAGAAGGAGAAACCAATGGAGAAGAGAAAATAAATGGAAGGTTTTCGGATGGATGAAGAAAACAAGCTTTCCAAATGAGTTTTTAGATATTTCAAGGAGGAGAATCGTGTATAGATTAAGAGAATAAGACAAGTATAATAAATGAAGGGGGGACACTTGGCATTTTGAGAAAAGACAAAAAGATAAAAGACAAAAACTTTTATTCAACCCTAATGCAATTTGACTCATTCTAGTAAATGGCCTAATTTCAATCCCAAAATAATATACCCAATATTACAGTTTATTGGATAGAAATTTTAGCCATCGAAAATCAACCGGTTCACCAATTGGCGATTTTTCCGGTCCGGAAATTTTCTCCAGAAAATTCCAAAAAATTCCTAAAAATCCCTTAAAATAGAAAACAATTTATGGCGAACTCAGAATAATTTTTCAAACCCATTAACCACGTTAATTCTAATAAAATTGTCTTAGGCACGCAAACCGGGAATATCATGTATACATGTACAGTCATTTCATATGCACAGATTTTGCTGTTCACTAGTACCAGTATGCTTGAACAATACCAAGAAATCCCTATCACTCTCATCCTATGCCAATTTACTACTTTACCCTTCCATTCGGGGGTGGGATGTTACATCCCCGATCGAGGTAGTATTGGCCAGCTTGATTGCAGACTCCCACTGCCCGGTATTGGTCGCTCGCCCTTTCCCCTTGCCTTTCTTCTCCTTCTCTTTCACGCCCTGATTGGACGGGCCGGACGGTAGATCACCAAGCCACCTCAATCTCTTCCTCTTAAGAGGAGGCTCTATTTCCTCCTCCTCCTCCTCAACCAAAACCGCTCAACTTACGCCAGCTGGTACGATCGGCAACGACGTCGACACGACAGAACAACCTTCAACAGGCGGAGGGGCCGACGACGCTATGGGATGGCCTAGCTCCACAGACAAAGCGACGCCTTCGCCAGTCTCCTCCTCTTGCCTCTCTTTCCCCTGTCCGGCCTGCTTCCTGGATTTAGAGGATTGGGATGGCCCGGTGAAATCTTCTATCCTCACCATGGCTGCACAACAACGAAACAAGTCAGAAAAAGAAACCAACAATCAAAAATGCAGTAAGTAATTTGACCACGAAGGCCTAACCAGACGGGGCGATCTCCTCTCCTAGCCTGCTAATTTGTGGCGGAGGGACGAGTAGAAAGAAATTGGTCGAGACACCTCCGTAATACCCCGCAATGAGTCGAGCGAAATCGTATCGGCCGAGCTCATTTATGCGACCGATCACTCTCCACTCCTCCCTACTAAGAGACACGCTCGACGTGTCATTCCACTGCTCGGCCATGGGATATCTCCACGGTCGAGACTCGCAGGAAGATCCTGGGGCTTTCACGAAGAAGTACTTCGTCTGCCAAAAAGAGACTTTCGAAGCTATACCGGTCGGGCGATATCGGGCGTCTCTATATTGCAGAGAGGGAACCCCGGCACCAGAGCTCAAACTCTGGCTCAACCTTAAAAAGTGATGCAAAATGCCAACAGAGGGCAGATGACCGAATTGATGGCACAGCAATGCCAGACCATTAATAAACCTCCAGCTATTCAGAGGAATTTGGCTCGGCATCAGCTGATAGGCCATGCACACCTCGTCGACGATTGGGGTGTATGGAAGCCTCATACCACCAACCGAGAAAAAACTATCGGACACGGCGAAATATCCACTCAAGTTGTTGTGGATCCGCTCGTTCCCCAGGGCCAGCTGGGGTCCCCAGGACGTGGGGATGTTATACCTAAGTACTGACCGATTCAACTCCCCTATGGTCATTTTTGATTCATTCCTCGACGACGCCTCCACAACCAACCCATCCTTCCTTTCTCTCGTCAATATTTCTTCAACACCTTCTACCATACTTCTGGAACTGGCTGTCGACATGCTTACCAAGAATATAACTTTTGAAAAGTAAAACTTTAGAGGAGGAGATGAAGAAAAGGGGCGTACCTATTTAGTGAATGGAGAAGGGGAAATCAAACGACAGCTGAAGGAAATTTCCGGGAACTGAGAAGCAAGAAAGAGCAAATGAAAGCAAAGCGAAAGCAAGAACGAAACAAACGTGAAGAAAATCAAACAGTTTGTCGATCCTGAACATTTATAAGGAAATGTTCAAATTGCGATCCAGTCAAAAAGCGATGCGTGGAGAAAATCTGAGCTATGCTTGGACACGCGGCATAATTCGAGCCAAGGGGAATTAGGGTTGTTTGAAATCCGGAGTGGCGCGACAGTTGAAAGGACGTACGGGACAGCTACACAACGGTTACAAGGACGATACGCTTCAGATTCTGAAAAGTTGTCAGAGGGCACGCGCCGTCAAACAATAAATGTTTCAAGTACTTTCACGCGCTCACCAATGATGACCACCCAATCTGCTTTAGCGCGAGCTATCACGCAATAAGTACCGATGCCAATCAGTTGGGGCACTCAGTCGACCGATCCCAATACGAGCAGTCATGCACAACCAGTCGACATCCGATCGATCGGGCCTACCCGAGCTGTCCTATGAACGAGCTACAATGCCAATATCCGATCGATCGACCACCTCACGAGCTGTCTTGCGGACGAGCTATAAGATGGCGGACGAGCAACGAAATCCTAACATACTCCTTCGACCCTTCTCTTCGCTCAGACTCGAGGAGTAGGGGGCTTATGGTCAGGTCAGTCATGTTGGACCCTAACGACCCGTGGGCCAATCGGTCCGTTCTCCAAATATTAGTTTTACACCTATGCTAAGTCCAGGCTCAATCCGCGATCTCCTTGGCCCATTCGCATGTGAGAGTCTCTCATGTATACGTAAAGACTTAAACCTAGCTATTGCTCCATATATAAGGTATAATTCTACCATAACAGAGGTACGTAATCATAACCTAGTTTTCTCTGCATACAGCAACCTCACCTTCACCAAAAGAGACTGACTTGAGCGTCGGAGGGGCTTATCGGGAAATAACCCCCGACGTGCCTTCCTTGTTTTGCAGGAACCTTCAAGTCGAAGCTCTTGCAAGAACCATCCAACTCCATGGATTCAAACGGTAACGTTCAGTTCCGCCAAAATCTGGCAGAACCAGATTGTATTTTAATATATTATATTACATAAAGTTGTCGACAACAGAGGCAACTCTCTTGAGATGACAATGCATCTGCCGGACTTAATCAGTTTTTGTAGGCTTAATTCGACCCAAAACTTAGGTTGGATTCAGACCTAAACAATATTGTTTGTGGAATGATAACAGATCTTGCTGAACTTAAATCAGATTTTGTAGTCCTAATTTGACCCAAAACTCAGGTTGGATTTAGCTCGAGCCCTAAGCAATATTGTATGATCAAATTGGTCTAAAATTGATTTAGATTCTTTTGATTAGGCTCAACCCTAAATTCGAATTTGATTCAAAACTTAATCTGCTCAAATATGATCAAGCCAACCCTAATTTATCAACCCTATAATTCTTTTCTTAAAAATTCGTACTTAAAAAAACATGAAATATATATTATTTTGTGGGAATATACACCTCTGGATGATCGAAGAACCAAAAGAGATGCTTGTAAAAAATGAACATTAGCATAGACTCGTAAACACAATTCTATACTTATACTTTTAGCATTGATCGTGAAATATCAAGTACTTATTGAACTCTGTGAATTGCATGAAAGCAAGATACTCCAAATTCGGGATCCAAGAGTTTTATAAAACGGGAAAAACATTAGCATATATTTGTAAACACAATTCTATACTTATGCTAAAAGCATAAAAATGAACATTAGCATATATCCGTAAACACAATTCTACACTTATGCTAAAAGCATAAAAATGAACATTAGCATATATTAGCATAGAATTGTGTTTACGAATATATGCTAATGTTCATTTTTATGCTTTTAAGCATAAGTATAGAATTGTGTTTACGGATATATGCTAAATGTAGCACCCCCTTACCATAGGAGATGTACCGGGACGCCCGTAGGTCATTCCGATACACACCCTACGAAAAGGGTGCGCTACGAACAAACTACCAACTCCACATGGCATCAATGTATTATAAAGCAGTAATATGGAATTCACTAATTTTAAAACATAATTTTCTCATTTCATATCCTCAAAGCAAGAATTTATACAACTGATAGTGTCTCAGATATGTCTCCAAAAGAAAATCAAAGAAAGCTAACTAGGTCATCCCTCCAAAAGTGCCGGTGACCAATTGCAGCTATGACTTCTCTTGCCAACTCAATCTACACGGCGGGAAAAGTCTATCCGAGCTATGAAGTCAACTGTCTCGGTCTGAAAAATAATTTGCAATTTTGGGTGAGTTTATGAACTCGGTGAGGAACCATCATCGATGGTTCACCCAATTCATGCATATACACAGAGTCACATAATTATTTCACCAAATCACGATCAATAATACCACGTAATTATCATATCGGTCAATGGAACCAATTTAAATGCATATGAAATGTATATGAGACGCTTTTCCAGCTTTATTACATTGTTGTGGACTGAGCGCTCAAATCGTCCCATTAAGGGCGATACTCGGTGAGCCATAGGCTCAGATCCACCGTGGGCTCGAGGCCCAATCACGTTGAGCTATAAGCTCGTTATCGCTTCCGGTCACAACGCCAATTATCGATCATGCCGTTATGCATGAAATGCATATGTCCAATTTATCCGAATCAATAGCATATCAGATCCAAATTCATATAAGACCAATCCCATGAAATTCATACATAACACTTCTATATCACAGTTCAGATATTTGGACACCTATGGTCCGAAATCAAGCAAATCAAACACATATAAATCCTCCATTATCCCCCACATGGCATAGTTGCAAAATAGTAAACACATAAAGGTTGAGGAACCAACTAGGTTACTCACCTAATAACTTCCGCGCTAATGCCGGGAAGTCTCCATAACGTCAAGTGAAACGGCGGTCCAATCGAGCCTCTATAGCAATTGAAATAAATTCACATTACCAATCAGATAATTAAAACGATCAAATAATGCACATGGAATCCTTAAAATGTGTATAATGCATGTTCATGGCATTCCGGCCCTAATCTAAATTTTCCCATCACAAAATCCGTCTAAAATTAGAAAATTATAGGCGACGATTGCATAATTCGGACCTCTATGGGTTCCCAATTAAACAAAACAGTGATTACCGAACAATTATTCGGGGCCACGTCAATTTCCCGTCCAAAAATTCCCAAATTCTCACCAAATGAAATTAAATATTCTACGAATCCGATGCCTCAAGAATCAGGTCAATCGGACGTCGGACGGAAAAGAAATTGACAAAAGAACGATCGAATCACTAATGCCAAATAATAATTAACAATAATAATATATATATATATATATATACCGCACTCATAGGCGTAGACGCCGCCTAAGCCATGAGGCTGTCTCATCTCGCCTCGTCGCGAGGGCGAGGCGTCGCCCTCGCGACCGGGTCAATTTCTCTCGCCTCGCGAGGGCGAGACGTCGCCCTCGCGATCCGGCGAGTTTTCCTACTTCTTTGCCCCTTTTTCCAGATTTCAATCCCAATCTCCAACTACTCTAATTCTTAGCACACAAATCAGAAAAATACACACTATACCTCATTGGAAAGCTTATGAAAAGCTCTACAACTCTCAAGAAGACCATAAAAATCAATTCAACCTCTAAGGGTGTCAAAAATCCCATCCAAGGTACTGCTTACTCAAAACTCATAGATATAGGACAGTAACTCACAAATGCGAGGACTCACTGATTAGTCAGCTAAAAATTACCACATAAATATGCTCAATCAGTTCACAATGTCCTCTACAACTTTCATGAACAACCCAAAATCAAATTCCATTTCTAAACAAGTCAATTAATTCACTCAATGATACTGTCCCTGAAACCATGCAATTTGTATCATTTTGAATTATGTATAAATTGTACTTCCGCTGATTTGTACTGTTAATGTAAAGGGCCCAAGATTTGTAATATGAGTACTGAAAGAATATTTTGATTGAAAATGTTTTACGCTTTCGATTGGTTCTGAAAAAAAATGTATTACCGAAGTTTTGAATCTGCATTGATCGCTCTAGCATACCACCCTCGTGGGTCGCGGGCTCGGATATCACCGTCGATATCGGGTTCGGGACTTGCGGGAGTGGGATGCTACACTAATGTTCATTTTTTTATGCTAATGTTCATTTTTTTCAAGTTGTTTTGCTTTTTTAGCTTGAGAATGGAAAAAAGTGATCAAGGAAAGTAGCTTCCCGTTGTTTTCTTTAGGAAAAAAATTAAATATTAGTATATTTTCGTAAACACAATTCTATACCTATGGGCATAGGTATAGAATTGTGTTTACAAAAATATGCTAATGTTCATTGACCAATCAATATCTTAATGGAACGAATTCGAACTCCTAACATCCGCTTTTCAGATGATGAAACGGGACCGAAGAATCGTTGAACGCTTCAACCTGGCCATTGAAGAAGGCAAAAGCTGGGCAAGAGATCGGGCCAACTTACTGTGATGCCATGGTTAAAGCATTAAGCTCTATAAGCTAAAAGGGGGATCAAGAGAGGAACTGGCCGTCTCATGACAACTCGCACCATAGTTACTAACTCTGCACAGAAAGCTAGGTAATGAGCGAATGAACATTAGCATATATTCGTAAACACAATTCTATATGCTTTATAGAATTGTGTTTACGAATATATGCTAATGTTCGTTAGCAGCTTGCGAAAAAGCTCATAAGTATAGAATTGTGTTTACAAATATATGCTAATGTTAGCATATGACACAATTCTATACTCTTATGCTTTTAGCATAAGTTCTTGAACATTAGCATAAATTCATAAACACATTTCTATACTTATGCTTTTAGTATATATTCATAAACACAATTCTATACTTGTCAAGTCTTCATTCTTTATTTGAAGAATACATTCAATGACGAGTTGTCGACAAATCTATCATGTGTGAACATGATCTCCTTAATTATTTTCGATCTATTCAATTTCTCTTCCAATTCATGCGTTGACCTCAAGAAATAGAAATATTTAATAAAGTGGTAGCAGATTTTTTTTTTTTTTGACATTCCTGAGATTCTTAATATTTCAAATTAAAAAAAATCCCAGTATTTCACATCAAGTTTAATATTGAAGAGAACTTACCTGAAAAATAAAACATTAGCATATATTCCAAAACACAATTCTATACTTTTGCTAAAAAGCATAATTAGTACTTTTTGCGTGGGATGCTGAATCCTTCTTATAAGTACTCCTCCTCTCCTATCTTTCAATCCCTCTCCACTCCACTTACATAGACAAAAAACTTCACATCTCTCTTCTCATTCCCCTTCCCTTGCTCTATCTCTATCTCTCTTTGGTGTCTCTGAAAAGGAACACAGTTTCAGCTTGAGAAACAAGTTCAGAAATGACTACTTCGGCACACGTTGTGGGTCATCTAACACCAGGCATTGGGTTCATGTATTTAGGGTTTTGGCACCTTTTCAACCACGTCAAACTCCATATCCAAAACCCCATCTCCTATGTCTCTTCCCCATGGTTTTCCACTTCAAAAATAAAGTACTTAGAGCTCTATATCATTATGCTTGAAACCTCCATATCAATGTTCATGGAAGTGTTCTTTCTTCGTGTATGGCACCAACTTTTTCACCCTAACGTGACCTTCCCATCAAACGACCTCCATAACTATGAGCATTTCGTTATATTAACGACCTTCTTTGTCTATGCTACTTTTGCTATTATTCTTGACATTCTTAAGCCTAAGGCTCGCTACGCTCTAACACAATCTCTCTTCGCATTAGCCTTTGTTCAACTTTTATTTCTCATCCACTATCACTCGGCTGATCATGTAGGTCTTGAAGGGCAATACCACTTGCTTTTTGAGATCACCATAGTTGTTTCTCTAGTCACTATCGTTTTAGGAATCAACTATCCTACGAGTTTCATACTCAGCTTAATTAGGTCCACAAGTATTCTTTACCAAGGCTTTTGGTTTGCTTTCACTGGCTTCATGCTCTGGACGCCATCTATGGTGCCCAATGGCTGTTTCTTATATCCAAAGGGAGGTCGTAAGATGGTTAAGTGCAATGGAGAAGAAGCTCTTTCAAGGGCTAAATCTCTAGCCAACATTCAGTTCAGCTGGTGCTTGGTTGGTGTCACCATTATCGTTATGTCTCTCTACTTGATTATGAACAAGTTGTACACTAAAAAGATCGAGTACTCAATATTGTCAAGTGAGACAATGTTTGAAGAGGACTCAGAGGACGTTGAAACCCCTAAGAAGTGACCAAAACTCGACGCCGAAAGGTGACAACTATATTCTGTTTTTGTTTGTGAAGGGTTCAAAGTTGAAAGTGCGAATGTGTTTATGTTTATTAGGTTAATAATAATAACGTATCCAAGATTGCTTTTAATTGTATAATTGAAAAAGAAAAGCTGACACGTTTCTTTTGTGTATAAACACATGCTTATCCAATAAAAGAACTTGGACAAGCCTAGGACTTGGGTCCTTTCTTGACTGTTCTATAAATAGTACAACAGAAAATATTGGAAAATTTTAATAATAAGCAGTCTTTCTTTTATATAATAATAATAATATTTAATAAAAAATTTAAAATGTAAAATATGAAGAAATCTAATAATATATAAAGATAAGATTATATATTATTGAAATTCAGAATAATTATCACAAAACAATATAATTAATGCTATTCCCGAATTTTAGATGCTTGAGTATAATTAACTTATTGGTTCTATAAAATAGATGAAAGATGATTAAATCTAATTTATTTAGTTAATTTAAGATTAGATTGAATCATCAAACTTTGTTAAGTAATTAGTTTTAAAAGATTTTGAAAGTCAAAACCTAATAAGATTTGAATAATTGAATTTAAATTCTATGAAATTGAATTTGATACATAGACTATGACTAACTTAGCTCCTTAAAAAAAGATGTTAAACTTATCAAAGTCAACGCAAATCTCAATGCAAACAATTGTTGTACTACTATGCATAGCATATAATATGTAGTACAGACCTTATTACACATGATCAAATATGAAAGGATTAAAACTAAAAGTAACGCGAAATAGCTGATTTCAATTTCATCCCTGATCCCGATGTCGTTTCCAAGCTCTGAAGGATCACGAATTTGCCTGGACCTTTACAGAAAGTGTTTCCCGATACAAGGTTTAGGACTTTCTACATTTTTCTCAATACGTAAGCTCTTTTAATGGGTTCGAGTATCTTTATACTTGCGATTGATATGAGCAACTGCAGGAGACCTTAATATATATATATAGCTTCCATATCGGGCTTCTCATCACAAGGCCGATATGGTTCTAATCCACAGTAATTGGGATCTATTTTTTACCCAGACTTTGACTTATTAATTTAGATCATTTATTGAGTCACTTCTTTAACTTTATCTAGATCAAATTATATAACTTAACCGATAATTTATTGAAAAATCGAAAAATGCAATTAGTAATTGTACAATTTTATGGGAAAGAACAAAATTGTCCAACATAGCGTTCTTTATTCTTGGCAATGGATTAGATTAGACTTATGCTCAGGTTTGAAGCTCCAAGCTTGAATTGAGTTTGAGTAGTCCGAACTTTGACCGAGTTTAATTAAATTTATTTTTAATTTTTAAAAATTAAAATTTTCATATTTTACTGAAAATAATATCGGTTTATTTAAAAATATTATACTTAAGGTTAGATTAGGTCATGTGGTCAGTGTTAGAACTTGGTTTGAACATCGATTTGATTTGTATTATAAATTGATGAATAAATTTTTAATCAAAATTTTATAATTTATAATAATTTAATCAAAATTTATAATAAGATAAATACTTATTTATTAGAATTCAGCACTATGTCGTTAAAAACTACATCTTTTACTCAAAACAAACATCATTTGACTTAAAATTTTCATACTTCAGACCAGGTCAGGTTAAGTAGTAAACATCAAATCTCGGTTTGAACTTTGAAATTCTTTTTTAAAAAGGACTCAAATCCAACATGAAACCCGATCAACTTAAGGAGGCATGTTGACTTCAATTTGGGCCGCGTTGGGCAACTTTTGCCACACTACCTATGGCATCTCTTTAACGCATCAATCTCCTTACTTTATACCCAAAATAGGGCCTAATTAATATACAAATGATACGTCTCTAATCTTCAGTCCTCTTGTTTCAAACTTATGAAAAAGGATATAAACAACATTTTAGGTGAAAAAAACTCATCAGACCCACATGACCTCAAAAAGTGTCATTAGTGCTCTGAATGAAACCGAAAAGTTTCAATTAGTAAGTTGAGCCATCTACCAGCATTAAATCTTGTGACTTTGGTCCTTGGCAAATTTAGCATTCAATTAGTTGATAATAGCATTTAATTATTATTCTATCATTAATTTCATTGCATCAGACCTCTAAAAATCAAGAATCTGATCAGAAGTTAGTTGGCTCTCCCCACTGATTTACTGTCTTGCACTATTTCTTCGCAATCTTTCACTGCTTCAGAAGTTGTAAGTACTGACTTCTTTACCTTTTTTGATGAACTAATGGGTCCATTTGGAGCATAGTGTGCAAGTATAAATGTATTTGACCTAACATTGACAAAGAAATCTTAACGCACATGCACTTGTGATATTAATACAGGACTAAACTTCTGTTTGATTATATTATTCTTATTTACGAAAATTACTAAAAAAAATACTTTATAATATTTATTTTTAAAAAAATGAGTCTTCTGGTAAATTTTTTGAAGTTATTTTGACTTATGTGATGAATTTTTCTTGTAATTAATTTCTTCTATTATTAAAAATATTCTTATTAAAAATGTTCATGCAAGCAACAAGGTTTTGAGTCAGTTCTTAAGAGCTTAAGATGTGCCTTCTTCTTCCTAGTTGGCTATGCCCATTTCTTCCCATTTCAGAATGATTTTAATTCTCTCCATTTCTTGTTCCTTTCTCTATATATATCTTTATCAATACCTGGCCTCCAATATCTTCACAATTTTCTGTGTTTGCTTTATCAGTTTTTTGGGGTAATGGCATTGCATCTGGTTTATCTTCTGGTAGTGACTTGGAGCTTCTCACTTCTTAGTTATGGCAATCCACAAGTACCTTGCTACTTCATCTTTGGAGCTTCATATTATGATAATGGCAACAACAATGCCCTTCTGACAACAGCCAAAGCCAATTTCCTACCATATGGTATTGATTTTCCTCAAGGAGCGACAGGAAGATTCTCCAATGGCCGCAATACACCTGATTTCATAGGTGTTTTGGTTCATACATAAGAAGAAACTTACTTCCTTTTTCTCGTCTTTCCAAGTTTTAACAAGAGTTCATATCTTGCTCCTGCAGCTGAATTACTGGGATTCAACAGTTACATTCAACCATTTTTGGCTGGTAAAGATGATCAAGACATACTCACTGGTGTAAATTATGCTTCAGGTAGTTCTGGAATTCGTTTTGAAACTGGCATGCACCTGGTAAAGTAACTGAAACTCCTCATATGAACCTTCTTTTCCATGGTTTAGAACTTGAAACTCGGATTATGAAACGTCACAGGGTGCTAGGTACAGTATGGATGAGCAGCTATGGCACCATCTACTAACAGTTTCAAGAATTGCAGAGATTCTAACAGATAGAAATTCATCAGCTGAAGATTACCTAAACAAGTGCTTGTATTCTGTTGCTATGGGTGACAATGACTATATCAACAACTACTTCAATCCACAATTCTACCCAACAAGCAAACTATACACTCCTGATCAATATGGCTCGATCCTGATTGAAGAATATGACTTGCAATTAAGGGTATGTACTATCACAAATATCATTAGGAACTCCATAGATTTTGCTTCGGTTTAAGTTGGTCTCTTTTGGCCCTAGACACTGTACAAGCTTGGAGCAAGGAAAGTAGCAGTAATCGGAATAGGCCCTCTAGGCTGTGCTCCGGTGGTAGTCGAGATAGCGGTGGCCACCGGAGCTTCGTGTGCCGATATGGTTAACAATGGTCTTCAGATTTTTAACACCAAACTTGTTCAGCTAGTAAATGAGCTCAACAGAGATCTACCTGATGCAAAATTCATCTATGTCAATGCTTTTCAGATATATTCAAGCTTATTCACTGGTAACACAAAACAACAATCTTAAAATCATACAAGCTCTAGTCAGTTGCGGAAATGGATGATTGTGTTAGCTCTTAACAGAGATAAGTTCCTCATTTCAGGATTCAAGGTCACAAATGCCTCATGCTGTGAAGTGATTACAGGTACAGCAGCTTGTGTTCCTCTAACTAAACCATGTCCTGACAGGGATGACCATTTTTGGTGGGATGGTCTTCATCCATCGGAATCTATCAACAGAATGTTTGCTTTAAGATCATACAAAACCCAATCTCCTCTTGACACTTTCCCTTTTGACATTAGCCATCTAATTCAGATCTAGAGAGGTAAATCACTTATATAGTGAAAGGATTTGAGCATTTCCGCACCAAATAATAGTATTCTGTATTTGGTGAATGTCCTCTAGTCATGGACCCAATAAAAAATCCCGTTAAATTTAAGGTCTAAGGATGTCCTGTGTATATAGTCTTATCCTTAACTATTATTAAAATTTATAATAACATATTAACATAATATAATTCGTAGTTCTTTAAAATTATAGTCTTTTGACTAACTAAATTTATAAAATATTAAAATATATTATTAATTTTAAGTAACATTATAAAATTAAGTAAATTTTAAATTATAATTTATCTTATATATAACTTAATCAAATATGAATTATATGACAAGCCCTTGATTTTTCCAAGCTTTTATTGAAACAATTGAACACCACTCCCTTTCCAATCTCACCATTTTACTAAAATCTATTAATATTATCTAAAAGTTAACACACCCAAACTCTCCGCTTTACGAGGGTCATTAATATATGCAACCTTTCACTTATATTTTTACAAAGAAGTTATTTATATGATTCAAACATTTTTAACTATAAATATACCTAATTACCGATTCTTATACTAAATTAAAAGTTTTTTCTAATCACAAAATACCAAAACAAATGAAACAAATTTAATACTCAAACAAATCAAATAATCACAAAATACCACTGTAATATGCTAACCTACACTAATACAATCTTCAAGTCAATCAACAATCACTAAAGCAACGAGCAAGATCTGAATAAAATGTGTGCTCTGAAGCCAATTTAAGAATAGAGAAAGGGATGTGAGATAAGAGAGTAAAGTAAGAGAGACGACGTTAGAGAGAGAAAAATATCTCAATTAATTGAAGCTACAGTATACAAAAGGTCTTTATATACATCAACAGTGATAAGCTAATTAACTAACTCCAATAAGTAAGAAGCTAATTAACTAGTTGTAATATAATTACACAATAATACACATTGATCTTCACATGCTCCCATTCTTAGATAAACATTTGCATCAACAACACATAAAAGCTTGTATAATGGCTCAAGAAGTTCACACTTTTTGTGCTTGATCCCAAAAAGTATGATCAAGTACTATCATGTATACTTTTTGACCTCCTTTTGAAGAATATATTTGTGGCCTTCCCAATCATCAGATGTGAATAATTGCTTTAGTCCTGTGTCTTTTTAACCAAACTATCAAGGGCAAGATAGTTTGTTGCAAATCTTGTAAATCCAAGATGAATAATATCTCCTTTTATAAGTTTCATGCATTTTTGCTAGCAACCAATTATGAATGTAGATGTAATTTGTGATCATTCTAGCTTATTTGATCACATTCTTGCTTCTTCTTTCCAATAGTTTCAAACATAAGATCAATGCAAATCGCTACAAATGGAATTCAACAAAAATGATAACGCTCCATCTGTCACACCCCCTATACGAAACCTACAACCATCCACATATAAGGCAACCAATTTCATGTACATACATTCACGACATGCATTTCGGTTCAATGCTATACATATACGCATTACAAAACTCCCTAATATTGAACATTATCATTTAATAGTAGAATTTTTTTTATATTTACATGATAATCTAAAAAAAAACATATACAATTTCTTTTAGCCATTACATGTACAATCATCTTTAACTAAAAATTCCTTCCATAAGTACTTTTTCTTCTATCTGTTAGCCTTGGTCCCTATAGATGTTCCATGTATCTCACTCTGTGTTTCTAAGTCTTCTAGACATTTCTCCCTCTGTGTCTCTCGTTTGCATAACACTAACAACCAGATCAGTTGGGCTCCTAACTTATAAGATATAGACAAAATATCACAAGTTGCACCAAAATAGAGGTAGCATCAGGTTACCATTTTCGATCTTAAGTTTCAAGGTCATAAAGCCATAATTAAATTAAATAGAGATGTTTATCTCTATGTCTTAGGTTCCGTATCCAACTAAAATCATACAATTTAGAGGTCTATAGGTTAAGTTGACTCAAACAATGTGACTGACTCAAATAAACCCTAGACAGAATTCTACCACATGATACTCGCCTGTCATATACAACCAAGTTCATGTAAAATAACACCAAAGCAACATCCCAACAGCCATTCCAATCCAAATGAATTTTTATGTCCATTCATCATACATGAAAACAAAATCAACTAAGTGAAGTCTTAAACCTTAAATTTGGCAAAGTAATTCTTCTAATGTTTTTCCTTCCCTTCTTCTTTGATTTTGCTTAAATCACCAAGTAAAAAATGATGAGATAAAGAACGTGAAATGGAGAGGAGAAAGATATGAAGTTAAACCATCAAAGTTTCTTTCATCTCCCCTCTGCATATGCCTTTTCATGAATTTTTTAGTCCTAAACATATGTTTCAATCTCATTGGACCATATGTCCTAATCCTATTGGACTATGTGTTACAATCTCATTAGACCACTATTACAATTCTAATGGACTATGTACTAAAATTATATTGGACCATGTGTTACAATTTTATTGGACCATATACTACAATTATATTGGACACACATGCTTTAATTTTATTGGTCCATGAGTTGATTTTAGAAAAAATACATATTGGTCATTCTTCTTCCTTTAATTCCCAAAGTTGGCCTATAATCTTATTAATTTATTTCATTCCCTTATGTCTTAAGTTTTTAATGGCATAAAAATCATGTAATTTGGTTAATTATATCGGGAGTTATACCCCAAAAAATACAAGTTATTTGAAGACAAAGACAATAGCCAGAACTCAAACTCAAAACAGAATTCAAAACTCTTATAGGCATAATCAAATTTTAGGTCCTTCATGAAAGTTTTAGATCTATGTCTCTATTTTAATCTCCAATTGAAATTATCCAATTTAGAGGTCTACAGGCTAATATATGGTCAAATTACAAAAGTATGTTTATTGGAACCTATCTATTCGATGAGATACACATCCCAAATCAACTAACATTGGTCTTATCATGTAAGAGCAATACAAAAAATCCATCTAATTTAACCAAAAAATCCCATTTATTTATGATATTCTTTTTTTATCAATTCCTATCACATCACATTCAAAACTCCAAGCAAATATATCAAAAAAATTTATACATATTTCACGTCTAAGTGTGTATGTCTATGTTGAAGCAAATAAATTATCCATTTACCTTTGTCTTTTACATTAAGTACCATTATATCTCTTACTATATTTAAATGTACTTAATTTATTACGTTCATTTCTTATTATACCCTAATTGTGCTATAATCCTTTCAAGGTACATATTGGGGTGTTGTAACATCAACTTCTTTCCAGCCTTAACAAATGCAGAATCGTTGTATGTTACTATTTGTACGTCACTTTTTGTCCCCACTTCTGCAATTAATTTCTTCAGCAGGTCATATATGTTTACATGATCATGTTCTAATACGTAGTATAGATCTTATTACGTACTCAAGATCATACATAAAAGGATTAAAAACAAAAGTAATGCAGAATACCTAATTTCGATTCCATCTCTGTTTTCGATGCCATCTCTGTTTTCGATGCCGATTTCGAGCTCCAAACAATCACGAATCTCATGGGACCTTTATGAAAAGTGTTTCTTGACATGATATTTAGGTCTTTCTACAGTTTTCTCAATACGTAAACTCCCTTAAAAGGTTAGAGAAACGTATGCTTATGATTAATATGAGTAATTGTAAGAGACTTTAACTTTTATATAGCTTTCATATCATGATTTCTCATTACAAGGCCAATATGAACCAGGTTTACATTAAAAGGGATTTATTTTTTACTAAGAATTTTACCCATTAATCTAGATCATTTATTAGGTCATTTTATTACCTTTATCTAGATCAAATTACATAAATTAACCGATAATTTATTAAAAACCCAAAATGACAATTAATAATTGTCCACTCAATAAGAAAATGACAAAATATCTCTAGGGACAAAAATGTCTAACACCTGTATCATATTTGAAGCATCAAAGATTTTAAGAAATTTGTTTTTCCTTTGGAGTACATCATGAAATTGATGATAGACATTTTTGTGGGACCTATCCATTGTACAACCATAAGTCTCCCACTACAAGGGAAATGATAAATTGCGACGGCACAATACCAACGGAATGTAAACCGTTAGAAATAGCGACCGAAAAAACGTAAACGTCGGAAATATTGGTGGTGCTTGGAACTTTTTTCGACCGAAAACTTTTCAGTCGGTGAATTTGGTCAAATCTTTTCCGACGCGTAATTTCCGTCGGTGAAGGGGTCGATGAAATTCGCGCCCTTGACTTAAGTTTGACGACGTCGTTTTGGTGTTAATTTAGGGCTGTGTCTGCGTTCTTCTTCCTCTCCCCCGCAGACGCAGCCTTCCTCTCTCTTCCCTAGCGATTCTTCGATCCGTCTTCTTCCTGGTTCGTGGCCACCGGTTGTTGTTCGTCCTTCGCCGGTTGCTGCTCATCCTTCGCCGGTTGCTGCTCGTCCTTCGTCGCACGCCAACATCGCTCCTCCTCCTCCTCTCCGACAGCTTCATAAGTCATGCTCCCTCTCCTCTTTAATTTATCCGATGTTCTTGACAGGAATGATGAAGGTTTTTTATTTTTTTATATGGAAAGTTTTCCTTTAATTATATGTACATTACTTCTCTTATATACATCCGTAAATTAAATGTAAATTTTGTTGTAATTATATGTTAATTATTGGTGTTATAAGCATCTGTAAATTATACATTGATTGTTGCTGTAATTTTATGTAAATTATTGCTCTTATATGCATGTGTAAATAATATGTAAATTATTGCTGTAATTATATGAAAATTTTTGTCTGCTATGCATCCGTAAAATATATGTAAATTATTTCATTATTATTGGTCTTATATGCATCATAAATTAAATGTAAATTATTGCTCTTCAAATGCTTTTAAAGAAAAATGTAAGATTTGAATAAGAAAATTAAGAATTTGTGTACTACATTGCCAAAACTTTCTATAGTTTTGATGATGATGATTTAATTGTTAAAACTAATACTTCTAATTATGTGTATGGAGTGAGTATTAAAAAGATGAATTATGATGATTCTAATATTAAAAGATATATCAAATATGATTCATTTATATAAAATATTTGTAAAATGAGTTTAACCATAAAGGCCCTTTTCAATTAAATTCAAACTATTACTTTCTTATAAAACAAAGTTGTGTGTACCACATCTTATGCATGTTAAATATAATGTTTTGTCAAACATTTATTTATACAAGTGCTTACTATTAACACTCATTACAATTGGAAAAAGAACTTTCAATACAATACATGTATATTAAATCATAATCCAAACAAAATTATTTCTATTAACAAGTAATATAAAGTTTCAGATTTAATTCAATTTATAAGATTAGAGATGTATTATCATATATAAGTTTTAAAGCCATCTAATAGACTATTAACTATTTTGTTAGAATAAATATCAATAAAAATTCATTACATAAAATCTCAAAAGTAATATAATATTCTAGAGTTAAATTATAATAAATAGAAATGCTAATGAAAATAAAACTAAGTTATTAATATGAAGGAATTATACAAGTCTAAGATAAAATATAATTTTCAGTCACTAAGAATTAAAAGTGAAGATATGATAATGTCCATATACTTTCAAGTAATTTACATTAACAAATTTTAATGAAAAACATTTCACGATTCATTTGTTATAATTTGTAAAATATTATTGTTTTCTATATTGCTCATATGAAGAGACACTACAAATTTATACCTAGTTGAAGAAGAAGAGAAAATATATATAATATAAAAACAAAGGAAAGCTAAATTTAGTATAGTTGAGATGTTTATCAGTAAAGTATGGGGAATATTTTGCACATGTTATCAGCGCCCAATCCCCAACCAATAATTCTACTAAAACATCTAAGTGACATATAGCTAGTATAGGCCTATGTAATTGGTGGTTAATGATTAAATAAATTGCTTCATTGATAATTTCAATTTTAACATTAAAACACAAAATGTGTTTACAATATACCAATCTTTTTTAGGTTTTAAAAATGGGAATCAAATTAAATGTGAATTCTATAGTTAGAATATTGTTAAATTGTTTTTAGAATAATATGTGATAAATAAAGATAAGTCCAAATTATGTTTTTAAAGATTATTCTAATAACTTAAATAATTTTAGAAGCTATTACAATGAGTTAATTTTATTTACATATATATTAGTATTTTAAAAAATTCTACACATTCTAAATAATTATTTATTTTCTAATAATTATAATCTAAGACTATAAAAGAGAAGGAATCTAACATCAATATAAATTACATAGGTTTGTAAATCGAGGAAAACATGAAGAGGGGTTTGGATAGTTTGTAAAAGATTCAAGTAAAGTTGAAGACTTGTAGTTATAAAATATAACCAGTGTGAAAATCGTAAACAAAACATTGTTAGTCTTTTGTTATATGCACTAGAGTTCTATATATAAGCAACACAAGACTCGTGTTTGATTCACGCATTGAAAGTTGTAAAACAAAATTAGATTTGATATTGGCTAAGACAAGTGACATATATGTACTTTACTTAGTTAGAGTTTTATTATTTTAAAGACATTATATTCTTTTAGGACTAGTATTTGATTAGTTTTAAATTTTCAAGCTTATGTCTAAATAGGGATTTATCATTTTTAAAAGTCATTTGTTTCTAATTATAATCTATTAACATTGTCATTTCCTTATAACAGTCTACTTCTAAGGATTTCCATGTTTTAGGGTTTTATGCCTATATAAGGCTATGTCATTAATGTAATTTATATATTGTCATTATTATTATTTAATAATAACCGTTGGATACTAGAGTTCATCCTTATTCACAGAGAAATCCTTATCATAGTATGTTGCTTTGTGGGTATTATTGATGTCTTGCAATGTGTGAAACTTGACAGCACACGTGTTGTACGGAGATTGAATTTGTGATGTCATTACTGGTTGAGATAAATGTGTGTTCCTTTTGCAGGGTGACCCTTAATGTTTAAGGGGGTGTCCAAATTATATGGAAAATGCTGCCGAAATTTCAATAGGATCCTCGTCGTAGATGATGTTTAAACAAAAAGATTAGATCGTTTATTTTATTATTTGAAGCGACTTACATTGATGAAAATGATTTAGGCTATTAGTTGATTGTTTAATTTTGTGAGGATGAGAAATGACATGCGTTGAGTATGACATGTTCCTGACTATGTATTGCAACAATTACACGCTGTGATCTGACGATTGCGGTATAACAGTTCGTTCCCGTAATAATGCATACATATATGAACCGTCCTCCATGTTGCTTTCGCACGGACCTTAATGAATTTGATCCTTAATTTGATGGATGCTTTGTAAAATAGATTTCTCTTAACTTGTAATACGGACATAATTTAATATGCATATGTGAAATTGTATATGTACATTGACAAGAAGGTGAGAATAGGTTAATTATTTGAGGTTGATAAATGTCATTCCTTTAGTATAATATCTCATGCCTTGCGTAATAGTTATTAGAAAATAAGGTATGAACAAATAATTATGTTGGATTTCATTGCAGCTCAATCATCTTCATCGCCTGTGACATTGTGCATTGGTCGTGTCGCATTTCGAGAACATTTCTAAGAATTGAATTAAGGTCGGTGCTATGTTTTAGTTAGTAATATTATCGCTTGATTCATGAAATGGCAATAGAACTTCCCATTGCATGTCCCTAAAAACGGTTATTGATGGCGTGCAATATGTGAAAGTTGACAACACACATGTTGGACGGAGACTGGATTTGCGATGTGATTACTGGTTGGGACCGTCGTGGAAGAATATTCGGCCTGGACACATATGCAAACACCTGTTATTCGCGCTCTTCCCTTTCTAGTACAGCAGCATCTGCTCGGCCATCTCAATCTCATGATGTATCGACTCCGCCTCTGATGGACTCATTAAGGGAACAGATAGCTAATCAAAACGAGCAGCTGGTTACTCAACATCACCGGCATATGGAAGACATAGCTAAGGTGAGGGAGGAGATTAGTCTGCAGATGACAGAACAACTGAGAGCGGAGCTGCAGCAAGTTTCAAAGATCAAAGAGTCGCTGGAGCAGATGGAGCAAGCAGCTAAGATGAGAGAGGAGATGGAGCGGCTGACTAAGATGAGAGCGGAGATGGAGCAGATGGTCAAGGACAAACAACATGCGAAGGAGATGGCTAAGCTTAGGCAGGAGATGGAAATGTTAAAGAGGGGGGAAACAGTTCAGAGCATCCATGATCATTACGACAATAATTACTATAACATTGTCATGTGTTTTCAATTAAAAAACATAAGAGATTTGTTATTTCTTATTTTTTTAATAATTAAATTAATCTCTTTTATATTTTATTAATTATTAATTTTCTCATCATTCATTATTCTAACGCAACACAAATTAATAAAGTGAATATATAATATAATCATTATTATAAAAACAAAAAGCCAAAAAAAAAATCAGTCATTACCGACGGTCAATTGTCCGTCGAAAAAGTTACCCTAGTTACCGACGGCATAACATACCGTCGAAAAATGTCGTTGAATATAACTTCGCATCACCGACGGACTCAATGACCGTAGCAATATTTCTCCGACGGAATTGTGCTTACCATTTCGTCGTTAAATAAATACCGACAATAATATTTCGGTCGGTAATTCCATCGTAACATTGCGACGGAAAATGTCCGTCGGTATTTTTAGCTTCGGGCAATTCACCGACCGAATTTTGCTTCACCAAATTCCTTCGGTGATTAATTTCACCGACGGATATCTCGTGTTTACTGGCGGAAATTTCCGTCGGTAAAATACTGATTTCTTGTAGTGTCCCATTGTTCTCTCATACTGTTCACGTATTTATCTTTTACCTCCCACTTGTTGATTCAGTCATCTGCCATTGGTTTTAGTCTAAGGACCACAGAATTTAGCAGAAAAAATGATGAACAGAACAGAAGGATCGAATGTGAAAGTGAAAGGTCGGACGTCACTTGAAGATTAATACCAAATTAATAAAAAACGTTCAGATGCTTCTTCCAGACCTTTTGATTGAATTTGACAACTTGTACACATTTTGAAAAGTCAAATTAAAATGACATTCCTTTTATGCTCATCTAGCAAGTTCGAGTTGGTTCAAGCTGCCTTCTCAAGTCAATGCTCATTACGTACGATTAACAATTTATAAATCAAACCATCTTAGTGAATCAATTAATAACTCAAAATCAAGTTAAGGGGGCGTTTGGTTTGAATACTGGATTAGGTATGAATATGAGTATAATAGTAGAAGAGAATAAGAATGAGTATGAAAAATACAAAATGATGTTTGGTTTGTAATTTGGGTTTTTGTATTAATACCAATAATATTGTTTGGTTTGTTGCATTAATGGGAATGAAAGATAATAGAATACCATTTTTGATATCATATTTATTATTATTATTACAAAATTTATAATAATAATAATAATAATAAGATAATTAATTTTGTATAATAAAATTAACAATAAAAATTAATAATAATAATAATAATAATAATAATAAGATAATTAATTTCATATAATAACATTAATAATAAAAATAAAATAATAATAATAAGATAATTAATTTCAGTATAATAATGATAATAATAATAATAATAAGTTTAAAATTTATAATAAATAATAATAAGAACAATAATTAATAATTAATAATAATAATATCATTATTATTATTAAGAAGTTTAAAATTTATAATAAATAATAATAATAATAATAAGATAATTAATTTCATATAATAAAATTAACAATAATAATAATTAATAATAATAATAAGATAATTAATTTCATATAATGACATTAATAATAAAATAAATAAATAATAATAATAAGATAATTAATTTAGTATAATAATAATAATAATGATAATAATAATAATAATAAGAATAATAAGGATAATAATAATAATAAGTTTAAAATTTATAATAATAAATAATAATAATAATAAGAACAATAATTAATAATAATAATATTATTATTATTATTAAGAAGTTTAAAATTTATAATGATAATAATAATAATGATAATAATAATAATAATAATAATAATAATAATAATAATAATAATAATAATAATAATAATAATAATAATAATAATAATAATAATAATAACAATAATTAGTAATAATAATAAGTTTAAAACTTATAAATAATAATAATAACAATAATAATAATAATAATAACGATGATGATGATGACGATGAGTGATGAGTTATGTGGAAAGGGGTATAAATTGTAACCACTAGATTGGAATGAAAACTTGATACCCACCTTATTTAGAAGGTTTAGTAGATTCACAAATTTAATAGAATAAATCTATTCCCTTAAAATTGAAAATCTCAAAGCAAACACTATTTTTTACAATTATTTCATTCATTCCTTCCTAAATTCTCAAACTAAACGCCCCCTAAATTTTCAACTCAACTAATTTTAATGCGTTCATGTGTAAGTTCGAGCTTCGAAAACCTCAGATGGTTGAATGGAGACTAGGGGCGTTTGGTTTGAGCACGGGATTGGGTATGGATATGGGTATAATAGTAGAAGGGAATGAGAATGGGTATGAAAAATAAAAAATGATGTTTGGTTTGTAACTTGGGTTTCTGTATTAATACCAATAATGTTGTTTGGTTTGTTGCATTAATGGGAATGAAAGATGATATAATACCATTTTTTCATATCATATTTATTATTATTATTACAAAATTTATAATAATAATAATAAGATAATTAATTTCATATAATAAAATTAATAATAATAATAATAATAATTAATAATAATAATAAGATAATTAATTTCATATAATAATATAAATAAATAAATAAATAAATATAATAAGATAATTAATTTCATATTATAATAATAATAATAATAATAAGGATAATAATAAGTTTAAAATTTATAAATAATAATAATAATAATAAGAACAATAATTAATAATAATAATAATAATATTATTATTATTATTATTATTATTAAAAGTTTAAAATTAATAATAATAATAATAATAATAATAATAATAATAATAATAATAATAATAATAATAATAATAATAACAACAACAACAACAACAATAATTAATAATAATAATAAGTTTAAAACTTATAAATAATAATAATAATAATAATAATAATAAATAATAATAATAATAATAATAATAATAAGATAATTAATTTCAGTATAATAAAATTAATAATAATAATAATAAGATAATTAATTTCATATAATAACATTAATAATAAAATAAATAATAATAATAATAATAAGATAATTAATTTATAATATAATAAGAATAATGATAATAATAATAATAATAATAATAATAATAAGGGTAATAATAATAATAATAAGTTTAAAATTTATAATAATAAATAATAATAATAAGAAAATAATTAATAATTAATAATATTATTATTATTAAGAAGTTTAAAATTTATAATTTATAATAATAATAATAATAATAACAACAACAACAACAACAATAATAATAATAATTAAACTTAATAATAATAATAATAATAATAATAATAATAATAATAATAATAATAATAATAATAATAATAATAATAATAATAATAATAATAATAATAATAATAATAATAGCAATAATTAATAATAATAATAATAATAATAATAATAATAATAATAATAATAATAATAATAATAATAATGAAGATGATGATGATGAGTGATGAGTAATATAATTAAAATAAAATTACTTATATGGGGAGGGTATAAATAAGTAACCACTAGATTGGAATGAAAACTTGATACCCAATTTCATTTGAAGGGTTTAGTAGATTCCCAAACTTAATGGAATAAATCAATTCCCTTATAATTGAAAACCCCAAAGCAAACACTATTTTTTACTATTATTCCATTCCTTCATTCCCAAACCCTCAAACCAAAGATTGGAGTCTCGGATTGGAGACTCATTGGGTGTGACCGCTCATTAAGGAGTTGTTTAGTCTTTTAATCATTGGATTAGGACTTTGATACATGGCGGCTCGTATCAATCCAACAGTCAAGCCCACAGGCTTTGGAGCTCATGTTCGTTTAATCACAAAGAAAATTAATATTAAACCCATACGCAATAAATTAAGCCTAAGGTTGACAAATAACTTGATCTGATTAGTTCGGCCATTTTTATAGAAAAAAAACTTGAACTGTCTAATATTTTAATTTGACTTTCAAATTTTCGGTTCGATCTATTTTAGTACTTCTTATTATTAAAACTGATTTGTTTATTAATTAATAAGTTATTATAAATTGTAATTAATTAATTAATTTTATTTCATAATTTTAAATTAAATTTCAAATTTTTATAATAAAACAGTATCTTTTAATCATATTTCAAAGAATAGGATTTGATATTTTCTAAATTTTATAAGTTTGAATTTTTAATTTTATTTATCGAATTGAATTTGAATTTTTCAACTTAAATATATCCAAATAACTTCGAGTAAAGGTATAAAAATTTAATTTTAAATTTTGAATCAAAACCATATAAATTAAAATATAAGAAATGAGATCATTAGTGTTAAAGGCGTAAGTGAAAAGGAGAAAGCCACAAATTAATACGACAATTGAAGATACCTAATTGAACTGAATTTCCACACCAAATCAAGCATTAATAAGAAGGGATAAGTTTAATCATTTTTTAAATTTCAATCATTAAAAACTGAGCTTTTCGATTTAGTTTTTAATTTTCAATTTAAACTTTTGTTGTCAAAAACGATTAATTTATTAATCAATAATTTATTTGTAAATTAACAAATTATTATAAATTAAAATTAATTAATTAATTATTATTATTATTTAATAATCTATTATTTAAGACCTGTCCTTCGGTGTGATCAATAATGAATACTGTCAGGTAACAAAACTTACACTTGTTCACTAATTATGACATTTCATCTAGGCCTCTTTCTTCCTTCCTTTTCTGCTCACTCGTAAGGGTTCATATGGATCTCTTTTAATTATTTTTTTATTTTATTTTATATTTAGTTAATTTTATGCGTTAATTAAAAAGGAAAAGAGAGACGGATCCAAATTAATAGGACAATTAATGGACCTAACTGAGCTATTTTTGCAAGCAAGGTAGAAGGCCGAACATAGAAGGTTCCATGCTCACATGATACCACACAAAGCTTAAGCTTTTGCAAATTCTTTTTTTTTTTTTCTAGAAGACAAGACTTTTGAGTTTTGACCATAATTAAATGACGTCATAAATATAAAATTCAATGAAATAAAGAATTAAGAGTTGGCATTGGTGGCTGAGAATTTTAGTCTGACCTTCCAAATCCATGAATCTCGTCCTAGTCCTGACGTAATAGCATATGTTGCAGAGTGTGAGAGGTATTATTAGATTAATAAGAATTTTAAAATTCTAATTGCTTTCAAACATTATTAATCAACCTTTGAAACTTGGAAATTAATAGTTTAAAATCGTACTAGGACTAGATTCAAGTTAAACGTTAAAATTTTAAATAAAAAAATAGTAAAAAATAAAAATTCTATTAAAATAAAAATTAATAGATTTATTTTAGTTTATATAACTATAAGAGTTATTAAGAAAAACACACACAAAAATTAAAAATCGAACGAAAAATTAGGCAATTCAAAGTAATTGACCAAATTAGTTAGATTTTTCAATCATTGTTGAAAATATGCTTTAAGCTTTCTTAAATTAATTAAAGCTTTGTAAAAATTAACCAAAATTTTGCCTAAAGTAGAAGTAAATTTCTTTTTTTTTTCATTGTAATTGATAAATGAGTCTATATAGAAAAAAAATAGATTTATACTTTAATTAAAAATTGACTCCAAACCAACGATAGGTGGTTTGAGAGTTATGATCCCATTTACGCTTTATGTAAACTTACAACATAGAGTTGGAATCATTGATAATTTGAAAGTAGCTATATCTAAGCGATCAGAAGTAGGATAATGAGTATACTACAACTACCCAGGTTTATATTTGAATGGAGGGATACGTTTAACATGATTATTGTCAGAACTAAACTAAACAAAGCACTTATTAAAAGCAGCTTTTATTACCATCATCTACATCATTTAGAGGGAGAGAAATAAGAGATTATACTAAGAAACCAAAGAAGAAAAATATCAATTAATCTTTAGGTCCGATTAATAATTTATAAATCACACGATCTTAATGAATCAATTAATAACTCAAAATCAAGTTGAATGTTCAATTCAACTAATTTTAATACGTTCATGTGTAAGTTCGAGGTTCGAAAACCTCAGATAGTTGAATGGAGATCGGGGTCTCGGATCGGAGACTCATTGGGTGTGACCGCTCATTAAGGAGTTGTTTAGTCTTTTAATCATTGGATTAGGACTTTGATACATGCGGCTCGTATCAATCCAACAGTCAAGCCCACAGGCTTTGGAGCTTATGTTTGTTTAATCACAAAGAAAATTAATATTAAACCCATATGCAATAAATTAAGCCAATGGTTAATAGATAACTTTATCGGTTTGATCAATTTAATAATAAAATTTTGAGCCGTCAAAATTTTTAGTTCAATTCTTAAATTTTTGTTCGATTTACTCTAATAATTTTATTATTAAAATTAACCAGTTTATCAATTAATAAGTTATTATAAACTAAAATAAATTAATTAGTTTTCATTTAATAATTTTAATGAAATTTTAGAATTTTAATTTTGAATCAAAACCATATAAAATTTAAGAAATGAGATCATTAATGTTAAAGGCTTAAGTGAAAAGGAGAAAGCCACAAATTAATACGACAATTGAAGATACCTAATTGTACTGAATTTCCACACCAAATCAAGCATTAATAAGAAGGGATAAGTTTAATCATTTTTAAAATTTCAATGATTAAAAACTGAAATTTTGGTTTCGCTTTTAATTTTCGGTTTAAACTTTTGTTGTTAAAAATCGATTAATTTATTAATCAATAATTTATTTATAAATTAACAAATTCTTATAAATTAAAATTAATTAATTAATTTTTATATAATAATTTATTTTTAAGACAATCTTTGTAATTATTATTTTTATTTTATTTAATATTCAGTCGAGATAAGAAAGAAAGAGGCGTCCAAATTAATAGGACAATTAATGCACCTAATTGAGCTATTTGCCCACGCAAGGTAGAAGACCGAACATAGAAGGTTCCATGCTCACATGATACCACACACTGCTTAAGCTTTTGCAATTTCTTTTTCTTTTTTTCTAGAACGCAAGACTTTTGACCATAATTAAATGACGTCATAAATATAAATTTCAATGAAATAAAGAATGAAGAGTTGGCGTTGATGGCTGAGAATTTTAGTCTGACCTTCCAAATCCATGAATCCTCGTCCTAGTCCTGACGTCATAGCATATGTTCCAGAGTGTGAGGGGTACTATTAGATTAATAAGAATTTTAAAATTCTAATTGCTTTCAAACATTATTAATCACCTTTTGAAACTTGGAAATTAATATTTTAAAAATCAGACTATAAAGTTAAATAAATAGATTTATACTTTAATAAAAATTTGACTCTGAACTAAGGATAGGTAATTTGAAAATTATGATACCATTTGTATTTTATGTAAACTTACAACAAAAAATAGGAATCATTTAATTTTGAAATGTAGTTACATCCAAGCGATGTAGAGCAAGATAATGAGTATGCTACAATTACCCAAGTTTACATTTGAATGAGCAAGATAATGAGTATGCTACAATTACCCAAGTTTACATTTGAATGAAGGGAGACACTTAATATGATTCAAGAGAACCAAATGAAACACTCATTAAAACATCTTTTACTGCGACCATCTACTCCATTTGGAAGAAGAGAAACAAGAGATTATACAAACAAAATCGAACAAGAAAAATATCATATCATTGAACACATCGTCAATTAGGTTCGAGCCGTATTCATAACCCACAACAAGCACAATGCACTTAGTATGTATTGATTGTAGTCTGACAATGTGAGTCATTGTAATGGTGTAATATTGTTTGTTATGATTAATATATATTTTTTATTTTTTAAAGATTTATATATTTTTTTAATAATTTAACTAATTTTTTTTTATTAAAGGAGACATTTATCTTGTATGGACTTAATAGACTTAATCTTGGCAGGTGTACCATATGTTTCACTCAAGAAGTGACATAATAGAAAGGTATAAAATAGTTTAATAAAAAATCATACTGTTTAGTGTTAATTTCATAAAAAATAAAAAATCATATTCGTTTGGAGTTTAGAAAATGAAGCATAGATTCAAAGCCTATCCGTTCAAAAAGATAAGGGAAAAGCGTAGAAGACTAACTAAATATAATGACATTAGAACATGACGTGATAATTAATGAAGAGTATATTTATATCGTAACACTTTCTATCAAAGTTATCTACACGTCATCGATGACTTAAAAATGTCTTAATCACATATTGTTCGTTTGAGTGGCAAACTTTAATTTAATGATTTGCACATTTGATTACTCATGCATAGCGTGGCATATTAAGACACGTAAGAAATGCATCAACTCGAGAACAATAATAACGATTCGTTACTAGAAAATATTTGGTATTAACTCAAAATTTATATGTCACTTGTGTCTTAATCATTAAATTAATACAACGAACGTTACATTTATAAAATTTACTAATTCAAGATAAAATTATGTGAGTATAATTGCGTATTATTGAACCTCTCTGTATTAAGTGTACGAATTGCCGAGTGTTGGGCCTCACGGAGTTGAACTCATGACCGGGGTTTTGATCGTTGTTGAGACGCGCTCACCATCGGAATTTATCTGCGGCGGTGAGGCTCACCCAAACCAAAAGCGCTTTTGGTTTGAGTGAGCCTCACCAAACCATGATAACCCAGCCATGAGCAGTGCTGCCTCAACGCATCAAAATCTCTTAGTCACAGGTTGACTCACGTACGCTCTACAGGACTTGTAGCCTCCTACGAGATGTGAGTGTGGCCACCAAACGATAATACCGACCCATGGCGCCCCAGCCCAAACCAAAGTGTATTATGATTTTGATAAAGAAAAAATAGCAATGTGTTGAAGAGAAGGTGTTCCCACGAGAAAATTGTGAGAAAATACAATTTGGTTTTGGAACTACTGAAAGCAACACCACTTAAAACATGCAAAGTGGACCAGAGCAACTTGTCTGTCCTCTCTAATGTATTCAAGGAATCGACTGGCTGACTTCTTTTCGATTCTTGCCCACCAAGAAAGGGGGACTCAGAAGTAGAATTTTAGAAAAAAAAAGTATATATATATTGTTAATATAAGTTTTAAATTGTACGACAAGACAACGATAAGATTAAAAATTCAATATAAAACAATGGGAAATGTTAAAGTCAGCTTTAGAATATTACATCTGATGTTATCCATATTACAATCTGGTGTTAAAATTCTATGAACAGCCACAGTTTTGGTGGGAATTTCTTTTGAAAATTCAAAAGTGTCAATTATTGATTTGCATAGAATTTTCAAATTATGAAAACAAAAAATATTGAAAATAATGTTTTAAAAATCAATTCTGAAGTTAAACCGGTAACACAAAAATTTAAATTTTAAAAAGTTCAACCGTATTAGACCGTCATAAAATTGAATAAAGATTAAATAATATTAAAATTTTGAAATAAAATTGAAATAATAAAGTTTAATTAAGAAAAGATTGTTAAATGAAAATTAATTGATTATTTAGTTTATAAAATTTGTAAATTAATAAAATTGACCAATTAATTAATAAATTGATTGATTTTAATAATAAAATTACTAAAATAATTCAAACTAAAAGTTTAAAACTGACCTAGAATAGTTTACGATCAAAATAAGATAAACCAAAAGATCGTCAAACCCTATTGTTAAGAATAATGAATTACTATTTTTATTAATAACATTTAACCAACTGGGCAACCATATGCTTTGGATTGCATTAAAAGCTGAACTATTCGTTTAAGATAAGAGTACATCTAACCTATAGAAAGTTAAGCTCAAATAGCACCACTTTTTAGAATTAGCATTAAGAAGACCCTAACTCTTCATTAAATGAATAGCATGGAACACATGGTTTATCTCATTACGTATAGCTGGCTTTGGACACACGCCATAACAATTAAATATAGCTATATTCCAATTAAAAAAAAACTTCTTTTTTAATTCATAGTAATAAGTTTTTAGCAATTTCAACTTGATAAATTGAATAAGGAAGAAATTAAATCTTAAATGTAACTTATGATATTTTTATAATTATATTTTCATGACTATAATTCACAATTTGAAATTTAAAATTTTAAAGCATGATATAAATAGTTTGACAATAACAACCATTAAGTAAAAATATCACTGATACGTAAAATTTAGAAATGTTCAATAGTAAACAGTCTTACTCTTAATTAGTAGAGAAATTGTTTTTAAATAACTCACATAATAAATAAATAAATAAAATAGTAAATGAGTTAAATAGTTCAATTTAAGTAAGATGGTATGGTTTATAAGTATAATTGACAATTCTTAATTTAAAAGTTAGAAATACGATGTCGTTGGCTCAATTTGGTCAAAATAGGATTAGTATAACCTTCAATTTCTGGCTACTCCTCGAAGCCACCAAATGTAACGAACGTTCAAAGTAGTGGCTTCCATGGAAGTCTCTGGACACCTAGGACTTGAGCCGTCAAACTCTTCTTATAAACCCTTCGATCCGTCTCCAAATCATCCTTGTACAGATATCTCTTTCTAGTTCCTTGGTCTCTCTCTATCAGTGCTCTCCAAACAAAGCTTTAGATACTGATCCAAGGACAAAACAGAAGTTCCAAGAACATGGGTACTTTAGTGGGTCATGTAGCTCCTGGTTTTGCCTTTATGCTTCTGGGTTTTTGGCACTTGTTCAACCACATCAAACTCCATGTCCAACAACCAAGCTCCTATGTCTCATCTCCATGGTTCTCTACTTCAAAGATTAAATACTTAGAGCTCTACTTCATCATGCTTGGAAGCTCCATATCCGTGTCTATGGAACTGTTCATTGGTCCTGAAAGACACCAACCTTTTGACCCCGATGGGACCATCCCATCGAACCACCTCCACAACTTTGAACACTCCTCCATATCCTTAACCTTCTTTGTGTATGCCGCTTTTGCTATTATTCTCGACATCGTTAACCCAAAAGCTCGATATGCTCTAACACAGTCTCTCGCATCGTTAGCTTTTGGTCAACAACTATTCCTCTTCCACCTTCACTCGGCTGATCACATGGGTGTTGAAGGGCAGTACCACTTGCTTCTTCAAATCGCCATAGTTGTTTCTCTTCTCACAACTATCTTAGGAATCAACTACCCTAGGAGTTTCATAATCAGCTTTATTAGGTCCGCAAGTATTCTCTACCAAGGTCTCTGGCTTGTTATCATGGGTTTCATGCTTTGGACACCATCTTTGATACCCAAAGGTTGTTTCATAAACTTTGAGGAAGATCATGATGTGGTTAGGTGTGAAGGGCACGAGGCTCTCTCAAGAGCTAAATCGCTAGTGAACATTCAATTCAGCTGGTCCTTGATCGCTGTCACCATTTTTGTCATGTCTGTTTACTTGGGTTTGGTCAAGTTCTACGGTGAAAAGGTGGAGTACTCGACATTGTCAAGCAAAGCAATGTTGGAGGAAGACTCAGACGATGTGGAATCTCCTAATAGTGACCAAGTTGGTGATACCAAACGGTTCATTCACATGGGTAGAAGCTTTGTTCCTATTGATATTGAAAGGTGAAAACTTTATATATATTTTTATTTTTCTTTTATTTAGTAGGTAAAATTTGAAGTATGTGAGTATATATATATTTATTGGGATGGTGGGCATTCCTCTATTTGTTTAATTGAGCCTTCAATAATGTTTGCTTGATCAAACATTAGTAGAGGGGAAAAGAAAAACTACAATTTGATGTGTAATTGGTTTTGGATTTTAGCTTTGATGTATAGAGGAAAAATTTGTGAAAGAGAGATTATATTTTTATTTATCTTGTAATTTTTATTTATTGAAAGGTCAATTCCTTAATTTGGACCGCAATTTTGAAAACTTTCAAGCTTATAATGACCATATGTTATTAATTAATTGGTACACGTAGGCTTCATGTAACTCAAATTAAAGTACATATTTACCTAAACTCGAGTATCAAATTTTCACTTCAAGTCAACAATTAGGTGATCTAAGAGAGTTCCACCGCACAAGCTCTCACCGGAACAAACAGGTTACATCCTATAGTTGTTGGAAGGTGTAAATATATCAAATGGTGTAAAGCTTATGTTAGAATTTAACCAACATAATTATGGTTACGGATCGGATTATTATCGTAATTACTCATTGTATCTTAATTATTATAATCTAAATATTTCCCCGACGGAAGGTGGCCGGCCGGATGTCTTCCGCCACCACCTTGCCTTGGATTCCAAAGGTGGTGAGTATTCAAAGCAATGTAAATCTTGGAAAACGACACCGGTTACGGAAAAATCAAGCCAAATATTAAATTATTCTTATAACTTTTAAGGAATATTGATGCGTTGAGTGTTCGACCAATGTTTTGAATCGATGCGCAGACGCATGCGTTCAGTCAAATCCGTCGGATTTCAAATTTGGTACCGGATTTAAATACCGGATTCTATCGATTGATTTAATGTATTGTGTACCAGATTCAAAATACCGTCAAACTGCTCACAGGAAATTTTAAAAATTTGGGGTTTTTGCAAAATTTTAAAATTTTCAAAATCTCTTCCTCCCTCTCATTCCCTCCTTTTTTCAAACTTTTAAAATAATAATAAATATTTTATTACTAATAATAATTATAAATTAAATAAAACTTAAAATAAAATATTTTAATTTTAATTACTAATAAATTATTTTTATTTAAATTTATTTAAATATTTTATATAATATTTATTACTAAAGTATTAATAAAATATTTAATTTTCAAAATAAATAATTTGAAAATTATTATTTTAAACTAATATTTATTTTATACATTTTCAATTATTAAATCAAAATTTATATATTTTAAAATTAATTATATTTATTGGTTAATATTATAATACAGCTATATAAAATATATTTATATGAACTATTTTGCAATTTTTAAAAGTTTAGGACTATTTTATAAATTTAAAAATATCCCTAAATGAATGATTGCATAATGATATTAGATAGCCTGCTCAATTTCAATCCGCATCAATTTTAAGATTTATTCATAACATTGGTTCTGAGCCACATGATTAGGATAAGGCATAATACCAGGTAGGGCATGCCCCAATGTGCCCACTAATTAGAGTAACTTGCACGTATTTATCATTGTTGATATAACATGTTGGAAGTCCTACCTATAATTCTCTCTTTTATAAATTGGTTTATTTTAAATTCAAATTATTACTTAAAATAGTATTAATTAAAATAAAATATCAATCAAATATTAAATTTTAATTTTTGTAAATAATATTTTAATTTCTTTATTCAAATTAACATATTATTTTATATGGATGAATCCTATTTGTGAGATTAAAGATAAGAACTAATAATAGGTTAAATTTACAATAAAATAAAAATTTTGACATTTGAATAATATTTTATACTTTTGCTTAATATAATAGAATAGAGTAAAATTTTGAATTTAAAATATAATTTTATTCTTTTTTTCATTTTTTTTAACCTATGAAATCAATCTTAGGAATGTTGCTACGAGGACAACCTAACCTAAGTTTGCTCCTATCTATGAAAACGCGCGCGCTCAGAGAGAGACACACACACATATATATATATATAATTCATACGACTGTAGTTTCTTGTCTTTAGTAACTATAGAATCCTCAAATTATATAATAATACCCTTTTAACATTAAAAATAAGATATAGATTAATAATAATAATAATAAATTATCAATGTATAATATATGAAGGGCAAAATCAAGGTCACTTGATAATATATTATTAGATTAGGGCAACTCACTTGGATTTGGATCTACATTAATGTTGATATTTCATGATAGTTGAAAATTTTAAATTTAAGTATGATCTCAATCTAAAATTTAATCAATTCAATTTTTTCATTAATTTTGATTAGATTGGACTCAAGGTAAAATATAAACTAACCTTTTATTTATTTTCTCTCAAATAAGTTATGTCATTAAAAGCCGATAAGACAAGAAGTTTAAAGTTTAAGCGTATTAAATCGTCATAAATCGGTTAAAGATTGAATAAAGTTAAATAATTTGAAAATGATTGGAACAGACTAACCTTACAACCCATCGAAGAATTAAAGTTTAACTGAAAAGAATCATTAAATGAAAATTAATTGATTTATTTTTATTTGCAAAATTGATTAGTTTACAAAACTGGTTGATTAATTAATAAACTGATTGACTCAAATCTTAAAGTTACTGATTGAACCAAAAAGTTAATCTATTAAAAATTTCACTATTAAACAAGGTTAAATCAATTCGATGACTACCTAAGATTATTTGTATGGTCTTTATATTTAATTATGTTATATTTCTAGAATACTCTATAAATTAAACATTGGTAGTGACTTAGTTTCAGGATTGGAATCAATCTTAATTTTTATCCAAAATCACACAAAATTAATTAATTAAATTCTTGCTTTAATGCTTATGAACTCTCTCGAGTAAAATAAGAACAACTTAGCTAAATGAATGTACCCTTTAGGCTTTAAACACTGCCCTAAAAGCAAATAGAAGCAAGGTTGAACAAGTCTCTCACACGAGTACTGGATAGAGTAATTCGAACACATGAACCCTAGTTTTGCTATTCTCTGTAGTTCAGGTAAAGTCTTTGTAAATTGGATAAACGTTGCCGTCTACGTAATTTCTTACTTAAAAATGGAGTACCAAATATTCTTTGCACATGGAGTGAAGGCATTCATGGTTTGACATGAAAAATTAGATATAACATCAAAGCTTTTAATAATAAATAACTACAATATATTTATTTTTATCTAAACAAACTAATTATTTTTAGATAATTTACGTATGATCAGCTCGAATTTTATTTATTAACTTCATCGGATTATATTATCTTTATATTTAATTATGTTATATGTATATAAAACAGTTTTAATTATATTAGAATATTATATATATTTACAAGATTAAAAAAGGGAAGATTCCAAATGCCAAAGGGTTTTGACATTCCTTTCCCCTGCTTTACAATATCTGTCAAGTGCACGCAAAAACATGATATACATGTGATGTACGAACTACTTGACATCAGTATTTAAAGAATTAGGTTAGAACAGTTGAGAGAAAGTCTCATTAAATTTATATTTAAACTATATATATATATATATATATATATTTTTTTACCATTTCTTAATTTCTGTTATTGAAAAATCTGAAATATTGTATTTTCCGAGTCCTCATAGAAGCAAGAGGATAAGAAGTAGTGGGTGATGCAGAAAATGGTTCCCTGCACGCATTAACATGTTAAACACTATTAAAACCAGGGTTAATTAATTAATTAACTAAAAGGATTGCTAATCTTTTCTTTTCAGCAAGAAAAGTGGCTTTATGTGTCATTAATGCATTGTTAATCATATGCACGTTCAAAACAATGTGTTTGAATCATGATCATGTGAAGTTGGCGAGGAAGAGGGGGGGATAGGTGTTTGAAAGCTCTTTTTTTAATTGATAATTATGGTGTTTAATTAATAATTATGAATGGCATACATAGTGATGGAAAATGAACTCCACCACCAAGCTAAATTCTACTTTTTAAAAGATTTTTTTGAGTGATCAAGTTATTACTAAAGATTTATCTTACCCTTAATTAAATTGCGTCAAAAGATAATTAATTTTTAATTTCTTGGGTAGTCTTGCATCAAAAGATAATTAATTTTTAATTTCTTGGGTAGTCTTCACTAATGATAAATTATAATGTATGTCAATAGGTATATAATCAGTCATTCTGTGATTTAATGGAGACCTAATGACATGTTATGTATTAACCATTAAGTAAATTAAGGGTCCGTTTGGTTCCATTTCTATTTTTCTGTTGCTATTTTTATTTTTTGTTTCCTGTTTTTAGTTTCTGTTTTTTTGCTTAAACAAATGAAAATCTGTTTGATTGAGATTTGTAACATAAAACTGAAAATAAAAATCTTTTAGTTGAGATTTCTAATAAACTTATTATTATTATTATTATTATTATTATTATTATTATTATTATTATTATTATTATTATTATTATTATTATTAATTTTAATAAGTTATTATTATTATTATTAATTTATTATTATTATTATTTATTATTAATAATAATTATTAATTACTGTTATAAAATTTCTACTTACTATTATTATTATTATTAATTGTTAATTGTTAATAATAATATTATTAATTATTATTAATTATTGTTATAAATTTTCTACTTACTATTATTATTATTGTTATTATCATCATCATCATCATCATCATCATCATCATCATCATCATCATCATCATCATCATCATTATTATTATTATTATTATTATTATTATTATTATTATTATTATTATTATTATTATTATTTAATAATAATAATATTATTATTAATTATTGTTATAAATTTTCTACTTTTTTTTATTAAACTCATTATTATTAATTATTGTTATAAATTTTCTACTTACTTTTTTTATTATTATTAAACTCATTATTATTAATTATTGTTATAAATTTTCTACTTACTTTTTTATTATTAAATTCTTCATCATCATCATCATCATCATCATCATCATCATTATTATTATTGTTATTGTTATTAAGTTATTCTTATTATGATTAATTTTATATATTATTATTATTATTATTATTATTATTATTATTATTATTATTATATTGATAATAATATTATTATTAATATTAATTATTATTAATTATTGTTATAAATTTTCTACTTACTATTTTAATACTATTAATATTATTATTTTATTATACCAAATTAATTATCTTATTATTAATTATTAATTATTATTATAAAATTTATTATTATTATTATTATTATTATTATTATTTCAAGATAGAAACCAGAGTTATGTTTATTTTTTGTCGAAAAAATATGTTGTCAAAATTCAGAGAAACGATGTTTTTTTGTTTCTGTAAAACTGTTGTGGTTTTTTAATTTTCAGAAACAAAAAATCGCAACAAAGTAAGCTAAACACGTTTTACTTACCTGTTTTTCTTTTTACAAAAACGACAACAAAGAATAAAGAAAAAAATCATAAATAAACAGCCCCTAAGTTAACATGATTTTGACTCAAACGATTAAATAAGTGTCTATTTGGATGGGCTTATATCAGTAGAGCTTTCGTCAGTAGAGCTTTTTTTAGAAGAGCATTTCTAAGAAGCCAGCTAATTATTTGACTGTTAATTAAAAAGAGCTTTTTAAAAAGAGCTTTATATAGTAAATTGTTTGAAAACATAAAAATAAAAAGTATTTTATTAATTTTAATTATATTTTATTTTGAAATAAAAATATTTAAAGTATATTAAACAATATTCAAAACAAAATATATTAATTATTATATAATTTTAAACCATAAAAATATAAATAAAAATATATCTAACCAAATCTTTTATATGGATTATAATATAAGGAAAACTAATATAAAAATAAATATAAAAATATATAAAAAGCTAAATAATATTATATAAATCTCAAAATAAACATGAAGATGAGTTTGTGAGTATTGTAAAAATTACGTATAAAACATAAGGATAAAAGGGACTAAAATGAGTTCATTAATTAATATGAAAATTTATATAAAAAACTTTTTGAAAAGCTCCAAATTTGAACTTATTAAAAACTATATTTTGATTGTCAAAAAGCTATATTTACTAAAAAAGTGATTTTTCATTTTACAGTTGAACACTCATTTTTCTTAAAAAAGTTTTCCGATTAAAAAAAATGCTTATTCACCCTCCAAATGCCCAACCATACAAGTACTAAATTAAGTTTACATGATGACATGTTATTGGATCCTAGATTGAAAGTTTTTAAATAAACTTAAAAAATTAGGCTTAACTCGATTCAATGTTAGCTTTTAAAAAAAATTTAAAATGTTTTTTTTAATTTAGATCAGTCTGATTAGATAATTTAAATTATGCAAAAGTTTTTAAATAAGCCCAAAAAAAGCTCAAGTATATTGCTAATCGGATTTTGAACTTTTTCTAGTTCGAGACCGATAAGATTAAGTTAGATTTAGATTGATCTATATTATATTTCTTAAATTTGAAATTAATTTTTAAATTTTAACTTAAACTTTATTAATTAATATTTTGTTAATTGAATTTAGATAAGAATGAATCGAATCTAAATTAAAATATTAACTCTATAAATTTCCATATCAAATAAATGACTTTAAAGTTTAAACTATAAACTTACCACGTGGTAGATATTTGGAATATTGTGTTGTATATGTATATATATTTTTCCTAAAAAGTAGTGAAATAGGTGTGGATTAAGACAAAACGACATTTAAGAAAGCAGTCAGTTTCGATTTTTTTAATACTATAGATTAATAAGAAATAATCCATATAAAAACAAAAGAACTCTCTCATGATGAGTGTTGGTCGGGTCGGTCGTGTTGGACTCGAATCTAGTCATAACGACTCGTGGGTCGATCGGTCCATCTTTTAAGGATCAGTCTTATATCTTTTGGCTATGTCAGGCCCAGGCTCAATCAATACATCCATAGCCCGTTCGTAGGTGGAAGTCTCCCATGCAGACGTAAAGACTTAAACCTAACACCTGCTACATATATAAGGTACGACTCTGCCATAATGGAGGTACGTAATCACAACTCTAGCTTTCTCTGCATACGGCGATCACACCTGCACAAAAGACTAACTTGAGCGTCGGAGTGGCTTATCGGGAAACAACCCCTGACGTGCCTTCTTTGTTTTGTAGGAACCTTCAAGCCAAAATTTTCGTGTTCAGCATTCGATTGCATGGATCCAAACGGCAACGTACAGCCACGCCAGAACCAGGCTGAACCAATTGGCGCCCACCGTGGGGCCTGACATCAGGGCACCACATCCAGAAACATGCAGATAAGTCAGGCGACAGCAACTAACCCTGATATAGCCGTTGTCGCGGCTTTGGCGTTACAACGGATGGGTTTGCAGTTACCTGCAACTCTGCTGCCGGCACACCATGCTTTCCACACGCAGTCTTCGAACCCGAATGATCAACCGCAATATCAAAACTTGGAACAAGAAGAACAGAGCGTAGCCTTGGAAGATAACACTGGAATCAACATGCACCCGAATATCCAGCACTTATCAGATGCAGATCCTCTTGCACCTGTGCACACCTCCCTTACCCGAAAACAGATCGAGGAAGCGGTTGATCTGTTGATTCCCCAGATTCTACAATCTCAACAGGCACAACAGCAACCGTTCGCACGGCTGACTAGTGTAACGACCGATCGCCACCCTGCTGAAGCCCTAGAAAAAATCGTGGACGATCGGATCAATGCAGCTATGAGCTTCCGCCCGGATCGCCTAACAGCTTAGTATAGCTCTCCCTTTACTCCGACAATCTTGGATAGCCTCCCGGCGCCCGGCACCAAAATACCGACGCCCAAAAAATATACTGAAAAGACCGATCACCCGGACTACCTACAACATTTTCAGTTGATGATGAATCTACACTGCGTTCCAGACGCCAATTAAGTGTAAGGCTTTCTGTACGGCCTTTCAAGAGGGAGCTCGACGATGGTTCAATAGCTTACCTCCGAGCTGTATCACATGCTTCGAAGACTTTAGGTCGCTATTTCTCAACCAATTCGCCACAAGTAAGCGGCCGTAGAAGACGGCCTTGGAGATAATGCAATTGACCCAAGGGCGGAATGAAAGCTTGCGGGAATTCATCACTCGGTTTAATAATGAAGCGGTCTAGGTCCCCGACCTCACTTGCTCGTCCATGTTGGCAGCGCTTATGAACAACACGAGTGATGAGGAGTTCAAAAAGTCATTAGCCCTCGATCAGCCCTGATCCATTCAGGAAATAAGAAACAGGGCGGATAAGTACATTCAGCTCGAAGAAGTGCTGAAAAATACGAAGCGTAGGACGGATGATCGCTCGCCAAATGACAGAGCAAATGGTTCGCACAAGCGACAGAAAGGCCAGTTGAACTGGAGAAAACCAACCGATCGACAGGGATATCGATAGGAGTTCACCCTCTCAACAGACGATATGCAGAAGTACTGGCGGCCGTGAGAGCGGACGGGGAACCCCTCCGAGAACCAGGCAAGTTGAAGAGTCCCTACAAGAGTAGGGACCCGGATTTGTATTGCCGCTTCCACAGAGACATTGGTCATGACACGGAAGATTGCTGGCATTTGAAAAGGGAAATTGAATTCCTTATCCAAAAGGGAAGGCTGGGTCGATTTGTAAAGCACAGACAAAATGCCGATCGAGATAACGAACATAAGACCGGTCGGCCCAACAATAGGCGACAACCCTGGAGGCGAAATGATAGAAATAATGGGCGGCAGAATGCGAATACTGATGATCGATGCGAAGTAAGGGGACGATCCAGGGCAAGAGGCGACAGGAACACTGGGCAACAAGATGACTAACCGGTGAGGGTCATTAACATGATATTTGGTGGAAATGCAGCAGGGGGATCCACTGCTAAAGGAAGAAAGAGGTATGCCAGGCAGGTCGGCGAGGACTTGTCAGCCAAAAGAAAGAAGCAGAACGATGTGATGATATCGTTCGACGAGTCTGACCTTGACGGTGTAAGTCGTCCTCATGACGACGCGCTCGTTGTAAATCTAAATATGGACGGTAATGAGGTGAAGCGGGTAATGATTGATATGGGAAGCTCGGTCGACCTGTTGTATTATGATGCCTTCAAGCAAATGGAGGTACCAGAGGATCGACTACTCCCTATAGAAGGACCTATCAAGGGGGTAACTGAAGCATCAGCTTACCCGTTTGCCCAGATCTATTTGAGTTCGGGCAAAAGCCGCGTCAAATAGAAAAGGACGTTGAGTTCTTAGTTGTAAAGTTTCAAGGGGCGTACAATGCGATAATTGGACGAGCCACCTACTACCAAGCGATGAAATTCCCAACATCCCATAGAATCGGTATTGTCAGGGGTCAGCAGAGAATCGCTAGGGAATGTTATTTAGTGGAAACAAAAACACTAGACAGGGAGGTAGTCCTGATGAGCTCTCTTGACGTGAGAGCCGATGAGGAGACGGAGAGAATGAACCCAGTGAAAAAAACGCAACGGGTCATACTGGATGATGTCGACCGCTCCAAATTCACAAATCTAGGCTCCGAGCTTCAGAAAGACCTAGTTAAAGAAATCACGGACTGCTTGGTAGAAAATATGTCGATTTTTGCTTATGTATCAAGCGACATGCCTGGAATTTCTCGATCGGTCGCATCGCACTCCCTTGGTATCCGACAAGATTACAAGCCAGTTAGACAGAAGAAGCGGTGGCAAAGTAAAGAACGTCAGGAGGTGATTGAGAAGGAAATAGAAAAGTTACTCAATGCCAGGTTCATTCGGGAAGTCAAATACTCGGAATGGTTGGCCAATGTCGTACTCGTAAAGAAGAAAAATGGAAAGTGGAGAATGTGTATTGACTTCACCGACCTAAACAAAGCGTGCCCAAAAGACAGTTTCCCCTTGCCCAAGATCGACCAGCTAGTAGACTCCACCTCTGGACATGAACTTCTCAGCTTCTTGGATGCTTTCTCGAGCTACCACCAAATTCAAATGAGTCTTGAAGATGAAGAAAAGACTGCCTTTATAACTGACCAGGGCACATATTGCTATCAAGTAATGTCGTTCAACTTGAAGAATGAGGGGGCCACTTATCAACGGCTCGTCATGGAGGTTTTTAAGAAACAGATCGGTCGATCTGTTGAGGCATATGTGGACGATATGGTGGTCAAGAGTAAGACGACCGTCGAGCACGTGGGAGATCTAAAAGAAGACTTCCAGACCCTTGACAAATTTCAGATGAAGCTAAACCCGGAGAAATGCGTCTTTGGTGTGGCATCCGAACAATTCCTAGGGTTTATGATCACTCAGCGGGGGATTGAAACTAATCCAGAAAAGATTGAAGCTATCGTCCAAATGTCTTCGCCGCGGTGTTTGAGAGATGTTCAGATATTAACTGGACGGATAGTTTCTTTAAGCAGATTTGTCTCCAGAATGGGGGACAAGTGTCTCCCATTTTTCAAAATCTTGAGGAAAGCAAATATGACTCAGTTCCAATGGCCGGAGGAGTGCGAAAGAGCTTTCCAACACTTGAAGCAGTATCTAACAAGCCCACCTGTTTTGCAGAGCCCCGTTGAAGGGGAAGTTCTGATTATCTATCTGGCGGTCACAGAGGAGGCGGTCAGAGCGGTTTTGGTTCGATCGGATGGCAAGGAGCAATTTCCAATCTACTATGTCAGCAAGGTACTGAGCGGGCCAGAAATACGGTACGCGCCCGTAGAAAAGTTAGCTCTTTCCTTGATAACTGCGGCGCGGAAACTCAGGCCATATTTTCAAAGTCATACCATTAAGGTGTGGACCGACCAGCCTCTCAGACAATGCCTCCAAAAGCCTGAGACCTTCGGGCGATTAATAAAATGGGAGGTAGAGCTGGGGGAGTTCGATATACATTATAAGCCTCGGGCTACGATCAAGGCTCAAGTGTTGGCGGACTTCGTTGCAGAAATGAGTCGACCCAACTCGCAAGACAAGCAACACCCTGCCTGGAGCTTATTTGTTGACGGGTCGTCCAACGCCGAGGGATGCGGAGTAGGAGTGGTATTGATTAGCCCGCATATGAAAGAAAAGGTGGAATACACTCTTCGACTAGAATTCAAGGCCTCCAATAACGAAGCAGAATACGAGGCTCTGATAGCCGACCTCCAATTGGCTAAGGAGATGGAGGTGAAACATCTGAAGGTATATAGTGATAGCCAAGTAGTGGTCGGTCAAGTCACTGGACAGTATGAAGCCAAGGGGAGCAGCATGATCAAGTACCTAGAGCTGGTAAAGCAGGAATTAAGTAATTTCGAGCAGTACTCGATCAGTAGGATAGAACGAGCTCAAAATGCTAAGGCAGATGCGCTTTCTAAAATGACTTCCGATCGAGACGCCAAAAATAACGTTCTGGTCGAACGACTGGGTTGCCCTAGCATTCAAAAAGCCAAGGAAGTGCTTGACATAAATACCGATCGATCAAGCTGGATGGAACCAATCAGACGATACCTCCTAGAGGGAACACAACCGGAAGAAACGTTGGAGGCCAAGAAACTGAGAACAAAGGCCGCCGAATATGCGGTCATTAGTGGCACCCTATACAAGCAATCTTATGATTGGCCACTGTTGCGATGTTTGAGCGAAGAAGAGGCAGAACAAGCAATGGTCTAAGTCCACGAAGGAATGTGTGGAAACCATGTAGGAGGCAGAATGTTGGCTCATAGGCTGATTAGACAGGGGTATTACTGGCCGACAATGAGGAAAGACTGCCAAGATAAAGTCGACCGATGTGAGGCTTGCCAGAAAAACGATAACTTGTCTCACCAACCGCTCGGCCGGGTCGCTAAGACAAGATCCTTGGGACCACAGCTCGGCCTCGACTATAGATCGATCAGGTTGCCAAGACAAGATCCTTGGAACCATCGATCGACTTCGACATCGCTCGGTCGGGTAGCCAAGACAAGATCCCTGGGACCACAGCTTGGCCTCGACTATAGATTTACCAGGTTGTCAAGACAAGATCCTTAGAACCATCGATCGACTTCAACACCGCTCGGCCGGGTCACCAAGATAAGATCTTTGGGACTACAGCTCGGCCTCGACTATAGATCGACCAGGTTGCCAAGGCAAGATCCTTAGAACTGTCGATCGACTTCGACATCGCTCGGTCGGGTCGCCAAGACAAGATCCTTGGGACCACAGCTCGGCCTCGACTATAGATCGACCAGGTTGCCAAGACAAGATCTTTGGAACAGTCGATCGACGTCGACATCGCTCGGCCGGGTCACCAAGACAAGATCCTTGGGACCACAGATCGACCTCGACTATAGATCGACCAGGTTGCCAAGACAAGATCCTTGGAACCGTCGATCGAATTCGACATCGCTCGGCCGAGTCGCCAAGACAAGATCCTTGGGACCACAGCTCGGCCTCGACTATAGATCGACCAGGTTGCCAAGACAAGATTCTTGGAACTGTCGATTGACGTCGACATCGCTCGGCTGGGTCATCAAGACAAGATCCTTGGGACCACAGCTCGACCTCGACTATAGATCGACCTCAACGTCGTTCGTCCATGAGCGACTTTATCAAATCATACTATCGATCTAAAATAAAACAAAAGCGGAAAACGACTTCGAAATAATGAAGGACAAAAATAAGAATCTCATTTCTTTGAATCCATCCTGGTCACAAGCCCGACCAGGTGAGCTTTAAAAATCAGCAGAAGGAGAGCTATTGTAGCGACCTGGACTTTGCGTACCGGGTGGGTTTCCCGCACACCTCAAGAGGCCCGCGACCGCTACAGTAGAGCCCGGCCTCTACCGCCATCACTCCAGGTATTGTCCTCTTTGGTCAAGGGTGAGCCACGACTCGAACCCAAGACCTTAAGGTTTTGTTGCACTTTAAGTGCACGCCTCTTACCATTGAGCCAATTTTTTAATGTAGAGCCTGACCTCGACCGCCATCACTCCAGGTATTGTCCTCTTTGGTACTTGGATGAGTCACCACTCGAACCCAAGACCTCAAGGTTTTGTTACACTTTAAGTGCACGCCTCTTGTGTTCAAGTTGTGACTCACGCAAGTGCCAAAGAGGACAATACCTGGAGTGATGGCGGTAGAGGCCGGGCTCTACAACCTGAATCCATATTGGTGTTTTCTTATGTAGCTGAAGGTGAACTGAGGACTGCTAAGTCACCAGCCTCTGTGAATACTACTACTCGTCTCAGCACTAACCAAGTAGAAGATATAGATATAATACTTGATCAACATGGTGCAACAACTACCCAAACGGAAGAATTAAACAAAAATGAAATTCCACCTGCCACCCCTTATATTCCTCTAAGTTTGTCAATGGTGGAGGATCCTCTGATTCCTTGATAGGTTGCAAGTAAAGATGAAATCAGTGGAAATTTCTAAACTATGGCAAGAAAAAAATCACAAAGGGGCAAGGGAAAAGGCCCTAAAAACATTTCTATTTAACATGTCTATTTTAGCTTGGAATGTTAGAGGAATAAATTTCCCTTCCAAGCTTTTAGCTTTAAGGGATTTTGTTTGGAGAGAAAAACCTCTCTTAGTTGGGTTGCTTGAAACAAAAATTAGGTTGGCAAACTTAAATAAGTTGAACATTTTGGGGTCTCAATGGAAACTACTTTCTAATCACAACTATCATGCTTATGGACGAATCGTTGTCTATTTTAAATATAATGAGATAAATGTGGACTTACTGGAAGCAAATGAGTAGGTCGTGGATCTTCACATTTTACTTTAGCAACGTAACATTGATATGAATGTCTTTATCTGTGGTCAAGAATTGCCCAAAGCAATTGGACAATTTGGCTAAGGAAGCAAACCGCCCAACTTTGCTTCTATAAATATATGAGTGCAGTGACTCTTGTATTAGAGTGTGTGTGATATTCACCAGCAGAGTGAATAAAATTTATATTGGTGTAGTGCAGTGTGTGAGAAAGAAAAAAAAAGAGAGTTTGTGTGAGAGAAAAATATTGTGAGTTTGAGAGAGAAAATAGTATATTTGTATTTGTGTATTTTGTTACAATTATATAAGAAGGAAATTCTCTCTAAATTATTTTTCTTCTTCGCCATCAATATTTTCTATTATTTGGTTCCAATATTATTAGCAAATATATATTGGTTCCAACATCTGGTATCAGAGCTTGGTTGAAAGATGACGTCAAATTCGATTCAGCTGCAACTTCCAAAGTTGAAATAAAAAACTATGAAAACTGGAGTGTCCAGTTAAAAGTATTCTTCAAATCTCAAGATTTGTGGAATTTGGTGGAGTCCGGCTACTTAGAAGTTAAAGATCAAATGGAGTTTGATGCGCTTGAGAAAGATAAGAAAGATGCGTTGGTAGATACCAGAAAAAAAAAGATCAAAAGGCATTGTATGCCAATTTTCAAGTTGTTGAAGAATCGATATTTGGGAAAATATCGTGTGCAAACACAGCACAAGAGGTGTGGGACATTTTGCAAAAATCCTACAAAGGCGATGAACGTGTGAGACGAGTACGCCTTCAAACCCTTTGTGGTGATTTTGAGTCTTTACACATGAATGACTCAGAATAAATTGTAGCATATTTTGATTATGTTCAATTTGTTGTCAATCAATTAAGAGTTAACGGTGAAGAAATTTTAGACACCAAGGTGGTTGAAAAGATGTTGCGATCATTGATTGCAAAGTTTGATTACGTTGTTACAACTATCGAAGAACCATAAGACATATCAACTATGTCGATGGAGAGATTGATGGGTTCGTTGTGTTCACATGAGCAATGAATGAGTCAAAAAGCCACAAGCTCAAGTTCTGAGCAAGCTTTGCAATATGGTACAACAAATTCGTGGAGGCTACCAAGGCAGCCAAGGTCATGGTGGTGGTAGACAAAGTCGAGGCCAAGGATGAGTACAAGGACGAGGACGAGGTGGAAATTTTAATTTCACCAATAGAGATAGAACAAATGATAGCAATCATTCAAAAGGTCGTGGAGGTGGAACTAGTAACAGATCTAATGTCCAATGTTATAGATGCAAAAAATATGGACATTTTCAAAATGAATGTTACACCAAAATGCCAAATGAACTAGTGGAGCATGCAAATACTACCGAAGTCAATAAGAATGTTGTGCTCGCATGCAAATCAAATGATCCAGAAGTGGAACATGCAAATACATGGTATCTTGATAGTGGATGCAACAATCACATGAGTGGGAAAAAGGAGTTCTTCTCACATCTAGATGAATCTGTGCGTGGAGAAGTTAATTTTGGAAATAAATCCAAAATTTCTGTTATGGGAAAAGAAGACATCAACATTCAATCCAAAGATGGTACGAATGTCACTATCTCCGATGTTTCTTTTGTGCCAGGAATTTTTTGGGATTTATTAAGTATTGACCAGCTTTCTGAAAAAGGGCATAAAATTGATATCCATGATGGTGTTTGTACAATCAAAGGCAAAAACAGCAGAACAATTGCAAGAGTGTAGATGTCAAAGAACCGAATGTTTCCATTGAGTTTGCAAACAAAAACATTGATGAATTTTTCAACAATTTTGAGCTAGCAACTTCCGTCCATGGAAGTTCAGATGACCAAAACTCCTGATCAACAATGTGAAGGTTGTATTCTTGGAAAGCAGCACAGTGATTCTTTTCCAATTGGAAAAGCTAGAAGGGCCAAACAACCTTTGGAGTTAGTGCACACAGATATTTTTGGCCCAATTGAGGTAAAATCAGTTGGACATAAAAGGTACATCTTGATCTTTGTAGATGATTTTACTAAAAAGACTCGGGTATATTTTCTTAGAGAAAAATCATAGGCTTTTGCAAAATTCAAAGAATTTAAATCTCTAGTTGAAAAACAAAGTGGTTATTATTTGAAGACCTTGCGATCTGACAGAGGTAGAGAATTTACCTCAAATGAATTTTTCAATTTCTGTAAAAGTCAAGGAATCCGGTGTCAATTGACAACTAGTTATACACCTCAACAGAATGGTGTAGCTGAAAGAAAAAATAGAACAATTCTTGAAATGGGTAGAAGTTTGCTGAAAGCTAAAGCCCTACCAATACCTTTTTGGGAAGAAGTTGTTGCCTGTACTGTTTTTTTGTTAAACAGATGTCCAACAAAGAGTGTCTTTGGAAGAACACCTGAAGAAGCATGGAGCGTTAATAAGCCAGATGTTTCTTTCTTGTGTGTATTTGGGTGTATTGCATATCCCCATATTCCAAATGAACGAAGAAAGAAACTAGATGAAAAAAGCCAAAAGTGCATCTTCATTGGCTATAGTGATGTGACTAAGGGTTACAAGTTATACAACCCTGTGACACAAGAAGTGATCGTGAGCAGAGATGTGCAGTTTGCTGAAAATGAAGCATGGGCGTGGAATGAAAAAGATGATCAACAACAAGGTGTTATCATAGAAAGTGAGCCAAAGCAGGCAGAAACAAGTAGATCTATGTCCGATAGCTCATCTCCTATTAGAAGTTCTCCTCCACCAATAGAAGTTGCAGAAACTTCAAAACATCCTCAACCAACATGAATGATTCCAACTCGCTTGCAAGATTATATGGTCACCTCTGATCATGATAATGATGATATGACCACTGATGAAACTATTGTGAATTTTTGCCGGTTTGCAGATTGTGATTCAATTTTTTATGAAGATGCAGCAACCGATAAACGATGAGTTCAAGCAATGGATGATGAAATCCATTCAATAAAGAAAAATGACACATGAGAATTAACTTCTTTACCACCAGGCAAGAAACCCATTGGATTCAAGTAGGCGTATAAGACAAAGTACAACTCGATGGTCAGGTGGATCGCTTAAAGGCAATATTGGTCGTGAAAGGCTATAAGCAGAAGCCTAGAATTGATTATTTTGAAGTATTTGCACCAGTTGCCAAGATGGATATCATTTGGATGATTGTAGCACTTGCAGCTCAAAACCAATGGAAGATCCATCAAATGGATGTGAAATAAACTTTTCTGAGTGGTTTTCTTGATGAAAAAGTCTATGTTGAGCAACCACCTGGTTATGTGAAGAAAGGACATGAGAAAAAAGTCTATAAATTAAAGAAGGCATTGTACGGGTTGAAACAAGCACCTCATGCTTGGTATACTCGCATTGACACATATTTGCTGCAGCATGGTTTTAAAAAATGTCCTTATGAGCATACCCTATATATCAAGTCAACTTCCAATGGTGATCTCATTATTGTTTGTATTTATATTGATGACTTGATATTCACAGGAAATTGAAAAGAGATGTTTGATGAATTTAGGGAGGGTATGGCTAGCCAGTTTGAAATGACAGATATAGGATTGATGTCCTATTTTTTGGGCATTGAAGTGCAGTAAACTGATGAAGGAATTTTCATTTCCCAATAGAAGTATGCCACTGATATTTTGAAGCGCCTTGAAATGGAGTCACTCAAGTCTATTCGAACTCCAGTTGCTGAACGAGTGGAATTGAAGAAAGAAGGAAGTGGAGAATTAATAAATCCCACATATTTCAAAAGCATAGTTGGCAGCTTGAGATATTTGACCTGCACAAGGCCATATATTACTTATGGTGTGGGAATTATTAGTCGATTCATGGAAGAACCTCGCCAATCAAATTTGCAAGTAGCAAAACGAATTCTGCGATATGTAAGTGGCACCCTTGATAATGGAATTTTCTATTCTTACTCTAACAATTTCAGTTTAATGGGATACACTGACAGTGATTGGGGAGGTGATGTGAAAACTCGGAAAAGTACTTCCGAGTATGTATTCTTTCTTGGATTTGGATCATTCTCATGGTCCTCAAAGAAACAACAGGTTGTAGCACTTTCTTCAGCAGAAGCAGAATATATGGCAGCAAGTTCTGCAGCATGTCAAGCAATTTGGCTTCGTAGGATGCTCAGTGAATTGATGCATGAACAAATAGATCCTACGAAAATTATGTGTGATAATAAGTCAGCCATCACATTAGCTAAGAATCCAGTCTTTCATGGGAGAAGCAAACAAATCGACATCAAGTATCATTATATTCGTGAGTTAGTCAAAAATGAAGAAATTGAATTGGAGTTTTGCAGATCTGAATATCAAGTTGAAGATATTTTGACAAAGCCACTGAAGGCAGATGTGTTCGAGAAATTGAAGATGATGCTTAGTGTTGTTTCAAAATCAATTTAAAGGGAGGATATTGAAATATATTAAATTAGATTTTGAAAATTAAAATAAAATTACTTAAGGTTGAAGTAAAAATTTGTGGCGCTGAAGCAATCAAATGAAGAAGCCAATTTTGGCTTTGATTTCGGCGCCAGGTTGCCATGCAAAACAATTGGACAATTTAGCTAAGGAAGCAAACCGCCCAACTTTGCTTCTATATATATGAGTGCAGTGACTCTTGTATTAGAGTGTGTGTGATATTCACCAGCAGAGTGAATAAAATTTATATTGGTATAATGCAGTGTGTGAGAAAGAAAAAATAGAGAGTTTGTGTGAGAGAAAAATATTGTGAGTTTGAGAGAGAAAATAGTATATTTGTATTTGTGTATTTTGTTACAATTATATATGAAGGAAATTCTGTCTAAATTATTTTTCTTCTTCGTCATCAATATTTTCTATTATTTGGTTCCGATATTATTAGCAAATATATATTGGTTCCAACAATGAGGTCCGTGAGAAAGATCACCATAACTGGACAGGCAAAGATTATATAAATGGGTGGAATTATGTACTGCAATACATGCAGAAAGGTGATGTTTATTCTTCGGACGATCACAGTGCCGTCCAGCGGAAAGGAACCTCCTCTTCTGCTTCAATTGGGAAACACAATTTCCCCATCTTTACGGCAATCCTGACGCTGAAGGGTGTCTGATTTACAACGACAAGGGCTATAAGACAGCACTATTTAAGTACGTGGTGTGTGAAATTAGTATTAATAACGTAATGCGTTACCTCTTTTATTCATGTCGGTGCTTGTTTGGTAACAGATGTTCCCTCTGCTTCCTTTGTGTGTTGTGTTGACTTGGACTGTAATAATGTATTGCCTTGTGCAAGTGTAGGACTGTTTAATTTGGTGTTGAGTTTTTTTAAAAAATAAACACCATTCAAGAAAGCAGTCAGTATAATACCATACATTAATAAGAAATAATATCCATATAAAAACAAAAGAACTCTCTCATGATGAGTGCGATTAGCTTAATCCAAGAATGATTGCCACTTAATTGTTTTTTTAATTACCCTTTCATATTGAAGGCTGATGTAACCTATAAAACAAACAGAGTATACAGCAGTATATAGAAGAAACGACAAAGAAAACACTTTTTTTTTTTTTTTTCTGAATGACTTCAGCTGAGAAATTACATCAGATATATAGCCAATAACGTTAACTTCCTAAAAAGACGCCAACGACTTAAAAAAAACAATCCACTTCTACTGACTTAAGCAACACGACTTCGTGTACCTATCAAATAGCAACTAATTTATTGACTCAATAAAACAAGATAAAGCAAAATAATTAATTAATTAATTAAGCTGCACTAATTTTTAACAACCTATATCTTGGGAGATCTTTGTTTTCAAACATACCTACGCATGCATAATATTATTTGGAAAAATAAATAAAGATGCAATGAGACTGAGATAAAGTATATACTTAATTCAATTCAATATTTTTTAATTCAGATTTAAGTTATGTGAAGAAATAATAAATTAAGTGGTTAAGTTATGCGTATTAATCACTTTGATATAATATAACATTGGTCACCCTAAAAAACCAAAGTAGTTTATGACCTTTACGTAACTTTTGTTTATGTATACTCAATATTTTAAAAATCAGATCGGAAGTTAAATTGGTAAGATAAGAAATTTAAGGTTTAAAAGATTCAAATAATATTAAACGTTATAAAACCAGCTAAAGATTGAATAAAAATAAAGAATTTGAAATATGATTTTAAAATTGGTCTATACCAATCGTAAAATTTGGAAGCTTAATTGAAAAAGAGATTGTTAAATAAAATTAATTGATTTAATTTATTTTATAAATACTTATTAATTAATAAAATTGACCAATTAATACATTAGTTAGTACTTAATGACAAGAGTTATTAAAGTAAATCAAACAAGTCAGAAATCGAATCGAAAAGTTAGATGGTTCATTATTTTTATGGTTAAAATGGCCTAACCGTTGGATTTTTAATCATCACTTATATCTATCTTTTATTAATCACAATTTTCCTAGATTTTACTAAGTGTATTGAAAGATAAATACTAATATAAATTAAGTAAATTTATTTTTAATATATCGATTTGAAATTAAATTTAATTAGATTTCAAATTGAATTTAAATTTAAAAGAATTAACTAATTTAAATTAAAATATTTTCTTCAATAATTAAAGATTTAATTAATTAAATAATATCATTATATTAAAATTTATTAAAGAAATATCCAATGTTTTGAAATTTTGATCAAAAATCAAACCAATAAGACAAAATGTTTAAGATTTAACCAATATTAGACTGTCATAAAATCAGTTAAATATTGAATAAAATTGAAAATTTTAAAATATGATTAAAGGAAATTTTCTATAATTTTAAGTCTAATTTTAAAGGAAATTGTTAGATAAAGATTTATTTTTGTTTATAAAAAATAATTAATTTATAAAAATTAATCGATCAATTAATAAATTAATCCATTTTCATGAACAAATTGAAAATAGATCAATTTTTAGTTTGGTTTATTAAAGTAAGTCAAATTAGAAAGTTAACTGATTAAAGTTCTCATAATTGAGCCATGTATAAGACAAATGCAAGGACATAGCCACCTAATAATTACAAGCTTAGCAGCCAGGATTAAAGCTTGAAACCATCAAAATCCAAAGCACTCCTATTTGGATAAATTTTCATAATGTTCCCCTCGAGTACTGGACTACATAGGATCTTAGCCAAATAGCAAGTTACATCAGTAAGACTTTATGTATAGATGAGAATACAACTAAAAAAAGAAAAATTGCATTTGCTCAAATTTGTGTTAACATTGAAGTATCAAAAGACCCCCCTAATGAGATCCCAATCATGCGTCTAGGAGATGAAAATCAATTATGGGTGGATAGCATTGCAATTTCTTACCACTGGAGGCCTCCTAGCAAAAGTTCAGAATAAAATTTGGAGAGCAACTGGAAAACTATTCAAGACTGAAAATTACCAGGAATTAATGGGTCATGAAGAAGGCTACCATTATGAGGAGAATCATGGTTCTAAAAATTATATTGTTGCTGTGAATGAAACCAAGGATGATATAAATCAACCTACTGTTGAAATTGTAGCAGAAATTCCTAAGCAAACCGATGGGGCAAGTCCTTCTGCAGAACAATCCATCATCAAATGAGAACCTGAATCCATATTGGAGTTTTCTGATACAACTAAAGTGAACTGAGAACTGCTAAGAGACCATTTCACCATAGTTTAGAAAAGATGCTATGGATGATGAGGATACTTGTTTTATGATGGTATTGGATTCTTTCGAATGCTTGAATTTTTTTATCAAACCGAGCCTTTGTTTTTGTGACTAATACTGTTGGGGCCGGGCCCCGTATGTCTGATCCCCGAGGCGACCCATCGGGCTGCGCCGGCATCGGGCGCCCAAATACCGTGGGACCCGATCCCAACATTTATACATATACATAATTCGATCATAATTCATACACATACTCATACATATACATAGACATATTCATCATTCTCATACATTCCGGCACTTACACATGCATAAATATGAATTAAACTCATGCCATTAGTATTCAACATCATACGAAATACATAACAAAGTTCAAATCTAAAATATATGAATTATGCTCCATGAGAGTATGCTCGGAGGGCCAACCAAAATACAAACTTATGGCAAAGCTCATAATTAACTCGAAGTTTTCGATGCCTCGCAAATTCAAAGATCGTTCTGCTCTGCACCTGAGGAGGGAAAATAATGGGTTGAGCTACACAGCTCAGTGACTAATATAATTATAGCCATCGGCAACTAACACAAATCCCAGCATATGAATGTATATATATTATATCTATACAGACATCCATTCAATTATTCACATGCTAATCAAACAATTCACGCATTCAATATAATTAATTCATCAATTCATGATTATGTCACAAGGTATGCTTCACAATAAACAATTCACATATGCAATGCACATCACAATGACTCGAGGGTTCCATGGAAACAAAAGGGAGAAACCGAAGTTTAACCCTGAACGAAATGAGTCCATTCGGATCTCATATGCCACAAGCGGGCAGCCGGGAGAAGGCTCTTGTCTACGTGCACGTGACGAACGAAATGGTTCCACTCTCGCCCAAATAAAAGCACATAATCATGCTCATAATCGTTTAATCATACGATAGTCTTTCATATCTTGCATTTATTCAAAATGTCATGACCGAAGTCGAGGCATAACATGCTCAAAATTAAGATGTCATGCTATCAATTTCCATGAGTCTTTCACATATATGACATTACAATCATTCAGTTCATCACATTTAATCATGCATCATCTATAACATATATTCATACATAGGCAAGAATTTGCCTAATCACACAATCACTATAAGTATATTACCCACCTAAGATCGCTCGAGTAGTCGACTCACTGATGTCCTTCCTTGTGCGATGGGGTCAAATCGGCTTGATTTCCTATCATGAACCAAGTTTCAAATCAACACTAGCTAAAAGAAAAGGCATAAGGCTTGGACATTACAAATATAAGCACTGACGACTTCCCGAAAAAATTCCCGAACTCTAAGAGACTAATTCTGAACTTCCCAACCTGTAGTCCTTTTTCTCTATATCACAACGGATCAAGAATCACCTCAATCGGACATCTACATCAAAAGATATTCTTAAAAAAATGTCAAAATCTCACTTTCGGAAACACAGCCGCGACGAACGGCCCGCTCGTCGCGGCGATCATAATGTCTTGTGGCATGCACCCTACTACTACGCAGACGTCGCGGCGAACACAGGTTCGCACGTCGCGACGAAGGCCGAATCTCTCGTCGCAGCGAATAAATATTTTACTCGTCGCGGCGTAGCTTCCCTTCCTCGCACGGCGCGGCGTGTTCATACTCTCGTCGCGACGTCTGCGTCGAAGAATCGACCCCCGAACTCCAACTTTCTGCATATCTCGACTTAAATCCTCTTCTAAACTCAAATGCAACACAACCAAACTATAGATCCAGTCTTATAATGCATTTCTAACCCATTCTCAGCTTCAAATCCATCACAAACACATCAATCCAAGAAAATCCCTACATTTTTACCCAAAAACCCTAAATCATCGATTATGCCTAAACCAAGCTATCTAACTGTTTAATCCTTCTAGAAACAAGATAGAAAGACGCTAAACTTACCGGAAAGCGCTTCCAAACTGTCGGAAAACCTTAGAAATCGAAATCTTCTCTTCTTCCTTTCCACGGCCACGACTCCTCTCTTCTCCTTCTCCTTTTCTATTTTTCTTTTCTATTCTAATTCTCTTCTCTTAACCCTAAGGGCATGGGCCCCTTCCTAATAAGCCCAAGCCCAACACAATTTAAATCCTCTAATGCTCATTTAAACCACATTTAGACTTTAATTATCCATAATTCTCTCAATTTAATCAAACTAAGGCAAAATCACAATTCATACTGAATAAGATCATTAAAAAAAATTCGGGGTCTAACAAATACTGATGATGTTGGTGATGTAAAAGATCATGTTCGCCCATCGATTGATTTGAAACCCTTACCTAAAAATTTGAAATATGCATTCTTGGGTGCTAATCAAACTTTTCCTATCATTATTTCATCTTCATTGACTCCTTTTGAAGAAGAAAAATTGCTTAGGGTGTTAAGGGAGTTGAAAAATGCATTGGGTTGGTCAATTTCAGACGAATTAAACCTTTTGTTGTAATGCATAAAATTCTTATGGAAGAGTCATTCACTCCTAGCATTGAACCCCAAAGAAGATTGAACCCAGCAACGAAGGAAGTGATTAGGAACAAAATTCAAAAGTGGCTTAAGGCTGGAATCATTTACACAATTTTTAATAGTTTATAGGTTAGTCCTACTCAGGTTGTTTTTAAAAGAGGTGGATTCATTGTAGTTAAAGATGATAACATTGAGACTATTTTCACTAGGACAGTCTGCATGGATTATAGGAAGTTGAACAAAGCCACTAGGAAGGACCATTTTCCTTTGCCATTCATAGATTAGATGTTGGACAGACTTGCTGGATATGCATTTTACTATTTTTTAGATGGGTACTTGGGATATAACCAAATAGCCATAGTACCTGAAGATCAAGAAAATACCACATTCACTTGTCCTTTTGGCACATTTGCATTTAGGCACATGACTTTTGGTTTTTGCAATGCTCCTACTACATTTCAGCGCAGCATGATGGCCATATTTTTTGATATGGTTGAGAATTTCATGGAAGTCTTTATAGATGATTTTTCTATTTTTGGTGATTCATTTGATAAGTGCTTACATAATCTGTTTCTAGTGTTGAAAAGATGTTAGGATACCAACTTGGTGCTCAATTGGGAGAAATGTCATTTTATGGTGAGGAAAGGAATCGTGTTGAGTCACAAAGTATTTGCCCATAGCATGGAAGTAAACCGAACCAAAACAACAACTATTGAAAAGCTTCCTCCACCAACAAATGTAAAGGGTATCCATAGTTTCCTTGGACATGCGGAGTTTTACCGGAGATTCATCAAAGCCTTCTCCAAGATCACTAAACCTTTTTGCAATCTCTTGAAGAAGGATGTGTAATTTGAATTCAACGAGAGATGCTTGAAGGCTTTTAAGTTGATTAAAAAAAAGTTGATTTCAACTCCTATGATGATCACACTTGATTGGCAACAACCGTTTGAAATTATGTATGATGCAAGTAACTTCGCAGTGAGAGCAGCTTTAAGCCAAAGGGGATAAAAAGTGTTCAGGGTTATTTACTACTCTAGCTAGACTTTGGATGATGCCCAGCAAAATTACACTACTACAGAAAAGGAAATGTTAGCGATTGTGTTTGCTTTGGACAAGTTTCGGTCATATACCATTGGGTCTAAGGTTGTGGTTTTCACAGATCATGCGGAATTCCAATATTTGTTTGCAAAGAAAGATGCTAAGCCGCAACTGATTCGATTGGTGATGCTTTTGCAAGAGTTTGATGTGGAGATCAAAGACAAAAAGGGGATAAAAAATGCAATTGTCGACCATCTATCTTGATTAGAGCTTGAGGAATCAAAGCCACCAATACCTATCCAAGAGAGTTTCGCGGATAAGTAGTTATTCAGAGTCAATGAAAAACTTCCATGGTTTGCCGATGTGATGAATTATTTAGCTATAGATTTGATTCCTCCAGATTTAAATCCATCTCAAAAGAAAAAGTTCATATTTGATGCAAAAAGTTATCTAGGGCTTTTTTTTTCAAGAGAGGCCCCGATCAAGTGATTCGAAGATGTATCCTGGAACATGAAGTCCAAGCAATTTTGGAGCATTGTCATTCATCACCATATGGAGGTCATTTTGGCCCAATAAAAACAACAGCAAAAGTTCTCGAATCTGGTTTCTATTGGCCTACGTTTCATAGGACAACTATGCTTTCACTAAAACATGTGACCAATGTTAACAAATAGGTAATATCTCACGACGACATGAGCTTCCTTTAACTAACATTTTTTATGTAGAACTCTTTGATTTGTGGGGTATCGACTTCATGGGACCATTCTCCAAATATTGTGGACAATCCTATATCCTTTTGGCAGTGAACTATATATCAAAATGGGTTGAAGCCATAGCTTCACCAACAAATGATGCCAAGGTTGTTCTTAGATTTCTCAAGAAAAGTATTTTCACAAGATTCAACACTCTAAGGGCCATTATTAGTGATGAAGGTACCCACTTTGGCAACAAGCTTCTGGGTAATCTTTTAACCAAATATGGAGTTCGTCACAAGGTTGCTTTAGCATACAACATACAACCAAATGGCCAAGCTGAAATATCAAATCGAGAGATCAAGGACATTCTTGAGACGATGGTGAATCCTAACCAGAAAGTCTGGGCTGTCAAGCTGTCAAGCTTGATGATGCCCTTTAGGCATATAGGACGACCTTCAAGACTCAAATTGACATGTCTCCATATTGTTTGGATTTTGGAAAAGCTTGTCATCATCTTCCGGTGGAGTTGGAACACAAGGCTTATTGGGTAGTTAAGAAGTTAAATCTTGATTGGCAAAAGTTAGTTAAAAATGGGTCTCTTCAGTTGTGTGAATTGAAAGAATTTCGAAATGAAGCATATGAAAACTCTAAAATCTACAAGGAGAAAACTAAGAAATGGCTTGACCAACACATCATGAGGAAAGAATTTGCCTCAGGAGAGAAAGTTTTGCTTTTCAACTCGAGATTTAAGTTCTTTCTAGGTAGATTACGCTCTAGATGGTCAGGACCCTTTGTTATGAAAAAATTTACCTCCTATGGAGCAATTGAAATTGAGGGAAGTGATGGAAGAACTCTCAAATTGAATGGGAAAAATTGAAGCATTATTATGGTCAAGAGTTGAGAAACATTGTAAGCATTTTACTCAAAGACCTGTGATCAAATGGCTACATCGAGCTATTGACGTTAAACATAACACCTGTTGGGAGGCACCTCAATCTTAACCTTTCATTTTATTTCTTTATTTTTTCAGTTGCTTTTTATTGCTTTCATTTGAGTACCTTATTTGCTTTTGTATAGGAATGCAAAATTAGAGCTATGAATTCTAATTTCAAGTCGCTGAGCCCTCTTTAATCTCGGGAGTCCTTATGTTCTCATCTCCTTTTTTTTAGGTCATTGGGGACAATGTCCCATTTAAGTGTGGGGTGGGGCCAATTTTAAAATTTTTGCAATCTTACACTTGAATTGTGATAAAGGTTGAACCATGCCATTTTTTCATAGTAGTTGGACTGAAGATTAAGTTGTGTGCTTGAATTTGAATTGGGCAACTTGAGTGGAAGGTGAATCATATGGATTGATTGAAATAATTAGTTGCATAAACTCAGTCATTAATTTAATACTTGAGTGACTAGGTAATGCATAAAATTTTGATCGATTTTCACATATGCACATGTGAGGTTTTGAGCCTACATGAATGCATTTTATATTCATTTCATTGATTTTTGTTGTTGTGTGTGATACTCCCCTAGGAAGATTACCTCTAGAACTTGCATTGAACTAGTTTGAAACTACGAGATGCATGCTTTATGGAAATGATTTAGGCATTATTTGTTTCAAACCAATTAGCTTAAATGACCCACCTTATACATTATCCCTTGCAACCCCTTTTAAACCTTTACCCTTTTTGATTGCAAAATAAACACTTAAAAATCCAAAAATCCACTAGCTTTGCCTTATCACAAGTATAAAGAAGTGCTAAGCAATCATTTGGTCTATAGTTTGGGACTTTTGAGCTTACTTGTTATTCTTAAATGTTTATAGAGGTACTTCTACTCATATTTTATTGATTTATGCTACTTTTTTCTCTCTCTTGTTTTTAAAAAAAGAAAAAAAAAGTAAAGAAAAATAATAAAAAGACAAAGAAAAAAAAGCAAACATAGTAGCATTAATTAGTGAAGAGTAGTAGCAGTCTTATGTATTCATTTGCATATCTCAGACTTTGAATTTAGTTGTCCCTTTTACTTAGTGCTTTGTTAATGCTTGTGAATTAATCCATGACCTTTTTATCCTACCTTAACTCAAACCCCATTACAACCCTAAATAAAAGTCCTTTTGATCCATGCTGGTGTGTATTTTATGTGGTAGAGAGTTGGTGAATATGCAAGCCTATAGTAGTGTAGTCTTTTAGAGGGAGTCTTGAGTGAAATATTGACCCTAAACACTTGAGTGATTCGAGCGAAAACATGAGAAAAATTCATCTGAATTTTATATGTGTCTTTGATCAATGGTGTTTACATTTGACCTTGTTTATGTGCATTAATGAAAAAATTATTATATGTGTAGTTGCTTAAAGCTTGAGTTTGCTGAAGTTTGAATGAATACACACACTCGATTTTCTTTGAAAATGAATTGATGAAATTCTTTTTATTGTGTTTAAATTACTTGGGGACAAGCAATAGTTCAAGCGTGGGGTATTTGATAAAGATACTAATAGGCTTTTATTTGATGCATTAATGTAGGTGAATTGTGCAGTATTTTGGGATAGATATTATGCTAAATTGTTGTTTTTATATTATCTTTAAGTGTTAGGAGTTTTTTTTTTTGAGAAAATAGAGCAAAAAGATAGCAAATTTGGAATGCACAAAACGCCATACACTAGCAGGAAATTGAAACTATGAATAGAGTGAAACGCAACATACAAAGGGGATAAGACTTCAACGTTTGTTTTTAAAAAAAGAGCCACAAAACATAAAATAAAAAAAGCAAAACGCATCAGAGGGTTCAAAGTGTTTCAAAAGCAGAAAAAAAAAGGTAGCGCAAGGGGAAGGGGAACACAAAGATAAAATACCACAGCCTCCAACAAACAAACAAAAAACGTAAGCAATAGCCTCCATTCACAGCATTCATGCAGCCTCACAAGAACCAACGACAACAACACAGACCCCTCCTCTACACGGTCTCCACACATCTCCACTCACACACGGAGCAGCCTTCATTCACAACAGAAGCAAAAAATCACACAACCCCCCTCCATTAACGTAGCTTCAGATATCAAAAGACGCAGCCTCCAACTAACACATCACTCCATCGCAAGACAACCAAGACTCCACTCCACCCCACTCACAAATAGTAGCCTCCATTGAAAGACGATACTACCTTCACTCCAACGACGCAACCTCCAAAGCAATCTCCACTGAAGAAGGGGCGCAGTCACGCATTTTGAGTCGTGTTTTTTTCATTTCCATTTGACTTCATCGTGAGTTTATCTAGGGTTTATGCTTTTGAATTGCTTAGCATGATGATTTGTAACATCTCAATATCTTATGTTAAGGGCTAGGACCCAAAAATAGTGTATATTGAGAAATTAAAAGTGTATTTCATGCATCATATGGCATAACATGTGAATATTTATTTTTGGCTCATTAAAATAATGGTAAATGCATTTATTGATATTTTCGGGTATAATTGAAATATGATTACAATGTGAATTGTGGGTTATTTGTGTTGAAAATTTATTTGTAGAGTGTCATTATTATTTCGAAATTTTTGGTGAATTTTTGAGAATTTTAAAATTTTTGGGATATCTTGAACTAGGAAAAATATAGAAATAAGAGACAAATGAGAGTGAGACAAATGGCTTACATGCATGAGTGACAAGTGTCATTGGAATATCACTCCACGTAGTTACCTTGTTTGTTTGGAGAAAATTCTACACTTTCGGTTGTTCTCCACTGAAAGATGTTCAGCACCAATTAGAAACAATTCTCTCCGATTTGTTCAGTGTTGTGTAATTAGCAATTCAGAGAGCATTCTGTTTCATGTATCTTGTTTTCCATTCACCGAGAGCTCACCTTCACTGTTGGATATGTATCGAAATCAAGTAAGTGAGTTTTCAAATTTTCTGGTTCTGTAAATGAATTTTGGTGATGCTTTTACTGGTTTTAAATGGCTATACACATAAGATGTGTAGGTAAAAAGATTTCAGGTATGACAGTGATGGATGAATTTAAGGTAGAATTTGTTCAAAAACTGGAATAGTCGTGTATGACATTTTATTTTTAGTGTTATGATTATTTAATGTTAACTGAAGTAATAGAAGAAAAATGTGAGGTAAAACCATATGAATATAGGTTTTGCAAGCATAAAAACAAAATTACAGTAGCGAGAGAGCAAAAAAATGGTGATGTCCATATGAATCTTATTTTGATGTTTGAATTTAATATTACATTTTGAGTTGTTTTAGAGTAAGTTGAATAGAAATGGGAGTTGAAATGAAGAGGTAAATATGAGAGTACAAATTAGAGATGATGGGGTAAGTGCAAGAGAGGAAGAAGAAGGAAGATAATCTGCAATTTCTGGAATTGGAGTACATAGTCGTGCACTATGGTTGCATGGCCAATAGTGCTTCTCAAACTGAACAGTTTGGATTCGTTTGACTATAACTTTGTCTCCCGACCTTCAAATGACTTGAAAATTGAACCAATACATTCCTAAGATATTTTTTCCTCTCCATAAAAATTTAGAACCATTTGAATTGATTTGAAAAAGATTGATTGGATGAAAATGAGGAAGTATGTTGGCATATTATGAACTGGAATATTTTTATTGAACATGCTTCAGTATTTTGATTATACCTTGATATGTAGATTTTCAAATGAGTTTATTATTAATTCAGATTAAATGAGAGACATATGGCTAAAACTTTCTTGAAGAAGTAGACTTTTAATTCTGTCTCTAAAAATTTCAAAATTTGGCATGAAATTGAGTATTGGCTTAGGCTGTAGCACTACCCGTGACAAAAATTATATCTTGTTGTTATCAAATAAACTATATTGATGTAGGCCAAATAAGACAAAGTTGTCTTCACAAAAGTTGTAACATATTCTCTTAGCTTTCAATGGGTATGAAGTTTGTAATTTTTGGACATTGGAATTGAGAGATATGAGTTGTAAAACTTAGAGTGCATGATTATGCACTAGCCAAAATTTCAAATGTACTCATTATGTAGTATTTAGAGTATAACTCATAGAAAAATGAACCAAATTGTATGATCCTGGTGTTATTAAAAACTAGAAACATAGGGGGAACAATTATTGTCTAAAAACTCCATCTTCCTTGTCATAATGGCCATGTAAAGTTGACCTGAAAGTGGGTTTTGAGATTCTCAAAACTGGAATGATTGATTAGTGTGTAAATTCTGAAAAATATAGGGAAAAAATAAAGTTTGCATCAGTTTCTTCAAAATATATATACCTGAGAATTTGTCATTGAACATGCAGACTACATGATACATTTATAAATGTGATTATTTTGTTAAATGAGCCATATTGTAATATGAAAATATATTTGTTTGCATATAAAAGAGCAAGTAGAACGCCCGCTTCTAGTTATTGCGGGGACTTTAAGACAATAAACGAAAGGAAGCAATTGTGAGTAACCTAAGATGGTCTCAACTTGATTTGTTTTGTTTATTACTTAATTGAATTTGATATTGATGAATGTGTACTGAATTCCAGATATGAAATATCCAAGGAGTTTCGATGCATGATTAAAACGTTGGAAGTGCTACTTGAATGTGAATGAAATTAACAACACGAATCTCAACTTGAATGTTCATGTCAGACCTAGTGCGATGATTATTGTGAACAAGAACATGAATGCAAATGTAATTGATCAAATGTGATGAATGAAATTGAAGAATGCATTTTGGTTCGGCCGAATTCTGGCCGAATGGTGCGTTGCCGTTTGGCTCCATCGGTTGGCAACTTCCTGTGATCCAAGCTACGCGAATGTACCTGCAAAACAATGGAAGGCACGTCGGGGGTGATGTCCCGAGTAACCCCTCCGACGCTCAAGTAAGGTTTTTGGTGAAGGTGGGATTGATCGAATCAGAGGAATCTCTAGGTTATGAGTTACGTACCTTGATAATGAGAGAATCAAACCTTATATATGATTTCCTGCTAGGTTTTAGGTCCTTACGTTTCTCACGTACGTGCATGAGAGGTTTTCTCATGCTGATGGGCTGGTTTTGTGGATTAGACCCAAATTAAGCCATGGGTGCGTGATCGATCGATCGCCCGTAATGTTGGACTCGGGCCCAATATTGCCGACCCAACCATAAGCCCCTACCTCGAGTCCGAGCGAAGAGAAGGGTCGAAGGAGTATGTTGTTGTGATTCGTCGGCCGCTTCATAATGCGTAAGCGGGACGGGTCGCAATGTGGCCGATCGGTCGGCGTTGGCCTTATAGCTCGGTTTGGGGCGCTCGGGTGATTTTAGTTGGTCGGTGTTGACACGTCGGTCTGTCGCTTGTAATGGCCGACCCGTTGTGCCTAATCGTCAGAGGATTGATTGGTTGAGGTCCCTCGGTGATCGGTCTTAATCGCTTCATGCGTGACGGATCGCGTTATAGTAAGTCGCCCGCCATCATTGGCGCACTCTTGGACTTGGTACATTTATTGTTTGGGCGCGTGCTCGACAACCGCTCGTAATCAAACGATCGTCCTTTGCAAGCGCCGCATATCCCGACGTCTTTTCAATCGCCGCGCCTCTTCCTTTCAACCGCGTGTGCCTCTTGGTTGTCGAGTAACCTTGATTCTCGTGGCTCGGATCGCAGCCGCATGTCCGAGCATAGCTTCGGATTGTCTCCATGTCGTAGCCCGATCGGGTCACTTTCAAGTGTTCCTCCTTTCGACCCCTATAAATATTCATGGTCGACGAGTTGGGGCTGCTTTCACGCTTCCTTTCATTCTCCCGCTTGTACTTTGCCTTCGTTTGCTTATCATCGCTCGTGATTCCCGAAATTTCCTTTCATTTCGCCGTCCGATTTCCTGCTTCCAAACTCCGATTAGGTACGTCCTTTTCTTCATTCCCTCTTCGTTTCGAAAGTCTTTTCTTGTTGATCATGTCGAGCGGTAGTTACGGGAGTGTGGCGGAGTTGAGGAGGCGTTGATGAGAGAGAAAGAGACGGAGCGATTGGGGGCCTTGCCAAGACGGCGTCGTCAATGACCCGTAGGGAGTTGAATAGGTTGGCGATTAAGTTTAATATCCTTCGTCTTGGGGCCTCGGTTGGCTTTGCGAAGCAGCGGATCCTGATAACCGGTGGGTACTTCATTGCTTCCGCAGACTTCTTTTCGGTTGGTGGGATGAGACTCCCTATGCCCCAATCATTGACGAGGTGTGCTCCACTACGGGATCTCGCTGAGCGATTCCTCAAACAGTTGGAGGTTTATAAACGGGCTGTCCTTCTTTGTGCCATCGTTCGACCATCCACCTTCCGTCGGCGTTCTGCGCCATTTCACGAGAATGAGTCACGGATCCGAGCTCGGGTGGATTCTTCTTGATATAAGGATGCTCGGTATCGCCCTACCAACGCCTCAAGGTTTCATCTGGCGAAGTCAAGTACTTTTTCGTGAAGCCCCGGGGTCTTCCTCCGAGTCTTGGCCGTGGAGGTATCCTGACCGAGCAATGGAATGACGCGTCGACCTTGTCCCAAGTAGGGAGGAGTGGGAGTTGATTGGTCGATCAAGGAGCTCGGTAGATACAACTTCGATCGGCTCATTCGGGGATATCCACGGGAGCCTCAAACCACTCCTTCCTCGTCGGCCCCGCCTCGGATTAAGCGGGCTAAAGGGGAAACCGCCCGTCCGGTTGACTCTCGTGATTGTATTGATTGTTGAATTTGATGTGTTAGTTTTTTTCTAACTCGATTTGTCATCGTGCAGCCATGGTGAGAGTGGATGAAGATCGTGCCGAGCCGCCAAGTTAAAAAGCGATCTGCAGAAGAAAAGGAAAGATGGAGGCGGTGGGGACGCTGCTTTGTTCGAGGGGCCCCCTCGTCTGCCGATGGATGTTTCATCTGCCGGGACCTTCCCGACGCCTCGGCGTCATTACCTCTCGTCTAGTTGACGCAGTCAGGTACATTTTTAGGGAGGAAGAGGAGGAGGCGGAGCCTCTCAAGAGGAAGAGGTTGGTCGGTGGGCGATCTGGAGAGGAGCGAGAAGGGCGAGGGAAGGTGCGGGCTGCGAATCACGGGCAATGGGAGTCCGTCCTTAAGCTTCTAAGGATGCCACGGCACGGTGACCTCAAGTATCCCAGTATCTTGCCGAGGGATTGTCCTCCGTGGACGAGGAGATGATGGAAAGAAGAGCGCCTTGAATTTGAGATCTCGACTTGTTCGTCTTGGTGTCGAACGGCGACAATGTCCTCGCCGTCTTTGCAAAGATTTGGAGACGCTGACCAAGAAATGCAGGATCTGCGTGAGCAAACGAAGACCTCAAGGACAGCCGTTGGAGGTAGAGGAGGAAAGACTTCCTCCAAGCTCAAAATGCATCCTTGGAGGAGGAGAAGAGGTCTTTGTTGGCTCGATTGGCGAGGCAGAGAAAGAGAGGGAAGTGGAGAAGAAAGAGAGGGAGATCGAGCGGATGGAGAGGGAGAGAGAGGTCGCCAAGTGGAGGGGAACTGTTAGAATGGAACGGGAGCTTAATAAACAGCTCCACATAGATTGCCGCTCCGCAATGGTGGACAGGGACAGGGCCGAGAAAACCTTGGCAGAGGTGCGGCAATCTGTGCGGAAGCAACGGATTGAGGCCATCAAACGATGGAAGACGAGGTTCTTGTACGAGGAGGGTTTGGAGCTTGCCTGCGACATGGTCCTCAGGGTGCTGAGGAGGGGTCACGAGCTTTATACTCCTGAGGGGTCGGCGTGCCCCTCGCTCAAGATTATGCCGGGCGCTTATTCCTCAAGTTTTGGACTTTCTTTGGAGGAGATGGCGAAGCGAGTCGAGGGGAGCCAGAGACGTTAGGATGAGGAGCTAGACCTCAGTTCCGAAGAGGAGGGATCCCCTTATGAGGATGTTCCTTCAGTTGCTCCCTCGGCTCCTCTCCCTTTGGAGACTTCTGGGCATCCATCCGCTCCGAGTATTCTCCGGATACACCTTCTCCCCAAGAACACTGAAGCTCACTGGTGGGCTTGTGACTGGGACCAAATTGCGAAATAAAATTCTTTTCTTTGAACTTACTACCCATGTTTTGGCTCTTCGTTTTCGTTCGTAGTGGTCTCGTTTCTAGCTTGATAAAATCGTTTGTACCGAGGAGCTCACTGGTCGGGCTTGTGGCGGGGCGAATTCGATGCGATTGAACCTTTGTTTTGTATTTCATCTTCTCGAAGCTATTTTTCAAAGTCGATTCTTTGTGTTTGTTCTTTGCTTGGATCGTAGTAGGCTCGAGTGTTACGACGGTCGATCGGTATTGAGGCCGAGTCGCGGTTGGGTTGAAAACGAGGTCCCAAGAATCTTGTCTTGGCAACCGATCAACCGAGGTCGACCTATTGAGAATGCTCACCGAGCAAAGTCCCAGGGATCTTGTCCTGGCGACCCGACCGATCGAAGTCGATCTAAGGAGATACCGAGCAAGGCCCTGTGGATCTTGTCTCTGGCGACCGACCGATCAAGTCGATCTAAGGAGATACCGAGCAAGGCCCTGGGATCTTGTCTGGCGACCGACCGACCGAGTCGATCTAAGGAGATACCGAGCAAGGCCCCAGGGATCTTGTCCTGGCGACCCGACCGACCGGAGTCGATCTAAGGAGATACCGAGCAAGGCCCCAGGGATCTTGTCCTGGCGACCCGACCGACCGGAGTCGATCTAAGGAGATACCGAGCAAGGCTCCAGGGATCTTATCCTGGCGACCCGACCGACCGAAGTCGATCTAAGGAGATACCGAGCAAGGCCCCAGGGATCTTGTCCTGGCGACCCGACCGATCGAAGTCGATCTATAGAAAATGCCGAGCGATGGTTAATTTGATTTTTAATCTTTGCCACAATGGAGCTCTTCATTGCCGAGAAACTTGAACACCCCTTTATTAATGATAAACGAGGCGTGGGCGTTAAAAACCCGTCCGCGAGGACGGGAAAAAGGTACCCACACGTATACAAAAGTAATAATAAGGAAAGATTGGCTACAAATAAAACTTAGCTACTGGTAGAACGCCTTCAAATTCTGCGAGTTCCAAGGCCTTGGTAGAATCTTCCCCTTTTCATCACTGAGGACGTAAGAACCATGCCCGACTTGCTTGATTACTCGGTAAGGTCCTTCCCATGCCGGCCCGAGCTTTCCAGATGCTTCCCGGTGCCGCGGCTTTCCATAGGACGTAACCTCCTATTTTTACATTGCTTGTCTTGACCCTCCGGTTGTAGAACTTGGTCGCTTTTTGCCTTATGGCCTCTGAACAGCAATGCCCTTTTCTATCCTCGCCGAGGAGAACGAGTTACGCTCTGCGGGCTCAATATTACGCTCTTCATCATAACCCGACACCCTTTGATTATGCAACGCCTCTCATGGAACTAGGGCTTCATTCAAGGTCATCCTGAACGGTGTTTCCCGTGGCTCTGATTCGGTGTGGTTCTATATGCCCACAAAACCTCGCCTACTTCTTCCACCCAAGTCTTTCGACCATCCAGACGCTTCGAGGGCATTCATGATCTTTTATTAGTGTTCTCCGCAAGACCGTTGCTTTATGGTGGGCTCTCAAGTCATTTGTAGCTTGATCTTCAATCGGTCATGAAGTCTCTGAACTGTCGTTGTCAAACCGCCGCCATTATCTCGTAATTAATACCATGGGCATCCCGAAGCGACAAAGTATATTCTTCTTTACAAAGCTTTCAACCTTCCCCTCGGTGATTGTGGCGACAGATTCTCGCTCTACCCACTTAGTGAAATACTCCACCGCAACTATCAAGAATTTCTTTTGTCCGGACCGAGAGGAAAGGCCCTAATATATCCATGCCCCATTAGGCGAAAGGATAGGATGACTTACAATTTTCATCCTCTCGATTCTATTTGGTGAGATAGGTCATTGTTTCTCTGGCGGGCCTCGCGTCGGTCGACCTTTTTCGACGATCTCTTCTCATCGTCGGCCAGTAGTAGCCTTGTCTGACCAATCGGTGGGCCAGCATTCTGCCTCCTACATGATTTCCGCACATTCCTTCGTGGACTTCAGCCATTGCCTGCTCGGCTTCTTCTTTATTCAGGCATCGAAGGAGCGGCCAGTCGTAAGATCGCTTATATAGCGAACCATTGACAACCGTGTATTGGTACCGCCTTTACCCTTAACTTTTTGGCTTCTGACGCATCTTCAGGTTGCCTTCCTTCCAAAAGGTACTGCATGATCGGTTCTATCCAGCTTGACAGCTGGGTACTTGCATTGAGAGCTTCTTCGGCCTTTCGGATACTAGGCTGATCTAGTCGTTCGACCTGAATATTGTTTATGGCATCACGGTGGAAGTTATTTTGGAGAGCGATCCGCTTTAGCGTTCGAGCTCGTTCTATTTCGTTGATCGAATATTGTTGAAATGGCTCAACTCTGCTTGACCAACTCTGTGTCGATCATGTTGTTTCCTGGCCTCATACTCCCGGTGACTTGGCCGACCACCACTGGCTGTCGCTATATATCTTCGATGTTTCACCTCCATCTCCGGGCTAGTTGGAGGCCGCCTATCGAGGCCTCGTATCGCCTCATTATTGAGGCCTTGAATTCTAATGAAGGCGTATTCCACTTTTTCTTCCGTAAAGGGCTGATTAGCACTACCCCGGCTCGCATCCTTTAAGATTGATGACCCGTCAACGAACAAGTTCCAAAGGGAACTGTTCGTCCTCGAGCTCGGTTGGCTCATCTCGCAATGAAACCGTCAACACTTGTGCTTTAATGGTCGTGCGGGGCTTGTATTGAATATCGAACTCTTCCGGTTCTACCGCCCACTTTACCGGTAGGCCGAGGTTTGGGCTTTTGGAGGCACCGCCGAGGGTTGATCACCCATACTTCAACGGTGTGACTTTGGAAGTAAGGTCTCGTTTTCGCTTCCATTATCAAAGAGAGTGCTAGCTTTCTATGGTCACAGATCGCGCTTCGCCCGGATCAACACTTTCTCGACGTAGAGGCGGTGTTGTTAGCCTCCTTCCGATCGGATAAGTACTGCTGTTGATCGAACCCTTCCGTGACCGCCAAATATAAAATCGTGGTCTCCCCTTCGCCGGGCTTTGCGAGCAAGTGGTCTTGATAAGTACCGCTTCAAGTCTTTGGAAAGCTTGTTCGACTCGTCTGCCATCTAATTGAGTCACATTCGCTTCCTCAACACTTTGAAAATGGAAGGCACTTATCCCCAATCTGAAATGAACACCGCCGTGAGACTATCCGACCGCCAATATCGAACATCCTTCAAACATTGTGGCGAAGGCATCAGATGATGGCTTCAATCTTTCTGGATTAGCTTCGATTCCCCACCGAGTAATCATAAACCCTGTGAATTTTCGGATGCCACCAACACGCATTTTTCCGGGTTTAACTTCATCGAAATTTATTGTGGTCCGGAAGACTTCTTGAGATCTTCCACATGCTCCCTACCGCCTTACTTTTCACCACCATATCATCCACGTATGCTTCGACCGACCGACCGATCTGTTTTTTAAAGACTTCCATGACGAGCCGTTGGTAGGTCGCTCCCGCGTTCTTCAAGCCGAAGGGCATTACCTAGTAGCAGTATGTGCCTTGGTCGGTTATGAAGACGGTCTTTTCTTCGTCTTTTAGACTCATCTGGATTTGATGATAGCCCGAGAAGGCGCCCGAGAAGTTGAGCGATTCGTGTCCTGAGGTGGAATCTACTAACTAATCGATCTTCGGCAATGGGAAGCTGTCTTTTGGACATGCTTTGTTCAGATCGGTGAAGTCTATACACATCCTCCATTTCCCGTTTTTCCTTTTTACTAAGACCACGTTAGCGAGCCATTCGGGATATTTGACTTCTCTTATGAACCCCGCCAAGCAACTTCGTACTTCCTTCTCGATCACCCCGGCGCCCTTACTATGCCATCGCTTTTTCATCGATCGACTGCGGTCATACCAATGCCGAGGGAGTGATATGCAACCGTCCGAGAAATGTGGGCATGTCGCTCGGTATCCAGTTTAAAATTGATCTTTTCTACCAAACAATCGGTGATTTCTCTAGCTAGGTTCTTCGTAGCTCGTAACCTAGATTTGTAAACTTGGAGGGTCGGCTTCAACCAAGACGACCCGTTCGTCTCTTCCATTGGATTCATCTGTCTGTCTCTTCGTCGGCTCTCACGTCAAGAGAGCTCGTCAAGACTACCGCCCTTCTAGGGTCTTGGTTTCGCCAAGTAACATTCCGGTGATTTCTCACGACCCGACGACTCAGCCTGCCAGGCGTCGGGAACTTCATACCGGTAGTATGTGGAGACTACCGACCGAGGCGTTTGAGTAGCTCTCCCAATTATTGCATTGTATGCCCTTGAACTTTACGACTAGGAACTCCACGCCCTCTCTATCCGCATGGCTTCATTCAAACTTCACTTTCGTGTGACCCGGCGAACGGTATGCCGACGCCTGAGTTATTCCTTTGATGGGGCCGTCAGTAGGTAATAGCCGCTTCTTGGTACCCTCATTTACTGAAGGCTTCATAGTATAGCAAGTCGAATCGAATCGCCTGTGTCAATCATCACCCGCTTCACCTCGTAACCATCCATATTGAGATTTACGACGAGGCGCCATCGTGAGGCGATGTACCCGCTTAGGTCGGACTCATTGAAAGAGATCACTCCGTCGTTCTCCTTTGGTTTTTGATGGGAGTGTCGTCGCCAACTGTTTGGCGATCGTTTTCGACCTTTAACGGTGGATCCCCTGCGCATTTCCGCTAAATATCGTGTTAATAACCCCGATCGATTTGGTCATCTTCATTGTTCGGCATTTCCGTCGTTCCTTTCCTCGATCGCCTCTGCTTTTCTCGACGGTTATCTCAGATTCGTGTTACGCCTACCTCATCATTCCTGCTGCTCGTTACGTCTCGGGTGAGCGCTTTGTTGTCCGACCGCCCGGTCCAAGGCTCGGTGTTTCGTTCGTGTTTCACGAATCGGCCTAACCTCCCTTTGAATGAGGAGCTCAATCTCTTTTTCAACCGCCAGATTTTCCGTATCACGACCGACCTCTCGTGAAAACGGCAAAATAAATTGGGGTTCTGTCTCAGACGGGTCTTCATTCTTCGGGTTCTTTGATAGTTTCCCATCCGCCTAACGGCCGCTAGTACTTCAAAGATACGACTGTTTAGCGGGGTGAACTCTTCGCGATATCCTCGCCGATCGGTCGGCCTTTTCCAGCTCGACCGCTTTTTGCCGCTTGTGCGGGTTGCCTTCCCTGTCGTTCGGCGGCGATCTTCCGTCCGACATCTCGTGTTTTTCAGCACTTCTTCAAGCTGAATATACCTGTCCGCTCGGCTTCTTATTTCCTGAACCGAGCGAGGTTGATCGAGGGCTAACGACTTCTTGAACTCCTCGTCCTCGATTGCTCATGAGTGCGGCTAGCATAGACGAAAGCGGTGAGATCGGGTACCTCGACCGCCTCGTTGTTGAGAACCGAGTGATGAACTCCGCGAACTCTCATTCCTTCCTTGGGTGAGTTGCATCACCTCCAAAGCCGTTTCTGCGGCCGCTTACTAGTGGCGAATTGATTCGGAAGAGCGACCAAGTCCTCGAAACATGTGATACAACCCGGGGTAGTTGTTGAACCATCGCCGAGCTCCCTCTTGAAAGCCGTCGAAGGCCTTACATGGATAGCATCCGGACACAGTGTAGGCTCATCATGGATCGGAAGTGTTGCATGTAGTCCAAAGGGTCGGTCTTCGGTGTATTTTCGTGGGTCGGTATCTTTGTCTTGGTCTTTGGGAGGCTATCAAAATGTCCGGAGTGAAGGAGAGTTATATTGCACCGTCAGGCATCCGAACGGAAGCTCGTAGCCACGTGAGTCCGATCATCCGCGATTTTTCTGTGGCTTCATACGGGCGGTGATCGGTTGTTAAGTTGAATTGTCGTCGCGGTGGCCTTACAGACGGACGACTTATTGTCAGGTTGGTCATGATCGCAGATCTCGCGAATCACCAACTCACCGCTTTTTCATATCTGCTTCGAGGCAGGCGTGTGGGCGGAGGAGGATCTGCGCCTACCGGTGCCGGAGATTCGGGTTGCGTGGTGCGAACGTTATCTTCCTGACCATGCTCTATTCTTCGCTCCAAAGCTTGAGGCAGTAGTTGATCGTTAGATTGGAAGACTCGTCTGGAGACGTGTGGCAAAGGCGAATCGCGGTAATCGCAAACCGACACGTTGCATCGCCAGAGCCGCAACAATAGCCTATATCGGGGTTCATCATCGCTACCGACTTATCTGCAGTTTCTAGACGTGGTGCCTAAGTCGGGCCCCGGTGGGCTTAATTGGTTCGGCCGGATTTCGCCGAATGGTGCGCTGCCGTTTGGCTCCATCGGTTGGCAACTTCGTGATCCAAGCTACGCGAATGTACCGCAAAACAATGGAAGGCGCGTCGGGGTGATGTCCCGAGTAACCCTCCGACGCCAAGTAAGGTTTTGGTGAAGGTGGGATTGATCGAATCGAGGAATCTCTAGGTTATGAGTTACGCACTTGATAATGAGAGAATCAAACCTTATATATGATTTCTGCTAGGTTTTAGGTCCTTACGTTTCTCACGTGACGTGCGTGGGAGGTTTTCTCACGCCGACGGGCCGGTTTTGTGGATTAGACCCAAATTAAGCCATGGGTGCGTGATCGATCGATCGGCCCGTAATGTTGGACTCAGGCCCAATATTGCCGACCCAACCACATTTCATTCCAATGCATAAAATATAAAGACAGTTATGACTAATATCGCCAGTGAAAAAGAACTTAAAGCTCAGACATTCGTGATTAGAGCCTAAGGCTTAATGTGTACAAAGACCCCTATATCTCCAATGGATAAGGGATAGTATGAAAGAGTCCGGTATCCATAACGGATACAGGACAATGAAAAAGGCACACAGTCACAACAATGAAATAAATGAAATTGAGTCTCATAATATTGCATACACATATGATCTAAATAAATTGAATGATTGCAATGTTTTGAGAACTTTATGTATGAATATGTGATAATTTGTCAATGTGTATGCTCTGCAAAATTGTAATGAAATGATGAAATGTTTGAATTATGTTTTTGAAATATGAAAAACGTGATCAGGTGTTATGTGATATTACTTTATAAAAATCAATTTGTTCTTTCTTTGGATCATTGGAAGTTTACTTGGTATAATTTCACCCTTGGAAAAAGGAAGTTTTGCTAAAAGATTGAAGGAAATTTCAGCTAGGATTTTCTTGTGAGATGGGAGACCCAAGAAACTTATAAGGTGAAAATAGAAAGTTTGGGTTTGGAACTTAAGAAACTTTAGAAAAAACTTGAGTAAGGGATTACTAAGTGATATCTAGAGTAGATAGATTAATTCACCTTTGGGAGAAGGGGATTAATTACTCTTAAAATTCACATATAAGATTAGAAATTTTCATTTGTAGAGTATAACTAATTCAATATTAAAAAACTTGTCTGAAGCCCCGTAAGTACAGGTCACGCAAGTAAATAGGGAAGTAAGAGTATCGATCCACAAGGAGTTACTGAATAATTAATAGGCTAAAACCATTCAATTATTTGGGCTGATCACTTAAATGTTGATTATTGAGAAATTAATTAATTAACAAATTGCTAAAACTAATCCTAAAACAAACAGAATAACTGCGCAATTTATGACTGTGAGGAATAAATCAGATATGTAAAAGGTAGGTTTCAAATTTAGTTTCGTGATCGACTTCTAATTATTCTCTTCTGGTTTATTCAATAAACTTGATCCCTAGACTTTGAAGGAAACTAAATCTAAATTATCTATGATTCTTTATCGAAATGTCAAAGAAGTATCGTAGTTAAAATCAATCCCAACTATCGTAGCTTTTGAATTAACTAAAACCTATTAAGATATTTATCTAGTTGGTAATTCCTCTCACAGATTTTTGCCTATGTCTAGGTCTAAACTTACAAGTTCTTAATTTTGGTTTTCCACTACCGACTTTCACCTTTTAGTTCTTCAACCGATAATTTCAACACAAATTATGTGAGGCCTAATACATAATAAGCACAATAATAATCAAAATAAGAATCAAAAGCCATGAATCAATTTTATTGAACAAAATCTATAATTAAATCATATAAAAATTCGAAAACTACATCCTACCTTTGAAACCTAATAAGAAATCTGCTCAATCATATTCATGCTCAACAAAATAAATATCAAATCAAGGATAATAGACATTAGAAAGGAACGAAGAACTTGGAAAATCTGAACATAGACATCAAAAACCTAGGTCTAGAGTGGGTCTATTTCTTTACTGCATGCGTGTTTTCCTTCTTTTCTCCAATCTGCGTCTTGTCTTGGTGTGTCCAGATCTCCAAACGCAGCAGCTACTGCCCTTTCAAGTCGTGCGCAGTCTTGGAGTCCAGCGTCAAGTCTTCCATGCGTCAAAATCTCCTGCGCAGCTGCGTCCTCTGCTTCTCTATTTTTACGTCCCTCGACTGCTACTGCGGCCTCCCTCCAAAAATAATCCTAGATCTCCACAGTAATAAAACCAACTCCTTTTCACGTTCTCGTCTTTGGCGTGTGTTTTATTCTCTCAATTAAAAACCTCCCTTCAGAAACGTTTTCTGCCCTCCAAAACTGCGTTTTGGGCTCTTCCTAGCTGTGCTACGTCGTTTTCCTCAGGATGCTTCTGCGTTTTTTTTAAGTTGTAGATTCTTCTCCACTGCCGTTTTGTTCTTGGTTTTAATCCACTTGCACCATGCCTTTTCTCCATGTTTGCTTCCACTTTTAATTTCACGTTAGGACATGCAAAATTATTCAATTTATGTGGACGTGCTGTGAACAAATTCTTGGGTCTAATTTGAGGTTAAACTCATACTTTCTATGAAAAAAACAAGAAAAATAAAATAAATAACAAACTAAATGAAAATAAATAAATAAACCTAAAAATGATACCAAAATGAATGAATGGATATGCAAGATAGATGTAAATATGACCTAAATACCTATATGAATTGGATTAAACAAATGCCCCCAAACTCAAACTTTTGCTTATCCCTAAACAAAATAAAGATTGAGAAAACCTTTTCAAAGCTACTCAAATTCACTTTTAGCCTTTCCATTCAAACCGTTCCCACCTTCATGATACAAGAAGCTAAGAAATTACTTAAGTCAATATTCCTTTAACCTTTGATCAATTATGGAAAACCCTCTTCTTGCAAGAAGCAAAGAAAACTAAAATAGGTTCCGCAACAACTTATAACCGAAGCATCTCATACATAATGATGATATAAGTAATTAACCAATCACATAGGCAAGACATCCTAACCTATCTCCACTAATGTAGCATTTATTTTTGAAGGATCAATAGGTGTTACTAGGTTGTAATGAGGCTATTGGGTGTGTAATGTGAGTTTGAAACAAAGAATGGACAAATAAAGGCTCAAAAAAATTGAGGAATGATTGTTTAAAACATGCAAATGTAGAAAACATGCATAAATTCAATGTATTTTTCTTTTTTTCCTTTTTTTTGAAATAAATATGGAAATATAAAATTGACATCCAAATATCTCAAATGATTACAAGCTCCTATCTCCAATTGCATTTAAATAGGCTTAGTTCACATATAAACAATATCAAGCCTCCACAAATTAGGACAACTTCCCCCAAACTCTTTTCATTGCATATTTTGGGGCTTCATTTTTCTCCATTTCATAATTGGGAACAAACAAACAACTCTTGGATGCGATTCTTTTTTTCTTTTTTCTTTTTTTTACATCAAAATTATACACTTTCCAAAACATCACAAATCTTAAACAATCAAACCATATAAAATGGTAGGGAATTTAGGTCATAGGCTCGATTTAATTAAGGGTGCCAAGAAAAATTAGGATAATGTATAAGGCTCAAAAGGGGTTCCAAGGGAAATAAAGGTGAGTAAGCTAAAAGTTATTTAGGCTAGATAACAAAGAACGGTGCCTAATCATTTCCTTCTTTCATAAATGCTAAGATTTCTCCTCGATAGGATTAAAAAGCTTGTTCTAGGATTAGTGAGACTCAACAAGTTACAAATTGCCAAGGAATTTTCTTTTAAGTTCTCTAAACGTCTAACAAGAATTAGGAAGATCTCTAATCAAATGAACATAAACAAAAGCAAATTCCTAAGATTCTTGCACCAATCAGGAACTTTCCAATCCATAACCGAGTCTAAAAGTGGATTCAATTGCTCTTTAAAACAATTCCTATTCATCCATGGATAAGGTAGATTTTTTTTCAATATATACCATGAATGAATAAATAAATACCAATGCATGTAAAAGAATTGCAAAAGAAGAAGAAAACAAAAATTTCATTAACCCCCCCCCCCCAAACTCAAAGTTGACAGTGTCCTCAACGTCAAATAAGCCAAATAATTCTCATCCATAAAATTTCACACAATGCACAATATAAATCAAACCCCAAATTCAGCCAACCCACACTCATCCATCAATTAAACACTATTGCGGAATAATAAAAGAAAGTTTAATGAGAACTTCCCTGGACTGTGACGGTGAGTGCGCTTCCAACCAAATCCTCTATTCATCCACAGTCCCGAGTTGTTGTTCCTTCAAGAAAAATAATTGAGAATCATTAAATTGAGTTTGGGAAAACATGGAAGCTCTATACTAAAAATAAATAAATGAACCAAAAAGAAAAGGAAAGAAAATTGGGTTGCCTCCCAATAAGCGCTTGTTTAAAGTCTATAGCTAAACTTTGAATTCTTCTCTCAAGGCTTTGGACTAGAAAGGGAGTAAATTGTCCCTTTCTCGATTTGAGCTCCAGCAATATATGGCTTTAAACGTTGTCCATTGACCTTGAAAACTCCAGTTTTTGGGTCCCCTATCTCTATTGCTCTGTAAGGAAAGACTTTCACCACTTTGAACGGCCCAGACTGTTGGGCACCATTTCTGGAATCCAACTCTTTCTCTGATAACATACAATGTTAGATCTCGGTTTCAGAACCCAACATTCGAAACCATTCATAAACGTGAGTGTATTAACCTATAGTATTATTTCCATGGAATCTTTTTAGCCATCATCGGTTCGTCATCATTCTCATAGCATCTCAAAAACACATAGTGTGAGCCCACACAACGGAATCACGAAAATCAAACTCATTTTCCTATTTCAAAACAGATTTTGGGAAACTCCAAACTCGAATTACAATTTGAATCCTTCAATACAATTGTATTTCTATGTCTCTAGTTTATTTTGAAGCAAGAACCATCTCAATCAGAGCTCTATAGATCAAGATATGCTTAATAATCCAAAGTGTGTTCACAACTAAGTCTTGTCCTTCCAACTGATCCCTCACTTTCTTTCCATCAATCTTTCTCAAATCAAAACCAAAGGATACTAATCTTCATCAAAAGATAGCTAAACATCTTAGGAATCTATTGCTTCAAGAAGTGCTTAATTTGGAGGTCGGGTGATGAAGTTATGGCCAAAAGAATCACCATGCTCATGTCATCAATCATGTTGAACCTATCTTGGGACAATGGGCATAACTTTCACTAGGGATGTCTGATTGAGTTCATTTTTAGACGGTTTGAAAGAGGACTTCTATATCTACAACTTTCATGAAGAACTCAGAACAATATTGTGTCATTTGGAGGGTCAAAACATGGGTCGTGTGAATTTCATACGAGCAGACCGTGTAACTTTCGAGTGTGATTGTGCTTCTGCGTTAGAAACACATGGCCTGTGTGAATTTCACATGGGCAGACCGTATAACTTTGGAGTGAACTGAAATTTTTCACTCTCCAAGACCCCTTCAATGGATCTTAAACCCATCCTAATATCCCTTTTACTCATAATCTTTTCAAATTGAACAATCCTAGTGCGATATCATTCCATATACTCTAATTATTCGGGATACACGTCCTATGCAATATCACCTACTCAAACAATTATATCTCTCAACTTCGATATCCAAAAATTGCATACTTTATACCATTTGAAATCTAAGAGGATAAACTACAACTTTTATGAAGATGAATTTGTCTAATTCATCCTAGATTAATACATATTTTCTCCTAAAGTCTGAACCCACACTTTCCCTTCATGAAAAACTTGAGAATTATCCCAACTTCACTTCCTCTATTGCAATATCATTCATAACGATTTCAACTACTAGGTGGAATTCATCAAACTCTCAACCGCAATTCATTTGACTCTTTATATTTGACTACATCTCATCATTCATGATTCCTATCTTTCTTTTCCATAACATCTCATCTCATTTATGTATATATATATAACAACAATTCATGTTCAAAGTTCATCCACTCAAATGGAAAACTTCTTCAAATATATCTAAATCCAACTCAACTCATATCATCCATACACAATTCGTATTTCATTAACATCATAAGATAAGTGCTTACAAAACTTTAATGACACCTCATGCCACAATACATCATCAATATCAAAATCCAAAATACAAAAGATGCAAAACCCAATGGTTCTTGAAATGCATCTAAAGTCTTGCTTTTACAAAATCTAACTTCAAATACAAAATAAGTATAATTGAAATGATGCCTTGACTCTTGATTTCTCGATTTCATTCTTTTCACCTGAAGATGGGATGGAAAAGGAGTGAGCTTGGAAGCTCGTAGATAACAGTTTATAATCGATAACAAGCACAACCATTGTGAAATTATTCATTAATTTGTTATAGAAAATTCTTATTGAATTCAAGAAAAACATAGTTCTCAACCAATTTACAATAATACAAATCATATATACATCAACTTGGCAATTCACAGATGCAATGCACAACAAATAGCTCGAGGGTTCCAAGAAACAAAACAGAGAAATCGAAGTTTACTCTGTGAAAGATACGAGTCTACTTTTCAGATCTCGTGGGCCACAAGTGGGCAGTCTGGAGAAGGCTTTATGTCGACGTGCACATGACTACAAAACGGTTTCTCTCTGGCCCAAACACAATCAAAGCTTATGCTCAATTCAATCATTCACAATTTCATATTCTCATGCTTTTCTTTTTCCATTCAAATCAAAACGTCATGACACAATTCAATGGCATAACATGATCATATATCACAATGCATTTTTTTCCACATTCACAACAATTCAAATCCAATCCATGAAACATATACACACATATAAGCAAATTCTTTAAATCATTTAAAAATAGTTTATGAACATTTATGAAGTACTTGAAATCATTTTATTCTCTTGATTTGAAAAAAAAAACTTTAATGGCTCATTATTCAATTATAAACATGAAACTCACCTTATTTCGCTTGAGAATTAATTTCCTAAATCAAACCAATTTCTCATTCAATTCCAATTCAATAAAAGTCCCTAAAACTTCAAAATCACGACAAATGAAATCAACACAAATCAAACTCAAACCTAACCTAACCATAATCCATCTAGGCTAGAAAACTCAAAACCTAGCTTAGAAACCCTAAAATCAAATGAGTTCCCTTTAAACCATCTTCTTTCTCCATTCATCCCTAGCACAAAACCCCTTTTTTTTTTTCTTTCTAACTCCTTCTCTAACAAAGCAAGAAGAGAAATAAAGCTTACCTTGAACAAATCTTCTTCCTTCTTCTTCTTCTTTCCTTCTTCTTTTCTTCTCTCCATGACTCTCTCTCCCTCTTCTCTCTTCTAATTTTCGTTTTTTTCCTCTTCAAATGCAAGCCAAGTCTTCTTTCTTTCTTTTATACCCTTAATGAATCTAAAATGTCTACTTTGCCCTTCACTTAAAGCCTTATGTCTTTTAAGCTTAAGTGACTTGTCAACTTTTCCTTTGATATCATCTTACTACCTTAATTCAATTAACCCATGTCATAAAGTCTTGCTCATATTATCATGCTAATTAACTTCACAAAATAACATAATTAATCTATCAATACCTCAAAATTATTTAAATCATGCCTAACTCCTTCCAAAAGTCTAGACGTTTTCTAATAAGGTAAATGAAGGAATTTGATAACACTTCCTTCTAGAAAAATGTTCTCCATTGTCTTAATTTTCTAATGACACCAAAATCATTTAATTTGGTTCAGAAATTTGAAAGTTATATCCCAAACATTTCCAAATCATTCTTATACTAAAACAACATTTTGTGCTTAATTTCCATACAAAATTGAAATTCTTAAAAACTGAATTAGAACTCGATTTTATTAGATAATCTGTAGTCCTATTTCTCTAGTTTAATCCAAATCAAGAATCACCTCATTTTAATAACTAGAGAAAAATTTATGGCTAAAACACCGAATCATACTCAATAAATATGTTTCAACTTATAACTTCCAAAATTTCACATATAACCCATCATGTCCTAACTACCTTTTCTATTTCATTTCAAATTAAAAAATTCTTCTTTTCATTACACATAAATAATCACCAATAATTTCTCATTTAATAGTTCTAACTTTCAAGAAAAGTTTAGGGTCCAATAATTCTCCCCCTCTTAAAGAATTTTGTCCTCGAAATTCTTACCTGAGTAATCAAACAAATGGAGATAATGTTGTCTTATGTTTTGATCAGTCTCCCAAGTAACTTCTTCACTCGAATATTTTTTTCCAAATGACCATAGTCAATAGACTCACTCGGTCTTTCAATCACTTATTTAATCATACACTTTTTAAACTAATTCCTTTATATATATATATATATATATATATATATATATTACTCACAATTTTTCACATTTCGCGTCGATAACACCAATATCGAATCATATCGATATTTCTTAGCGTATTCACATATAACACATTATGAATCTGAGACATCTTTGTTAATAATACTAACTCATGAGTCAATGGTTCAGTTCTTAATAACTTTATATGGACCAATACAATTCAAGCTTAGTTGCTTCTTTATCCTATCCTGAGCACATCTTGTGTTCAGTCCAAGCACACCTTCGGAATGTGATACTCTCAGGAATATTTCATCATTTGCTTCATAGTTTACATCTCTATAGTGTCAGCACACTTAACTTTCATGTCTATCTCAATGTATTCCATACCTTTGTTGTTGGTCCACCAAATTCATTCATTTGTCATATAACGCTCCGTTCAATATTCTAATGACATCACTATGATAATGATTGTTATGCTTAAGGTCAATCAAAGTTGTACATTGATCTCATATTCCTATGAACTCCAAAATATAAGCTTTAAGCATATCTTTGACAATTAAGACCGTCGGCAAATTCAAACATTCAGTCACTTGAGTCTACATTCGCCGTCGTTAAATGTTGTTTCGGTGCATTCCTACTAGGATATATAGCTTAAGTTACTATTTGTGCTTTCTCTGGTAACTTCTTTGCTCAGTCATCTTTATTGGTATACATACCTATCATTTTGATCACAAAGCATCATTTTCCAATTCAAACTCAAAATTCATATTCATTTGCAATTTCTTAGTAAGATTCACAATTTCTGGACCCTCAATTTGGGCTTTGTTAATCCTTTCATGTGAAACTGATCTTTAATTCCATAGCAATTAGTATTTTGATTTTGCTAAACTTCAACTTCACATTTTATGCTCCTTTTTACACTAAATCTGATAACCTCAATATCTAAATTCATGCTTCCCTACTATTGGGATTTTAGCTTAATGTATCAAATACCACACTAACCTTACTTGGAAATACTCATTTGTAATATCATAATCTTTCCATACTTCTATCCATTGTCTTAGTCTTGTATTTAAATCTCTCAACTCAATAATCACCTCAAACTTTAATGAACTGTATATTTATAAATATCCAAGATGTTTCTGTACATATAATGTCTCCAACTTCCCAGCAATCACTATTGCAGCAAGTTTCAATTCATGTGTCAAAATAATCAACTCGTGGGGTTTCAAATGTCTTCGTGCATATGAAATCACTTTATCATGCTGCACTGGATTTTATCCTAATCTCTTATACAATATCATTGTATACTATAAAATATCCAAATCTAGACAATATAATTACTATCGGTATTATAATTTCTCGAAATTCTCTTTACTTCCATTACTCATACGATTTACACATTTTTTCTTAAGTATTCAAATTGTTTTTCTTAACTTTTCGAATACATTTAATATATCATCAAATTTTGCTTGGATTGCTCTAATATTCAATACCATAGTACCGTTGGGGCATTTGTTAACTCGAAAAAATATTTCCAAAACTCCGTATGCCCATGATTAATTATTATCGTGATTCTTTAAATAACTAATTCCTTGATGAGGTAACATTATCTCACATTATTTTCAATTTCTATCACACTTTGCATGATCAAGATATCCTTTATAATAACACTCAATGAAATAAGAGGCATAGTCATTTACTCTTATACTTTGGTATGTATCATCATGATCACTACATCTTATACACAAAAGTAATTTCAGTAGGTCACCAATTTATATCTCATATGTACTCAATCACATTGTTCACAAATGTAACCACATTATCAAATATGTACTCATAATAACTGGTCGACACAGCCTCGAGAACTTCTACACATATCAATAACATTTGTTTTGTTTTCCATACGTACGTTCTTAATCAATTTAGAATTATAGGCATATAGCCATCTTGAAATTTTGATCTCAAATTCACTAGCACAATCTTATACCAGATCATAAATTCCACAGTTCAACATTTCAATTCCACTTTGCTTGTACACCTTAAATCTTGTCATTTCCACCTCTATCTCTTTTTCCTTTTCAGTCAATTCATGTAAATAATTCCACATCCATATCAATTCAAGTACATTTTCCCAACAAAATTCCGTTACCAAATTCACTAACATAACCACAAATACTGAATCTATGTCTAACATATCGAACTACGCCATATTTCTTATTCCTGAATATTCACAACTTTCCTTTTCCCCTATTAATTCTAACAGCTCAAACCCTGAACAATTTCTTATGCGTGTGGCTTATACACATGCGACTCAAACTAAGGATCAGTCGCTGCGACATGCTAAAACTTGTCAAACATGCTTCTAACTTGATACATCTTGTCAAAAATGCCCATGTAAGATCTTAATTCTAGGCTCTGATACTATACGACCATCGAGATTTTAACTTTCCAGGAAATATTTTCAGTCTTGAATTGAAGAGTAGCACCAAATCTCCTTCTTTGAATTCCCTCCTTACAAGGTTCTTGTCATGCCATCTTTTAATTCGTTCCTTGTAGATTCTGGCACTTTTATAAGCGTCATGCCTTAACTCTTCCAACTCGTTTAGTTGCAACAATCTTTTAGCACTTACTTCTTAAAAATACATATTCAGCTTCCTTATTGCCTAATAAGCTTTGTGTTCAAGTTCCATCAGAAGATGGCAAGACTTTCCAAAAACTAGTCTATATGGAGTTGTCCCTATAGAGGTCTTGTACGTCGTCCTGTATGCCCACAGAGAATCATCAAGCCTCAAAGACCAATCCTTTCTTGATGAATTAACCGTCTTCTCCAATATAGATTTGATCTCCTGGTTAGAAATTTTGGCTTGACCATTAGCTTGAGGGTGGTAAGCTAACGCTTGCTTAGGTAGACCCTATATTTCTTCAGCAAATTCTCCATGGAATGGTTAAAAAAGTGAGTCCCTCGATCACTTAATATGGCCCTTAGGGTCCAAAACCTTGTGAAAATATTCTTCTTAAGGAATTTTAGCATCACTTTCGTGTTACAAGTTGGACAAGCAACAACTTCTACCTATTTCAAGACGTAATCTACTCCCAGTAAAATAAATTTGTTATCAAAGGAAGATGGAAAAGGCCCCATGAAGTCCAATCCCCACAAGTCAAAAAGTTCCACTTCCAAAATTCCTTGCATTGGCATCTCATGCTTCCTTGAAATAGTTCCAGTTCTTTGACATCGGTCACATGTTTGAGCAAAATTCCTTGCATCCCGAAAAAATGTTGTCCAGTAAAATCCTGCTTGTAGCACCTTGGCTGTTGTCTTTTCTGAACTAAAATGTTCTCCATAAGGTGAGGAATGGTAATTTATCAACACTTCTTCAGCTTCTTCGCTTGGCAAACATCGCCTAATAATTCCATCATTGGATCTCCGAAATAGATATGATTCCTCCCACATGTAATACTTCAAATCTGAAAAAAAAAATTCTTCCTCTGCCGGTAGGACAAATCCGGTGGTATAACTCCAATGGCCAAGTAATTCATGAAATCTGCATACCAAGGAACAACGAAAGGTATAACTGCTACTAGTTCTTGGACAGCACAATATAACTCGTTTAAATATGCACAATCTGTTCGCTGGGTACCTATAAGAAAAAAATTCTCATCACATAAATTATCATCTATATCCAATTGATGAGTTGAGTTTGAAAGCCTCGATAGATGATCTACAACCACGTTCTCTGCCCCCTTCTTGTCTTTTATCTCCAAATCAAAATCTTGAAGGAGAAGTATCCACCATATTAGCCTTGGTTTAGCTTCTTTCTTTACAAGTAGATACCTAATAGCAGCATGATCTGAATAGACAACAACTTTTGAGCTAACTATATAGGACCTAAACTTGTCTACCGCAAACACCACAGGTAGGAGTTCCTTTTCAGTGGTCGTGTAGTTCAATTGTGCATCATTGAGCGTTTTACTCGCATAATAGATAGCATGAACTACTTTATCCTTCCTTTGCCCAAGCACAGCTCCTACAGCAAAATCAGAGATGTCATACATAATTTCAAATGGTAGAGACCAATCCGGAGGTTGAAGAATTGGTGCAGAAATTAAGGCTTCTTTTAACTTGCGAAAAGAATTTAAGAAGGCGTCATCAATCACAAAAGAGACATCATTATTCAATAGATTTGTCAAATTTTTGGTTATTTTAAAAAAATCTTTGATAAATCTTCTATAAAAACCAACATGCCCCAAAAAACTTCTGACTTCCTTAACCGAGGTAGGTGGAGGCAAATTTGATATCACTTCGGTCTTATCCTTGTCTACCTCAATCCCTCAATTAGAAACAAGATGACCAAGTACTTTCCCTTCTTGCACCATAAAATGACACTTTTTTCAATTTAATACAAGGTCCAGTTCTTCACACATGCTCAAAACTTTGCCAAGGTTAGATAAACATGAGTCAAATGAAACCCTATATATCGAAAAATCGTCCATAAAGACTTCCATAATTTTCTCAATAAAATTAGAAAAGATTGCCATCATACACCTCTGAAAGGTAGCCGGGGCATTATACAGACCAAACGACATCCTTCGATAAGCAAAGGTACCGTAAGGGCATGTAAATGTCGTTTTTTCTTGATCATTAGGGTGCATAGGAATTTGGAAGAATCCAGAATAACCATCCAAATTCTTGGGTCTAATTTGAGGTCAAACTCATGCTTTCTACAAAAAAACAAGAAAAATAAAAAGTTGGCAAAATGGATGTAAATATGACCTAAATATCCATATGAATTGGACTAAAAAGTTGGCAAAAAAATCATTCCCTAAGAGAAATTCATTCCCCATTGTCGTTAATACTTTTAATTTGCCAATTGCTGCACTCTTTTCTTAATTAGTTATTCCATAGATTTGTCATATTCATAGTTATTTTGGTTGCATTGAATTGTGTAACTGTTTAGAAATTTCTTTGAGTTATTAAAAAAAATTTACATTGCTTTTAAATTTTTCAAAATTTCATCTAACCCGATTTCAAACACTGTTAACTATCATAGATTTAAACTTTTCTCATAATCTCTATGAAAACGACTATGTTCTTACTAATTTATTACTCATTTTGACTATCGTGCACTTGTGGTTCACGAACAATAGGTTGTTTTGCAAAACAGTCCATCTTCAATAGAGAACCTGAATCCATATTGGAGTTTTCTTATGTAGCTGAAGGTGAACTGAGAACTGCTAAGACACCAGCCTCTGTGAATACTACTACTCTTTTCAACAATAACCAAGCAGAAGATACATATGTAATACTTGATCAACACGGTGCAACAACTACCTAAACGGAAGAATTAAGCAAAAATGAAATTCCACCTACCACCCCTTCTGTTCCTCTAAGTTTGTCAATGGTAAAGGATCCTCTGATTCTTTATTAGGGAGCAAGTAGAGATGAAATCAGTGGAAATTTCTAAACTATGGCAAGAAGAAAATCACAAAGGGGCAAGGGAGAAGGCCCTAAAAACATTTCTATTTAACATGTCTATTTTAACTTGGAATGTTAGATGAATAAATTTCCCTTCTAAGCTTTTAGCTTAAAGGGATTTTGTTTGGAGAGAAAAACTTCTCTTAGTTGGGTTGCTTGAAACAAAAATTAGGTTGGCAAACTTAAATAAGTTGAACATTTTGGGATCTCAATGAAACTACTTTCTAATCACAACTATCATGCCTATGGACGAATCATTGTCTATTTTAAATCTGATGAGATAAATGTGGACTTACTGGAAGCAAATGAATAGGCCATGCATCTTCACATTTTACTTTTGCAAGGTAACATTGATATGAATGTTCAAATCCAATCCATTATCCAACTCCAACGACCAGCACACAAAGTCACAAATGCTTCATAATTTCATTCCAACTTCTCATTCACAATCACAACACGAATGCAATTAATCGGAAAAATTCGAACAGAAAGTGAGAAAATACACCTAAACAAAAATTCACAATCAGTGATTGGGTATTATTTCAGATTGGGTCGGGTTAGGATTAGATTTAGGTATTATTCCCAGATCCGACAGCTGCGTGCGTGGGTGAAAGAGGACACTCGGAGACTGGAGAACAAATGGTGGTGGTGGTTGTTGGTCGCCGTGGAGGACGGTTGAAGGCTGATGAAGGTCCGGATGAGAATCGATGGTGACGGGTTTGTGTGGTAGAGGAAGATCTGAAGAAGACCGCCGAAGAGGTAGGACATAGGAGCACTGTCGGAGAGTCACGTGGGTGGAGCTGGAGCACCGTCGGGGAGTGAAGAGGACAAGAGTGTGGGTGAGATAGAGAGAGGATGAGGTGAATTTGAGAGAGAGACAAAAAAATGTAAAAGGAGAGGCAGAGGGAGAGGTAGAGGCAGGCAGTTGTTAAGATTATTTTTTATTTTTGCAAAATGATCCTCAATATTTTTTAAATTTACGATACTAGCCGGTACTTGCGGTCGGTATCAAAGATGTTAATATCGTTTCGTTTTCAGCCGGTACGGAATTCCAAAAGCTTGAGCAAAATCGCTCTATTTATTTATTTATTTATAATAATCAATTCAAATAGAATCATAAAAGACCGCAGTTTAATGGATAATGTCTATATACAGATGCATATACAAATCATCATATAGGGACAGAACGACTCCAAATAAGCAAACAGCAACCGATGCTTAATTTCACATGTATGACTCCTCGTGGAAGATATATGAACGGGAGGCTTATTAATAAGTAGTAGGAAATGAAAGTTTACTAAAGTTCGTCCCGGCGTCGGGCAATTGAACGAGCCAAAACATTGCCGGCAGGGGCAGGTGCTACGCAGCATTGATGCATACAGATTTCGTCACACATATTAGGGACAGTATCTGTGTCTCCCCAGCCAAATACCTTATCGACCAACGAGACTGCAAATTTTCCAAGGATGTATGATCCTGCAAAGCCACCCACAATTCCGGCCACAACCACAAACACCGGAGACGCCACTGCACCCAACAACCCCGTGGCTAAGGCGGTGGCGGCGAATTCTCCAAGTGTCCCACCGCCAACCACTCCTAGAACCTGAGCAGCATTTTTTGTTGCTGTTTGCAGCTTATTATCAGATGTAAAGACGTCCCACACCGCTATGCCCGCCGTGAAGATAAGCACGGCCATTCCTGTTGCCCCTAGAACCGTTGATACCTGATTCACTGTACTTCTTCCTCCCGACTGCCTTGAGGATACTGTAGAACACCTAATACATACATTCATGCAGGTAAAATATTTAACCAAGGTTAATATTTTCTTTTTTACCTTTTAATTTGGTAAAAAAGAAAGAAAGAGAAGTTGATGAATAGTCAATAATTACTTGCAGCTTTTGTGCAGCTTTCAGTTTCCTAAACGGCCCTCGAAAGTTAAGTTGGTTCTGATACCTTCAACCATTAATTTGAACAGTCAATGACAAGTGAGCAGCAATGGATTAGCTAATTTGAGTATTGTTTTTATGATCCGCATTATCAACATGATAGACTGAGAGATATATAGTTGTCAAGAGATCAATTACTTATACGTACAGTTCTCATCAAGAGCTGTGTTACATGTATATTACCTTTTGACGAGTTCTCCGAAAGACAAGCCTTTGTCCTTAAGCAATTTGGCGAACTCGCGTGAAACAGGTCTACTTTTCTGCCTGACGGACTCCAACAGGGCGTTCCTGAAAGTGGCTGCTTCTTTGGCCAGGGCTCCGACTTTGCGGGGACGTTTTGGATCCATTTTTTGCAGAATTTGGATGAGATCATTGGCATGCTCTTTGATTTTGTGGAGGTAGTGTCTTCGCAGGCTATAGTTGCTCACGAACTGCACCGCATTGTTCGCAGCACACACCACATACTCGAAAATGTCATTGGCAATGGAAGATAGATCCTTGTCCTTGTCCTCAAACTCTTTCTTTAATTGCCTCACAGAATCCAGAAGGCCCAGTATCGTATTGTAACAAACTTTGGTTTCGCGGATGCAGCTGGAGCGCATGACTTCAGAGTTGCATTTGCAGTGTTTTACTGCCTCTACTTCTTGCTTGTAAACGACCTTAGCAAGCTTCTCAACCTCTTCATCGTTGAGAATAGATGAGTCGGGACCCGCCATTAGGGAGGGGGAGAGAGGGAGCTCAAGTAGTACTGCATACGTTAAATTAGCATCCATGGACATCCCTTTAAAGACTAGCCAGCCTTTATATGTTTGACAATGCCATATGCTGGATTTTCCATCTTTCTTTTTTCTTTTAATTGGAAAACAAACAAACAAATATGAATATTAAAAAAAAAAGCATGTTTGTTAAACTAGTAATACTGTGCCGTCATTATTTTCTATAGGACCACTATTATCAATTGGTTAAGGGACCAAATTCTCCATGCCATCGTTTTCTAGCTATTGTCAAAATTTTGGAAGGAGAATTTGGCCCTTAATAAAAAAAAAGCATAATTTTCAAACTAATAATACTGATAATAGTGGTCCACGCTCTATAATTTGTAGAAACTTGTAAATGAGTTATCTAAACCATTAAAGATAAACGTCAAAGATAGTCTGTTCTTCTCTTTCTGCTCCTGTAGCAATGGACCACTATTTAACTTTGTCTTACGTGTGGATGCTATGTAAATAACCGATGTCCAGCAACATCTGATAATTTGAATCTTCTAGTCTTTTGTTTTGCATGAAGCGATGGTGTTTGTTTTGTGTGTAAGAGAATAGAGACCTAAACGAGTTTTAAATTGCTTCATCGCCTCTACCCTCTGCCCATCACAGAGGATGAAACATGAAAGCATGGGTGTTAACGTTTGCGTGGTTAAGGGTTAAGCATTAAATGGATCATAATCTCAACACTAAGAACAGTAGGATAATTTGAAAAAATCTTACACACTACAATAAAAAGGGTGTTTATTAACGGAATTTACCAATGTAAAACGTTAACTTTCTATTGGTAATGTAATTTTGCGATGGTATTCACCGATGGCAAAAATCGTCACAAAATTAGGTGTCAATAACTTTGTCAATGGAATCTTGTTTCCGTCTGGAAATATACTTACGGTTACACCAACCGTCGATAAATTTACTGATGGAAGGAACCTTCTCCATCAATATGGATACAGACAATTTGTGATAAATCATTGGTGAATGCGTAGTAAAAATGTGAACATATGCCGATAGTTGGTCAATAACCGTCGGTAAATTTCACTCAAATTACGAACGGAAACCAAACATCCATTGGTAAACTAAACATTTACCGACGGTTTACCGCCAACTGGCGGTAAATATGACTTAACTTACCGACAGAGACTTAAGTTTCGTTGATAACGACAATACACATTCTCATCAATTTACCACAATTCCGTCTGTAAGTATTTTTTTTAATCTCAACATTAAATTTGATTTGGATAATTTCAACAGCTATAAATTATCTATGCATAATTTTTTGATTTGTTTATATATTTAATTTGTTTAAACAGAAAATTAACTGATCATATAAAGGGAAAAATTTCTTCATTGATAATAAAAACATTAAATTATACATAAATTCAAACCAAACGACTACAACAATCATATTGTCCTGGTGAGCGCGGATGGTCTGAGTCTGTAACCCTCTCCTTCAACTGCTCCATGTCATTTTGGAGCTTAGTCATGTACTCCATTGTCTGTTGCAACTGATTTGTCAAGATTTGCACTGTGCTCTCAAGTTGATTAATACGTTTCATCGTGGATCGCCTACTGATGTCATTGTCATCGACGTGAGACAAGTGCGAATAAAATATGTTCCCAAATAAGCCTAGCCCAAAGATCCTTCCAACATTATCCTTACCACCCACTGCATCAAAATATGCCGGCTCTCATCAACAGCTTGCTATCCTTGAGATTGTCGTTGAATTGTTTCTTGTATTTGGTCATATTAGGAGCCTATGCTTATATTATAATTAGCAAGTCATAATTAGTAAGAATGAATATTAAAGCAAGAATTTCACATACTTTCAGTTCTCCACATCGGCTGTTGACGAATGTCACACCGTCATGCTTCTTAGTGTGAGCATGCAAAAACAATTGACGAGGTATAGGCCTTATGTCCAAAGATTTTTCCTGCATAACAATAAATTGTTCTAAGTTAAACTAAAATTTATAAAAATTTCGGTTAAGTCTCTTATATTTTTATGATATTGCCCTCTGTTGAACAAAGAAAATAACTGACCACAACCATATATGGACCAGACATTTGTACCATGATCATATGATCATTATCTATAAAATACATGTTTTCATCACAACATGTAGCAAATTCTCCATCCAAAATTTTGACAATAGCTAGAAAACGATGGCATGGAGAATTTGGTCCCTTAACCAAAAAAAAATGATAATAGTAGTCCCATAGAAAAATGATGTCACAGCATTACTAGTTTAATAAACGAACTTTTTTTAAGGGACCAAATCCTCCATGATAATTATGTAAAGCTTTATTCCCTCGCTTCTTCCGTCTTTAATGCTTATCTTCAATGGTTCATATTACACATTTACAAGTTTCTATAACTTATATAGCGTGGACCACTATTATCAGTATTATTAGTTTGAAAATTACGCTTTTTGTTATTAAGGGACCAAATTATCCATCCAAAATATTGACAATAGCTAGAAAATGACGGCAAGGAGAATTTGGTCCCTTAACCAAAAAAATAATCTAATAATAGTGGTCCTATAGAAAAACGATGTCACAGCATTACTAGTTTAATAATTGTGCTTTTTTTTAGGGACCAAATCCTCCATGATAATTATGTAAGCTTTATTCCCTCTCTTCTTCTTTCTTTGATGCTTTTCTTCAATAGTTAAATTACACATTCACAAGTTTCTAGAACATATATAGCACGGACCAATATTATCAGTATTATTAGTTTGAAAATTATGCTTCTTTTAATTAAGGGAGAAAATTCTCCATCCAAAATTTTGACAATAGCTAGAAAATGATGGCATGGAGAATTTAGTCCTTTAACTAAAAAATAATATTAACAATAGTGGTCCTATAGAAAAATGATGTCACAACATAATCCTCCATGATAATTATGTAAAGCTTTATTCCCTTGCTTCTTCTTTCTTTAATGCTTATCTTCAATAGTTCAGATTACACAATTATAAGTTTCTACAACTTATATAGCGTGTACCACTATTATCAGTATTATTAGTCTGAAAAATTACACTTTTTGTTATTAAGGGACCAAATTCTCCATCTAAAATATTGACAATAGCTAGAAAATGATGGCATGGAGAATTTGGTCCCTTAACCAAATAATAATAATAATAATAGTGGTCCTATAGGAAAATGATGTCATAGCATTACGAGTTTAATAAATGTGCTTTTTTTAAGGGACCAAATCCTGCATGATAATTTTGTAAAGCTTTATTCCCTCACTTCTTCTTTCTTTAATGCTTATCTTCAATGGTTCAGATTACACATTTACAAGTTTCTACAACTTATATAGCGTGGGCCACTATTATCAGTATTATTAGTCTGAAAATTACGCTTTTTGTTGTTAAGGGACAAAATTCTCCATCCAAAATATTGACAATAGCTAGAAAATGATGGCATGGAGAATTTGGTCCCTTAACCAAAAAATAATACTGATAATAGTGGTCCTATAGAAAAATGATGTCACAGACATTACTAGTTTAATAAATGTGCTTTTTTTAAGGGACCAAATCCTCCATGATAATTATTTAAAGCTTTATTCCCTCTCTTCTTCTTTCTTTGATGCTTATCTTCAGTAGCTCAGATTACACATTCACAAGTTTCTACAACATATATAGCAAGGACCACTATTATCAGTATTATTAGTTTGAAAATTATGCTTTTTTTAATTAAAGGAGCAAATTCTCCGTCCAAAACTTTGACAATAGCTACAAAATGATGGCATGGAGAATTTGGTCCCTTAACCAAAAAATAATATTGATAATAGTGGTCCTATAGAAAAATGATGTCACAGCATTATTAGTTTAATAAACGAGCTTTTTTTAAGGGACCAAATCCTCCACGATAATTATGTAAAGCTTTATTCCCTCGTTTCTTCATTCTTTAATGCTTATCTTCAATGGTTCAGATTAAACATTTACAAGTTTCTACAACTTATATAGCTTGAACCACTATTATCAGTATTATTAGTTTGAAAATTACACTTTTTCTTATTAAGGGACCAAATTATCCATCCAAAATATTGACAATAGCTAGAAAATCATGGCATGGAGAATTTGGTCCCTTAACCAAAAAATAATACTGATAATAGTGGTCCTATAGAAAAATGATGTCACAGCATTACTAGTTTAACAAATGTTCTTTTTTTAAGGGACCAAATCCTCCATGATAACTATGTAAAGCTTTATTCCCTCTCTTCATCTATCTTTGATGCTTATCTTCAAGAGTTCGGATTACACATTCACAGGTTTCTACAACATATATAGCATGGACCACTATTATCAGTATTATTAGTTTGAAAATTATACTTTTTTTTAATTAAGGGAGCAAATTCTCCACCCAAAATTTTGATAATAGCTAGAAAATGAGGGCATGGAAAATTTGGTATCTTAACCAAAAAAATAACATTGATAATAGTGGCCCTATACAAAAATGATGTCACAACATTACAAGTTTAATAAACGAGCTTTTTTTAAGGGACCAAATCCTCCATGATAATTATGTAAATCTTTATTCCCTCGCTTATTCTTTTTTTAATGCTTATCTTCAATGGTTCAGATTACAAATTTACAAGTTTCTACAACATATAATGCGCGGACCACTATTATCAGTATTATTAGTCTGAAAATTACGTTTTTTTGTTATTAAGGGAACAAATTCTCCATGGTAATTATTTAAAGCTTTATTCCATATCTTCTTCTTTCTTCGATGCTTATCTTCAATAGTTCAGATTACACATTCACAAGTTTCTACAACATATATAGCGCAGACCACTATTATCAGTATTATTAGTTTGAAAATTATGCTTTTTGTTAATTAAGGGAGCAAATTCTCCATCCAAAATTTTGATAATAGCTAGAAAATGATGGCATGGAGAATTTGGTCCCTTAACCAAAAAATAATATTGATAATAGTGGTCCTATAGAAAAATGATGGCACATCAGTACTAGTTTAATAAACGAGTTTTTTTCAAGGGACCAAATCCTCCATGATAATTATGTAAAGCTTTATTCCCTCGCTTCTTCTTTCTTTAATGCTTATCTTCAATGGTTCAGATTACACATTTACAAGTTTCTACAACTTATATAACATGGACCACTATTATCAGTATTATTAGTCTGAAAATTATGCTTTTTGTTATTAAGGGACCAAATTCTCCATCCAAAATATTGACAATAGCTAGAAAATGATGGCATGAAGAATTTGGTCCCTTAATCACAAAATAATACTGATAATAGTGGTCCTATAGAAAAATGATGTCACAGCATTACTAGTTTAATAAATATGCTTTTTTCAGGGACCAAATCCTCCATGATAATTGTGTAAAGCTTCGTTACCTCTCTTCTTCTTTCTTGGATGCTTATCTTCAATAGTTCATATTACACATTCACAAGTTTCTACAACATATATAGCACGGACCACTATTATTAGTATTATTAGTTTGAAAATTATGTTTTTTTTTAATTAAGGGAGCAAATTCTCCATCCAATATTTTGACAATAGCTAGAAAATGATGACATGGAGAATTTGGTCCCTTAACCAAAAAATAATATTGATAATAGTGGTCTTATAGAAAAATGATCGCACAGCATTACTAGTTTAATAAACGAGCTATTTTTAAGGGACCAAATCCTCTATGATAATTATGTAAAGCTTTATTGCCTCGCATCTTCTTTCTTTAATGCTTATCTTCAATGGTTCAGATTACACATTTACAAGTTTCTACAACTTTTATAGCGTGGACCACTATTATCAATATTATTAGTCTGAAAATTACGCTTTTTGTTATTAAGGGACCAAATTTTCCATCCAAAATATTGACAATAGCTAGAAAATGATGGCGTAGAGAATTTGGTCCCTTAACCAAAAAATAATATTGATAATAGTTGTCCTATAGAAAAATGATGGCACAGCATTACTAGCTTAATAAACGAGCATTTTTTAAGGGACCAATCATCCATGATAATTATGTAAAGTTTTATTCCCTCGCTTCTTCTTTTTTTAATGTTTATCTTCAATGGTTCAGATTACACATTAACAAGTTTTTACATCTTATATTGCGTGGACCACTATTATTGATGGCGTGTCAAACCAACAAAAATAAATTCCTACTCTAGAACACTTAAGCGAGTAAAGTGGTGAATAGGGTCGAACCACAGAGACGATTGAAGTAATTATTTATTTGTGCGAAATCAAAAATAAAAAAATAAAATATAAATATAAAGAGAGTTGATTTGGGAATGATTAATTTTAAAACACGAAATCACGCAGGAAGAAATTAAAAATAAAATTGAAAATAATATGAATAAAATCCTAGCCAAGGTACTCTCCCTTTTGATACCGTAATTCGATCATAGACTCAAAAATATAAATTTCGTTCATTCCTATGGACAAAGTTATAGCATACCGTGAACAACACAAATCTACCAATCCATTCGTAATTATTCGATAACCCCGAGTAAAGCTCCGCAGATTATTACCTTAACCAATTAGACTATTCTCGAGTAAAGCTCCACAGAATATAATCTATGGCAGCGGTAGACTCTAATGGACCCTCGTCTTAGCCAACAGAATCGGAAAAGCCGCAATCTATTTAGACTAAATTATTTAATCTCATTAATTTCTTAATTGAAATTAATTCGCTACTCGATAGATAGCAATCACGGATTAACTATTCTATTCGGCTATTTATCATCAAGTCGATCAATTAACAGGCCTCATTAATCAACAAACTCAACAATAATAAATCGATTAAGCGCAGATATTAAATAAACATAAGAAATAAATGAAAACAATTAAACCATAGGAGTCTCACGAACCACATGCATCAAATGTAAAGTACCTTGTCTAGATTTAAAAATTAGCCACACATAATACTAATCTCTAACTAATAAACTGAAATTGATAAATTAAAATTAAAAATAAACCTTCACCGAAAACTACTGCCCCTTTGTGCGTGTTTGTCCTTATTGACATTGCCTTCTACTGCTGGGTCCCCTCTCCCCACAGTTGTCGACGTTATGGTGCTCTTTCGTGTGTCTACTTTTGGTTGCTCCTTTATGGCTTGTTTCTCCATCGTAATCGTTGATTGACAAGACCAATAAGGTCAACATCAAAAACAAACCTTGCTCTCCTTATGCTTCTGCCTTCAAGATGCCACGTCTCTTGCTGATTTATTTACTCCCATTTAATTTGCCTCCTTAGTTGCTGCGTGTTCTCATGCGTGGATGCCCTTTGATTGCTTGATTTTTATCTGTTGATCACTGTTGCCTCTTGGTCACGCCCCCTTGTGTTGTAGTGTGATTTGACAATTAAATATGCTCCTCACCTAAGCACAATAGTCACGCCTCTTAGCTGTTTTAATTGTGTGATTTTATTCCTTCACTCCTCTAATTGAGCGCGCCTGTATATGTCATGCCTCACTTTTTAATTTGCTGCGTCAAGTCCTCATTTAATTTGCTCTTTTAAAAACAGAAAAACAGTATAAATTTCAACCTATTAAGGACTTTTTGTATTTTATGTATCTAAAGCTCTAATAATTATAAAACATGATGAAAAGGCCATAGATATCCATAAAACACATGCAAGATGCTAAATATAAGGTTCTAAAAATACATAAAATATGATTGTATCAAAATTCTCCACACTTAGCTCTTGCTCGTCCTCGAGGAAGGTCAAAAACATAAATTTTGAAAGCCTAAGAAAACCGAGAATACAAAAACTAAGTATGGATGCAAAACAAAAGAAATAAATATGCAAATGCAAGTTTACATTTTCTTAAGTGCCGCTTTTCTCACAACCTCCCAACAACATCAAAGATATACAAGGGTTATAAACAAGAAGGAACCCGTGACATTTAATCCATAAGAATAATGAACTCACTTTAAATGTAAGAGCCAAGCAAGATTGCACAATATACTTGGAGGAAATCTACACCATGACAAAATAATAGGCCCTCTCATTGTCAGACACTCCAACACTCAAGTGTTTATGGCTCAAATGTGTTTTAACTCTCATAAATTCAAACAATACAATGCTCTACCATAGGCTTGCTCTTCAATCTTGAATACACTACTAAGTATTACATGCACAACTAAATCAAAAGGTCTTAAACAAGGATGCAACTTGGTTGGGTTAGGGGTAAGATAAAAGAAAGGTAAGAAAAGGCTAAGTATCAGAGTGAGTAGAGCATAACAGGTAATCAATAATACATATATGCGCATCCTGCATATAATCAAACAATTAAGCACATCTCTCTCTCTTTTTTTTTCTTTGAACTTTCATTCCCCAAACATTTATCAATTAAGCACATGGGGAATCCTTTTCTTTATTTTCTCTTCTTGGCCTCAAACTTTTTCTTCTTCTTTCTTCTTCTTTTTTTTCTTTTGTTTTCAATTCCTTCCCCATTGACAACAAGTAGAATACAAGTCATGTCCCATCGATGTAGCACCCACTCCCATTGAGACCCGAACCCGACATCGACGGTGATATCCGAGCCCGTGACCATGAGGTGGTATGCTGAGCAATCAAACAATTCAAAACTTGGTAATGCATTTTCTTTTGGAAAACAATCGAGTCTTGCAGAATCGGTAAACAATTTGGGCCCGCAATATGAAACATTTTCAATCAAATACTATTTCAAGACTCAAATCAGTTCATATACATATAATCATAGCCAAATTGGGCCCAATCTAATAATAAAGATTTATCTGCGAAAATACAAATTTACACATATAAATCGAATGACTCAAATGCGCACATGAAACCGATCCCGACTTCAAACTCTGTCACTGCAAGACTCATACTCCCGCTTGTCTAACGTGTACTCTTGAATCCTGAAAAATAATTGCAATGTTGGGTGAGTTTGCGAACTCAATGAGAAACCATCATCGATGGTTCACTCAATTCATGCATATACAATCAATTACCAAATATCACTTACGATCACATATCTCAAATGTAGGGCGTTTTGCCTTCCACACAATTCGCAACCAATCATTCATATATATATTATGCACATGTGACACTTTCCAATTTATTACTGTAACATCCCGTCCCCGATGGGAAGGGTAAATTGGGACAAGCTAGGTTGTTGCATTGCATATTTGAAATGTAATCATTCATTTGACCTCTAATTGTAGAGGACTGAGTCTTTTAGCACATGCACATGTAGGGACATACATTCATGATATTTTCCCGGCTTTTAATTGTGATACTGATATGAATTGTGAAATTGGAGATAATTAGATTTGATTATGATTTATTGGGAATTTTGGAAATAATTGAGCTTGTATAGTTGAATTGGAAATGTTTTAGAGTGACCGTCAATTGATAGTGACCCTTAGGAATTTTTCTAGAAATCGGGAGAAAGAGTCTGAACCGGAAATTTTTCGAGTGGCGAACTGAATGATTGTATAGGACCAAAATGACGGTCAAATGGCTATGGAAAATTAGTCACATGATTCTAGAAATTAACATGTCGAGCCATTGAAATTTGGATAGGCTGAAAATGATTGTGAAAAGAGAAAGAGATCTACTTGTATTGTGAGGAAAAGACCGGAGGTTTATTTGTTTATCCTTTAAATAGCTTAGATTTTTAAATGTTGGAGAAACAAATCCTTCTCTCCCTAGGGGGCGCACGTTCCTCCTCCACTGATCGATCTTTCTTCTTCCTTTGAGATTTTGTTTGCTTGTTCCTCCTTGTGCAAAGCCTTGCTTGATGCTTAAGGAAAATGATGTTTTGTGTGATTTTTGGGAGCAAACCGTGGATGCTAGAGGAAAGGGAAAAAGTTAGAGGAATTTTAGATTTGCGTAATCGAGGCTCGATCGGTGAGTATATGGTTTTAATGTTGTTTTTAATGTTGCTTGATGCATTTATGGCATTTATATGGTGATTGGGTGGTTATGGGTGAGTTATAGAAGTTTTAGAGTGAGAAATGGCGAGAAAAATCGATCAAGAAGACGAACCAGGCAAAGACGTCATGACGAAGGAATTATTGGACGTCGTGACGAGCGTACGCCGCAACGTGGGTAGACGCCGCGACGAGTAACCATTTAGATGTCGCGACGAGCGGAAATTGATACGTCACGACGAGCCTAGCTGGACGCCGTGGCCAGTGTCCTTACGTCGCGGCGAGGCTGGTTTTTCTGAATTGATTATGTTTAGTTTTTAAGGCATAACTTATGGTGTAGACCTCAAATTGAGGTGATTCTTGATTCATTATAAACTAGGGAAATAGGTCTACAATTAAGGAAAAAAAGAAGAAGAAAGTATTGAATGAAATTTGAGAATAGGTTCTATTGCAACCTAGGGGTTGTTTATGGATAATTGAGATATAATTGCGCGATTCTGAATTTAAGGAAATGCTATTGAGAGTTTTGGGAACTGAGTATAAAGTGTGAATTTTGATATAGAGAATAGTGACACTGAAATTGAGATCTTTCTTGAGAATATCCGAGTGGATATGACGTGATTAATTATTCGGATATTAGAAGTGAAAATTGGGAAATAGTCTTGAGAGGGTCATGAATAGGCATTGACGTTTTTATTTACTTACATGTGCATCATCAAATTGTTTTGACTGTGCATTTAATGAATGACTATTTGATTGTTATAGAGGCACCGTTGGATCGTTATTCCACGAACAGTGCTGGAGCTTTCAGGCAACAGCTAGGAAGTTCAGGTGAGTAACCTAGTTAGTTCCTCAATCTTTGCTTTGTTAAATGCTTTAAATGAACTGTGTGACCTAAATGAATATTGTTGTATGGGGTGTGTCATTGTGAAATTGTGAACGCATGCTAGGCATGATTAGAAATTGGTAAATTAACAGTTGTGACTGGAGAAAATTCTGATCGGAGCTATAAGCTCAACCATTGTGAAAAGGGAATAATGCATACCCAGAGGGCTCTTCTATCCCTAATGCGCGTGGGCAGTAGTGCATACTCAGAGGGCTCTGCTACCCCGAAAACGCGATTTTTGTTTAATGTGCCCGGAAATGGGATAATACTGACGCTCAGTCACAACACTAAAAATGAAATGGAAATCACCATGCATTCAGTATGTGATTGTGCTGTGAATTTGAAATAGGTTGAATGCAAATGCGTGATAATTGTTTAGTAAATTTATGATTGCCATTCTGAACGTGCTATTGTGTTGATTTGTACGCAATTTTGCGTAATGCATGAGTTGAGTGAACCATCGATGATGGTTTCTCACTGAGTTCGCAAACTCACCCAACATTGCAAATATTTTTCTGGGATTAAAGAGTACCCCGTTGGGCACGAGAGTATGTCTACCGCTTGCAAGTCAGAGTTCGAGTCGGGATCAGTTCACGTCTGCATTAGTGCTATTCTGTTTTTGTATAAGATTTGTATTTCTGCAATTTTTGCAAAATAGTACTGTCATTGTAGAGGGCCCAGATTGATAAATGTTGCATTGAAATGTGATTTCTGAATTTATGTGTTGATTGAAATGTTTTTGTGTAAGATTGGGCCCAAGTTGTTTATTGATTTCCGCAAATGTGAGTGTTTTCAACGAAATAAAAATGTCATATGGAGTATTTGAACGGTTTTGACTGCTCTAGCATAGCACCCTAGTAAGGCATGGGCTCGGATATCATCATCGATATTGGGTTCGGGTCTTGTGGGAGTGGGATGTTACATTTGTGGTATCAGAGCCCAGAAGTACGATTGTACATGGGCATTCTGAAATTTGTGTCAGGTTACATGCATTCAAGTCATGTTACGGCAGACAGTGACAACTGATCCCCAGTCTAGCATATGAGTCACATGTATGAGCCTGTACCAATTGTTTAAGTGATTAGAAATAGTGAGGAAAATAGAGATATGTTTGAATGTGCTAAGTGGAAGTTGTGGATATCGAGACTTAAGAAAAAGTGTATGATTCGATTTGACAAATAGAGATTTAGTGTATTGTTATTGGTGGATATATAATATGAACTGCAACATCGGAGTTATATTGGAGTATATCCTTGATCGTGGGATAGATATGAATACATCTAGCTGTGGATTGATAGAGGAAATATAAAGATATGTTAGAAATGGCAAGATTGAAAGTGTATAAGCAAAGTGGGTGAGAATAAAATGTTTTATGGTTTAGGGAGGCTACGATTGGGTTTGATTATTAGGATGAGAGTTTATGAATACGGATTTATGCCTTGGAGTCAGAAGATATTAGTGGGAAGTCAAGAATGATTGTATATCTATGATAATGGTTTGAGTGGGAAAATACGTGGGTATGATACAATGATGAAAAGATTGAAATGTAAGACGATGAAATTGGTAGATGAAAAAGTTATCAGGATTTAATTGAGTTGCCTGAGAAAGCACACCTGATAATGGGAATACACTATGACCAGTGAAAGTATTAAGGTTATATGTATCATAAATGTGGAAATGATATTTGAAGTCATCGGTGAGTTAGTGGATTATTGCCAGTCATAGTTTGTAGTTTAAAGCTCAGTATGAGTCAGAATAAGAAATGAAAGTGTTTATAGTGATCAATTGGAAATGAATTGAAATTTTTATAAGTTAAAGACATGATCATAGCATAATCCTCAGGAGCGAGGACAAGTGCAAAAAGGGAGAGTGTTATCAAAAAGCAAATGAGATCAAGATATCATTAGTGTAAGTGACTGATTGGTGAGTTGTCTTATATCTGTCCCTCGATAAGATGAAATGATTTTGATGGTATTTACTTCACTGAATTTTATTAAAAATGATGTCCTGATTTATATGAATTGAGGCATAATTGATCTTTATGGGAAATTGATTTCTTAAGGCGTTGAGAATGGCTGACAAGAAATGTGATAACTTTTGATGAATAGAAATTTCAAGATCGGTATTGATGAAAGTAGTGAGAAATTTTCTTTTAAAGAGGAGTTTTCTCTACTTGGATTAAGTCGATCAGATGATTCAATTGAACGAAATATCAATGAAAGGACAAATTGGAGATAAGTTTGAGATGAACGAAAGGTTATTATTGGAAGTCCTAATCCTAGCGGGGACTCAAGCGTAAATGATAGAATCTACTACTGAGAAGGTATGTACTATGTTAGTGTAAAGAATCTGACTGTGTAATAGGATTATTGAACAGTAAAGAGACATCAGTCGTGATTATGAGGAGAATATTGATTTACGAATATTTTGTGTAAAATGTTCGGAAAGTGTAAAGTTAATTTGATGAATATGTTACTAACCAGGTTGTAAAGATAGCAATGAATTGAAGTATGTGGAGAAATTTTTGTAAAGGAATATGTGTTAGAATATGATATGATGAAACCGAGAAAGTATAAGAAAATTTTCCTCATTGAGAAATTCGATTTTAAAGAGTTAGGAAAGTCAATCAAGGTATATGAAATTTATTTGCTACCAAGAGTAAAGTGTTTCAATTGTATTTAGATTGGAAAGTGATTATGATCATTAATGATACATCAAATGCATTTGGAGAGTGAAGAAAAATAGTTGGCATAAGTGAAGAAATTTCATATCATGAAAGCTTCAACAAAGTGAATCTAAGTTTGATCAAACAATTGTGGATGAACTAGTATTCAAACATGGCTTTGGGAGACTTAATGACGATTGAGGTAATGATAAAATGTGAAATTGTAAAGGATATATATATATATCTATATAGGATTTGGAGTTATTTAGAACTAGTTGTATGCTGGATACGTCCAGAAGTTGTTAAAGATTTTCTGGTCTTAGCTAATTGATAGAATTGATTGAGGAAGAACGTGTGATTTATATGACTGCTGATTGTAAAAAGAGACATGTGAGATATCTATAATTCGAGTTTTGATGGTAGTACTTTAAATTGGAAATCTTGCAATATTTAACGACATGTCCCAGTAAAGGTTTTGATGCAACCTATTGAAATAGGGTAAAGAGGTTTGATATGCATAGGGATAAGTATAATTTCATGGGCTGCAGTGTGATTGATGACTTGAAATTTGCTATTCCAGGTATTGCTTTGGAAGTTTGGGGAATTTATTCGTACCGAAATATTTGTGGATATATCTATGGATATGCAAATCGATAATTGACAGTGATTGAGGTATTTCAGGAAATTGAAAGAATTGAAAAGGATTATGTGCTTGAGTGTTTGAATTAAGTTAGTGATGCAATTTGATGGATTGCATGTAAAAGTTAATGATGTAATGATTACAATGTGGGTATAAGGTTATGAAACCTAGTGTAATTCTGAGTGCAATCTGTCGAGTGAACCAGAGGTAAAAAGAAAGTATTATTAGTAAGTGGAATTCTAAATCAGGTGTGTATAAACAGGAATGGCAAACCCCAATCGTGGATTTAGAATTTGCGGACCTTATCGAGGAATTGAAAATGGATTCAACTTTTGAGAAGATGATACTTGTGATTGGACTATGAAGTATTGGTAATACCCGCCAAATGAACTGTTCGTGAAAACGCAAGGAACAATCGAAACGTTATGTTCTAGTAAGAGTGCTTTAATATGAAATCAAATGAGAATTTGTGTGATTAACTAACAGACTTGACTGCTAGAGACCATTGTGAAACTGATATTTTCGAAGTTCATAGGGATATGAGATTGATGTATAACCCAGATTTATTGTGGGTATATCAATTGGTTTCTTGGTGATATCATTTGATAGTCGAAGGGCATAATTGACTCGAGATAATATTGATTAGTAAAATGAATCTGTAATAGGGGTTAAATGATCCAAAGCCAAATTAATTATTATCGAGGTTATTAGAATCTCATGAGATTAATGTGTTAACACCTGAGAGGTGTAATCTAATAAGCGATAAATGAAATGTTTCGAAGTGTATAATCTCGGCCAAGACACCCTTGATGGAGATACAGGTAAAATTTGAAGAAACTAAATTTGTTATAAGTGGCCTCAATATGATAGTGTTGTGAATAGAACTATAGCTTGGAAAGCCAGTTGAGAACTTGGAAGTTGATTGGATTTGAGTGTTGCATGGACGTAATTAGAAAATATTGTTATGACTTGATATACGTGTTATTAATACCGAAAGTGAAGAATTCAGAGTAATCATAAGGAAACAGTTATGATAGTGAAAATTTTGAGAAAGATAAAAAGAGTGATAGATTGTATTAATTTCAGTTAATTGGCAGAATTTGGTCGTGTAGTGCAATAAGCGTGAAACAGTATATAAGTGATCGAAATAATTTTCCCCGCCTATCTCGACATCGATATGAAATTTCGAGGACGAAATTTTTGTTAGGAGGGGAGAATTGTAACATTCCGTCCCCGATGGGAAGGGTAAATTGGTAAATTGGGACAGGCTAGGTTGTTGCATTGCATATTTGAAATGTAATCATTCATTTGGCCTCTAATTGTAGAGGATTGAGTCTTTTAGCACATGCACAGGTAGGTACATGCATTCAAGACATTTTCCCGGCTTTTAATTGTGATACTGATATGAATTGTGAAATTGGAGATAATTAGATTTGGTTATGATTTATTGGGAATTTTGGAAATAATTGGGCTTGTATAGTTGAATTGGAAATGTTTTAGAGTGATCGTCAATTGATAGTGACCCTTAGGAATTTTTCTAGAAATCGGGAGAAAGAGTCCGAACCGGAAATTTTTTGAGTGGCGAACTGAATGATTGTATAGGACCGAAATGACGGTCAAATTGCTATGGAAAATTAGTCACATGATTCTAGAAATTAACATGTCGAGCTATTGAAATTTGGAGACAAATTGGACTGAAAATGATTGTGAAAAGAGAAAGAGATCTACTTGTATTGTGAGGAAAAGACTAGAGGTTTATTTGTTTATCCTTTAAATAGCTTAGATTTTTAAATGTTGGAGAAACAAATCCTTCTCTCCCTAGGGGGCGCACGTTCCTCCTCCACTGATCGATCTTTCTTCTTCCTTTGAGATTTTGTTTGCTTGTTCCTCCTTGTGCAAAGCCTTGCTTGATGTTTAAGGAAAATGATGTTTTGTGTGATTTTTGGGAGCAAACCGTGGATGCTAGAGGAAAGGGAAAAAGTTAGAGGAATTTCAGAGATTTGCGGAATTGAGGCTCGATCGGTGAGTATATGGTTTTAATGTTGTTTTTTAATGTTGCTTGATGCATTTATGGAATTTATATGGTGATTGGGGTGGTTATGGGTGAGTTATGGAAGTTTTTAGAGTGAGAAATGGCAGAAAAATCGATCGGAGAAGACGAACCAAGGCCGCTCGTCGCGACGAAGGAATTATTGGACGTCGCGACGAGCGTACGCCACGACGTGCGTAGACGCCGCGACGAGCGGGACGTCGTGACGAGTAACCATTTAGACGTCGCGACAAGCGGAAATTGATACGTCGCGACGAGCCTAGCTGGACGTCGTGGCGAGTGTCCTTACATCGCGGCGAGGATGGTTTTTCTGAATTGATTGGGTTTAGTTTTAAAGGCATAACTTATGGTGTAGACCTCTAATTGAGGTGATTCTTGATTCATTATGAACTAGGGAAAGAGGTCTACAATTAAGGAAAAAAAAGAAGAAGAAAGTATTGAATGAAATTTGAGAATAGGTTCTATTGCAACCTAGGGGTTGTTTATGGATAATTGAGATATAATTGTGCGATTCTGAATTTAAGGAAACGCTATTGAGAGTTTTGGGAACTGAGTATAAAGTGTGAATTTTGATATAGAGAATAGTGACACTGAAATTGAGATCTTTCTTGAGAATATCCGAGTGGATATGACGTGATTAATTGACTGGATATTAGAAGTGAAAATTGGGAAATAGTGCCGGGAGGGTCATAAATAGGCATTGTACGTCTTTTATTTACGACATGTGCATCATCAAATTGTTTTGACTGTGCATTTAATGAATGACTATTTGATTGTTATAGAGGCACCGTTGAATCGTTATTCCACGGACAGTGCTGGAGCTTCCAGGCAACAACTAGGAAGTTCAGGTGAGTAACCTAGTTGGTTCCTCAATCTCTGCTTTGTTAAATGCTTTAAATGAACTGTGTGACCTAAATGAATATTGTTGTATGGGGTGTATCATTGTGAAATTGTGAACGCATGCTAGGCATGATTAGAAATTGGTAAATTAACAGTTGTGACTGGAACAAATTCTGATCGGAGTTATAAGCTCAACCATTGTGAAAAGGGAATAATGCATACCCAGAGGGCTCTCCTATCCCTAATGCGCGTGGGCAGTAGTGCATACCCAGAGGGCTCTCCTACCCCTAAAACGCGATTTCTGTTTAATGTGCCCAGAAATGGGATAATACTGACGCTCAATCACAACACTAAAAATGAAATGGAAATCATCATGCATTCAGTATGTGATTGTGCTGTGAATTTGAAATGGGTTGAATGCAAATGCGTGATAATTGTTTAGTAAATTTATGATTGCCATTCTGAACGTGCTATTGTGTTGATTTGTACGCAATTTTGCATAATGCATGAGTTGAGTGAACCATCGATGATGGTTTCTCACTTAGTTCGCAAACTCACCCAACATTGCAAATATTTTCGTGGATTGAAGAGTACCCGTCAGCACGGAGTATGTCTACCGCTTGCAAGTCGAGTTTGAGTCGGGATCGTTCACGCCCCGCATTAGTGCTATTCTGTTTTTGTATAAGATTTGTATTTCTGCAATTTCTGCAGAATAGTACTGTCATTGTAGAGGGCCCAGATTGATAAATGTTGCATTGAAATGTGATTTCTGAATTTATGTTTTGATTGAAATGTTTTTGTGTAAGATTGGGCCCAAGTTGTTTATTGATTTCCGCACATGTGAGTGTTTTCAACGAAATAAAAATGTCATACGAAGTATTTGAACGGTTTTGACTGCTCTAGCATAGCACCCTCATAAGGCACGGGCTCGGATATAACCATCGATATAGGGTTCGGGTCTTGCGGGAGTGGGATGTTACAATTACGGTGTTGTGACCGAGCGCCTATCAGTGATCAGTAATCAGACGCGTCTAGAGAGTAGGAGAGCCCTCAGGGTATGCACTAACTCCCCTCGAACTCGAGGCTCGGTTCAAGATAATGTTTCGTGGGCTTAAAGCCTAATCAAAGATGAGCCTGTGGCTCTAACGTTGGCTGCTCCGGTCACAACTGTCATTATCTGAACATGCTCGTATGCATGAATGCATATGCTCCAATTTTCATTTACATTCATTTACATTTCAGTAAAAAATTTCCATTTCTTCGGATCTTCGGTCCGGTATTTCAGTCATATGCATTTACCAGTTATTTCATTGATGCATTCATAATCGATTACACACAATAGCACTTCTATATCACGTTCCCAATATTTCGGACACCCATGGTCTGAAATCAATCAAAATCAAACACACACATCCATTCGTTATCTCCACATGGCATCAATGCATAATATTAAACACACATAGATTAAGGAACCAACTAGGTTACTCACCTGAACTTCCGAGCTACCTGCCTGGAAGGCTCAGCAATATCCGTGGAATTGTCATTCCAACGGTGCCTCTAAAATAGTCAAACAATTTCCAATTACTAAAATTCACAATCAGAATTAATTTAATGATGCACATGTCTTAATTAAAAAGATGTACTATGCCTATTCATAACTTTCCGCATTATTTCCCAATTTTACTTTCTTTCAGAATTTCCAACTTTTCACTCACTTTATCAATAATGACCGATTTCAATTCGATAACATATCATAGAACTCCACCGTATTCATTTTATCGTTAAGTTCCAATTGCCAATTTATATACACTAGGCTAATCTCACAAAATCTCAAAACCAATATCATTTGAAATAGATCAAATTCACCTATTGAAGACTCAATTGCATTGAATTCGCATTCATAATGCTCACAATTATAACCCAATTATCGAAACCATCCTTAGATTGCAATTACAATTACATTCTTAATTGTCTTTCACTAATTGCAATCTCAAAAACCTACATTCAGACTCTCTTTCTTTTCCTCAATTGTAGACCTCGTTCTCTAGTTCATAACGAATCAAACATCACCTTAATAGGAGGTCTACACCATAAGTTATGCCTCAAAAACCACATTAAATCAAATCAGAAATTCATCCCTTGCCGCAACCTCAAGCCGTTCGTCGCGGCGTCTTGCAGGCGCTCGCCGCGACGTGTGATGTCGCTCACCGCGGCGAACATTTCTCTTGGGGCTTGCCGCGATTCACGAGGGAAGACTCATTGCGACGAGGAAGACTTGCGCTCGCCGCGACGTCGAGAGGAGCTCGTCGCAGCGTCCAACCTTTTAAAGCTCGCCGCGACGTCTCCTTCCCGCTCGCCGTGACGAATTAAATGTTAATTCGCCACAGCGAGGCTTCGCGCACGCCGCGATGTGTGAGTCGCAGATCGTCTTCTCCGATCGATTTTTCACCCAATCTCTCTCTAAAACCAGTCCTAACTTAACTCAAACACTCTAATCTTTAACAATTAACCTCATGAATGCATTAAGCACCAAAATAAACAACATATAACCAATTTACTTACCAACTCAAGCTCAAAACCTCTGATCTCTGAAATTTTTCCAACTCTTTCCCCTTTCTCTAACACCCACGATGAGCTTCTTAACTCTCAAAAACCTTCACTCTCTCAACGATTCTAATCATTCATCAACCTCGAAGAAGGGCAAGCAAGGATCTCAAAGAGAGATCGAAAATCTCCAAGGAAGAAGAGAAACCATCGTGCCCTAGGAGAAGAGAAGAGGATTTCTTTTCAAACTTTAAAACCTATGCTATTTAAAGGATAATCACTTAAGCCTCTTGCCTCCTTCCTCACAATACATTTAAATCTGTTTCTCTTTCAATTTCATTTATATTCCAATTCATTTCCAAATTTCAATGGCTCGACATATAAACTTCTAAAATCATATTTCTAAATTTTCCATAGCCGTTGGACAAGTATTTCAGTACCATACGATCAATCAGTCCGTCACTCGGAAATTTCCAGTTCGGACATTTTCTCCCGAATTTTCCAGAAAAATTTCGAAGAATCGCTATCATCTTGCAATTACTCTAAAACATTTCCTATTAAATTTTCAATCCCAATTATTCCACAATTCTCCATAAGTCAAAAGAAAAACTAATTATTCACAATTTCACAATTCATAATCAGATCACAATTAAATGTCGGAAGAAGTCATGAATGCATGTACCTATCGATTGCACGTACAAATGACTCAATCCTCTACAATTAGAGGCCAAATAAATGTTCAGTCGATATTATGCGGTAAAATCCTATCCCGTCCCAATTTACCAATATAACCTTCCCATCGGAGACGGGATGTTACAACTGATATTCCTATATGCACAACCTTCACAAGTTTAACTCAACAAGCATGCTCTACTAACCATGATAAGGGTTAGAAAGATAAATCAATTAAGAAAAGGTTAAGTTAAACATGGTAAAGCAAAGAACAGATAATAAGCTCAAATGGGCTCACTAGTGGATAACATGCTTTGGGTTGGCTTTTTGGTCAAGTGGTTAAAATCCTAAGTGCTTTTATCATCTTCATGCATGCATGTAAAAGTGTAGTCTCAACAAGATATAAAGCAAGTTCTAAAGATACAAAGCATTGAATGAACAAACATCAAAGAATTGCGTTGAAGGTTCAAACGCTCACATGGGACAATCATCTATTAAGTTAACACAATGTAGTTTCAAAATCAATCCAAAAGCTATCAAGCTTAAAACTCACATAAAAACTCATTCATCAAGTTCATGATTCAAATATCACAGATTAACTCTCACCTATAATACTCATATTCTTATCAATCATTGGGAGATCAAAAGACAACTAAACACTTAAGGTAAAAGCATGCAAAACGAAAACTCTTTTGTGTTTTTCAAAAAAAAAATTCAATTTTTTTTTTCAATTTTTATAGGTTTCTTTATATAGTTTTTTGAACTAAAACATGCAAGTACAGGTGAAAATCTTCAAGTTCAAGCAAGAGCAAAGGTGGCACATCAAGCACAAAACCAAGAAAAATCAACTCAAGATCCACTAAAACCTGAAATTTTCATGCAAAATTTAACCTAAATCCTTCCCCACACTTTAGACCAAACATTGTCCTCAATGTTAGCAAATGAAAGACAAGAACAAGAAAAGGTAAAGAGGAGAGAAAGCTTTCTAAGGTGATGCGCCAAGGTAATGGTGGAGCTGAGGTGATGCGCCCATATTATCCTGCAAAACAATAAAATCTTTATGACCAAGTAACATCCAACAACAACACAAAATATTGGAAGAAAATTCAAAAGGAAAATGTCGAGAAACAGAGCTTGATGTAATTATGAACAACTAAAAATTAAAAGGTGAAAAATAAATGGAATCAAAACTGGGTTGCCTCCCAAGAAGCGATTTGTTTAACGTCGTTAGCTCGACACGAGCCCCATTCGATTATAGAAAGGTTCATTCAAAGAATTAACTTCGACGGATTGGGGCTGAAATCCTTCATAAAATGGCTTCAAACGATGGTCATTCACCTGAAGATTTTTCCCTGCTTCCATGCTTGGATATCCACAAAGACCGTAGGGATAGATTTTGGTAACCACGAAAGGCCCAATCCACTTAGATCGCATTTCCGCAAAAGTTTCAAAGTCGAATTAAATAAAAGTACCTTCGTCCGACTTTAAACTTCTTGTAAGCTGCTTGTCGTGAAAAGCTTTAGTTTTGGCCTTGTATGTACATGCGTTGTCAAAATCATGGTTTCAGTAGTTCTTCCAATTCTTGAATCAGCAACTTCCTTTGTTGCTTATGCAAAGATCAAAATTCATGTTGCAAGGCTTCACACCAAAACGCCGATGCTCAACTTCCACTGGCAGATGACAAGCCTTGCCATAAACAAGTCTGTAAGGAGACATATTTAATGGCATTTTGTAGGCAGTTCGGTAAGCCCAAAGAGCATCGCCCAAGCGCCACTCCAATCTTTCCCCTCAAGTTCATGCCTTCTCCAAAATACTCTTTACCTCTCGATTGACAATTCGCCAACCCATTGGCTCGAGGATGGTAGGCCGTGGAGGTCCTGCACAACTCCATATTTCTTCAAAGAATGCAAAGAAACACTCACAGTAAATGAGTCCCGCGATCACTAATGATTGCTTTGGAGTGCCGAACTCGACAAAGATATTAGCCTTCATAAAATCGACAACAACCTTAGAATCATTAGTTCGAGTAGCTTTTGCTTCTACCCATTTCGAAACATAATCGACAGCTAACAAAATGTATTGGAAACCAAATGATGACGGAAAAGGGCCCATGAAATCAATACCCCACACATCAAATATTTCACAAACAACAACCGGGGTCTGAGGCATTTCATTTCTTCGACCTATGTTGCCAGTCATTTGGCACCTATCACATGCTTTACAAAATGCATAAGAATCTCGAAAAATGTCAGGCCAGTCATTTGGCACCTATCAAGCACTTTCCTAGTTGTCCTATTGGGACCGAAATGGCCACCACAAGCAGATGCATGACAAAATAGCAATATGGAAGAAATTTCATATTTAGGTACGCACCTTCGCACAATCTGATCAGAACACAATTTCCATAAATATGGATCATCCCAAATATAATACCTAGCATCATTCTTCAATTTATGGCACTGGGCAGATGTGATACCAGCTGGATAGCCATTCTGGGTGATAAAATTGACCAGATCCGCGTACCATGGGTTTCGACATGGCCATGTTGAAGTCACTGTGAATAATTGTTCATCAGGAAACTCCTTAGTAATGACCAGATCATCTCCAGAAGTGTTTTGCAGCCTACTCAGGTGATCTGCGACCAGGTTTTCTGCTCTTCTTTTATCTCGGACCTCGATGTCAAATTCTTGTAGAAAAAGAACCCATCGAATAAGTCTTGGCTTCGCATCCTTTTTGCTCATTAGGTACCAAAGAGCAGCATGGTCTGAATACACTATCACCTTCGTACCAAGCAAGTATGATCGGAATTTCTCTAATGCGAAAACCACAGCAAACATCTCCTTCTCAGTGGTTGAATAGTTTCGTTGAGCACTATCCAACGCCTTTGATGCATAATATATCACATGAGGGTCACGACCTACCCTTTGCCCAAGAACTGCTCCTACAGTGTAGTTACTGGCATCGCACATGAGCTCGAAAGGAAGGTTCCAATCCGGTGGTTTGATGATAGGTGCAGTAACCAGCTTTTCCTTCAAAATGTCAAACGCCTTTTTGCAATCTTCATTGAATTCAAACGGCACATCCTTCTGTAGGAGGTTGCTCATTGGATGAGCTATCTTCGAAAAATCTTTGATGAACCGCCTGTAAAAACCTGCATGAACAAGAAAGGAGCGTACTTCCCGCATATTTGCAGGGTAAGGCAGCGAGCTAATCACATCAATTTTTTACTTATCCACTTCAATGTCCCTAGCCGAAACTATATGCCCCAATATGATGCCTTGATTAACCATGAAATGACACTTTTCATAATTAAGCACAAGACTTTTTTCAATGCATCTTTTTAACACTTTCCTCAAATTTTCTAAACAAGATGTAAAGGAATCTCCGTACACAGTAAAATCATCCATGAAAACTTCAATGATTTCCTCTACATAGTCAGAAAAGATACTTACCATACATCTCTGAAATGTTGCTGGAGCATTGCAAAGACCAAATGGCATGCGTTTGCAGGCAAAAGTGCCAAACGGACAAGTAAACGCCATCTTTTCCCGATCTTCAGCGCTACATGAATCGGTGAAAGCACGAATAACCGCGTCAAACAAGAATAATGAGAACGACCGCAAGTCTCTCAAGCATCCGATCAATAAACGGTAAAGGAAAATGATCTTTATGGGTAGCAGATTTAGCTTTCTAAAATCAATACACACACGCCAATTCGCTTTGAACTCTAAGGTACTAATTCACCTTTTCATTCTCAACAACAAGAATGCCGCTTTTTTAGAACTACTGTGTTGGACTTACCCACTTGCTATCGAAATAGATAGATCACGTCCGCAGCCAATAATTTCAAGATCTCCTTTTACAACCTCCATCATTGGTGGATTCAATCGACGACGAGGTTACTGCTTTGGGTTTGCAATCATCCTCCAACAGATTCGATGCATGCAAATGGTAGTGCTGATTCCCTTAATGTTTGCAATCGACCATCCAATGGCTTCTTTATTCTCCCTGAGTACACGGATAAGCCTCTCCTCCTCCAGATCGCTCAATTGATTGGAAACAATCACAGGTAATGTTTCGGCCTCCCCCAAGAAGACATACTTGAGGTGCGAAGGTAATGCCTTAAGCTCCAATGTTGGCGGCTGAAGAATGGATGGGAGCAATTTATTGCCGTCAATCTTCAGTGGTTGCTGTAGCATGCCAGATGCAACCTGTAATGCCTGCAAATATTGTACTGCATGGACCATACCTCGCGGCACTACCCATTCAGTCTCAATCTCTGATAGCTTCGCAGGAGTAATGTTGTCAGTTATCGCAGCCTGCAAAAAATCATCAACACACAACTCGAGAACTTACTCGGTCAAGGGGTTAATATAGTCAACAGCAAAAGTTGTACAATAATCAACAGGATGCTTAATGGTGTTATTAATATTGAATATAACTTTGGCACCATCAAACTCCATAGTTAAAGTCCCCCCGTGAACATCAATTTTTGTCCTAGAAGTGCTCAAAAATGGGCGTCCTAATAACATCATTCTAGACGCAGGTGACCCCTCATCCTCCATTCTCATCACATAAAAATCTGCAGGAAATACCAAATCATCCACCTGCACTAAAACATCCTCTAACAATTCTTCAGGGTACCTAGTGGTGCGATCAGCCAGTGTTAAAATCACACCATCTTACTTCAATGGACCAGCATTCAATGTAGTATAAATGGACAATGGCATAAGATTTATAGAAGCCCCTAAATCTAGCATGGTCCGTTCTATACCAACATTGCCAATTTTACAAGGAATGGTAAACATACCTGGGTCCTTCTCCTTTATCGATAACTTGCCCTGCAACACTGCTGAGACTTTCTCACTCATCACCACACGTTGATTTCCTCTCATCTTGTTCATGCTAGTAACCAAGTCCTTCAGAAATTTGCAGTACCTTGGTGTTTGTCTAAGCAATGTGAGAAGGGGGATATTGATCTCCACTTTCTCAAAAATCCTTAAGATCTCCTCTTCATTCTGCAATTTCTTCTTCTTAGCCAACCTGTGTGGGAATGGTGGCCTTTCTGGATTAGCTTTCACGATTTCCTCAGTTTCTGCTTCTTTTTCTGGCTCAACAGTTTCAACATGGTCATGTTGAAGTTTCTGCGATCCTCCAACACTTTCAATTTCTTTTCTGCTACGCAAGGTAATGGCACTGATATTCTGCCTAGGATTGACAGTAGGCTGAGAGGGCAATTTCCTTTGATTCTGTGCAGCGGCCAATTGACTAATTTGTTCCCTCAGTTTTTGAAAATTTTATTAAATGCGAGCCACGAAATTGTGTGAATCGACCGAAATTGAACCAAACTCTGCAGTTATGTATTGGTGGTCAATTGAGCAGTAGTCAACTGTGACATGAGATCCTCCAAGGTGGAAATTCGATCGCCGTAATTAGGCCTTGGATATTATTCTTTATTCTTTGTTCATTGTCGAGGTTTGACGCCGACTACTCCGCCTTTCTACCCATTCCCATATCTCAGATTGGGATGATCCCTCCATCCTTGGTTGTAAGTATTCAAATAGGGATCATATTTCCTTTGAGGCTGATAATTATCATTGAGCGCCTTAAGTTCAACTTCCACAGTATCATCTTGCAGAGTCGGACAAGCATCAGTAAAATGACCCTGAAATCTACAAATGTGAAAAATAGGGACTTGTGGTCCCTTGGTTACAGCATTTGCAGTGACATTATTAGCATTGGAAGAATTAATAACTTGTCTCTCCAACAAATCAGCAATCTTGTCAAGTCTACTTTCAAGTCTAGAATTACTTACCTCATAGACACCTCGAGTCTGTGTGTCCGAACGATACCCGAATTGCTGAAGATTTGCGGCCATTGCTGCAATCAAGTTTCTGGCCTCCTGAGGTGTCTTGTTCACTATAGCTCCCCCACTAACAGCATCAAGAATTTTCCTATCATTTAGTAACATCCCATCATAGAAGTACTGAATAAGGAGCTGCTCTGTAATTCCATGCTGAGGACAACTTGCGCAAAGCCTCTTGAATCTCTCATAATATTCATACATGTTTTCTGTATCTCTTTGTCTGATGCCACAAATCTCTCTGCGCAAATTAGCGGCCCTGAATGCTGGGAAGTATTTTTCCAAAAACAATCTCGCCATATCGGGCCATGTATCCACTGTCCCAGGAGGAAGATAGTATAACCAATCTCTGGCTGCGCCCTCTAGAGAAAAAGGGAAAGCACGCAATTTTAACTGATCCTCAGTTATGCCTCTTGGCTTGAATCCAGAACATACCACATGAAAGTCCTTGAGATGTCTGTTTGGGTCGTCAGAAGGTAACCCATGAAATTTCGACAACGCCTGAATCAACCCAGCCTTCAACTCAAACCCATCATTGACAGTCTGGTACTGTATACTTAGAGGTTGATCCTCTACTAGTGGTGCAAGCATGTCCCTTAGAGTTGCAGGAGCTCGATTTCTGGCTGGTTGCGCAGGTGGAATAGCTTGCTGATTTGCCATCTCTACTTCTTCAAAATCTTCCACTGACTCGGTCTCAAAGGCAGGCAAATTCTCAGTTTGATCAGGCAAGACTTGTGCAGAAGCAGAAGCTTGTCCCTTACGCAATTTAGTAGCTTTCCTGAGTTGTTTTGCAGTCTTCTCTATCTCCGGATCGAACAATAAATCACCTGCAGAAACACAATGTTGCATGCAAACAACTAGAAAAAAAAAAGAAAAGTTATTAGCAACACAAACAAACAAAAACATAAGCACCGATCCCCGGTAACGGCGCTAAAAATTTGATGGCGTGTCAAACCAACAAAAATAAATTCCTACTTTAGAACACTTAAACGAGTAAAGTGGTGAATAGGGTCGAACCACAGAGACCAATGAAGTAATTATTTATTTGTACGAAATCAAAAATAAAATATAAATATAAAGAGAGTTGATTTGGGAATGATTAATTTTAAAACACGAAATCACGCAGGAAGAAATTAAAAATAAGATTGAAAATAATATGAATAAAATCCTAGCCAAGGTACTCTCCCTTTTGATACCGTAATTCGATCATAGACTCAAAAATATAAATTTCGTTCATTCCTATGGACAAAGTTATAGCAGACCGTGAACAACACAAATCTACCAATCCATTCGTAATTATTCGATAACCCCGAGTAAAGCTCCGCAGATTATTACCTTAACCAATTAGACTATTCTCGAGTAAAGCTCCGCATAATATAATCTATGGCAGCGGTAGGCTCTAATGGACCATCGTCTTAGCCAACAGAATCGGAAAAGCCGCAATCTATTTAGACTAAATTATTTAATCTCATTAATTTCTTAATTGAAATTAATTCGCCACTCGATAGACAGCAATCACGGATTAACTAATCTATTCGACAATTTATCATCAAGTTGATCAATTAACAGGCCTCATTAATCAAAAAACTCAACAATAATAAACCGATTAAGCGCAGAGATTAAATAAACATAAGAAATAAACGAAAACAATTAAACCATAGGAGTCTCACGAACTACATGCATCAAATGTAAAGTACCTTGTCTAGATTTAAAAATTAGCCACACATAATACTAATCTCTAACTAATAAACTGAAATTGATAAATTAAAATTAAAAATAAACCTTCACCGAAAACTGTTGCCCCTTGTGCGTGTTTGTCCTTATTGACATTGCCTTCTTCTTTGGGTCCCTCTCCCACATTTGCCGACGTTATGGTGCTCCTTCGTGTGTCTACTTTTGGTTGCTCCTTTATGGCTTGTTTCTCCACTGTGCACTGTTGATTGACAAGACCAATAAGGGTCAACATCAAAAACAAACCTTGCTCTCCTTATGCTTCTGCCTTCAAGATGCCACGTCTCTTGCTGATTTATTTACTCCCATTTAATTTGCCTCCTTAGTTGCTGCGTGTTCTCATGCATGGATGGATGCCCTTTGATTGCTTGATTTTTATCTGTTGACCACTGTTGCCTCTTGGTCACGCCCCCTTGTGTTGTAGTATGATTTGACAATTAAATATGCTCCTCACCTAAGCACAATAGTCACGCCTCTTAGCTGTTTTAATTGCGTGATTTTATTCCTTCAGCTTCTCTAATTGAACGTTGCCTCGCATACATGCCGTCTCACTTTTTAATTTCTTCGTCAAGTCCTCATTTAATTTGCTCTTTTAAAAGCGAAAAAGCAGATAAATTTCAACCTATTAAGGACTTTTGTATTTTATGTATCTAAAGCTCTAATAATTATAAAACATGATGAAAAGGGCATAGATATCCATAAAACACATGCAAGATGCTAAATATAAGGTTCTAAAAATATATAAAATATGATTGTATCAATTATCAGTATTATTAGTCTGAAAATTACGCTTTTTGTTATTAAGGGACCAAATTCTCCATCCAAAATATTGACAATAGCTAGAAATTGATGGCATGGAGAATTTGGTCCATTAACCAAAAAATAATACTCATAATAGTGGTCCTATAGAAAAAAGATGTCACATCATTACTAGTTTAATAAATGTGCTTTTTTTATGGGACCAAATCCTTCATGATAATTGTGTAAAGCTTTATTCCCTCTCCTCTTCTTTCTTGGATGCTTATCTTCAATAATTCAGATTACACATTCACAAGTTTCTACAACATATATAGCACGGACCACTATTATCAGTATTATTAATTTGAAAACTATGTTTTTTTTATTTAAGGAGTAAATTCTCCATCCAAAATTTTGACAATAGCTAGAAAATAATGGCATGGAGAATTTGGTCCCTTAACCAAAAAATAATATAGATAATAGTGGTCCTATAGAAAAATGATGACACAGCAGTACTAGTTTAATAATCGAGCTTTTTTCGAGGGACCAAATCCTCCATGATAATTATGTGAAACTTTATTCCCTCGCTTCTTCTTTCTTTAATGCTTATCTTCAATGGTTTAGATTACATTTACAAGTATCTACAACTTATAAAGCGAGACCACTATTATTAGTATTATTAGTCTGAAAATTACGTTTTTTCTTATTAAAGGACCAAATTCTCCATCCAAAATATTGACAATAGCTAGAAAATGATGGCATGCAGAATTTGGTTCATTAACCAAAAAATAATACTGATAATAGTGGTCCTATAGAAAATGATGTCACACATTACCAGTTTAATAAATGTGTTTTTTTTATGGGACCAAATCCTCCATGATAATTATGTAAAGCTTTATTCCCTCTCTTCTTCTTTCTTGGATGCTTATCTTCAATAGTTCATATTACACATTCACAAGTTTCTACAACATATATATACGAACCACTATTATCGGTATTATTAGTTTGAAAATTATGTTTTTTTAATTAATGAGCAAATTCTCCATCCAAAATTTTGACAATAGCTAGAAAATGATGACATGGAGAATTTGGTCCCTTAACCAAAAAATAATATTGATAATAGTGGTCTTATATAAAAATGATGGCACAGCATTCCAAGTTTAATAAACGAGCTTTTTTTAAGAGACCAAATCCTCCATGATAATTATGTAAAGCTTTATTCCCTCGCTTCTTTCTTTAATGCTTATCTTCAATGGTTCAGATTACACATTTACAAGTTTCTACAACTTATATAGCGTGGACCACTATTATCAGTATTATTAGTCTAAAAATTACGCTTTTTGTTATTAAGGGACCAAATTCTCCATCCAAAATATTGACAATAGCTAGAAAATGATGGCATGGAGAATTTGGTCCATTAACCAAAAAATAATACTGATAATAGTGGTCCTATAGAAAAAAGATGTCACATCATTACTAGTTTAATAAATGTGCTTTTTTTTTATGGGACCAAATCCTTCATGATAATTGTGTAAAGCTTTATTCTCTCTCTTCTTCTTTCTTGGATGCTTATCTTCAATAGTTCAGATTACACATTCACAAGTTTCTACAACATATATAGCACAGACCACTATTATCAGTATTATTAGTTTGAAAACTATGTTTTTTTTATTTAAGTAAGCAAATTCTCCATCCAAATATTTGACAATAGCTAGAAAATGATGGCATGGAGAATTTGGTCCCTTAACTAAAAAATAATATTGATAATAGTGGACCTGTAGAAAAATGATGGCACAGCAGTACTAATTTAATAATCGAGCTTTTTTCGAGGGACCAAATCCTCCATGATAATTATGTGAAGCTTTATTCCCTAGCTTCTTCTTTCTTTAATGCTTTTCTTCAATGGTTTAGATTACACATTTAAAAGTTTAAACTACTTACATAGCGTGGACCACTATTATTAGTATTATTAGTCTAAAAATTACGCTTTTTGTTATTAAGGGACCAAATTCTCCATCCAAAATATTGAAAATAGCTAGAAAATGATGGCATGGAGAATTTGGTTCATTAACCAAAAAATAATACTAATAATAGTGGTCCTATGGAAAAATGATGTAACAACATTATTAATTTAATAAATGTGTTTTTTTCATGGGACCAAATCCTCCATGATAATTGTATAAAGCTTTATTCCCTCTCTTCTTCTTTCTTGGATGCTTATCTTCAATAGTTCATATTAGACATTCACAAGTTTGTACAACATATATAGCACGAACCACTATTATCAGTATTATTAGTTTGAAAATTATGCTTTTTTTTAATTAAGGGAGCAAATTCTCCATCCAAAATTTTGACAATAGCTAGAAAATGATGACATGGAGAATTTGGTCCCTTAACCAAAAAATAATATTGATAATAGTGGTCCTATAGAAAAATGATGGCACAACATTACTAGTTTAATAAACGAGCTTTTTTTAAGGGACCAAAGCTTTATTCCCTCGCATCTTCTTTCTTTAATGTTTATGTTCAATGGTTCAGATTACACATTTACAAGTTTTTACATCTTATATAGCGTGGACCACTATTATCAGTATTATTAGTTTGAAAATTATGCTTTTTGTTATTAAGGGACCAAATTCTCCATCCAAATATTGACAGTAGCTAGAAATTGATGGCATGGAGAATTTGGTCCCTTAACCACAAAATAATACTGATAATAGTGGTCCTATAGAAAAATGATGTCACAACATTACTAGTTTAATAAATGTGCTTTTTTTAAGGGACCAAATCCTCCATGACAATTATGTAAAGCTTTATTCCCTCTCTTCTTCTTTCTTTGATGCTTATTTTCAATAGTTCAGATTACACATTCACAAGTTTCTACATCATATATACGGACCACTATTATTAGTATTATTTGTTTGAAAATTATGTTTTTTTATTAAGGGAGGAAATTCTCCATCCAAAATTTTGACAATAGCTAGAAAATGATGGCATGGATAATTTGGTCCCTTAACCAAAAAATAATATTGATAATAGTGGTACTATAGAAAAATGATGGCACATCATTACTAGTTTAATAAACGAGCTTTTTTTAAGGGACCAAATCCTTCATGATAATTTTGTAAAGCTTTATTCTCTCGCTTCTTCTTTCTTTAATGCTTATCTTCATTGGTTCAGATTACACATTTACAAGTTTCTACAACTTATATAGCGTGGACCACTATTATCAGTATTATTAGTCTGAAAATTACGCTTTTTGTTGTTAAGGGACCAAATTCTCCATCCAAAATATTGGCGATAGCTAGAAATTGATGGCATGGAGAATTTGGTCCATTAACCAAAAATAATATCGATAATAGTGGTCTATAGAAAAAGATGTCACATCATTACTAGTTTAATAAATGTGCTTTTTATGGGACCAAATCCTTCATGATAATTGTGTAAAGCTTTATTCCTCTCTTCTTCTTTCTTGGATGCTTATCTTCAATAGTTCAGATTACACATTCACAAGTTTCTACAACATATATATACGGACCACTATTATCGTGATTATTAGTTTGAAAACTATGTTTTTTATTTAAGCGAGCAAATTCTCCATCCAAAATTTTGACAATAGCTAGAAAATGATGGCATGGAGAATTTAGTCCCTTAACCAAAAAATAATATTGATAATAGTGGTCCTATAGAAAAATGATGGCACAGCAATACTAGTTTAAAAATCGAGCTTTTTTCGAGGGACCAAATCCTCCATGATATTATGTGAAGCTTTATTCCCTCGCTTCTTCTTTCTTTAATGCTTATCTTCAATGGTTTATATTACACATTTACAAGTTTCTACAACTTATATAGCGTGGACCACTATTATTAGTATTATTAGTCTGAAAATTACGCTTTTGTTATTAAGGGACCAAATTCTCCATCCAAAATGTTGACAATAGCTAAAAAATGATGGCATGGAGAATTTGGTTCATTAACCAAAACATAATACTGATAATAGTGGTCCTATAGAAAAATGATGTCACAGCATTACTAGTTTAATAAATGTGTTTTTTGTATGGGACCAAATCCTCCGTGATAATTGTGTAAAGCTTTATTCCCTCTCTTCTTCTTTCTTGGATGCTTATCTTCAATAGTTTATATTACAGATTCTCAAGTTTCTACAACATATATAGCACGAACCACTATTATCAATATTATTAGTCTGAAAATTACGTTTTTTGTTATTAAGGGACCAAATTCTCCATCCAAAATATTGCCGGTAGCTAGAAATTGATGGCATGGAGAATTTGGTCCCTTAATCACAAAATAATACTGATAATAGTGGTCCTATAGAAAAATGATGTCACAACATTACTAGTTTAATAAATGTGCTTTTTTTAAGGGACAAAATCCTCCATGACAATTATGTAAAGCTTTATTCCCTCTCTTCTTCTTTCTTTGATGCTTATCTTCAATAGTTCAGATTACACATTCACAAGTTTCTACATCATATATAACACGGACCACTATTATCAGTATTATTAGTTTGAAAATTATGTTTTTTTTTATTAAGGGAGGAAATTCTCCATCCAATATTTTGACAATAGCTAGAAAATGATGGCATGGAGAATTTGGTCCCTTAATCAAAAAATAATACTGACAATGGTGGTGCTATAGAAAAATGATGGCACAATATTGGTATCTATTTTATCCTTCATTTTGAAAACCTGATTTTCTTTGGTTCAATAAAATTTTTAATTTTTTGTATATTTTTGTATTTTTTTAATATCATTAATATTATATATAATTAAATATAATTATTTCATAATTATGACATCACATCGGTTCGACCGGTGGTTGAACCGATCAAACTGATGACCAGTATGACCTTCGATTCAATGATCGATCCGGATTTCAAAATATTGATTTTATCCTTTTAGTCTTCCCCGAAAAATTGAGTCAAAGGTTGAAATAAAAATATTAAATTACCATAATTATGTCAGCCAATTTTCAAACCTTGATGATAATATGGGATCTAATCCCAATACTTAAACCCTTTTTTAAGAACTGCATTTTTGTTAGTATTACTACGGTTTGTTTTATATCCGTAAAGGATGAAGTAGGCTCACGTCAAAAGTTATTAAATATTTTATTAAACTTACGAGTTAAAAGTCTTATTAATGTGTTTAGTACTTTATCCTGAAAAAGTGCCTTTTTGCGTAATGTGTCCAAAGAAATATCTTGACATGCTGTCCAAATTTCTATATTTTCAGCTTGACCACGTGAACATATGGCACTGGAGCCTAACAGCGCTTCTAGTTCTATATATACATATGGTGACATAGGCAATGAAATGCAAAAACACAGAAACAAAAAAGTAGCAGAAGAAGAAGACAGATTTAATTTATCAGGAAATGGGAGACGGTGTGTTTGGCATCCCGGTCACAGATTTAACTTTAGAGAGCCTACCAGAGTATGAGGGCAACACACAGCTGAAACCCATTGACAAGGCTCGTGTGGCTCTCAAATTGAAGAACTCAGATGGAAAGAATGAAAGGGCTCTCAAGTACTTACTGGATCTAAAAGAAAGTTGTGGTTACGATGTGGGAACACTCTGCCTCGTTTACAATGCTACCGGTGACACCCTAAATTATGCTCTCAAAAAGGACTGGAAAGGACATATCGGATCTTCTCCATACCCCATTCAGATTGCAAATGGACAGTGGGGTGCCTTTCTGCACGTCAAAGGCAACGCCTCCACTCAGTCTATCGGGGCTGTGGTGTATCATGGCAAGAACCCTGACGCGGTTGATTGTGATTGGATGATGGCTTGGAACAACGCTTGGGAGGCAGACAAGGATTATTCCACCAGTGTGAGCAGTAGAATATTATAGATTGATCATCATTCATTTATTTACAATTACTTGCATGCATGCATGATATTGGCGAGAAGAACATATAAAAGTAACATTGTTATGATTTTAATTAATATATGTACTGAACAAGTTAAATAACAATTTCATTTTTTGATGGATGAAAAAAAACTTCTCCAGGTATACAATGAGGTCCTTGAGAAATGTGATGTTTATTATACAAAGTGGTGGGATTTTATACTGGGAAAATTGCAGAAATGTGATGTTTATTATAAGGGCGAGCCCATTGCCGACCAGTGGAAAGGAACCTCCTTGTCTGCTTCAATTGGGAAACACAATTTCCCCATCTTTACGGCAATCCTGACGCTGAAGGATGTCTGATTTTACAACAACAAGGGCTATAAGACAGCTTATTGAATTAGTATTTAGTATTAATAATGTAATACTAATGTCGGCGCTTGTTTGGTAACGGATGTTCCCTCTCTTCCACCTTTATGTGTTGCGTTGATTTGGACTGTAATAACGTATTGCCTTGTGCAATTGTTGAACCGTTTAATTTGGTATTGAGTTTTCATTTTCTAAAATAATTTTCGTGAGAAAAGAAAATAGGAATAATTTAAACGAGGGCCATAGATGAGTTCTAAGACCCAAAGTCCAATCTCAACTTACAAGCTAAAAAAAGAATTAAAGAATAACTTACACTTTAATTCTTTATATTTGCATAGATGTATACATTCAACGGCCACTGTGTGGTGGCCATTGATGGGAATGCAGGTTCGTGAGGTTAATGGTGGCATTTATGTATTCTAGCTTTTTCATGAGGTTGATGTGCACCGTATCTGGGCTATACGACCCTGTACTTTCAGCAATCAACTGCTTCTTTTGGACCGATTTGGGGATTATTCCTCTCCATTAGAGGTTTCTTTATTCCATGTTCCCTTATGGATTCAAGTACATGGTCTCCGGTTTGGATATTGCAGGACATTGGCAATAAGATTGGCCAGCGGATCAGAAGAACTTTGAGAACTCCTAGAATTCTTATATGCATATGAGGGTCAATTGGGATGTTCGTCGTCCGCTAAGGGAAGCTCAAGCGTGATAAGGGTGAATGGTTTACGGTTGGACGATGGGCTAGTAATGGGTGACTCCAAATGGAAAAGAATGGGTCAGGATCAGCTCCAAGGAGAGACTCAAGATCTTGCTACCTCACCAACATGTCCATTGATCCACAGACTGTGATATCGGCCGCTACTGGCTCCCAAGGCCGCCGGAAGAAATGAATTGCCTTTCCTGGAACTACCGTGGGCAGGGCAACCCACGGTCATTATAGTGTCTTAAACTTTTTGTATCCGAAAAAAGGCCTACTTGTATTTTTCTTATTGAAACTCTCTATTCTTCCAATAAAATTGATGACTTAAAACTTTTGTTGGGTTACGATTGTTGATTGTGTGGGACATAGTGGTGGTTTAGCTCTTCTTTGGAAATCTGTTGCTTCGGTTCGACAATTAAATGCTTGTTTACGTTGTATTGACGTTGAAGTTGTGGTTGATAAGGTTGGTGAGTGGCGGTTAACGGGTGTTTATGGGCATCCTAATCGTAGTCACTATTCCAAAACATGGAATATGCTTAAGAACCTTACTGATTGTAGTGACAAGTTGTGGGTTTGTATAGGCGACTATAATGATATTCTCCATCACTATGAGAAGAAAGGGGGACGTCGACAACCACATAATTTAATTGATGGGTTTCGACAATCCATCTTAGATGATGGACTTAGTGATTTTCCTATGGGGGGATACCCCTTCACTTGGGAGCATGGAAGGGACTTGGGTTCTCGAATTGAGGAAAAACTTAACTGTGTCCTTGTTTCGAGCGAATGGATTAATCTCTTTCCCATGGCTCGTGCCTATGTTTTGGATACTTCCTCTTCCGACCACTTACCTCTTTTTGGAAGTCAGAACCTTTATGACTTGTCGTAATGCTAGGCGTTTTAAATTTGAGAATTCTTGGTTTCGAAATCCTAGCTGTCGGCAACTGGTTTAGGCAGTTTGGGATGCAAATCATGACTTGGACTTACTGGCACGTCTAAATACATGCAGTGTTGCACTCGATCGTTGGGGTACAAACTTGTGTAATGAGGATAAGAAATTGTTGGCCGGTTGTAGACGCACTATGAATGCCTTGCAGAGTTCAAGAGTTCCAACCAATATGGTGCATTTTGCAGTTGCTAATTGAACATTTCATGATTTGCTTAATGATCAAGAGGTTCATTGGAAACAGCGTTCTAAGGCATTTTGGCTAAAATAAGGGGACAAGAATACGCAATTTTTCCATACTGTAGCCATTAACAGGTTTAAGAAAAACCAATTTGCTAGATTGAGAGATGCGACTTGTACCTGGGTGGAGAATAGTTCGTATTTGGAGAGTTTAATCACAGGTTATTTTTCTGCACTTTTTACTGCTAATTCGGGTGAGGTTGACTTAGTACTTGAGCATGTTCCTATTTGTGTTTCTCCTAAGATGAATGTTGATCCTATGGCTCCTTATTCTGCGGATGAGATTAAATTGGCAGTATTTAGTATGAAGCCTGATAAAGCCCCTGATTTTGATGGCTTTAATCCTGCGTTTTACCAAAATCATTGGGATATTGTTGGACCTTCGATTTGTAATGTCTATATATATTATCTGACTCAGTAATCCTTTCCAACTGCACTGAATAATACTCTCTTGGTGCTTATTCCGAAAAAGATAATGCCAGAGGATATGGGAGATTTACGGTCGATGGCTTTATATAATGTTGTTTACAAGATCATGAGCAAAGCTATAGCTAATCGATTGAGACGAATTCTATCGGCCTTTATTTCTCCTTCTCAGTATGTCTTTGTTCCTAATCATAGCAATCAGGATAATAGTATCATTGCCTTTGAATTAATGCATTTTTCCTACGTAAGAGGTGTGGGAGGGATGGTTATGTAGCTCTGAAAATGAACATCTCAAAAGCTTATGATAGACTTGAATGGAGTTACATCAGGGCTATGCTTGATAAAATGGGTTTCAATCAACAATGGATTAGTCTTGTTCTGGCATGCATTTTGACAACAGGGCAATCCTCTCTCTCCCTATTTATTCATTCTGTGTGCTAAGAGTTTATCCCGGATGATTCAGTCAGGTGTGAATGCAGGGACGTGGCATGGTTGTTCTATGATCCGTGGGGACCCTTCTATTAACCATCTCTTTTTTGTAGATGATAGTTTGCTTGTTTTCAAGGCGACTAGTGGGGAGTCTAATATGGTTAAAGAAGTGATAGAAGTCTATGCTTAAGCTTCAGGTCAACGTATCAATTTAGTGAAGTCTTCCTTATGCTTCTCTAATAATGTTTCGACTCCGATTCGACTTCAAATCTGTGGAGTCCTTAGAGTAGAGGAGAAAGTAGATTTTAGTAACTACTTGGGATTACCCACTCAGGTGGGATTAAACAAGAGGGAGGTATTTAACTTCATTAAAGGTCAGGGTTGGAGGCAGTTAACCTCGTGGGCAGGCGGAACTGCTTGTCTAGGATGGGGAAGGAAATAATGCTCAAAACAATTTTGTTTACATTGCTGAATTATGTTATGAATCTTTTCTTGCTACCCAAGACTCTGTGCATAGAGATTCAACGTATGATGTGTCATTTTTGGAGGGGTACAGGAGCATAACAAGGTCTAGGTATTAACTAGATGAGTTGGGAAAGGATGTGTAAACCAAATTCTTAGGTGTTCTTGGCTTTAAGAAATTACGAGACTTTAAACAAGCATGGAGAATTTTTAAGGACCCAACTTCGATCATGGCAAGGTTATTGAAAGAAAATACTTTCCATCTACTAGTTTTCTTGTTTCGAATCTAGGCCACAACCCGAGTTTCATATATTTTTGGGAGAGTAAGAATTTAATTAAGGAGGGTGCATATTTAAGGGTTGGCTCTGGTTCATCTATCTCTATTTGGGAGGATTCTTGGCTGCCATCTATGGTTTCTATGAAAATTACGACGGCACGACCTGTTGCTACTGATTTGTTATTAGTATCAATCCTCATAGAAAACCACCGATGGAAGTCTGTCGTTATTTTATAGGTTTTTGAGCCTCCGGATGCTGCTCCCATATTATCAATCCCTCTAAGCCAAACTAGTGGAGAGGATGATTGGTTTTGGAGATTTGATTTTTTAAAAAAGGATTGTTTACAATCCAGAGTGCTTACCACCACTTGCTTTTTATCCAACCAAACCAACAACAACAAGCACAAGTTCGTATATGGAGGAAGGTTTGGTCATTGCATGCTCCACCTAAATGCCTTAATTTCGTTTAGAGGGATTTGAATGTTGTCATTCCTTGTGTGAAATTGCTGCAACGTCGTAATCTCCAGGTTGATGGCCTATATCCCTTTTGTCAATCTTGTGAGGAAGATGAACTTCATGTGCTGGTGTATTGTGATTTTGCAAGGGCTGTTGGTTGTCATCGTAGTGGGTTCCATTCGGCCACTGCGTGAGGTTTACTGATTGGTTTGGGAACATGATTTATGTGCTCAATGGATCTGATTTGCAGGTTATGATGGTGACTTTATGGGCGATCTGGGAAGCCTGAAATGCGTTGTTTTGGAGAGACAAAAGAATTATCCTGCTGCAAGTGGCTAGGTGTGCGATTAACTTCCTACATAGTTGGATACAAGCTAATAAATCCACCACTGCTACTAGTGTTTCTTCGATCTAGGAAAAAAGGACTAAGCCAGCTCAAGGAGTTTTAAAAATGAATGTTGATGGAGCTCTTTTTTATGAACCTTTTATTGGTTTGGGTATTGTTGTGCGTGACTCACTTGGATCTTTTATTAGAGCTATGCAGGTAGCTGTCCCTAGCAATTTTGATGCAAATACCATTGAGGTTATGGCAATTAGAGAAGCCTTAAGTTAGATTAAGGACGTAGGGTGGTCTTCTGCCGTTATGGAGGCAAATGCCCAATCTTGTGTTCAGGCTATTCTTGATCCTAACTATAATGATGATTCTGCTTTCGAATTGCTAGTTTCAGACTGTAAATCCCTTCTCACTGAGTTAAAGGATGTGCAATTAGTCTTTGTTAGACGGTCTGCGAATGGAGTAGCTCATAGGTTCGCTGGAGTTGTTACCATTTCGACGGACAAGATGGTATGGTCTCATCGACTGCCTATGTGTATTTCTGAATCTATTCGGCTTGAGAGCCAATAACAGTTATTAACATTCTCTTCAACAAAAAAAGGAGTGAGCATAAATTTTAGCAAGCATTTACTTAGGAGAAATGATAACAAAATATTCATCATATACGTAACTAAATTTAATGCGTTATGAATTTTCAGCACCATATAAAAAAGTATACAATAAATCAACTATTACACATACTCTTACAAATAATTAAATGCTTAAATAAATTCCAACAAAGTGATATTAGCTAATCAATCTGTAGTTTATAAGAATCAAATGCTAATTTATAGAAAAAAATTCTAAGTAATTATAGCATGCATATACATCATAATTATACATATCAATATATATTTGTATAAGTTCCATAAAATTCCGACACACATGAAACATCAAAACAAAGGTAAACAAATAGCTATTACTCATAGTCCATGATTTTCTGATGAGAGTGTATCCATGAGTTATCACTTGATGGCATTCCATAAATATTCATTGAAAAAGGGTTGTATTCACCACTAACACTCAATGATTCAAAATTTTTAGAAAAAGATTCTTCTTCTTGCCATGACATTTATGTTATACACGTTTCTCTATGTGTATAGTGTTAGAAAGAAAAGTAAGGAAAGAACACCAAAAATTTACGTGGAAAACCCCAATAGGGTAAAAACCACGGAGAGAGAAGAATTTCACTATAACAAAATAGGGATTACAAACTTAACCCTCTAGTTTGTCTAAAAAGGGAATGCTTGATTTTTGGTACATTAGATGAGGGGGAGTGAGCCTTCTTATATAGGCTTCACTCTCCTCCTTCCTATCTCATCCCACCGATGTGGGATGTGAGCATCTTACATTCTCCCACTTGAAGATTGAATTAGATACTAATTAATCTTCACCATTCTTTCTCTCTCGGCTCCATACTGCTTACGTCTCTAACAAGCCACAGGAGGAACGACACCATATAAATTTATCTGTGTTGACAACCTTAGTCAGAAAATCTGCCACATTCTGCTTTGTGTTGATCTTTTTCATAGTAATTGTCCCTTCCTCCACTTTCTCACTAACGAAGTGGTACTGTACTCGAATATGTTTACTCTTGGCATGAAATGCTGGATTCTTTGTAAGATGCAAAGCACTTTGGCTATCACAAAATAGAGAAATTATCTCCGTACATGCTCGAACTCCTCCACGACCAACTTCAACCAAACTACTTCCTTACTAGCTTGTGTAGCTGCAACATATTCTGCTTCTGTTGTTGATGTAGCCACTGTTGACCGCAGTTTAGATACCAAACTTACAGCTCCGCTAGCAAGTAAGAACACATATCTGGTGGTAGACTTGCTTCATCAAGATCACCGTGATAGTCCGAGTCAACATACCCACAAATACCGTATGCGATCCTCAGAATATAATGCGAGATTCAACGTTCCTTTGATGTAACGAAGGATTCTTTTCACTGCTATCCAATGCTCCCTACCAGGATTTGCCATGTACCTACTTACAACTCCCACTGCATGTGCAATGTCTGGTCTGGTGCTGACCATGGCAAACATCAAGCTACCCACTGCTGATGCATACGGTACTCGAGACATCTCTATCCTCTCTGCTTCATTACTAGGACTCATCTCAAATGACAACTTGGAATTAACAGGGAGTGGGGTAGATACTGGCTTACAGTCCTGAATGTTGAAGCGTCGCAAGACCTTCTTCAGGTAATTTGTCTGAGAAAGCCAGATCTTCCTATTTTTCCTGTCTCGGTGAATCTGCATCCTAAGAATCTTGTTTGTTGTTCCCAAGTCTTTCTTCTCAAACTCCCTAGCCAACTGAGTCTTTAATTCCTGAATACGATCTTTGTTGGGGCCTGTAACCAACATGTCGTCAACATACAATAGCAATATGACAAAATCATCACCTCCAAACCTCTTGTAATATGCACAAGGGTCTGCGTATAATCTATTGTATCCCAGACTCATGATGAAAGAATCAAATCTCTTATACCAACACCTTGGCGCCTGCTTAAGTCCGTATAGAGATTTGTTTAACCTACAAACCAATTTCTCTTTTCCTTTTTCTTCAAAGCCTTCTAGTTGGAGCATATAAATCTCTTATTCAAGATCACCATGAATAAAAGCTGTCTTTACATCTAGCTGTTCTAGATGTAAATCATGTACTGCTAATAATGCCAGAACTATACGAATGGTAGTTAATCGAACAACAAGTGAGAATATTTCATTGAAGTCAATACCTTCCTTTTGAGCATATCCTTTGACCACCAATCTTGCCCAATACCTCTCTAATTGGTCATCACTGTTTCATTTAATCTTGAACACCCATTTGTTTCCAATAGGTTTCCTCCCTGATGGTAGCTGTACAAGATCCCAAGTTTGATTCTTATCTGAGCTTCGATCTCCTCTGCATTCTTTGCTATCCATCGATACGCATCTCGAGCCGCCTAGCCTCCTCGAAGGTCGATGGTTCTCCATCTTGATGAGTAAACAAGATGCTACATTACTATCCATAATATAATCAGAATGCCAACTGGGAGCTTCCCTTGTGCGAGTTGATCGTCTGAGTTCATCAACTTCAGCATTAGATCGTCTGATTTCATCGATTTCAGCATCATTCTCCACAGGATTCTTATCTGACACTACTTCAGATGTATGTTCCTTCACTGGTATCACTGCATTATCTCGACCACGATGTACTGCATCTTCACTGATGCTTATCTTCCATGAAGATGACATCCCTGCTGATAACGACCTTGCGGGTAGTGGAATCCCACAGGCGATACCCCTTTACACCATCAGCATAGCCTACGAAAATACATTTCCTAGACTTCGGATCCAATTTTGAAACATCCTGGGCATGGTACATCACATATACAGGACTTCCGAAAACATGAAGATTAGAATAATCTACTGGTTTACCTGTCCACAACTCCATCGGTGTCCTCAAATCAATTGTCGATGACGGACTCCGGTTGATCACATAACAAGCGGTGTTGACAGCTTCAGCCCAAAAGGACTTCTCCAGACTAGCTGTCGCCAACATTGCTCTGGTTCTCTCCAGTATTGTTCTGTTCATTCGCTCTGCCACACCGTTTTGTTGTGGAGTATATGCCGTTGTGAACTGTCGCTTGATACCATTTTGCTTACAAGATGGCTATCAAACTCGCACCAGTGTATTCTCCTCCATTATACGTCCCCGAGGCACCTAATCTTCTTTCCGGTATCCAGCGGACTCGCTTTATATTCCTTGAAGGTCTAAAACACATCTCCCTTGCTTTTGATTGGATACACCCAACATATCCTGGAATAATCATCAATGAATGATACGAAATACTTTGCTCCTCCCAGGGACACAACCGGTGCTTGCCATACATCGAGTGAACCGGTTAGAACATTTGTGCTTCAGAGTCGATGTGTTGAACTTCAACCGATCTTTGCTTGCTTGTCACACACTGCTCACAAAATGGTAGTGAAACCTTTGTAAGCCCAGAAAGTAGCTTCCGATCTACGAGAATCTTCATTCCTTGCTCCGACATATGACCAAGTTTCCTGTGCCATATCATTGAAGACCTCTCATTGTTACTCGAGGCAACTGAAGCTTCTCCATCCACCAAAGTCTCTCCCTTTACCATGTACAAGTTAGCAACTATCTTCTTCGCCTCATTATCACTAACGCTCCACGAACTATCTTCATAATTCCCCTTTCACACTCCATCTTACAACCGAGGTCGTCCAATTGTCCCAACGATAATAGATTCTTCCGAATTCCCTCAACATGTCGTACCTGTTGAATGGTACGAATAGTTCCATCGTACATCTTCATCTTGATGGATCCAATTCCAACAACATTCATGGCTTGATCACTGCAGCTGTATACAACACCTCCTGAGACTGGTTCATACTAATAGAACCATTCTTTACGAGAGGTCATATGATAGGTTGCACCAGAATCAACCAACCACATATCCTGCGTCATCCTCTTGCCATCATGTGTTACCGCTGCTTCACAAGTCAAAGCATTATCAATGTCTAATCTGCTTGCAACATTTCCTTGAGGGTCAGCAACTCTTCCCTGAGGACCAGAACTTTGTTTCAAGTTCCAACAATCTTTCTTGTAGTGACCTTTCTTGCCATAATTGTGGCACTTGAAATTTTTCTTACTCCGAGATTTCGATCTACCGTGTTGTTGACTCCCACTGGAACCACGTTCCATCGATCTACCTCTCGTTACCACCAATGCCTCTACTTGCTGTGAAGTTCCCTCCTTATTCTTGCGCCGCTTTTCCTCATCAATGATCGCAGCTACAATATTGTCGAAGATCAAGCTTTCCACAGGCAAGTTGGCTGTCAAGTTGATAATGAGTTGATCATATAAGTCCGGTAAACTCTGAAGTAAAATTTATGCTCGTTCACTAGTCCCTATCACACAACCCATGTTATTAAGTTGTGAAAATAGAGAATTTAGTGTATTGACGTGCTCAGTCACTGTCGAAGATTCTGACATCCGCAAAGTGTACAACTTCCTTTTGAGAAATATTCTGTTGTGTAGGGACTTTGCCTCGTATATACTTGTAAGATAATCCCAAATTTCTTTGGCTGTCTTCTTCTCCTCTATACTGGACAATATCTCATCTATCAATCCGAGATGTAAATTTGTCGTTGCATTTGCATCCATTTCTTCCCATTTTTCATCGGTGATATTCTCTGGCCTTTTGACGATTACTGCGAGGCACTTATCTTTCACCAAAATAGCCCTCATTCTCATCTTCCAAATTGAGAAATTTCCACCGTTGAATTTATCCACCTTATATTCCCCTTTCATTTCTGACATTCTGCCGAAAAGCTCCTCCCACTATTTCACGATGTGAATAGTAACTTCGTGGGCCCCACACTTGAATAATAACCTCGCGGGTCCCACACGAAACCTCGTGGGCCCCACACAAAATGAGCCTCACAAATGATGACACTGAGCAATTTTGGAATATCCCGGGATAGTGGGTCTCACTAGGTATGAAAATCGAAAGGTGGTCCCACAAGTACACCGGAGGGTAACTGCAAAATCTAATTTACTTTCTGATGTGGGGGATCCACACTAAGTGGCAACCACAAAGCATACAATAAATAGATTTAAACTTAACTCAAGCGTGTCTCTGATACCACTTGTTGGAAAGAAAAGCAAGGAAAGAACACCAAAAATTTACGTGGAAAACTCCAATAGGGTAAAAACCACAGAGAGAGAAGAATTTCACTATAACAAAATAGGGATCACAAACTTAACCCTCTAGTTTGTCTAAAAAGGGAATGCTTAATTTTTGGTACATTAGATGAGGGGAGTGAGCCTCTATATAGGCTTCACTCTCCTCCTTCCTATCTCATCCCCCGATGTGGGATGAGAGCATCTTACATATAGTCTTTTCCACAAAGACACAGGTTCCATTTCAAAGATCTCTATTTCCATGATCTTCATCTTGTCTTTGCATGGGGTAATTTTAATATCAATAGAGAACCTAAATCCATATTGGAGTTTTCTGATGCAGCTGAAGGTGAACTGAGGACTGCTAAGACACCAGCTTTGTGAATACTACTACTTCTCTTAACACTAACCTACTTGATCAACATGGAGCAATAACTACCCAAATGGAAGAATTAAGCAAAAATGAACTTCCACCTACCACCCCTTTTGTTCCTATAAGTTTGTCAATGGTTGAGGATCCTCTAATTCCTTCACAAGGAGTAAGGAGAGATGAAATCAGTGGAAATTTCCAAACTATGGCAAGAAGAAATTCCTGAAAGGACAAAGGAAAAGGCCCTAAAGGCATTTGTCTATTTTAACTTGGAATGTTAAAGGAATAAATTGCCCTTTTAAGCTTTTTGCAGGATTTTGTCTGTAGAGAAAAACCTCTCTTAGTTGGGTTGCTTTAAACACAAATTAAGTTGGCAAACTTAAATAAGTTGAACTTTTTAGGATCTCAATGGAAACTACTTTCTAATTACAGCTACCATGCCCATGGACAAATCATTGTCTATTGTAAATATGATGAGATAAAGGTGGACTTACTAGAAGCAAATGAGCAGGCCATGCATCTTCACCTTTTACTTTTGCAAGGTAACATTGATATGAATGTCTCTTTTGTTGTTTATGCCAGTGACTTTGAATTCCAACGAAGAGTTCTATGGAACAATTTCTGACGACTTAGTGGAAGTATCAGCAAATCATGGCTGATCTTTAGGGACTTCTACTTAACTCTTTATGCATCCAAAGCTCGGGGAATCATCAATCTGAAAAATTTTTCTATTGATCTTTGGGATGTGGTCGAACATATTAAGGTGGTGATCTCAAATATATAGGCACTCCTTTTCATCGGGAAAAACTAGATTGTGCTCTTGTCAATGATCTTTGGTTGTAGACTTTTCCCAATAGCTAGCTAACTTCATGGAGCCATTTTTTGGATCACACCCCATCTTTGTGTCCAATTTATCCCAGCCTGCTCCTAAATATCATCTATTTCGGTTCAATAATTATCTTTTAAAAGATCCTGGTTTTGCTTCTTGCTTGTAGGAAGGCGGCCGATTACAGGGTGACAAGGACTAAGCAATTTTGTTATATTCAAAACTGAAAATTTTAAAACAATAACTCAATATTTTGAACTCTTCCAAGGATCCACTGTTGATCTTTGTTAATAACATCGATTGGAGCTAGTTAGGCTGCAGACCACGCTAGCTTCTAGTCTTGATAATCAACATTTCAGTGAGCAACCACTTTTCTCTCTTGCAACAGAGAGCACGTATCAATTGGCTACAAGATGGGGATGGCTACATTCAATTCTTCTTTAATTCAATCTTGGCCAGGCAAAGCTGCAATAAAATCGTTTCCATTAATCCCCAAAATAGTAATTTACTCCGAATCCTCGGGATATACATCTTTGAAGCTTTCAGATTCTTCAATTCTTTTCTTGGGATTGGTGTTTCACTAATGCTTCACTTATAGATCTATAGAAACTCAACTTGCAGCAAATCCCTCGGTGTAATTTTGATCTTTTAATGAAACCAGTCAATAACGGTGAGATAGAGAGGATTGTCTTTGGAATGAATGGAAGGAAGGCACTAGGATCAGATGGCTTAAATGGTTATTTTTTTCAGCAATCTTGGAGCATAGTTGGTAGTTTTGTCAAAGATGCTATCAATGAATTTTTTCATAAATGGTATTCTTCTCAAGGAAATTAATAAAACTTTCTTATGCTTGATCCCTAAAGGTTCAAATCCATCCATCTTTGGAGATTTTTGCCCTCTATCATGCACCAACTTTCTCTACAAAATAATCTCCAAGATTTTCGCCACAAGATTGAAGAAAGTATTAGCTCCTTAATAAATGAAAATCAAAGTGCTTTCTTGAGTAATAGGAAAATTGGTGACAATATATTTATTGTACAAGAATTGCTTAAGGGATACTCCACATCTAACAACCCCCAAATTGCCTGATGAAGGTTGATTTCCACAAGGCATTCGACAGAATCAGCTGGCAATTTTATAGATAATGTTGATGAGATTTGGCTTTCCCACTCGGCTTTTTTTTTTTGGCCAATAGAAAGAGATTTATTAATAAAAGACAACAACATCAACAAATGTATACAAAACATCCAAAAAAGCGAAGCAATATACACTTGAGAACTAATCTGGCGATTCTAGCATATTCCTTCATCACAAATGGCCAATACAACTATGGAAGAGTGGTAAACCATCATGACTCAATATACCAACCAAAGAAGATGGAGGCATTAAAATCCAATTACCAAGCTCATCTTCTTGCGACTTGCTTTGCTAACCAATCGCCAGCGCTATTTGCTTCACGATTTATGAGGACAAAATCAATACCCTGTAAATGACGTATTCTGTACAATATATCATAAATGTATGGAAAAATTCTCCACTTTCCTTGTCTTTATTTTTTAGAATTTCATTGTAAACAATCTGTGAATCCATTTCAATCTGTACATTATGGTAGTTTTTATGCTCCAACAACCTCACCCCTTCACACACAGCTCTAGCTTCAACCTCAAGTGTTGAACCTGCTTTACATTATTTTACAATACCATCAATAATAATGCCATCAGAGTTTCAGATAATAGCTGCAAAACCTGCATTCCCATGATTATAAGCTCCATCACAATTCATTTTCAAAAAACCTTTAGTAGGTGTGCTCCATTTATTCCGTAGTGTAGGCCCCCGATTTATACCAATCTGCTGTTTTCTATTGATACATTCAGTCAACATAGCAGCACTTTTCATAAGGCATCTAATAGGATTTGGCCTATCATGCTTAAAAACTACTTTACACCTTTGCTTCTAAATGTTCCACAACAAAACAGCTATATAAACCAAAACATCATTACCAATTTCGGATTTTTTTAAAGCCTCACTTATATCCATTAACCATGCATCTAAAGTGGACAAATCAACCCTTGTGATCTGTAATCCCAAAGCACTACCAAACCATACACATTTTGTCCATGGACATAATAACATCATATGCTCGAGAGTCTCAGTTTCATCAAAACAGATAGGATACAGCTCTTCAGTGTTAACTCTTTTTTTAACCAAATTAGATTTAGTGGGTAGTAAATTGTCGAGAGATTTCCAGAGAAATACCTTGACCTTGGGTGGAAGTGTAAGCTTCCAAAGCCATTTTCAAAGTTGCTGATCCACCTTATGAGAGCTTTCAGCTTTCCTAATATCCAATAGAAGAGCATTTTGTTTCAGAATATGATAACCTTGACGAACTGCATAGATACCATTCTCAGCAACTCTCCAAATGTATCTATCCGAAAAGCTTTTCCCACATAAAGGAATGTCTTTAATCAGGCACTGCTGATCTCTAGACAGAAAATCACTTACAGCCTCTAGGTTCCACTGTTCAGCAACCTTTTCTGTATTGGTTAATGGTACTCCTCCTTCATTCTTCAAAGTTGCACGATGCCTTAGACAGGGGATCCCATTTTTCCCTCTCTATAAAATAGAATCATAAAAGACTACAGTTTAATGGATAATTCCTATATATAGATGCATATACAAATTATCATATAGGGACAGAACGAACCAATGCTTAATTTCACATGAATGACTCGTCGTGGAACATATACGCACGGGAGGCTTATTAATAAGTCGTAGGAAGAGATAGTCTGGCCTTCTTTTTCCGCTCCCACAGTACACAGGACTGATGCATGATATCCACATATTTAACTTAGCAAGCTTCACAACCTCTTCATCGTTCAGAATAAAAGAGTCGGGATCCGCCATTGGGGAGAGAGAGAGAGACCTCGAGTAGTACTACATAAGTTTAATTAGCATCCATGGATGGACATCCCTTTAAAGACTATCCAGCCTTTGTATGTTTCCCAATGCCATATGCTGGATTTTCCGTCTTCTTTTTTTATAATTGGAAAACAAATTAACAAAAACAATACGGCTATATGGACGATTGTCGTTTTTTTTTATTTGATAAGTAGATTCAGTGAATATTTTGGTATTTACAGCATTACAAATCCTCTGTGCCATCATTTAGTAGCGTCCTTTCCACCATTATCAGTATTATAAGTTTGAAAATTGTGCTTTTTTTTTAATTAAGGGACCAAATTCTCCTGTGTCATCAGTTTTTAGCTATTGTCAAATCCTTATTGAACTTTATGGCTAACTGTACCCCTGTCCATTTCAAACATACGAATTGATCCCCGAGAAACCCACATGTACAGGAATTTATACTTTCTTCTGACTCGGGTTGCAAGCAACGACGGAAGTAGGAATTTAAGATAGAAGTACTCAAATAAAATAAAAATTTTATAAAATTTTCATATCAAAAATAAATAAAAATAAAGTTTTATTAAAAATATAAAATAGTTAAAATATAATGATCATCGCCAACTTTTCATAGATTGAAATCTGTTCATAACAAGATCATTGTCAATATTTGCAAATACATCTCTTTCAATGGAACACACTAAACAATCATTTAATAGGTCATTTCCTATTTTACTACGAAGTGAACTTTTGATAATTTTCATTGCGAAGAAAGCTCTTTCCATTATGGCATAAATATTATAAAACTTATCGATATAAAAAGCAGATGTGACGGAAGAACAAAAAGCAGTCAGACATGCCAACCTTACTGAAAAAATTAAATCGTCAATAAAATCGCAGACTGTCCAAAATTAATTTTTCCGCACGAGTAAATCAACAATCGTAAAAGCAAAGCACCAAAAACACCGACGTTTGGTAACGCAGTTCGTCACACTTTGCTTACGTCTGCGGGGCCCTCACCCAGATTAAATTCTTTCACTGTAGTCCACAAAAATTACACAAGATTGATCTACTCCTTAAGACTCAATCTATGTAACCAACCCACAACCTAACTACTCGTGAAAGATCTTCACACCCAATAACACGACCAACTCTTGTTAACCTCGTCAGAGGATTTTCCTAACTATTTCTACTCAAGAACAAAGACAAATAAAACATAAACGTAACAATTTCAGATCTGAAATTCTTCACTAAAATATTCAAGTAGCAGCACTAACTATAAGTGTACTAAATGCTGTGACAAGGACTTCAAATGCGCAACCATCAAACAAGAACTCAAGAAAAAGCAATTGGCATGACCCTTGAACTGCTTGATAGAGATAACACCAGTGATGCAATGCTGCTCTAAGTAGACCCACGAAACTAGCTCAAAACAGAAGATCAAAAGCAAAACAGAGCAACATCAAATCGGCAGCCTGCACTCCAGCGTGATTCACCAAAAAGACAAAGGTTGTGTGCAGATTCCTCTAGCCACCAAAAACACGTCAGGTTCTCCAACAATCCAATTGAAATTTTTAGCCACCCAAACTCCAATAATCAATATCATGTTTGCTGCCAAAGTCAACAACCAACACACACACGACTAGGATGTTGTTTCCTTATCATATTCAAACAAGGATAATATCATATAAGATCACTCCAAAGATCATGCTTATTAGGATTATCTTTCCAAATCAAATCCCAAGCACCTTTAAAACGCAACCACCAATTTAGGCATATCTTTAAAAATTATTAAGGAAATTCCCATGTCCAATTTAAAATGCCAAAATCAAATAGGATATATATAAAATAAATCCTAACAATCTCCCCCTTTTTGGCATTTTTGTCTCAATTTTATAACAACGCACAAGTAGGAAGTAATTGGACATATGGAGACATACGAATATTGATGCTCCCCCTCAATTTAATATTCAAGTAAAAGATCCAAAGGCACAATCCATTTGACAAATACTCCCCCTTAATAAAACATCAAGTTTCAAAGAATATCACAATTTATCCAATCATCCAAATTTCTCCCCCTTATGACAAAAAGATGCCAAAAAGTAAGACAAATAGCTATACATGTACCTTGAAATCTCCCCCTGAATGAAACATTCACCATAAACAATCTGATGTCTTCCCCTTGGGGCAAAATAATATCAAACCGTATAATCATCATAATCAACCATAGACACAGCGGAAGAATCATAAATACGCCAATATGACAATTTTTGACCATTCAAAATACTGAGAGATATGTTCGAAAGAAAGAGAGATACCTGAGAAAGATCCATATCGATGAGAGAGCTGAGGAGTCTTCGGTGGAGCCAAATAGAAGTCATAGTGCAAACTACTAAAAAGACGAAACGACAATAGCAACAAAAAAAACTAAAGCACTAAAGAAAATATGTTTTTTTGTTTTTTTTGTTTGTTTTTTTAACAACACAAAAAAATACTTCAAAAATATAAAGCACACTATCCCTGTGTCCTTCGAAGAATCTCAAACCTGGTGTTTTTCTTTGGCTCGAATGAAGATGTATAACACAAGTTTCCTATAAGTTCTTGATAATCAACCATTTTTCTTTGTCTTGTTTTTCTTCTTTCACTCACATCCCCAATAACATTTTCTACTAGATGGTTTCTTCGGATTTGAGATGAAGAGTCTCGGTTCAAATAAGCTTTCATTGTTTTAGTTGGTTCATCATCCGAAGTAACTTAAAGTTCTTCGGTTAGCTATTACTTCAAAGATAATTAATCGCAAATCTGGGCATTTTCTGGTTTTCCCTTCACTACATTTTTGTGCTTGTACTTCACCTTTTCTAATTCAAGCCTGCTTCAATACCATGGAATGCTGCTGGAAACTTAATAGAGAACGTCTAGATTTTAGATTTTGGCCCCTTTGAAATATCATTTGTAATAACTGATAACACCTTTACCTTATATGTCCAATGACTCCACAAAAATAACATGTAAGTATAAATCTATCACTCTTTTTTTGTGCTTCTACTTCTTGGACTGATCTGGACATTTCAAATTTTTCTTCATTCACTTTCAAACACTCGCCTTTATGGCCTATGCCTTCGAAGTTTTCTTTAACCTTACCAGTTTCTATCAACTTATCAAGTTTTTCGGTGCCTCCATTCAACATCCTCAATCCCTTTTCAGTACTAACTAATTTCATTCTCACGTCTCCAAGCTCATCTGAGGTCATTGCTAGCTTCTTTTCCAATTCTCGTATAGTATTCTTCAAACTAAGATTCTCTTCTTTCAAACTCTCATTCTTTTTCTGCATTTTCAACCATTTCTCATACAAGGCTTTGTAGTTCTCATGGGTATTCTCAACTTCATCATCATAGCTGCTTTTGTCACTGTCATAGTCTGAAATTGAATTCCGAGCTGAACTGATTCTAAAATTTTCAAGTCTTCTCCTGCTTACTGCATCCATTACTTCCTTCGCGATTCGCTAGACAAGTAATTGGATTTTTTTGTGTAATGCAACCAAGGTCTTTGCATTATTTGTCATTTCTTCCTCATCGCCGAAATCACTTTGATTCATTTTCACCGGTGGTTGTGAAGGACTTTCCTCTTTGTTTCTTCAACGTGTTAGCACATTCGGATTGAATATGTCCAAATCCCTGACATTCATGACACTGTATTATTCTTTCCTTCCATTCGCCTCTTTGTACCTTGACTTGTTGTCTTCGGTTATTACTTGATGAACTTCCACCATATTGTCTAGAATCGGGTCTGTCCTTTTTCATTGTTTTCAGCCATTTACTGAAATTTCTAGTGAGCAACACCATATCTTCATTCTCATCTGGCTCATCTTCAACATTGTTCACACTTTTTCTGGCTTTCACTTTCAATGCCAATCCTTTACTTCTTTCTTGCTTACCTCTTAAGAGATTCATCTCAAAATTTGTGAGAATGCCGATAACTTTTTTCAATGATAGATTATCAATGTCATGAGCCTCTTCTATTGCTGCAATTTTTGGAATAAATCTCGGTGGCAGCGATCTCAGCATTTTCTTGATCAATTTCACATTAGAGTACTTCTTCCCTAGTTGATGTGCTTGATTGGCTATATCTCTTAATCTTTCATGAAAATCTCCAATTGTCTCATTCTCATCCATCTTCAGCTCTTCAAACTACACAACTAACATCTGTAGTTTTGACGATATCACAGATTTACACCCTTCATGAATAGTTTGTAACATGTCCCACACTTCTTTTGCCGTTTCACATGCTGAAATCATTGAGAAGCGTCCTTCGTCAACAGTACTGAATATCGCATGTATTACTTATGAATTTGCCAGTGCACTTTCTTCTTCCTGTCTAGTCCATTCAGATGGATCTTTCTGAATTGTCTCTCCTGTATCATCAACAATCATTGGATGAGTCCAACCGTATACTACCGAATGCCAGGCTCTTGTCCCCTGAGCTTGAATGAAGAATTTCATCTGGGATTTTCATGATGGATAATTCGATCCATCCAATAGTGGAGGTCTGGTAATTGATGCACCCTCTCTCGTAGCCATATCTGCGAATCTCAGATATGCACCAACTTGCTACCAAATTCTGAATAGGTGACCCGCTCTGATACCAAGTGATAAAATTAAATCGTCAATAAAATCACAAATTGTCTAAAATTAATTTTTCGTCACGAGTAAATCAACAATCGTAAAAGCAAAGCACCAAAAACAAAAAACGTTTGGTAACGTAGTTAGGCACACTTTGCCTACGTCTGTGGGGCCCTCACCCAGATTAAATTCTTTCACTATAGTCCACAAAAATTACACAAGATTGATCTACTCCTTAAGACCCAATCTATGTAACCAACCCACAACCTAACTACTCGTGAAAGATCTTCACGCCCAATAACACGACCAACTCGTGTTAACCTCGTCAGAGGATTTTCCTAACTATTTCTACTAAAAAACAAAGACAAATAAAACAGAAACGCAACAATTTCAGATCTGAAATTCTTCACTAAAATATTCAAGTAGCAGCACCAACTATAAGTGTACTCATCTGTGACAAGGACTTCTAGGTACTGCAATCATCAAACAAGAACTCAGCAAAAACAGCAGCTGCGCATGACCCTTGAACTGCTTGATAGAGATAACACCAGTGATGCAATGTTGCTTTAAGTAGACTCACGAAACTAGCTCAAAACAGAAAATCAAAAGCAAAACAGAGCAACATCAAATCGGCAGCCTACACTCCAGCGTGATTCACCAAAAAGACAAAGGCTGTGTGCAGATTCCTCTAGCCACCAAAAACACGTCAGGTTCTCCAACAATCCAATTGAAATTTTTAGCCACCCAAACTCCAATAATCAATATCATGTTTGCTGCCAAAGTCAACAACCAACACACACACGGCTAGGATGTTGTTTCCTTATCATATTCAAACAAGGACAATATCATATAAGATCACTCCAAAGATCATGCTTATTAGGATTATCTTTCCAAATCAAATCCCAAGCACCTTTAAAACGCAACCACCAATTTAGGCATATCTTTAAAAATTATTAAGGAAATTCCTATGTCCAATTTAAAATGCCAAAATCAAATAGGATCTATGTAACATCCCATCACCGATGGGAAGGGTACATTGGTAAATTGGAACGGTCTAGTAGGTTAGACTGCATTTTGATATGAGCATACATTTGGCCTCTAATTTTAGAGGAATAAGACCTTTGGCACATGCACATATATGTATATGCATGCATGACATTTCCCGGCTTTTATTTGAGAATCTGATTTGTTTGTGAATTCTGAGACAATTGTGATTGATATTTTGAATTGAAAATGTTTTTGAGTGGTTATCAATTGTTAGTGACTCTTCGAAATGTTTCTGGGATAATTGGGAGAAAATGTCCGGACCGAAAATTTTTTGAGTGACGAACTGATTGATTGTATAGTACTGAAATAACTGTCCTATGGCTATGAAAAAATTTGATATATGATTTTAGAAATTAATATGTCGAGCCATTGAAATTTGGAGGTGAATTGGACTGGAAATGATTGTGAAAAGAGAAAGAGATTTAAATGTATTGTGAGGAAAAAAGACTAGAGACATAATTGTTTTACCTTTAAATGCCTTAGGTTTTCAAAATTTGAAGAAAAGAAATCCTTTTCTCTCCTAGGGCACGATTGCTTCTTCTTCCTTGGTTGGTTTTCGATTCTCCTTGAGATTATTGTTTGTCCCTTCTTTGGGTTGAAGATCAATTAGAATCCTTGAGAGTAATGATTTTGAGAGTTCGAAGCTCACTTGTGGGTGTTAGAGAAAAGAGGAAAGGGTTGGAGGATTTTCGGTAGTTTGGAGATTTAAAGTTTGATTTTGGTAAGCAAATTGTTTAATGTTGCTTATTTGTTAGCTTGATGCATACATGGGTTTAATTGTGAAAGATTGGGGTAGTTATGATTGGTTATGACTGTTGTTGAAAGAGAAAAGAGTGAGAAACTCGTCGGAGAAGACAACTAGGAGTCTGCACGTCACGGCGAGAAAATTGTGTTCTCGCCGCGGAGAGCTTACTGAAGCACGTCGCGGCGAGCCTGGTTTTCCTGAACTGAGTTGGTTTAGTTTTTGAGCCATAACTAATGGTGTAGACCTCCAATTGAGGTGATTTTTGAATCGTTATGATCTAGAGAAAGAGATCTACAATTGATATAAAGAAAGAAAGTATTGAATGAAGATTGAGAATAGGTTCTATTTCAACTTAAGGGTTGTTTATTGATAATTGGGATATAATTTTGAGACTGCTGACTTATATTTAATGCTTTTGAAGTCTATAATGGGTGAAATTGACCGAATGAATAGTAATTTTGACTTTGAGATCTTCTTTGAGAATAAGGGTATTGTCTAAATGGGATAGTGTCTATAGATTGAAAAATTGGTTTTGACAAATGAAAGTGAAAATTGGGAAATAGCGTCGGGAAGGTCATGAACATGCATCGTACATTTAGTTAATTGCGAGATGTGCATCCTTGAATTATTCTGATTGTGCATTAGTAATGGGAACTTATTTGACTGTTATAGAGGTACCGATGGAGCAACATTTCACGGATATTGTTGGGACTTCCAGGCAGTAGCTCGAAAATTACAGATGAGTAACCTAGTTGGTTCCTCAATCCTTGATTTGTTAAATGTTCTGTGCTTAGAATTTGGTAGAATATGATGATGGGTATATGTGAATTGTTATGATCGAGATCCCGGACTGAAGGTCCGAGGAATTGTGAATTTTGGCATGGAAGTGCAAACTGTTTGTGAAAGTGAAATTTATCATGCCTCAATGTTATAATTTGTAAATGTGTGATGATGTGTAATTGTGAACGAAATGATGGATATGTGAGAATTGTTTGTGACTGAAATACCGGACCGAAGGTCCGAGGGAATGGGAATTTGACATTGAAGTGTTAAATTGCCTGTGATTGAGAAACTTATATGTTTCTCATGTGATAGACTGTGACTGTGAACTATTGTGAATAATTGAGAATGAACTGACTGTTTGGATAAATTGATTGCGATTGAAATGTGATATCATAAGATTATGATAAACGAATTCTGTACATGTTCGCTAATAACGGTTGTGACTGGAGAAGCCATCGAGAGCTACAAGCTCGATCACTGAAAAAGAGCCTCGAGCTCAAAAGGGATTAGTGCATACCTAGAGGGTTCTCCTATCCCTACTGACGCGTGGGAAGTAGTGCATACCCAGAGGGCTCTCCTACATCTTAAGACGCGATTACTGCTTAATGAGCCCGAAAGGGACAGTTTAGAGCTATACGCTCAACGATTAATGTGCCCGAAAAGGGACAGTTAAGAGCCACCGGCTCACTGATCAATGTGCCCAGATTGGGACAGTACAGGTGCTCAGTCACAACAAGGAAATAAAATGGGAAAATGTTATGTATGTATCTGATTGTATAATGATTTGGAAAAAAAAGGGGTTAAATGCTTATGAATCTGTGAAATTGTTTGGTGAAATTCTGATTTCTGCTATTGTATAAAAATCTGTGAATTGTCTGAGAAATGCATGTATGCATTGAATTGAATTTTGGATTGTGAAAGAGGTAAATGCTTCGTATCTATGTGATTTTTCTGATGATACTACTATGAAATGATCTGTAAATTGCTATACGATATTCTGAATGCATTATTGTGACAATCTGTACGCTATTTGCGTAATGCATGAATTGAGTGAACCATCGATGATAGTTTTTCATTGAGTTCGCAAACTCACCCAAAATTGCAACTATTTTTCAGGAATTGAAGAGTACCCCGTTAGACTAACGGGAGTATACCTACTGCATGCAAGTCAGAGATTTGAGGTCGGGATCAGTTCACATCTGCATTAGTGTCATGCTGTTTTATGTAATTGCATTTCTGCAATGTCCGCGGAATAGTACTGTCTTTTCAGAGGGTCCCAATTAGTAAATGTTGTATTTGAATTTGTGATTACTGAAAGTGTTCAGAAATGACATTGGGCCTAATTTGGCTATGTATTTTAGTGCATGAGATGGTTTAAATACTGTTGAGTGTCTGTTATGACTGAAATTGTGTATGAATAAAAATGTTTTAGTGTTAAATCGGACCCAAATTGTTTACTAAATTCCGCGTATTCAACTGTTTTCAAAAATAAAAATGTCATACTGAGTTTTCGGACTGTAATTGACTGCTTTAGCATACCACTCTCGTGAGGCACGGGCTCGGATATCACCCTCGATGTCGAGTTTGGGTCTTGCGAGAGTGAGATGCTACAATATATATAAAATAAATCCTAACACTTACCTTACTTATCACTATACAAAGCTGTCATTGAAGGAGATTGGATCACCGCTTCAAACTTTTTTAAGGAAGATCTCAATTCAATAACTGTCGATGTCACTGAAAAACCCATAACTACTCTCCATATAGCTATTGATACTGGTCTATTCTTGAAATTTTTTCAAAATCTTTTGGAGTTAATGTCTAATTATTTACATGTGAAAGAAAAATTTTAGAACACCTCTCTTCGTACAATTTTTCACAAATTACATTGACAGTAACAGCACAGTACACTTTAAGAGGTGGTCTTTTTCAGTTATCAAAATTTTTGATATATATATATACATATAATTAAAAATATTTAATTTTTTTAAATTTTGATAAGCTCAGTATAATATTACGTCCCAAACAACTCCGTCGACGATTGCGAGTAGACCGGCGACTAGATGATGTATGAGGTGTTGGCGTCTACTAAAGGATAGAGCGTATGGGTGCCTTATTGTATTCTGTATCTATTCCATGCACTACTTTTCTAAAAGCAACGATAAGACAAAACCAAGAGCTATCTTTCATTGGTGAAACCGTGAAAGTGGTTGACTAAAAAAACAAAACCAAGAGCTATCTTTCATTGGTGAAAGTGGTTGACTAAAAAACTATGCTCCTCAAAAGTTGTGCGACAAAACCAAGAGCTATCTTTCATTGGTGCAGTAGTTGACTAAAAAGCTATGGTTTCAATGGTTTCAATGTAAGAGATCTTGTAGTATTTACTAATGAGGTCCTATCAATTAGTATTACACAGAAAAAATTAATTATAGACACTAATATAATTAGATCTATTTTCATAGACAAATTTGGAATTTGCAATCTCAGGTAAAATCGATTCAAAATTATGGAATCCTTTTCTATCAGATAAAAGGGCTGTTGTATAAAATATATTTTAAGTAATTGTCTCGTAGATTTTATATTTATCTATATGAATCATTTTTCTATTGAAATTTCTGAGTTATGCAATTTTAGATTATTATATGATGATTTTAAAACTTTCCACATGTATATATATAGAAATATAATATAAAAATAGAAAGAGATAGGCTAAAAACACTTATGTTAATAAAAGATAGCTCTTGGTTTTGTCTCAACTTTTGGAGGAGCATGGTTTTTTAGTCAGCCGCTTTCACCAATGAAAGATAGCTCTTGGTTTTGTCTTATCGTTATTTTTAGAAAGTAGTGCATGAAATAAGTACAGTATACAATAAGGTCACCTCATACATCATCTAGTCTCCGGTCACATCATCTCGTACTCCTTTTTTTTAATTAAAGGAAACCTGTCGTTGCAGATTATAAAATAAATTTGGATAAACAAATCCCGACTTATTCTTAAAGAGGAAATGTTGAGACCCGATAAGTATATTATTAAAATAGGTTACACCAACAGCGCATTTGATCAGCAGAGGATTAAGTTTTGATGGTATTGATAATGATTAATAATAGGTATCATTTTAAGTAATTATTTAAATTTATAAAATAGATTTAAATTTTTATATTTTTAGTCATGTTTTTAAAAATTATAATAATGAAAATTTTATGAAATTGGGGGCAGTGATATCTATCTTTGCAGCTTGTGGGTGTGAATACATGGCACTCGAGCCTAGCAGCGCTTCTATATATATACATAGGCAATGAAATGCAAAAACACATAAACAAAAAACAAGAAGAAGAAGAAAACAGATTTAGTTTATTTACAAAAATGGGAGACGGTGTGTTCGGCATCCCAGTCACAAACACAACTCTACAGAGCCTGCCAGAGTATAAGGGCATCACAGACCTGAAACCCGTTGACAGGGCTCGTGTGGCTCTCAAATGGAAGAACTCAGATGGAAAGAATGAAAGGGCTCTCAAGTACTTACTGGATCTAAAAGAAAGTTGTGGTTACGATGTGGGAACACTCTGCCTCGTTTACAATGCTACGGGTGACACCCTGAAATATGCTCTCAAAAAGGACTGGGCAGGACGTATCGGATCTTCTCCATACCCCATTCAGATTGCAAACGGACAGTGGGGTGCCTTTCTGCACGTCAAAGGCAAGGCCTCCACTCAATCAATCGGCGCTGTGGTGTATCATGGCAAGGACGCTGACGCCGCTGATTGTGATTGGATGGTGGCTTGGAACAACGCTTGGGAGGCAGACAAGGATTTTTCCACCACTGTGAGCAGTAGTATTTATAGATTGATCATTTTTCCTATACTGATCATCATTCATTTATTTACGGTTACATGATCATTCAAATGCATGCATGCATAACGTACATAATAAATTAAGTATCATTGCTATGATTTCAGTTAACGGGTTCATATATATGTATTGAACAGATTAAATATTTTTTGACGGATGAAAAAAAAAAACTTATCCAGGTATGCAATGAGGTCCGTACCAAAGATCACTTTAATTGGAAAGACACAGATTATACACATTGGTGGAAATATATACTGGAAAAAATGCAGAAAGCTGACGTTTATTATTCGGACGATAACAATGCCGACCAGTGGAAAGGAACCTCCTCGTCTGCTTCAATTGGGAATCAGAATTTCCCCATCTTTACGGCAATCCTGACGCTGAAGGGTGTCTGATTTACAACAACAGGGGCTATAAGACAGCTTATTTAAGTAGGTGGTGTGTGAAATAATGTATTAATAAAGTAGTCCTAATGTCGGCGCTTGTTTGGTAACAGATGTTCCCCTTCCCCCTGCCATCTTTATGTGTTGTGTTGATTTGGACTGTAATAATGCATTGCCTTGTGCAAGTGTAGGACTGTTTAATTCAATTCATGTATTTTTTTAATGCAGAATTAAGTTATGTAAAGAAATAACAAATTAAGTGGTTAAATTATGCGTATTAATCACTTTGATATAATATAATATTGGCCACCCTAAAAAACCCAAAGTAGTTTATGAACTTTCGTAACTTTTGCTTACGTATGCTCAATGTTTTAAAAATCACACGGAAGTTAAACTAGCAAGATAACGGATTTAAGGTTTAAAATGTTCAAATAATATTAAACGTCATAGAATAGGTTAAAGATTGAATAAAATTAAAAATATGAAATATGATTAAAATTTATTTGTACCAATCAAAAATTTGGAAGCTTAATTAAAAAAGATATTGTTAAATAAAATTAATTGATTTAATTTAATTTGTAAGTATTTATTAATTAATAAAATTGACCAATTAATATATTGATCAAAACTTAATGACAATAGTTATCAAAGTAAATCGAACAAGTCAGAAATCGAATCGAAAAGTTAGACGGTTCATTACTTTTACAGATGAAATGGCCTAAATGTTGGATTTTTAATCATCACTTATATCTATGTTTTAGTAATCACAGTTTTCAATAGATTTTACTAATGTGTATTGAAAGATAAATACTAATATAAATTAAGTAAATTAATTTTTAATTTATTGATTTGAGATTAAATTTAATTAGATTTCAAGTTGAATTTAAATTTAAAAGAGTCAATTAATTTTATTAAATTAAAATATTTTCTTCAATAATTAAAGATTTAATTAATTAAAATAATATCATTATATTAAAATTATTAAAGAAATATCCAATGTTTTAAAATTGGATAAAAATCAAAACAATAAGACAAAAGGTATAAGGTTTAACCAATATTAGACCGTTATAAAATCAGTTAAAGATTGAAAAAATTGAAAATTTTAAAATATGATTAAAAGAATTTGTCTATAATTTCAAGTTTAATTTAAAATGAAAATCATTAGATAAAATTAATTTATTTTTTATAAAATCGATTAATTTATAAAAATTGATTTATTTTCATGAACAAGGTTAAGTAAGTCAAACTAGAAAGTTAACCGATTAAAGTTGTTATAATTAAGCCATATATAAGGACATGGTCACCTAATAATTACAAGTTTGACAGCCAGGATTAAAGCTTGAAACTATCAAAATCCAAAGCATTCCTATTTGGATAAATTTTCATAATGTTCCCATTGAGTACTAGACTACTCAGGGTTTTAACCAAATAGCAAGTTATATCGGTAAGACTTTATGTATGAATGAGAATACAATAGCAAAAAGAAGAATTGGATGTGCTCAAATTTGTGTGAACATTGAAGTATCAAAAGACCTCCCTAATGAGATCCCAATCATGAGTCTAGGAGATGAAAATCAATTATGGAAGGATAGCATTGCAATTTCTTACCACTGGAGGCCCCTAGTAAAAGTTCAGAATAAAATATGGAGAGCAACTGGAAAACTATTCAAGACTGGAAATTACTAGGAATTGATGGATCATGAGGAAGGCTAACAATATAAGGAGAATCGTGGTTCTGAAAATTATATTATTGCTATGAATGAAACCAAGGATGATATAAATCAACCTACTACTAAAATTGTAGCAAAAATTCCTACGCAAATTGATGGGGCAGGTCCTTCTGCAGAACAATCCATCATTAATAAAGAACATGAATCCATATTAGAGTTTTCTGATGCAGCTAAAGGTGAACTGAGGACTGCTATGACATCATTTCACCATAGTTTAGAAAAGATGCTATGGATGATGAGGATATCTGTTTTATGATGGTATTGAATTCTATTAAATGCTTGAAAATTTTTTGTCAAATTGAGCCTTTATTTTTTGCAACTAATGCTGATGTTATTGGTGATGTGAAAGATGTTCAACCATCAATTGAATTGAAACCCTTGCCTGAAAATATGCATTCTTAGTTCAAATTTGAAAATTTGAAATTTGAAAATTGTTATTATGAGATGTTTATAGAGGTACTCCTACTCATATTTTATTGATTTAGGGTACTTTTGTTTTCTCTTGTTTTTAAAGAAAAAAAAGAAGAAAAATAATAAAAGGACAAAGAAAAGAAGCAAACATAGTAACATTAGTTACCAAGAGTAGTAGTAGTCCCATGTTTTCATTTGCATATCTCATATTTTGTATTTAGTTGCTCCTCTTATTTAGTACTTTGATAATGTTTGTGAATTAATTAGTGACCTTTTTATCCTACCTTAACCCAAACCCCATTACAACCCTAAATAAAAGTCCTTTTGATCCATGCTGTGGTGTATTTTATATGGTAGAAAATTAGTGAATATGCAAGCTCATGGTAGTGTAGTCTTTTAGAGGGAGTCTTGAGTGAAACACTGACCATAAATACTTGGGTGATTAAAGCGAAAATGTGAGGAAAATCCATCTGAATTTTATATGTGCCTTTCATTAATGATGTCTGCTTTTGACCTTGTTTATGTGCATTAATGAAAAAAATTATTATATGTGTAGTAGCTCAAAGCTTGAGTTTGTTGAAGTTTCAATGAATGCACATACTCGATTTTCTTTAAAAATGAATTGATGAAAAAATTTTATTGTGTTTAAATTACTTGGGGATAAGCAATAGTTCAAGTATGAGGGTATTTTATAGAGATACCGATAGGCTTTTTTTTGTATTAATGAAAAAGCCAGAGCTAATTACAAAACAGTTCGTAAGACACAGGCCTCGGCCTGATCCTCAATGAGGAAGTGATGGCACCCGGAGGGTGTAGTGTCAAAAAAAGTAACCCCTACAGTGGAGTGGGCCGCCTGGGAGGCCAGTCAATTTGCGCATCTGTTGCTCTTTCGGTAGACGTGCTGATGGTCAACAGACCAATTGCGGGAGAGTAACTCGTGTATACCCAAGACAATAGAATTGACCACCTGAATGTTGCGCGCAGTAGAGGCGAGCAGGGTGTGCACTGCGACCGAGTCTACCTCCAGCTCAATGCGGCAAAAACCCAGTTGCCATGCGAGAGAGAGTCCGGTGTAAACGCCAGGAGTTCTACTGAGGCGGAGTGCACCAACCGAGTTCTCGAGTGAAACCTCCCCAATAATCGCCAAAGACTGTCGCGAAAAATCCACAATGGCGCGATGAAGGAAGTACGATTACTGGCCCCATCAGTATTCAACTTGATCCATCCCGGTGGAGGCTTGGTCCAACTGTGGAGAAGCGCAGAACGGGGCTGGAGTCGGCTGCCATGGATGTTGCGCCTCACGGATGCCTGGTGAAGATGACTTGCATAAGACAAAATGAGCGCGTCAGGGGAAGCGGGCCAAGTAAAGTGAGGTTCAAAAACCGACTTGTTCCTCCAGGACTAGAGAAACCAACAGGTGAGCCCGAAAATGGTCGCCCAATCATGGCCCCGAATCCGGCTACGGGAACGTAGATTATGATGCAGCCAATCCCGAAGAGGCTGAGTGAAAAAAGCAGTCGCATTGAGGTGGGGGCACAGCATGGTCCAAATCCTACTAGCATTAGAACAATCCCTAATTGCGTGAAGGGACGACTCATCGAAAGAACAGTGAGGGCAACAACTATCCGCTGTGAGATGCAGGTGAACCCTATGTTGATTCGTGAGGAGCCAATCACGCCCAAGCAGCAAGAGAAAGGAGCGGGTACGTGGCGGTCCAGGCCACTGCCAGATGATCTGCCAAAGCCCGTGTGACGCCTCGGAATCGTGTCCCAGAAGCATAGATTAAGTCGACGCAATAGTAAAAAGCCCGTTGTCTGATGCACCCCAGACCAGTCTGTCGGGCCCTAGGAGGGGATGGGGGGAGAGTACCGGCGATAAGCCGACATATCGGGGAAGGAAGACATGATTGGAATTGGGCCCAATCCCAGTGGCCACTAGAAGTAACAAAAGTGGAGGTAGACAAGTGAAGGGAGGCTGCGGGGATAGAATGAGTGGCGTGAGGGAGAAGTGGCCCAGTGCCCACCACCCATGGGTCGAGCTAGAAGCACGTCCTGGATCCATCGTCGATCATCCATTTCAGGCCTTAAAGAACGATTGGCCAGGTAGCCCGGATGCTTCTCCACACCATTGATCCCCTGAGTGTAGGCAAGGAGGGGGGAAGGTGATCAGCATCGAAGCGGTATTTGCCAGCGAGCACCTGAACCCACAAGGTGGTCCGATTGGTGAGGAGGGTCCATCCGAGTTTAACAAGGAATGCATCATTGGTTTCCCTGATGCGCCGAATGCCGAGCCCGCCCAAGTCCTTGGGTCGGCACACGCCGTTCCAGTAGACAAGGTGCACTTTACGTTGATCGTGTGTCGAACCCCATAGGAATTGAAGCATGGCCCGCTCTATCTCGTCACAGAGACGACGAGGAAGGCGGACAGTCTGCATGGTGTAGCTCGGAATGGCAGCTAAGACCGATTGAAGCAGCGTAAGGCGCCCCGCGAAGGAAAGAAATTTGGCCGACCAGCCCAAGAGACACTGGTGGACCTTGTCCAAATTGGGTTGATATGTGCGACGTGTGACCCGCTGATGAAGAAGGGGGACGCCAAGATACCAGCTCAGATCATTGGTACGGCAGACACCCAAGGCGCTGCTGAGGGAGTGACAAGTAGAGGGCGAGGTGTTACGGGAGAAAAAGCAACCGGATTTAGCTAGACTCACCCTTTTGTCCAAAAGCAGCACAAAAAGAGTTAAGAGTATCTCGGATGACGGTCACCTGGTCAAGCGAGGCCTCCGCGAAAAGGATGAGGTCATCTACAAAGAATAGGTGAGACAGGGGCGGCCCATGCCTACTTAACCTGATCGGCCGCCATTGACCGTGGGAGACTCGAGGGGAGATAGCGTGTCCCAGGCGTTCCATACAAAGAACAAAGAGGTAGGGAAGAGAGGGTCGCCCTGACGTATACCTCGAGAAGGGAGGAATGGGTCACTTAAATCCCCCTGCCAGTTAACGTGGAGGGAGATCGAAGTGATGCATTTCATAATGATGGTAATAACAGGGCCCGGGAGGCCCACATCAAGAGGAGTTTCATGGATGAAGGCCCAATGAAGACGATCATACGCCTTCTCCAGATCCACTTTGATGGTCATGAACCCCGTACGTCCGGATTTCCGACGCATGGAATGAATGACCTCTTGGGTGATGATGATGTTGTCAGTAATCAGGCGACCCGGGACAAAACTGCATTGTGTGGGAGAGACCAGGTCGCCAAGATACGGCTTTAGGCGGTTAACCAAAATTTTGGTGAGGCCTTTATATAAGACAGTACAGAGGGCGATCGGTCGGAATTGACGGAGCGAAGTCGGCGACGAGATTTTAGGAATAAGTACCAGAATGGTACGGTTGGGAGTATCGTCCCAGAGGCCATGAATAAAGACCTACCGTAGGAAATCCGTCACAGACTGACCGATAGTCTCCCATTGAGACTAGTAAAATAAAGTTGGTAATCCGTCAATGCCAGGCGCCTTGTTAGGCGTCATGGAGAAGAAAGCGGTGCGGACTTCCTCAGAGCATAAAGGCCAGGTGAGATCATCATTGGCGGTTGGGGAAAGGGTGGGAAAATGACCCTGAAGGTGCCAACTAGGGGGAACAGGCCCGTCGAATTGATAGAGCTCCTCGAAGTGACAACGGGCGAAGTCCCGAAGGGCCATAGGGTCGGAGTGAACAGTTCCATCCTCTGTAGTTAAGGAGGTAATGCGAGTTTGCTGACGCTTGGATTTGGTGACAGCGTGGTAGTAGGCAGTATTCCTGTCACCCTCTGTGAGCCATCGGCTGCGAGAACGTTGATGCCAGAAAAGTTCTTCCTGCGTCAAAACCGACTCTAATTCAGTCTGCAGATACGCCTCAATCTCCTGGAGGGATGACGAGTCAGAATCTTCCAAAGGTTGTTGGATGCCCGCCAAGAGGGCCATGAGATGTTTTTTGCTGTGAAAAATGTTCCCAAAGGTGTCTTGATTCTAGCGGGAAAGGATGTCCGAAAACTGGGCCAAAGTGCCACTAAGGTTCAACGACGAATGAGGCCAGTGCTCAGCAACGACTCGACCGAAATCCTCATGCGTAAGCCAAGCTGATTGAAACCGAAAATGTCGTTGTAACGGCTGATGAGGGATGAGACCGGTAAAAGTGAGGAGGGGCCGATGATCAGATTTCAAGAAAGGTAGGTGCGTAACCCTGGTACAGGGGAACTCGTCGTGCCAAGAAGGAGAACAAAACGCTCGGTCTAATCGAGCCCGAACCTGCCCGCGACGCCACGTGTAGCGAGGCCCTGCAAAAACGACTTCCTAAAGATTGCAGAGATGCACACAATCACGGAAATGAGGTTTAACTATAGGTTGAAGCCGAGAGCCACCACGTTTAACACGGCTATCCAATTTGGCATTAAAATCGCCACCTAGGAGCCAAGGGTGAGTGACAGTGCGCGCTATGTAGGGGAGGTAGTGCCAGAGGAACTTCTGAAAGGCAGGGGACGGGCTAGCATAGATGGCTGTGAACTCAAGTTGGGCACAGCCCCACTCGATATTGGTATGCACAAATTGACGGTGAGCAAAGCGGATGCGAACAGTAATTTTGGGTGTCCACATTAGCCAGATGCCGCCCGAAAACCCCTCCGCTTCAATCCGGAAGGAGTGGTCAAAGCCTAGAGTACGGATGACCCTCTCTGCCCGACCACCACTGATACGAGTTTCCACTAGGACAACAAGGCGAGGTTTATGAATGCGTATATAATTCTTCATGATGGGCTTGAAGGACCAACCTCCAGCCCCTTGGCGATTCCATATAAAATCATCATGACAAAAAGAATAAAGGTTAAATCAGCGGGAGGAGATTGACCCCGAATCGGGTCCGTCCGGAGCTGGAGAGAGTGTGGGCCCTGGGTCGGGATCAGCCATTTGGGTGTCAGGATCTGCAATAATGATCGCAGTATCCGACTGTGGAGGAGGATCCGGGGTCGGGGATGGGTTGACGTGGAGATGGGCTCGGAGGGAAGCAGTGGGGGGTTGGGGCTGTGTGGGCCGCCGAAGTCCTCATCCATGGCGCTGGCCTGTGTGGGAACCGGGACGGGCAAGGCCGGGTCGGGGTCGGGAACTACTAGGTCCGCATGAGATAGAATGGAGAGGGCGAGGTGTCGAGTTGTGGGCTCGGAAGGGCCGGGGGCGTGGATGACATCGTGCGCGTCATAGTTGGCTTTAAACAAGACGAGCGTCTAGGGCGAGATAAGGGGTCCTGTCGCGCAGCTGAAAGGGAGAGAGGCGGCAGGGGCAGGTGATCCGTTGGGGCGTCAATGACTGTTGGGGCGCGATCTGTTGGGGGATGGGATGCCTCAGGAGCTGCGAGCGCTGCGAAGCGCTAGCCTCGCGACCCGGTGGGAGGAACGGTGGAGGCACTGGAGGATCTGGCCGAGGCGGGGTTAGGGGTCCGACAAGCTCGCCTCTAAACCTGCATCCATGGGCCAAAGGGGGTGGGGCTGTCTAAGGGGGGAAGTGGTACGGAACAGATTCCGACGGGGTCGGGTGAACTGGAGGAGCGTCGAGCGTGTCGGACGAGGTCGGGCGAACGGGGCATGCAGCGAACCCGTGGCCGACACGTCCACAGTGAAAACAGATCTGCGGGAGGCCTTCATAGGCAATGCGAATCTGCTCACCGTCCATTCGATCACTGAGCGAAGAGGGGCGCTGAGGTCGAGGGTTATCGCCACTCGAGCAAATCGACCGCGGTAAGCTTGTAGGGTTGTCTCATCGATTTTCACTGTTCGCCCGACTAGATTACCTAAGGCGGTAAGTATGGAAGGATGGTAGCGGGCAATGGGTAGGTCTGGGAAACGTACCCACGCAATAGCGTGAGTGATTTTGCCGAAAGCGGGGCGAAAGTCAGCGACCAAGACTGCACGGAGAGGACATGATCGGCGAGGATCCACGGGCCCTGCATCAAAGCACGAAGGTAATCAGCTTCTTCCTTAAAATTTATAAGAAAAAAATCATTTTCTAAATCAACAAGTTTCAGGGGGCTATAGGAGTCCAGAGGGAATGGAGGCGATCTTTCAGCAGGTTGAACCCGATTTTGCGACCCAGGAGCTTGACCACGACGGCATTGACCCAGAGCTGGTTGAGTTTCAATTTGAAAGTGTTAGAGAGTTCAACTCCAAGACCGTGTGCACCTTGGACCAAATTAATGTCGCCTTCGGACAATTCAATGGGGTCCTCCTCAGGCCAAGGTAAGTCAATTGAGTTGTTGGTAGGACGACGCGAGCTTCATACATCTTGTTGTAACTCGAGGAAGGGGTTGGGTCGGGCAGGGCGGAGGGGGGTCTTCCTCCCGCTCCCGAATGCGGACTTTCTTGGCCGTGGGTCCAGTACCAGCTGCGGCAATGGTTGAGGACATTGGACACAACGTGGTCGGAAACCGTAATTTGTCAAAGGGAGCAAGGTTAGTGGCCGGGAACGGCACAGAGGACTGAAGCCGGAGTTGAAAATACTGTAGCACATTAGTTAAATGGGTGCTTGTATCTTGCTTTTCTGTTAAAAGAGATACAAAAGTTGTTGCTTTTATTTGATGTAATAATGTAGGTGAATTGTGCAGTGTTTTGGGATAGATATTATGTTAAATTGTTGTTTTTATACTTTCTTTGAGTGTTAGGAGTTTTTTGGAAAAAAATAGAGCAAAAAGATAGATAATTTGGAATGCATAAAACGCTATACACTAGCAACAAATTGAAACTATGAATAGAGTGAAACACAGCATACAACGAAGATAAGGGTTCAGCGTTTGTTTTTAAAAAGGAGGAGCCACAAAACGCAGAGTAAAAAAAAGCAAAACGTAGCAAAGGGTTCAACGTGTTTCAAAAGCAGAAAAAGAAAGGTAATGCAAGAGGAAGGGGGACGCAAAGATAAAACATCGCGGTTTCAAATAAACAACCAAAAAAAACAAGTAGTGGCCTCCATTCATAGCATTCACGCAGCCTTAATTCACCCAATGACAACAACAGAGACCCCTCCTCTATGCAGTCTCCACACATCTCCACTTACAGAAGGAGCAACCTTCATTCATAGTAAAAGTAAAAAACCATGCAACCCCTCCACTAATGCAGCTTCAGATATCAAAATATGTAGCCTCCAACTAGGGCATCACTCCATCACAACTAGGACAACCAAGCCTCCTCTCCACTCCACTCACAAATAGTAGCCTCCATTGAAAGACGATACTACCTTCACTCCAACGACACAACCTCCAAAGCAATCCACTGAAGAAGAGACACAGCCATGCAGTTTGAAGCCATGTTTTTTTTTCATTTCCATTTGACTTTTTCAAGAGTTTATCTAAGGTTTATGCTTTTGAATTGCTTGGCATGATGACTTGTAATGTCCCAACATCTCATGATAGGGGCTAGGACCCTCGAATAGTGTATACTGAGAAATTAGAAGTGTATTTCATGCATCATATGGCATATCATGTGAATATTTATTTTTGGCTCATTAAAATAATTGTAAATGCATTCATTGATATTTTTCCGGGTATAATTGATTTATAAATATGATTACAATGTGAATTGTGGATCATTTGTGTTGAAAAATTATTTGGAAAGTGTTATTATTATTTCAAAATTTTTGGTGAATTTTAGATAATTTTCAAATTTTTGGGATATTTTGGACTAGAAAAATATAAAATAAGAGACAAATGGGAGTGTGACAAATGGCTTACATGTGTGAGTGACAAGTGTCATTAAAATATCACTCTATGTAGTTACCTTGTTTGTTTGGAGAAAATTCTGCACTTTCGGTTGTTCTCCACCGAAAGATGTTAAACACCAAATAGAAACAATTCTCTCCATCACCGAAACATTTGTTCAATGTTGTGTAATTGGCAGTTCAGATAGTATTATATTTCATGTATCTTGTTTTCCATTCACCGAGAGCTCACCCCCATTGTTGGATATGTTACCGAAATCAAGTAAGTGAGTATTCAAATTTTCTGGTTCTGTACATGAGTTTTGATGATGCTTTTACTGGTTTTAAATGGATATACACATAAGATATGTAGGTAGAAAGATTTCAGGTACAACAGTGATGGATGAATTTAAGGTAGAATTTATGCAGAAACTGGAATAGTCGTGTATGCCATTTTATTTTTGGTGTTGTGATTATTTAAAGTTTACTGAAGCAATAGCAAAAAAATGTGACGTAAAACCATATAAATATAGGTTCTGCAAGCATAAAAACAAAATTAAAGTAGAGAGAGAAAGCCAAAAAAGGTGATGTCTGTATGAATCTTATTTTGATGTTTGAATTTAATCTTATAATTTGAGTTGTTTTAGAGTAAATTGAATTGAAATAGGAGTTGAAATGAAGAGGTAAATATGAGAGTATAAATTAGAGATGATGGGGTAAGTCGAAGAGAGGAAGAAAATCTGCAATTTCTGGAATTGGAGTGCATGGTCGTGCACTGTGATTGCATGGCAAACAATGCTTCTCAAACTAATCAGTTTGGGTTTGTTTGACTATAATTTTGTCTCCCAACCTCCAAATGACTTGAAAATTAAACCAATAAATTCCTAAGACATTGTTTTTCCTCTCCATAAAAATTTAGAGCCATCTAAATTGATTTGAAAAGATTGACCGGATGAAAGTGAGGAATTCTGCTAGAATATTATGAACTGAAACATTTTTATTGAACATGCTTCGGTATTTTGATTATATCTTAATCTATAGATTTCCAAATGAGTTTATTATTGATTTAGATTAAATGAGAGACATATGGCTACAACTTTCTTGAAGAAGTATACTTTTAATTCTGTCTCTAAGAATTTCAAATTTTGGCATAAATTTGAGTCTTCGCTTAGACTGTAGCACTACACTTAGCAGAAATTATATCTTGTTGTTATTGAATAATTTGTATTGATGTAGGTCAAATCAAACAAAGTTATCTTCACAAAAGTTGTAAATATTCTCTTAGCTTTCAATGAGTATGAAGTTTTTAATTTTTGAATATTGGAATTGAGAGATATGAGTTGTAAAACTTAGAGTGCATGATCATGCACTAGCCAAAATTTTAAATGTACTGATTATGTAGTATTTTGAGCATAACTCATAGAATAATGAACCAAATTGTATGATCTTGGTATTATTAGAAATTGGAAACATAGGAGAACAATTGTTTATAAGAAAGTGTTTTCTAAAACTCCATCTTCCTTGTCATAATGATTATGTAAAGTTGATCCGAAAGTGGGTTTTGAGATTATCAAAACAGGAATGATTGATGAGTGTGTAAATTCTGAAAAATATGGAGAAAATTAAAGTTTGCATCAGTTTCTTCAAGATATATATACCCGAGAATTTTTCATTGAACATACAGACTACATGATACATTTATAAATGTGATTATTCAATTAAATGAGCCATATACTAAAAAGAAATTGTATTTGTTTGCATATAAAAGGGCAAGTAGAACAACCGCTTCCACACATTGCGGGGATTTCAAGGCAATAAGAGAAAGAGAGCAATTGTGAGTAACCTAAGATGGTCTCATCTTGAATTGTTTTGTTTATTACTGAATTGAATTTGATATTGATGAATCTGTACCGAATCCCAAACATGAAATGTCCGAGGAGTTTCGATGCATTGTTAAAATATTGGAAATACTACTTGAATGTAAATGAAATTGAGTACATGATTCTCAACTTGAATATTCATGTCGGACCTAGTCCGATGATTATTGTGAATAAGAACATGAATGCAAATGTAATCGATCAAATGTGATGACTGAAATTGAGGAATGCATTTTATTCCAATGCATGAAATATAAAGGCAGTTGTGACTAATGTTGCCAGTGAAAAAGAGCTTAAAGCTCAGACATTCGTGATTAGAGCCTAAAGCTCAATGTGTACAAAGAGCCCTATATCTCCAACGCATAAGCCCTATATCCATAACAGATATGGGATAGTGAAAAAATCACACAGTCACAATAATGAAATAAATGAAATCGAGTCTCATAAAATTGTATACACATATGATCTAAATAAATTGAATGATTGCAATGTTTTGAGAGCTTTGTGTATGAATATGTGATAATGTGATAAAAGCTCACTGATTCTCCATCATCCATACACAGAAGCAATAAAGACATGAAGATATTGTGATGTTTTCTTCTGAAATTCGGAAGAAGAAGAATGGAGACAAGAAAGGTTTTTCAAAGGTTTGTGTTTGATAAGAAATGAACAATATTAAGCATGCCCACGTGACACGTATACAAACGATCTGCTTTGGAAGTCAAGACGTTGTCGTTCCAATAAAGCTATTAAACACAAGGTTTAGTCGTTTCAGATGTTTCACTTACATGGCTGAAGCTAATTCACCCACGTGATAGAGAACTTGCCAGAAGCATTCAAATTCATAAAAAACGCAGCAGCTATATGAAATGAAGACTAAAACGCATAGCATGGAGACTTCACATGAGAGGCACATGGAGAGCACATGTTATAGCTTTGACCCATTCAAAAGTCATCTTTCGAATGCTTATCTCCTTCAGCTGTATAAAAACAAGGAAAAAGGCTTTACATACAAAGAACATCGACACATACACGAGTTTTCAATCTTGGAATTATTATGTATTCACTAGTTGAGAGATAGAAAATATTGAGAAGAAAAATCTGAGAGAGTGCTAGAGTACCATTTTTGGGTACCGTAAGCTCGAGGGAGTCTTCTGCGGGTGTTCCATAGAACACTCCAATCTCATACTTGTTCTTCATTTTCTTCTTCACTTAGTGAAATCTCCTACACCATGTCAAGTGGGAACCTGGACGTGAATAGTGTGTGCTATCGAACCAAGTAAATCTGTTGTCTTTACTTTTCTGTATTTTTCATTCCTGCAAATTTCAAATCTTTATCAGTTCTTTGTTGCAAAGATAGACAGTAAAGCAGGTAAAATCCTAACAAAGTGGTATCAGAGCATTAAGACCTCCTGGGACAATTCTTGGACACTTCAAGCAAAGAAGAAGCATCAAGAATCATCCAAGATCAACAAAGAAAGAAGCATCAACAATCAGACAGTAAGAAAACATCAAGATACATTCAGATTAGTCAGTGAGTACATTCTTTAAAGTTTCTTTACATTACAAAATCATGGTAGGTAAAGAAATGGATGTTTTTTCTGGTAAAGAAGACTTTACCATCTGGAAACTCCAGATGCAAGCTCTTCTTGAGTCCTATGGCTGTTATGGTGCAATTGATGATAATTATGACCTTGAAACTGATCCTATTAAAAAACTGAAAATGCAAAGACTTGCATATTGCAAGTTAATGCTTCACTTATCACCAACAGTGATAAGGAAAGTGCAGAATTGCAACACTGCACAGAAACTTTGGGTGAAATTAGATGAATTGTATGCCAAGAAGTGTCTTCCTAACAAGATGACACTTCTCCACAACCTTGCTAACTACAAAATGAATACTTCAGTATCCCTAGATGATAACCTAGATTATTTCTTCAAACTAGTACAAGATTTAGAAGCTACATATGAGAAAATTAGTGAAGAGCACCAAGCTGTAGTAATCTTAAAAGCTTTACCTTCTGAATTTAATGCTTTCAAGAAGGTAATCAAGCATGCTAGTGGAGAATCTCTTACTGTTAAAAGAGTATTAGATTCTCTTATGGAAGAAATAGTTGAAGTGAATCCTTTTAAAAAGGAGGCTGAAGTGATGTTTGCAGAGAATAACTATGAGAAGAAAGCTCATAAGAAAAACAAAGAAGAAGGAAAGTGGAAGAAGGGAAGTGGGAAGGAAAACAACCTAAGGAAGGTGATAATGACAAGAAGAAAAGGGAAAGCTAAGACATGCTTCTACTGTGACAAGGTGGGACATTTGTAAGGATTGTAGGAAAAGAAGAGGACAAGGCAATGAAAGTGGAATTTCAGCAATGTAGAAAAACCTGAATATTCCAAAGGAGATGAAATTCTAAATGGAGTGAGGTATGTGAGGACCTAAGTAGAGAGTGGATATTTGATTCAGGTGTACTATGCATGTCACTCCTCATGTGGACTGGTTCACTACATTTGAACCAATCAACGCCAAGGTTAAAATGGCGTATTCAAGGAAAGAAAGGATAGAGGGCATAGGAAGGGTTTCCATCAACATGTTTGATGGAAAAGAAAGATCCTAAGCAATGTCGATTTGTGCACGGAATAAGGAGAATTGATTTGAAAGCTTGCTTGATAAGCAAGGCTTTCAGATCAAATCCAAAGATGGACTTAGAGAAATCCTAAGGGATGAGAAAGTCATCATTAGAGGAGTGAAGAGGGGTGGCCTATACTATGTGATAGGCACAACTGAAATTAATCAAATTTCAGAAATAAGAAACCCTGAACCAACAGAAATTGTAAGGTTGGTTCATGCAGGCAATAATAGCCTGCATCATCTCTCTAGGCAAGGTTTAATACCTAATGAAAACACTAATCTCCAGAGTGATATTCAGGAGGATTTAGGCTCATTAAACCAATCAGCCCACCTTATTGTACCACCAGAATCTGAAGAAGATAGTGGCTCACAATTAGAAACTGTGAAGCCTTCAGAAGGCATAGCACAGTATGGAGAAAGGAGGGAAGTGGCTGAAGGTATTGAGAGTAATGTTCCTGAAAGTTATGAAGAAGCTAAGGCTCAGAAATTGCTAGGGATGCAAACTATAAGGAATAGGAGGGAAGGGGAACAGTGGCTGAACCAGAAAAGCTACATCCTAAAGTTTTTGGGTCAGTCCAATATGGAATTGGAAAAACCTACCTTCATTCCAATAGGCCCATATCTTCAGATGGTTGCACACAAGTGCCCCCAATCTGAAGAAGAGAAGAAAGCCATCCTAAATTACCCCTATGATGCTGGAGATGGAAGCATCATGCATATGATGTTGTGTACTGCACTTCTTGCTCATGCTATTAGCATTCTAAGCAAGCTCATGTCAATCTCGCTTAGAGCATTGGCAAGGATCAAGAATGTCTTGAGATACCTTCTGGAACTCTAAGTCATGGACTGTTTTACTAGGTTTAAGCTAGTTAATACTAATCGCCTAAGCCTACATGGTTATGTAGATGCAGAATATGCTAGATAAAAACACATTGAAAACAATGTCTGCATACTTTTTTACACTAGCAGAAACACAAGAAATTGGAAGGTACAACAACAATTAGGCACATCCATCTCAACCACGTATGCGTAATTTCATGCAATTACGAAGGGTTAAGGTATTAAAATGGCTAACAGCATCCTAGCATAAATTAAAACTAACCTAGCTACTACAAGAACCTTCATAGATAGTCGAAATGTTTTATACCGAGCACGATCCGACTTCGTGAGAGGTCCAAAGACGTTGACATCGGACTCCGAAGACGTGAGGACAAGCTAATCAAGACTTCGTCAACTCAAACAGATCAAAGGTGAGTTAAACCCTTCCGATTTGAAACAGAAAAACTAACGCAAAATAAATTTATTTTTGCAAGGACTACTCACAATTGAAGATCCCCATGATACGAAGTGGAATCATCAAATCTCACGAGGGTGAAGATTAGGGTTTCGGGATTTTGGGGATTTTTCAGATTTGGGGTTTTTTGATTAGGGTTCTTCAATTTCAGCTAGGGTAGGTGAAATAGAAGGGAAACCTCTTCAAATCGAAGCAGATATCGACAGATCTTACAAAGGTTTGGGAGAATTAGGTTTTCGGGTTTTTGGGTTTCACTCATAGATGGAGTTTCTAAGTATGGATTAATGGAGAAGGAGGGAAAAGATGTGAGAAAAGCTCACTGATTCTCCATCATCCATACACAGAAGCAATAAAGACATGAAGATACTGTGATGTTTTCTTCTGAAATTCGGAAGAAGAAGAATGGAGACAAGAAAGGTTTTTCAAAGGTTTGTGTTTGCATAAGAAATGAACAATATTAAGCATGCCCACGTGACACGAGATACAAACGTGTCTCTTTGGAAGTCAAGACGCTGTCGTTCCAATAAAGCTATTAAACACAAGGTGTAGTCGTTTTCAGTGTTTCACTTACATGGCTGAAGCTAATTCACCCACGTGATAGAGAACTAGCCAGAAGCATTCAAATTCATAAAAAACGCAGCAGCTATATGAAATGAAGACTAAAACGCATAGCATGGAGACTTCACATAAGAGGCACATGGAGAGCACATGTTATAGCTTTGACTCATTCAAAAGTCATCTTTCGAATGCTTATCTCCTTCAGCTGTATAAAAACAAGGAAAAAGGCTTCAGACATACAGCAACATCGACACATACACAGAGTTTTCAATCTTGGAATTATTACTGTATTCACTAGTTGAGAGAGATAGAAAATATTGAGAAGAAAAATACAGAGAGTGCTAGAGTACCATTTTGGGTACCGTAAGCTTGAGGAGTCTTCTTGCAGTGTTCCATAGAACACTCCATCTCTCATACTTGTTCTTCATTTTCTTCTTCACTTAGTGAAATCTCCTACACCACCGTCAAGTGGGAACCTTAGACGAGATAATCGTGTGCTATCGAACCAAGTAAATCATTGTCTTTACTTTTTCGTATTTTTCATTCCGCAAATTTCAAATCTTTATCGGTTCTTTGTTGCAAAGATAGGCAGTAAAGCAGGTAAAATCCTAACAGATAATATGTGTATGTTTTGCAAAATTGTACTAAAATGATGAAATATTTGAATTATGTTTTTGAAATCTGACAAATGTGATCAAGTGTTTATGTGATTTTACTTGATAAAAATCAATTTGATCTTCCTTTGGATCATCGGACGTTTACTTGGCATAATTTTACCTTTGAAAAAAGGGGAGTTTTATTAGAAGATTGAAGGAAAATTTGACTAGGATTTTCTTATAAGTTGGGAGACTCAAGAAACTTAGGAGGTGAAAATAGAAAGTTTGAGTTTATAAATTTAAAAACTCTAGAAAAACTTGAGTAAGGGATTACTAAGTGATATATAGAGTGGATAGATTAATTCACCCAAACAAAAATTCACAATCGGTGATTGGTTATTACCTCAGATTGGGCTGTATTGAGTTTAGATCCGGGTATTATTCCCAGATTTGACAGTTGTGTTCGTGGATGACAGAGGACAATCGGAGACTGGAGAGCAGATGATGGTGGTTGGTGGTCGTTGTGGAGGATGACTGAAGGCTAATGAAGGTCCAGATGAGGCTCGACAGTGACGGGTTTGCATGGTGGAGGAAGATCCGAAGATGACCATCGGAGAGGTAAGACATAGGAGCACCGCTAGAGAGCCACATAGGTGGAGCTGGAGCACCGCCGGAGAGGGAGAGGATGAGAGCGTGGGTGAGATAGAGAGAGTATGAGGTGAGTTTGAGAGAGAGACGAAAAAAGGAAAGAGACACAGGCAGGTAGGCAGGCCAGGGTTGTTGTTAGGGTTATTTTTTATTTTTGCAAAATGATCCTCATGTTGATACTATTATGTTTTTCGGCCGGTACAGAACAATATGCAAAAGTTTGAGAAAAATCGCTCTATATTATTTATTTATTTTTAATAATAAATTCAAATAGAATCATAAAAGACTGAAGTTTAACGGATAATTCCTATATATAGATGCATTTACAAATTATCATATAGGGATTAAACGAACCAATGCTTAATTTCACATGAATGACACCTCGTGGAACATATATGCACGGGAGGCTTATCAATAAGTCGTAGGAACAGATAGTCTGATCTTCTTTTTCTTCTGCTCCCACAGTACACATGACTAATGCATGATATCCACAAATTTAACTTAGCGAGCTTCACAACCTCTTCATCTTTCAGAATGAAAGAGTCGGGAACCGCCGTTAGGGAGAGAGAGAGACACCTCGAGTAGTACTACATAAGTTTAATTAGCATCCATGGATGGACATCCCTTTAAAGACTAGCCAGCCATTGTATGTTTCACAATGCCATATGCTCCATTTGGCGTCTTCTTTTTTTATAATTGGAAAACAAACAAGCAAACAAAAACAATACGAATATATGTTTCAGTGAACATTTTGTTATTTACAGCATTACAAATCCTCTGTGCCATCATTTAGTAGCGTCCTTTCCACCATTATCACTATTATTAGTTTGAAAATTGTGCTTTGTTTAATTAAGTGACCAAATTCTCCTGTGTCATCATTTTTTAGCTATTGTCAGGTCCTTATTGAACAATTATGATGAGACAGCTTTATGATTTTGAGGGGAAGTACAGGTTACATAATTGATTGCATTCAATGAAAATCTACTGTTCAAGGGACCCATCACCAGAGAAATGTGGAACATAACTGTCCACACCCCCACAAAGTCAGCGAAGCTCCAAAAACCTCCGCAAAACAAAGTCGAGAAATCGGGCACATGGGATTGTGGAGTCGGACTCCCAGGACGCTATTCACTTGATTACTACTTTGTGTCCGTCTTCCCACCCATATCTGCATGTCCGTGATGCTATTAGGACTCTGTTGTTGCGAGACTGGACTTGTACTATTGTCCATGTCTTTCGGGAAGGTAATCGCTGCGCTGATATGCTAGCCAAACTTGGCGCTACTACTCGTCGTTGTTGGTCACTCTGGCCTGAGCCTCTGGACTGTCTTCGCCCGTCCCTCGCCCTTGACGCCTCTGCTTGGGCATTCCCCCGGCACTAGGCTTACTTTCTTTCCTTACTTACAAAAAAAAAAAAAATCGGGCACATGGTGGCTGTATCTGTACCCCGTCCATTTCAAACATAGGAATTGATCCCCGAGAACGTGTACCACTTTGGATATTAATACTTTCTTCTGACTCAGGTTGGCAAGATGAAGTCAAGAGCTTAAGATAAATGGATTCAAATAAAATAAAAATTTTACAAAAAATTTATATCAAAATAAAATTAAAAAATAAAGTTTTATTAATAATATAAAATAATTAAAATTATAATAATCTGTGCCTATTTTTATAGAATAAAATATGTTCATAACAAGATTATTATCAATATTTGTAAATACATCTCTTTCAATGTAACACACTAAACAATCATTTAATAGGTTATCTCTTATTTTATTACAAAGTAAACTCTTAATAATTTTTATTGCGAAAAAAACTCCTTCTACTGTGGTATAAATATTATAAAACTTGTCGATATAAAAAGCAGATGTGACGGAAGAATAAAAAGCAGTCAGACATGTCAACCTTATCTTATCTTCTCGTGTTGATCGTTACTTGTTACTGTACAAAGTTGCCATTGAAAGTAATTGGATCACTATTTCTAATCGTTACTTGTCACTATACAAAGTTGCCATTAAAAGTAATTGGATCACTATTTCTAACTTTTTTAAGGAAGATCTCAATTCACTAACTATCAATGTCACTGAAAAGCTCACGATTACTCTTCACGTCGCTATTAGTACTGATATGTTTTTGAAATTTATTCAAAACCTTGTGGGATTAATGTCTAATCATCTTCATGTGAAAGAAAAATTTTGAAACATCCCTTTTTATACAATCATTCATAAATTACATTGACGATGACGACGCAGCACACTTAAAAAAAAGGTCATGTTCAGTTATCAAAGATTTTGTTATATATATATATATATTAAAAATTAAAAATATTTAATTTTTTAAAATATTGAAAAACCCAATATATCATGAGGTCCTAAATAACTCTGTCGGTGGTTGCGAGCAGACGGGCGACTAGACGATGTATGAGGTGTTGACTTCCACTAAAGGATAGAGTGTATGGGTGCCTTATTATATTTCTGTATCTATTCCATGCACTACTTTTCTAAAAACAACGATCAGACAAAACCAAGAGCTATCTTTCATTGGTGAAAGTGGTTGACTAAAAAACCATGCTCCTCAACTCGCAGCCATTGTGTTTCATTAAATCCAAAGTAGAAATATAAAAATTAAAAGAAATGATTCTAACTCGCAATCACCGATGGAGTTATTTGAAGCCTAATAATATACTGGACATCTCAAGGTTAAAAAAATGAAATATTTTTAATTTTTATATTTATATATACCACACTCCTCAAAAGTTGCGTTTCATTAAATCTAAAGTAGAAATATAAAAATTAAAAGAAATGATTCTAACTCGCAACCACCGACGAAGTTAATTGAGACCAAATAGTTTACTAGGCTTCTCAAGATTTAAAAAATTAAATATTTTAATTTATATATATATATATATATACACACGGTCCGAGCATACTATATTTAAATTTGATACTATTAACGATAAATAATAAATAAAAAAAAAGAAGGAAATGATTGCTAATACCTACCCCAAAAGTATAGATCTAATTGTACTTCATTGTACTCTTTCCTTTCTGCAGGGACTAGGAGATTGGAATATATATATATATATTCTATATATAATATCTGTATATATTTTGTACTCTATTAGATTTGAATATTCTATTTTCTATTTTAAATATTAAAATTAACAATATTTAATTTTTGAAATCTTAAGAAGCTTATTATATTATTAGGTTCTAAATAACTCCATTCGGTAGTTATGAGTTAGAATCATTTCTTTTACGGGTGTTTGAAAATCTTTGAATTGAATTCATTAATTAATTAGATTCAATTACATTAATGAGATTGAATTGAATTCAATTTACACATTTGGAACAAACCCAAGAATATTAAAATTGAATTTAATTGCACTGTTTGGAACATAACCAAAATAAATTCAATTATTTCATATAACATTTTACCCTTAACTAAAAATAATCTTATTAAATAATAAACATTCACACTTATATAGAGCAAGTTATAAACATAAATTTCATTATAAGTGATATCATCAAAAAAGTTTATTATTAAAATGAAAAGAAAAATTGATTGCAAATGATATTGGGCTAAACCGAAGCTATGAAGATAATAAAACTATTATAATTTGAAAGTTTAAAAATGCATGAACGAGTAGTATCAAAAAAATCATATATATACACATGATAACCAAATCCTTTTCTTATATATACACACATGGGAATCGAACTTTTATCCTATATACAAACACATATAGCAATCGACATTTTTCTCTATATATAAACATATAGTCACAAAACTTTTTTGCAATATATAGACACATGCCAACCAAATTTTATTCTTATATATATACACACACATGTCGATAAATTTTTTCCTATAAGTATACTCGCATGGGCATTGAGCTTTTATCCTATGTAAATACACACATAGTCATACATGAATACTGAGCTTTTATCTTGTTTATACACACATACATAAGGGTATCAAGCTTTTATCTTATTTACAAACACGACCGTTATATATATGCACACACACACGTGTGGCCACCAAACGTCCAGCAGCAACAGCCAAAACGGCACAACACCAAGAACAGGAGAAGAGTAGCAAAACGCGCAGGATAAGAGTAGTAAAACTTAGAGGACAAAAGAGAAAACGACGTAACAGCCAAAGCACCAAAGGATAAAATAAAATGCACAGTAGCAGAAAAACAGAGAGTAGCACTCTAGTCTCCAATAAAACGCAGTGTAGAGGAAGAACAAAAGCTCAAACGCAGCAAAAAAACGACACAATAGCAACTTGGGAGAAAGACCAAAATATAGCCAAGAGAGGAAGAAGCGAAACGCAAAAGCCAAGAGCAACACCAAAGCCAAAAGATGGGAGAAGAGTGGCTACAGTTGCATGAGTATTATTGCTTGCGTTGAAGAGTATTGTGATAGGTCCCAGTCAAAGCCAAGAACAATATTCTGCTTATGGTGAGGATAAACCACAAAAGTTTTTGATTGAAATAACTTTTTTTTCTGTTGCACAACTCTTGAATTTAAATAAAAATGAAGTAACTAACTCTTCCTAAACTTACTGCCATGTTTACTTGAAACTAACAACGTGGCAGTCCAACTACTGCACGACTAAAGTAGTGGGCACTTATTCAAAGTAAAATAATAACTAACAGATTTGACTAATTCCTAGTAACACCGGAAGAAAATCTCCATGCATCATTCCATAAATCTTGGATTCTTCATGGGCACATCATTTGAACTTCATGGCTTAACATTACCACCTCCTTCGACAGTAACCTTGTCCTCAAGGTTGAGGTTGAGGAAATTAGCCTATGAGTGCATGGAATGAAATCTCCGGTTGTCATATCATTGAGTTGTTTGGTTCCTCTGTATCTAAGCCTTCATCGCTGCATTCTAGTACTAGGATTTAACGTCCCCTGCAATGATGTCCTGGGAAAAATCTCTCATCACAGTTAAAGCACAATCCTTGGGCTCTTCGCTTCTGCATTTTGTTCCAAGTAAGTCGCTTCGTAGGTGATGCAGCTTTAAACTTTGTTAAAGATGATTCTACAGTAAATTGGTCGATAGATTGTAGAAGTTGGCGGTGACGATTCAGCTGCTCATCCCGCATCCGAGAGCATCTTTTAGTGATTTTGGTTTGAACATCCTAATGGCATCAGCAATGTCAGGCTTTAGGCCCCCATGAACGTGCCCACCAAAGCCTTTTGTGTCCATCCTTGCACTCTATTACCTAACCGCTCAAACTCCCTTTGATAGTCTCATAATGAACCAATTTGCCTAATTTTTGACAAGGCTTCATCGAAGTTCTCACAGTCAGTAGGACCAAAGCGTGCCCAAAGCTCGTCATGAAAAATCTCCCATGTTACCATCTTGTTTTCTTCCTTATAAGACCTCTGCAACCATTGCCACCATTGATTTGCTTCCCCTTCCAAATGAAAACTAGCTAGAGCCACTCTCTGGGATTCTGCAGTCCCTTGATACTCAAAAAATTGTCCCACTTTGGAGAACCATTCTGTAGGATCATCACCTGAAAATCGAGAAAATTCTAGCTTAGCTAATTTAGAAAAGAACCGTGATCGGTTACCTTCATGTTGGCTGTAGAAATCATCTTTGAGTTGTGGTGGCACAGTAGGAGATTCCAAAATATTGCTTGAAGACGTTGCAGTGTGATTGGCGGTAAGCAACGCTGTCATCTTATTGATTGCATCTTCCAAGTGGTGCAACTTATCGTTAACACCCTTCTCCATGGTACTTAGGCTATTTTGTAGCCCCCCTAAGCCCATTTCTAAGTTTTCAATTCTTTCTTTGTTTGTCGCCATGAAGAGTAGCTCTGATATCAATGATAGGTCCCAGTCAAAGCCAAGAACAATATTCTGCTTATGGTGAGAATAAACAACAAAAGTTTTTGATTAAAATAGCTTTTTTTTTCTACTGCACAATTCTTGAATTTAAATACAAATGAAGTAACTAACTCTTCCTAAACTTACTACCATGTTTACTTGAAACTAACAACGTGGCAGTCCAACTACTGCACGACTAAAGTAGTGGGCACTTATTCAAAGTAAAATAATAACTAACAGATTTGACTAATTCCTAGTAACACCGGAAGAAAATCTCCATGCAATCAGTCCATAAATCTTGGATTCTTCATGGGCACACCATTTGAACTTCGTGGCTTAACATATTGCGTGGGTATTATTGGAAATCTTATTTTTAACGTTTGAAAACAAGAGTTAGTAGTCGTCTGTAATTCAATTTATGAGGGTTTGTAGCTGAATTGAATTTATAAAAATAATAGGTTTCAATTATATATGTAAATTAAATTCATGTTATTTTTTTGTTCAAAATTGTTGAAATATAAAGTAGGAGTTTGTCCCACATTGGAGAAAGAGAAGAAAGAAGACTAACATATAAGTCTAGTGGGCTACTCCACCTATCACCAATTGGTTTTAGGATGGAACCTCACTTGGACTTATATGTGATCTAACTTTCTTTCTCGTGTTGGCCCGTAGGCCCATTGTAAATTCTAACATGGTATCAGAGCAGGTTGCTCTTATGTTAGTCGTTAACCCCTCAAAATGATAGATTATGTCACGTGTTAGACTCACACATAAAGGGGTGTGTTGAAATATAAAGTGAGAGCTTGTCCTACATTGGAAAAAGAGAAGAAAGAAGACTAACATATAAGTCTAGTGGGCTACTCCACCTATCACCAATTAGTTTTAGGATGGAACCTCACTTGGACTTATATGTGATCTAACTTTTCTTCTCGTATAAACCCGTAAGCCCATTGTAAATTCTAACAAAAATAAATAAATTAAATTTAATATTATAATTGAATTCAATTGACCTGTTTATAATTTTTTATATTTCGACTTTGGATTTAATGAAACACAACTTTTGAGGAGCATGGTTTTTAGTCAACCACTTTCACCGATGAAAGATAGCTCTTGGTTTTGTCACACAACTTTTGAGGTGCATGGTTTTTTAGTCAACCACTTTCACCAGTGAAAGATAGCTCTTGGTTTTGTCTCATCGTTGTTTTAGAAAAGTAGTGCATGGAATAAATACAGAATACAATAACACTGCGTTTGGTTACCGTCCTTGGACGTGAGGACGGATGACAAGGACATAACCGTTCTGTCCTGATAGGTGTTTGCTTTACCGTCTGCAAAAGTTTTGTCCTGTCTTCAATGGAGTTGGACAAATTATTTTGTCCAACCCAAAACCATCGGACAGAGAACAATGTCTGTTGGACAAGATAGTGAAATGGCCATAATGCCCTAACTTTTTCACCTCCCAAGCCAACTCTTCTTCGTCATTTCTTTCTAACGCAGTTCTCCTTATTTCGAAACTACCCGCACCTCCGTGTCGCCTTCCTCACTTTCTTGCGTCTCCGTCGTGGTTATTTTCCCTTCGCACGTCCGCACGGGTTTACTCATCGCTGATATTTCTTTGTCTTTCTCGGATCTGTTTCGCTAACGTTCCAGTCTCCACCAAGCAAACCGTCATAAGCCATTATCATATCTCGTATCTGGGTAAGACTCTTCATCCATGGGTATTGTTTTTCTGTATGGGCAATGGGTTTGCAATGGGTGTTTGGCTTTTGTGTATAACTACTACGATCTATATGGTCTCAAGTCTTTACTCCCATTGGTTTCATCGGAAAGTCTGAAATCAGAAGGCAAAGCCATGTTCTTTGCTTTGGTGGCTTTTTTACTTTCTCGATTTCAGATCAACACTCGAGACTAACCCATCGACGGAAAACCCAAAGCCCTCACCTAATCTACTCTAACATCTATATAATCCATCACAACCAACCCCATTTGTTGTCTCTCGTGCTTGTCAAAACCAAGCTTTCAAAGATGGCTTCTTCACTCTACCCCATCTCCTTCTTTTGTGGTTAAGAACTCCACCACCAGCTTGCCTCATTGCAATAACCCCGACTTTTCCAGGTCTGCTTTCCCTCTCCCAACCCAAAGCTTCGATTTTCACCGTGGTAATTCATCTTTCTTTGTTTTTCGTCTTGGGAATTTTACAAAGTTTGAGTCTTTAGTAGTTATCTATTGTCCTTTTGCTTTTACTTGAATTGGCTCCTTCATTTGGTTTTCCGAGGAATGTGGGAATAGTGTTGATGTTTGTGAATCTTTAGTTTTCTTGTTGTTTTGGTTTGGCTTATGCTACATTTCAAGATTGGAATGCCATTTTCTCTGGTTCTTAAATGCTTTACCTTTGATTTGATAGTTTATCATTTAGGATGGTTTGCTCTTCTTTTCCGCTTATGTTATTTCCGTTTGTTATTACCTTGAGATTCCGAGAAGCTAAAACCATGAAAAGGAGAGGAAACTAGATTATAAGATCTTTTTAGTTGATTTCATCATTGTTGATCCGTGAGCGATGGAAATAACATTAAAGATACAATGATATTGATGAGAACTTTGAGTTCCATTACATAATAAAATGCATTCATTTGATTATTTTCTACAATTCCTCAAATCATTGAGGTTTATCTCCTTGTTTAACTTGATGACAATCTATTGTCGATTAATTTGTCGCTTTACTTTGTTTTTGTTTTAATACCAATCTGGAGAATTAGAACCGAACTCGATTCGAGGTTAACTTATTCTTGTGAAAATTGGGAATCAAAGAAAAGGAAATTGAATTGCTACATTTAATCTTCATCATTTCAATGGAAGCAGATCAATAGGAAGTGCATTGAAGTGTTGCATGCTTGGCTGTCATTTTAAAGTAGAATGTGTCCCACGCGACTATTGATATGTCATCGATTGTTGCAAAATCTTAAAGGAAGTTAATGTAGAAATTTGATGTCTTGACATTTTATGACATTTTATCTCGAACATGAGAGTTTGCTTCTCTTGCAAAAGTTGGGAATAGCCTTCTTGAGTTTATTTGGCATGTATTTGCATCTATCATGGTCTTTGCAATTATGTATTGCTTTGTTATTGTCAATACATAATTCAATCCTTCTTGTTATTAACGGTTGCACTTCAACAAAGTACATTGTGTTCATGATTTCCATAATAGTCAATGAGATTAATGTTTCATGTACGAGGTGTGGGACATTCTATATTTCAAGATCAATCTTCTTGCATTCGGGAACTTGAATTTTGAGGACTTCTTCTCAAAGTGGTAAGTCCTTCTTTATCTTACCTTCATATTGCAATATTATTTGTGTTTGTGGTGTATACATAGTTGAATATGGTAAGTTCTTATATTTGCAAATATAAAGAAGTGTAAATAGTTGTGGTTTAGCTAAGATTTAGCAATATCAAACATGCACATGAATTCTTGGACTTGAAATGGGCGAAAACATTTCGATTATTATGTTAGAATGCTTCGAACTCGAAGAGCAACTTTTGTATCCCATTTTCGTTAGAACACAAAATATATGTCTTGTGTTGTGATGAGAAACATACTTCTGCTTGTGATACTTGTTACCACATGTGAATGATCATCAAGTCATCAATCAAATCTGGTAACCTTGTCACTTCTTAGATAGTTGGAAGCACCAAGTACATGCAACGGAACCATCGCCATTCGCGCTTCAATTTCCACAGCCCATAGCTCAACATCCACATGTCACTGCAACATGCAACCAGAGTTTGGCATCGAGTCAGACATTATTCGTATTTGCTGTTGGGGTCATTGTCGGCATGATCATCCTCGCAATTCTCAATAAATTTTAAGGCATCAATGTATTTAATGTCATGAATGTTTAGATGTTAGCTCAATTATGTATTAGAATTTGGATGGTTCACGACGCTTTTCCAACCTATTATGTAATTACTAATATTAATGTTTAGATGCTTTGTTAAATTATTTTGTCCTAACTAATTTTCATAATACTATTCATAATTATAAGAAGATAAATAATAGTCATAATTACAATAATAATAATAATAAACTCAAAATAAAATATATTACTTGCATGGTAATAATTAAAAACATAATATTACAACGTAAATATACTAATAATCATAGCAATAACCAAAATAATGAGCACAATGTTAACTATTTTAATTCTAGTCATATTTTAATAATATTATTATTACCATGGGTATTTTAAAATTTATAAACATAATAATAATTATTATTAAACATAATAATAATAATAATAATAATAATAATAATAATAATAATATACTAATAATAATCATAATAATAATTATTATTATTACAATTGTAATAATGATCATAATCATAATAAACAAAATAATAACAATTGTAATAATAGTAATATTAATAATATTCATACGTTAGTATAATAATTATCATAATAGCACTTAACAAAACTCATATTCATAATATCATAAAAATTATACTAGTATAAATTTTATATAATAATAATAATATAAAATAATTATTATTTTTATTTTAAACATACAAATCATAATTATTATAATTATACATAACAACAATAATATTATTATTATTAACAATATTAATAATAAAATTAATACACAAAATTACATTCTTTAACATCTACAAGTCTTTCTACTTCTGAGGCATTTATGTCATTAACATCATTTTCATCATCTGAGGCAAACCAAACACCTTTTCGTCTCTGGGACGAGACAATTATCTTTGCTCACATCATTCGCAACCAAACATCTCCCTGCGCTGATTCACATTGCTCTCTCACCAGGTCAGGTCATATTAAAATCTCCGTCTTCATGCTGCGATCGCTTAATAACCAAACGCAAGCATGTAAAGGACCCATACGCTCTATCCTTTAGTGGAAGTCAACACCTCATACATCGTCTAGTCGCCGGTCTCATCATCTCGTACTCTTTTTTTTCTATTAAAGGAAAACTGTAAGTGCAGATTGCCAGATTATAATAAATTTGGAGAAACAGATCCTACTTATGGTTGAGGAGGAAATGTTAACACCTGATACGTGCAATATCAAAATAGGTTACACCAACAGCACATTTGCTTAGCAGAGGATTAAGTTTTGATAGTATTGATAATGGTTAATAATGGGTATTATTTTAAGTAATTATTTAAATTTATAAAATAGTTTTAATTTTTTAAAAATAAAAAAATAATTTATTATATTATATAATTGTACTATATATTTTTATTCGTGTTTTTAAAAATTATAATAATAAAAATTTTATGAAATTGGGGGCAAGTGATATCTATCTTTGCAGCTTGCGGGCGTGAACACATGGCACTGGAGCCTAACAGCGCTTCTATATATACATAGGCAATGAAATGCAAAAACACATAAACAAAAAACAAGAAGAAGAAGAAAACAGATTTAATTTATTTACAAAAATGGGAGACGGTGTGTTCGGCATCCCATTCACAAACACAACTCTACAGAGCCTGCCAGAGTATAAGGGCATCACAGACCTGAAACCCGTTGACAGGGCTCGTGTGGCTCTCAAATGGAAGAACTCAGATGGAAAGAATGAAAGGGCTCTCAAGTACTTACTGGATCTAAAAGAAAGTTGTGGTTACGATGTGGGAACACTCTGCCTCGTTTACAATGCTACGGGTGACACCCTGAAATATGCTCTCAAAAAGGACTGGGCAGGACGTATCGGATCTTCTCCATACCCCATTCAGATTGCAAACGGACAGTGGGGTGCCTTTCTGCACGTCAAAGGCAAGGCCTCCACTCAGTCAATCGGGGCTGTGGTGTATCACGGCAAGGACGCTGACGCCGCTGATTGTGATTGGATGGTGGCTTGGAACAACGCTTGGGAGGCAGACAAGGATTTTTCCAGCACTGTGAGCAGTAGTATTTATAGATTGATCATTTTTCCTATACTGATCATCATTCATTTATTTGCAATTACATGATCATTCAAATACATGCATGCATAAGGTACATAATAAATTAAGTATCATTGATATGATTTCAGTTAACAGATTAAATATTTTTTGATGGATGAAAAAATCTTATCCAGGTATACAATGAGGTCCGCACCAAAGATCACTTTAATTGGAAAGACAAAGAGTATACAAAGTGGTGGAATTATATACTGGGACAAATGCAGAAAGCTGATGTTTATTATTTGGAAGATAACAATGGCGGCGAGTGTAAAGGAACCTCCTCGTCTGCTTCAATTGGGAAACACAGTTTCCCCATCTTTACGGCAATCCTGACGATGAAGGGTGCCTGATTTACAACAACAAGGGCTATAAGACAGCTTATTTAAGTACGTGGTGTGTGAAATAATGTATTAATAATGTAATACTAATGTCGGCGCTTGTTTGGTAACAGATGTTCCCTCTGCTACCTTTATGTGTTGTGTTGATCTGGACTGTAATAACGTATTGCCTTGGGCAAGTATTGAACCGTTTAATTTGGTGTTGAGTTTTCTTTTTCCACAATAATTTTCGTGAGAAAAGAAAATAGGAATAATTTAAAAGAGGGCCAGAGATGAGTTCTAAGACCCAACAAACTAAAAAAATCAGATAAATATGATTTTATCTGATTTTTATGATTTTATCTGATTTTTATGCGTGCTCTCTAAATATTTAAGCAATTATCTAGATTGCAAATAAATCTATGCAAAAGTCACTTTCTTCTATCAAAAAGCGCTTACGCCTTGGAACCTCTTATAATTGAAGCCACGGCAGCGAAACAACAATATCCCCCACTGCTATACCTCGGTCTCTTACGCTGCGTTTAATTATTGTCTCTAATATATAGAGACAAAATGAGACGAAAATTTAGAGATGGAGTAGAACAAAAATTGGAAATAATGAGGTATTTAATTGTGATTGACATAACAGAAAAAAACTGTCTCCATCTCGAAGACAAAAATGAATTTGGTTGTAGTGGACAGAACATAAAAACAGTATCAATGACGAGAATGTCCATGCAAAATGATATGATTAGAAAGATGTAATTCATTGATTATTTTAAAACGAATGATTTGTATTAGTAAAAACTTAACAAATAATAATAATAACAATAAGAATAAGAAATTAATTTTGTATAATAATAATAATAATAATAATAATAATAATAATAATAATAGAAGAGAAAAGAAGAGGAAGAAAATTAATAATAATAAGGAATTTAATAATCCCAATAATAATAAGAAAATTAATTATGAATAATAATGATTATAAAATAATAATAAGAAAATTAATTTTGTATAATAATAATAATAATAATAACAATCATGATGATGATGATGATGATGATGATAATAACTACAAAATTTATAATAATAATTAATAATAACAAGTGACGAATAATTATTAATGATGATGATGATAATAATAATTACAAAATTTATAATAATAATAATAACAATAATAATAAGATAATTAATTTCGTATAAAATTAATAAAATAATAATATTAATAAGAATAAGAATAATAATAAGTAGGAAATTTATAACAATAATTAATAATAATAATAATGATGATGATGATGATGATGATGACAATAATAATGATAAGATAATAATTTCATATAATAAAATTAAATAATAATAATAATAACAATAATAATAAGTAGTTCAAAATTTCAGTATAATAAAATTAATAATAATAATAATAATAATAACAATAATTAATAATGGTGATCTTGATGATAATAATAAAAGAATAAGAAGATAATTTCATATAATAAAATTAAATAATAATAATAATAATAATAATAAGTTCAAAATTTATAATAATGATGATAATGATGATGATGATGATGAGTTTAATAATATAATTAAGAATAAAAAATTGCTTATATGGAGGGATGGGTATTTCTGGAAGTTGTTTATGTGTTTTATTTTGGAGACGGAAATGAAAAATCTTGTAGACAATCTTGAAAAGAACAAAAATTTCTATCTCTGTACTCTAGAGAAGGGACACAAATAAGTGGGGACAGAAAGTAAACACTATGAAACACAGGACTTTTGTGTCCCTGTCATCCATCCCCACCTATAGGGACAGCAACCAAACGCTACGCTAGTGTCTACAAAGAGACTCAATCATTCTAAATGTCACCCTCTCTTAGAAAAGATTTAGAAGAGAGTCAAATCGTGGTAAATAAATCCCTCTCCTATTAAGGTAAATTAAAGCTTATAAAGTCTGTCCTCAATTCCTTGCATGTGTATTACTCCCACATTTTCTTATCTCAAAGCATCATCAAAGTGATTGAAATGATTCTTGGATCCTTCTTATGGAGCCACCTAAATGGCGACCCAGGACCTAAATGGCAACCCAGGAGCAGCTAAGATTAAGTGGGTTGACCTCTGTTATTTGAAACAAGAGGGTGCTCTCAATATTCTCTTAATCAAAACCACAAATCATGCTTTGATTCTCAAGAGGCTCTGGTGGATATTGAAGGACAAAAAAATTCTTTGGATTAAATGGTTACATTCTTACTTCCTCAAAGAAAACAATATATGGGACATCAAACTTAAAGCCTCACACTCACATTTCCTCGTGCATATTCTAAAATTATGAGATGTAGTATAGCATGAAGTTTCATGCAAAATAGGGAATATAAAATTGGTTTCTTTATGGTACGACAATTGGTCAAGTATGGGTCCTTTGATACAATTGACTCAATACTCGATAATTTTCTCTCTACATTCACTAAACACTCGACTTTACTCTTTCATCAATAGAAACTTTTGGAACTTTCCCCGAAGCCTGCAACATCTTGAGCCAGGATATCCCACCGCACCACTTACACCTGACATCTTCTGCTAAAATGATATCTCGCTCAACAAACTTACAAACAAAGCCATTTCTGACCAATTACGTAGATGACGCTTCAAGGTATTATGGTCCGCTATGGTATGGAGTAAAGTGTCAACTCTTCGAATATCCTTTATTTTTTGGTTGGTCATACAAAATAAGTTATCTATCATTGATAGAATGCCATACTTGTAAGTGGATAAAACTTGTCCGATGTGCTCAACGGAGGATGAATCACGGAATCACCTTCTCTTCGAATGTCCTTTCAACAAAGCTATTTGGGCCTATATTACTATTATCTATTCATGGATTGATCCGGGGGGTCACTCTCACAAATATTACATTTCGAATCTCAACTCAACATATTTTCTCGAAACCTGATCACTAAATTCACATTATCATATTGGGAGTTTGTATCTATAAGTTTGGCGAGAACGAAATCTTAGACATTTGCCAACAATCTTAGACATTTGCCAACAAATCCTCAGCCAAAGCAACTTTGATAACTATGATCATCGTTGAAACTCGTGAGCTCATTTTGTTGATAAAACTACTACTCAATTGCAGCTGGAGCATTTGCTCCGCATTACGTATATAGAGTTAGATTGCAACAAAAAAATTCCTATTTGTTCTTTGCTCTAAATGTCACATCCTAAGGTTACGTAACTAAGGGTATTCCTTTATGTTCTAGATTGTATGACTCTTTTTATTAATTAATTTCATTTCTTTTTTCAAAAAAATTCAAGTCAACATTGAGCTCCGTAATTTAAGTTCTCCCTAGTTTTATTAAGAAAAACTCATCAAGACTTAAATTCTAAAAAAAAACTCATTAAGACTTGCATGCTTGGTTTGTAGTCAACTTGGTCCATCCATAACAAAACAATTTTGTAATGTTTAAGAATTAGGGATGACATTTGAACCCAGACGTAGTCCAATTCGAAATCAACAGGTCAAGTATAGGATAACCAAACATCAGGACGAGCTTAGGCTTGGGGCACTCAAGTTTGGACAAGGCACGAAAATTATTTTAAAAACATTTTTCTTTTTTAAAGAGTAAGTCAGGCTAGGTTGAATCAGGCTTAGGCTCGAGATAGTTGTTAATTAAAATAATATCATTTTAATTAAAAATATTATTTTAATTAGTAAATAGTTGAAACTTAAATTCGAGCAATGCAATTCTAATTCTATTTAAGTTTCGTCAAATTTAGACTATAATATTACATAGTCAAATTAAGGGTATGCTTATTTAGGGATAATGGAGAAAAATGTACGGGAATGGAATGAAAACTTGCGTTTGACATCAAACTATCATTAAAGGGTTAACATTTTCATTACCCAATTCTTAACAATCCTCCATTCCACTGCTAATTTAGAGGAATGAGAATCATTGATTTATTCCTCTAACACGAGGGCTTTATGCATGCCTTTAATTGGACCATTCATCGAGGGTGAATGAACTTAGGAATATGTTATTATTATTATTAAATTTCTGATTTCTCATAGTAATTTAAACAATCATAATAAATTACAAACTTATCAAATGATATTAATTTAAGGGTAACAAATACAAATAGAATTTTTAAAAAATCTACAATTTTGAAATTGTGGAAAAAACCACAATATAATTGATTTTGAACATTCTCATTATAAATAAGGTGTATAAAATATAATTAATTAAATTATATTTAAAATTTGACATAAAACAAATTTTTACAAATTTTATTTCTCAAAATTTTAAAAATCATTCACCATCAAAGATAATGGTAATCATTCCTTTAACTTAACCAATCATTATAATTATAATGATTATATCCATTATTATTCTTTCCCATATTCATTCTCATTCTCATTTCTACTACCTTCTGCGAACCAAGCGCCCGTTAAGTAAAATCAGTTGTGAGCTAGTCTGACGCGATTTATTGTCATTCATTTTAATGTACATGTCTAATTATAAATACTAATATTTTAAAATCAAATTCAAAATATTTATCGGTTTAAGATTTTTACCGTTATCATTTTACAAAATAAGTAGTAAGAAAACCCTATGAAAAGCACATCTCACTCCCCATTTCCGTTCAACTATTAACGCTGTCGTGTAAGCTATTAACGACGCCGTTGCCAGTTCGCACACCAGTCTCCTTCAACCACTTCAGTGAAATCAAATTCTCAATTTGTTTCTCTTCCTTAGGGATTGGAATTTGGTTCGCTTCACACAGGAGCTCAAAACAATGGCGTAGATTAGCATTAGCATTACATGATCTTTGAATGAAATGGAAAACACAGATTCTGATGATGAGCCACAGAAGAAAAGACCTCACTTGAACTCTCCCACCGTCACAGCAACTGCCGCCTCTGCCATGGCCCGCTCTTCCCCAACTTCTCTGGCGAACACCAACCAATCAGTAACCATCTCTCTCTCTATCTCTCTCTGGTGTTTATTTTTGGTCTTGTTTTCACCATTTGTTTGTTGATAAGTGGAATTTATCGCTTACTTTAATTGCATTTGAAATTTAGGGTTTTCTTTGTGTATTATGTTGTGTCGAGATCGTTTACTTTACGCGGCCAATTGGATGAAATGTGAATGTAGGTCGACTAAAAGTTGTTGCTTTATCACTATGGTTTTAAAATTTATCGTGTTAATTATTGGGGCATGTACTTCAGGTCGACCTTGCCGGTCTTCAGCGCGAAAACCAGAAGCTGATACAGCAGTTAGAAAAGCAGAAGCATGAAATGCACGAGATTGAAGCTAAAATCAATGAACTAAAAGCTAAACAATCTTCTTATGATGACTTCTTGATTGCGGTCAACCGGCTCTGGAATCAGGTACCCTTTTGTTTGCTGTTCCTCAAATGCCAAGTCATTGTGTTAATTTGTGTTAAAGTTTTTTTTATCATGCTGGTTAATTTGTGTGCCTCTACTGCATTTTGTTCTCTAGTTGGATGATGATTTGGTGCTATTTGGAGTACTTGCTGGAAGAGGCAAAGATGATTTGCAAAGATTAGATCACTCAGATTATCATGGAGGTAGCAAGTCGTGTCTTTTTATTTGTACAAGGTTGTATGTGTATGATGATTTTGCATGGTAGATTGATTTAATAATCTTTTAGGTTCAATTCCTGTGTGTCCTCCCGAGGAGATGTTTCTCTGTAGATTGCTAGGAACAGATTCCCTTCCAAGTGGTGGAAATGATCATATTGTTAGATATGTGGGAGAAGTGCTTGCTGCACGCTCTTCTACTATGGGGTTGATGAAGTCTTTGGAAGATAGTATTGAAGCTCAGAGGGCCAAAACTGAGAGCATAGCTCAGGCCTTACTTGGAAATCAATCTGTCAAGGTTAGGGAGAAGTTTGATCTGTATTGCAACTTGATAGTCAGCAATTTTCCTTATTGTGTTTTGTAAAAATACTTTATTTATGAATTCTTGTTTGTTTGCCATTTGCTATTTGCTATATTATTTATGAGGATCAGATGCCATCATCCAGTTGTCTAGGATAGATGATATGATGAAAGAGGAGGCAAAGAATCTTCATGATGTGATTGATGTTCTGCATTTGAAGCATAAGGAGTACTCTGATCAGATTCAGACATATATAAACAACCAGTCAGAAAGTCAATCTGAGATTAAACAACTAGCAGGTACTGGCATATGCCGGAAAATGATTGGTGTATACTGATATTTTGCTGGGTTTTAGGTGTTGGTACGTTATAATGTGTGCTGAATGCTTATTTTTTACATTATGCTTAAAGTCGAGTTGGAAGAAATTATGGGTGAGCTTGAAGAAACCAGAAGAAAACTGGTTGACTTGAAAATGCAAAAGGATGCAGCAGCTGCAAGACATACTCCTGCTCCAAGTGCTGCCAATGGGAGCTTGTCACCTGAAAAGCATACAGATAGGTCCAAGGGTTTCCGGGAATTACGGGATTCCATTGAGGAAGCAAAGGTAATAGTTATTGATTGGGCCCAACCTCTTTCTCTGTAACTAAGGCTCCATATTCAAAAAATTTGCAGATACTAGCTGCTGATCGCCTTTCGGAGCTTCAAGATGCACAGGAAGAAAATATGATCTTGTCAAAAGAATTAGAGTACCTTCAGGTTTGCTATATTTGCATTTAACTTGTAATAGATTTAATCAAGAGCTGTTGAGCAGGCGTTCGTATGTACTTCATTTTTATATTTAAAACAATGATTTTTGTTGATGCGCACAGAATCAGCTGATGGACAATAAACATGTGCACTCCTCACGTCTCTACAGTTTGGTGAATGATCAGCTACAACACTGGAATGCAGAACTTGAAAGATACAAAAGATTGGCTGATTCTTTGCAGGTTGTTTAGACAGTTCAGTGTTGTTGTTTCTGTTTCTACTTCTACTTTCATTTATGATTTCTGTAAAACAATCATTTCAGGCTGAAAGGCCTTTTCTAATGAGAAGGGAGAAGGAAGTCAATGCAAGATTGGAATCAGTAGATGCTGCAAGAAATGCCAATGATGGTTCTTCATCCAGAATTGAAGAGCTTGAGCTTCAGTTGCAGAAGTGTATCAAGGAAAAAAATGATCTGGAAATCAAAATGGAAGAGGCTATCCAGGATTCAGGTTGAACTAGAAAGCGTTAGATTTTCTTGCAGTAATATTATGGAACTTAAACAACTAAATTGTTGTATAAATCAGGGAGAAAGGATATAAAAGAAGAATTCCGTGTGATGGCCTCAGCTTTATCTAAAGAGTTGAGCATGATGGAAGCACAGTTGAATCGCTGGAAACAGACTGCGCATGAAGCACTTTCATTGCATGATAAATCTCAATCATTAAAATCCTTGCTGGATGAGAAGGTTACCTTTTCCTTGTTTTTGTTGGTTGTTTTGGTCATAATTTGATCAGGGGTGGAACAAAGTCATAGGTTTCAAATTATTTAGCAGTGACTGCTTAGTGCAGAAAATGAGGGAGTGGATATAAATGTACACGTCTAGTTTTGGACCAGGATTAGTTAGAACTAAAGTTGAAATCCTCAATTTTCTATATATCTTCCTAACAAATTCACTTGTGTTCTTGCGTTTCACAAGTCTCCTTTATTGTTGTTATAATTTCAAATGCGACTTCTTGTTATACAACTCTTCGCACGATTTTGCTTTTCTGAACTTTTTTCTAAAGTTGCAACCAAACTATGGTACTTGTAGTTTCATTTAATTGTTCAATGTAACTATATATGGGATGCTCATAGTTGAACAGAAAAGTTTTTCAAATTAGTTAGTAACTACTGGATCTTCAAAAATAGATTGCTTGATATTTCTAAATTTATGTTCTTGTTATTATCTTAAGGATAGATCGGATATGCCTATGCTAACTGTTTGTCTCAGTTGTTAAGATCTTGTTCTGTAAAGTTTACAAACTGTCTTGTTTATGTAGACACATGAGCAAAAACACTTAGCAGGTATATGCTCTAAACAACTGGTGGAGATCAAATCTCTGGAGGTTCTGGTTAGTTCTTTTCTATATTTTGCATCTGACATAGTATGTTATTTTAATTTGAATTTTCATTTTGGTCATTGATCTATTAAACATAAACATTCAAAGTCTGTGTTGATGATTTGATTACTTGAATTTTGTTCTACTTCTGTGCCTTTTCTTAGCATCTAGAATTGATAATGGCCTAATACTATTATTCATCAGATTTCTATGTCAATGTGTATGGGTAATGTTAAAGACGGGTTTTGAATTCTTCTTTTCTGGAGATTAATCATATGACTAGGGACACAAATGACCAGTGTGTACAAATTCTCTTATTCTTATATTTACTCCTTTTCTTTTCCTCTATTTGGTACCAAGATGTGGTTAGTTTGACTAGAGTTGTTAGCTGAGTGTGTGAATCTGTTTCAGGTTGAGGAGTTGCAGAAGGAAAAACTGGAATTAGAATCAGTTTTGGATATGTATGGGCAGCAAATTTATGACAACAGGTACATTATCAGAGAAGCGTTGTCCTGTGTGGAAATCTTTTCAGAAGCTGATAATCCTTTGGGGATATGCCTGTGGTGCAAATGTTTGCATTCTTTCACTAATTTGTTTTTTTCCCCGAAACTTGCTTTAGTGGTGCAGCCAAATAAATTTTTTTATTTATATGTATATACTACTAAGGGAGACTAAAGAGGTCCTTACCCAGTTATACTCCAACCAAAGTACAATATGTAGCTTCATAGTTGAAGTAAATGAATGATTAATCATAGTATTTGTGAATTAAACTTCTTACAAGGTGATTCTGTGTGAGAATGTCATAAAATTGGCCTCTTCTTCTATGTGCTCAGGGCCCTTTCAATCTTCTCATTCAATTATTTTGTGCAGAGATCTGCTGGAGATAAAAGAATCTGGCGTGGGGCTAATGGTCAAGCTGAGGTCCTGAGGAATGCATTGGATGAACATAGTCTAGAGTTAAGAGTTCGAGCTGCTAATGAAGCTGAAGCTGCTTGCCAAGATAGGCTGTCTGCTGCTGAAGCTGAAATAGCTCAATTGAGGAGCGAACTGGAAACTTCTGAACGGTTGGTCTTATTGTTCAAGCGTCTTTTGAAAATCTATGAATAATTCAACTTATGATAAGAGTAGCTTGCATTTCTTTGTCAGAATTACAGCAACAATATCAAGATATTTCCTTGTTTCCTTGGATTCTTTGCCTAAAAGTGTTTCAATTCATGTGTTTGCGTGAATGACCTTTTCTTTTCACCTTGATAATCTATGTATCTAGTTTCAGTTCTTACTAATTTAGGCACACTAAAATACCAGTTCATTTATTAGCTGGTTAATTTTTAATTATCTAAATTATCTATAACTGTGTTTTATTCTCTTGAATGGCACTGTTATAAGGTAGCTTTCGTTATCTATTAGCTTAATTCTGTTTAGCTGAGCTCCTTATATATGACAAGCGGCCCTAGCTATAATACAAGTATTTTTTTTAATCAATTACGATGTATAGCCATCCCATAGAAGTTAAAAGCACCAACTAAAGCATTTGGGAAGTGAGATTCATCCAAGAGAAGGGCTGAACAGTATGGGAGTTTATTTATTATACCCTTGCTTTTAGGTTTGAGTGTGGGCTCACATTTTTAGATGCCTGGAAGTATTCATAGAGCTTATGACAGGATGGTAATATCTAGTTCCTTTACAATGTTGCTGTTTTGCATGATTCAGTGTAGTTCCCCCCTTCCCCTTCCACGGTAAATATATTTTGTGCAAAGATATTGACCACTATGTCCCGCAGAGGTGTTCTTGAGCTCACTGAAGCTATTAGAGGTAAAGATCCGGAGGCTGAGGCATATATTTCTGAAATTGAGGTCTGTTAGCAGTTTGTTCCAATAATTTAACTAACATACATAGTTCAGCTTTTGGTACTTCTCTGTTGTTAAGTCTCTTTCCTTATCCCTGCATTTTCCCATCCCTATTTGTTTCTGAATGCTTGTTTTTGCAGACCATTGGTCAAGCATATGAAGATATGCAGACACAAAATCAACATCTTTTACAGCAAATTACTGAGAGGGATGAACACAATATTAAGGTCTATATATGGTTATCTTCGGTGATTGATTGGTTGATTACCCAAGGGAATTGCCTTTGTGTGTCTAACTAGTCAGAGGTGTCACAATGCAGCTTGTTTCTGAGAGCGTGAAGATGAAGCAAGCAGAAAGCATTCTAGTGTCTGAGAAACAAGCCCTAGCAAAACAACTTCAACAAATTAATGCATCCGTTGAATCTTTGAAAATGAGGATTGCCCATTGTGAGGAGCAGGTTGATAATTTTCACATCTCATTTTTTGATACATCGAAAGAGAAATTTCCACTTCTCTTATAGCCTCATGCTGGTGATTTTGCTTTTTTTTGTCCCCTTTATTAACTGACGGTTGTATTTCTGCAGATGAAAATTTGTCTAGCTGAGGCTATTCGATCTACTGAAGAAGACAGACATCTTGCAATCAACCTGGAAAGTACACGATGGGAATTGATGGATGCCGAGAAGGAACTGAAGTGGCTAAAATCTGCCGGTGCTTCTTCAGAGAAGGAGTATGAACAGATCCAAAAGGAGATAACTGAAGCACAAATGGAGTTGGAGACTGAGAGGTAGGCTTCTGTCAACTTGTCAAATATGCACGAGAACAATGATTTGGCTCTTATGGTCTATCACATCAACTTTTTTTCACCGTCTGAAAATCAAGATCTTGAGTTAATAATATAACTGATGAAGGGATTTGCCTCTTAATTCAGAAGTGAGAGACATAAGATGGAGGAGGAGCTTGAGGAACTAAATAACAAGTTTGCAGAGATGACTGCCCAGACTGGGGAGGCTGCAATACAACGACTCCAGGATGAGATAAACGAATACAAAAGTATGCTCAAATGCAGCGTGTGCTCTGACCGGCCAAAGGAGGTTAGTTGCATGAACTGATTTCATATCTCCTTATGTTTTGTCTCTGGACTAAAATGATCTTATTCGGAACTCTGTTTCAATATACGTGTCAGGTTGTCATTGTGAAGTGCTACCATCTTTTCTGCAATCCCTGTATCCAGAGGAACTTAGAGATCCGACATAGGAAATGCCCCGCTTGCGGAACTGGTTTCGGTCAAAACGATGTTCGTTTTGTTAAGATATAGATGAACATCCTCATTTTTGGTGACAGCTTTCTAGTAGTACTTGCAGGACCCTCAACTTTGAAGCTTTAGTCGTCTTGATGATTGCAAATGTTCTTCTGTATAATAGGAAAAGAGACTTTTTTTATGTAAAGGAACATTCCACTCTTGTATATGTGAATATAGGAAAATGAAAAGAAGAGTTAGAGATGAATAAAGCTCATTGCTTTCATTGCTTTTTTGCAAACCGAAGCTTTGTGATGTGATGAAGTTGTGTAGTCCCTTGAAAAGCACACATTCATAGAAGGAACAGGACAGCTATTGAGATATTTTATTATCTTATCAACATTGGATAAGGTCAACCTCACCAATAATTTGACCATTACAATGATGGATTGGATTGTAATTCATCTCACTTTCAAAGAGGATCAACAAGGAGTAATAAGACGATAAGCTTCACTATAATTGAATCTGATAAATTTTGAGTAATTATTTTGTCAAATAATTGACCTAAAATAGATTTTATAATTTGAGAAGTGTTTTTGTTTTAATCAAGTGGTTTTATTTATTTTAATGGAATTTTAAACTTATTTTAAATTTACCAAACTAAATAGAGCCAACAAGGCTAGTGTCAGCCACAATCCTTTCTCTAAAAGTGAAAGTCTCAAGCTCCACCATTTTTCTCTGGTTCACGTCAAGAGATGCTGGTCTCTCTTGTATATGCCATCAACACATTACCTACTCATTACAGAACTCTTAGATCCGTCGAACACCCTTTACTTCCCAAATCCTTTTACCCACTTTTCCACAGACCACCCAGCAAAAGCTCTTAAAGGTTTGTTCTTCCTCAGAAAGACTAGATCTTTCACTTCCCGAACTGCAAATGCTACTTCAATCCATGCTTCCTTGCTCGAAGCTCCAGTTTTGTGGGCTGGTAGGCTTTGCATCTTCTATGCACTCTTGAAGGCCGGTTTGGCTGGTTCAAAGGCCAATCCACTTGTCTCAGGTACCCCTTTACTTTGATGGGTTTGCTCTTGTTCTTTGTTTTCTTGGTTTGTTTACTTCTTTTTGTGTGAGAGATTCGAAAGACAAAATAAAACAAAAGAGGAGCTTTTCTGATTGTTTAATTTGTTTCAGATATGGACGGTTTTGGTGGTGTTGCTGTTGACTCTGGTGATTTGGGTTTCTCTAAGTTGCTTGAGAACATTCAAGGCAAACCAGGTTTTATCCGATTCCTTTCTTTGCGTCTCAATGACTGAGAAGATGTAGTTTGTGCATTTTCTGTTTGGTCGTAGTTACTAAGGATTGGAAGTTTAGAACCATTCGTTATTGGGCATGGATGTGGAGAAGTTTTGAAGATTCAGAAACTTGTGATGGAGATAAATTAGAAGAGCATTTCAATTTTAACCTCTGCAATATCGCAGGTTCATGTTTTCTGGTTACAGATAGCAAATAGGAAGTTTAATACTTCAAAATGAGTTTCCCTCTGATGCTCAACTGTGCAAGGAGCCAATGTAAATAAGGATTTTAAAGGTCTTGAAAATCCTGAACAAGATTTTTATATCCGTTATCGAATTTGTTCCAATATCTCAGGTCGAATCAATGTATTAATGTGGATTAGATCCAATATCTTTTATTGAATTGCTCATTCAATGAGCATTCTCAATATGCCAGCAATTAGTGGTTCCGGCTTCATGCAGGTGAGTTGCAGGATTTCAATGACTTTGTCATCTATGGTTTGGAAACTTAGACCCATTTAGTTTTCTTATTGTTGCGTCAAAGATGCTGAGAATTTTCGCTTTGTCAAGGTTATAATTTGTGCTTATGTTTCAGCAGACAAGGAAGCAGCTGACAGAAGGAAACTGGTGAGTAAATGGCATCCAACGACAAAGGGTACACTTAAGAGGAACTACAGGGTGCCTTCGAAATCTGAAGGGCGGCGTCTTCTTAAAGCAATTACATCTTTACTATCTGATGATGATCATTTTACAGATGCCACATCCCACAAGGTAATTAGAACCTGAGAAAATTACGTTAGCAATCTGATTTCTCTTCCTTCTTCTGATGGAGCCTACTTCAAACGAAATTGTTAATGAATTTCTTGAAAATATTTTGTAGGGATGTCAAATTAGAAGGAGAGTGCTCATGGTGAAAGTGTATGCTGCAACAATGTGAGAGCTCTATTTGATGAACTCCCAACCCCACATCTTGTTGTGGAGATCACAGCGTTTCCAGCTGGACCTCTCTCCGACAAGGATTACATGAAGGCTGAAAAACTGGAAAGGGTGCTTAGATCTAGTCCTTCCATATAGAGTACTGACTAGAAAGTTATCCACAACTTCTGTATGTGGTACTATAAAGTCTCACCTGTACATATGAGAATTATGAATGTTGAACATGCTGTTGATCTGAATCCAGTGCAAGTAAATCTTGATTAAAGGGACTTCTTTTGTTATTTGAATCAGATAAAATTTGCTTTTTCAATTTTGAGTTTTTGAAGGCTGATTCCAGTTTAGTCTCTCTGTACTGATGCAAATTTTCTTCTTTAAGGTTTTGATATGGTCCCATAATTATAAACTGTGAAGACATGGGATCTGTATAGCCCTCTTCTATCTTTGAGAATTAATCCAAATAGACTCAATTACTGAATGGTAAGTGTTTGTGGATATATACATATATATATATAATCTTTTTTCCTAACATACTGAAATGAACAGATGGTACAGAAAGATCCAGTTACTTTTGCCGTGGTTATCCAACATTCATTCATCTAGTCCAAAGGATTCAATAAGTTAAGATTGCGATGCTTAACTGAAGCAGAAAATCAGAATCAAAAAAGGAAAATAAGCATGAGGGTCACTGAATTCATGGAAAACTAACCATGATGCTCATCTCCAACTTGCTTTTGATAAATCTTTCTTAGCATTACATTGAAAATCACTAATCTGGGGGCCACTGTTCTAACCAAAAGGTCTTTCTTCACACTATGGAAATTGCATAGAAGACATCAGATATCAAAATGAGATTGCTACAAGTACATAATCCTGTAGAAAGTATATTTCCTTCCTGAAAACAAAGCCAGCTTAAATTTTGTTAATCTGCGGAAGTACAACTTAGGCTAAGTTCATTTTACTCCAACAGAAGCCATCAAATCTTCGTACTCAGGATCATTTTCCTGTCTTCCTCCCTTTCCAATATGACCTCCCTGCTGTTGAGGTGCAACAGATACAGAAGTGGGTGAGAATGGATCATAAATTTGAGGTACACCTGAACCAGAAGCCGCAACTCCAGATCCTAAAATCGGATTGTTATTGAATTGCTGAGTCGAAACGTTTCCACGCCAACTTGAATGTGCTTGAAAACTATGGTGAGGTTGCAATAAATTTCCTGGTCTAGAAGGGAAAGGACTAGACAAATTGGAGAACTGAGGACCAAGATTAAAGTTCCGAGATCCCATCTGTGGAACTGCATTTTGGGACGCAACTGGAGGATTTGGATATGTTGGAAGTCTAGGTGGAACTGAGCTCCCAGTAAATGGTACAGCAGACATGCGAGGATGAGCTTGACCTATCTGGTTGCTGATCTGAGGCCTTGCCAACAGGTGCATGCCAGGTTGAGAGGCTGCATTGGGAGATGGTGAAGGAAACAATGCTGCTTGTGGAACTAGTGTTCGAGCTGCTGGTCTAGAAATTGCAGAACTCTGGGCTGCAGGCTGACTGCTCAGCCTAGGAACCAACTGAGAGGTTGAATCCTGAGAATGATGACTTTGGAATGTAAACTCACCAGGTCGTGAATGCTGTACCCTAGGAGTCACTGTAAGTGGTCTTATGGGAGTAAAATTTGCTCGATTTGCAGAAAAAGAACCTATTCCTGAGTGAAGCATTGGCTGTGATGAGGATGTTATAGGTAATGGAGTTGGTCTGAATCCCTGAATGGGGTTTGAATTTGGTAGGCCTGCAACACCCATGAATGTATTATCCAAGGAAGTCCCAACTTGGGCATGTGGAACAGGAGCAAAATTTGTGGCAGTATTAGGGTGGCTTAAAGGAATGTTAGATGACTGGGGAGGCACTAGACCAGGCTGAACATTTGATGGCCGAGCAGAGGAAGGAAAAACTGGTGGTGGAACCACAGACTGTTGACCCTGCAAGGGAACTATTTTATTGGGTGTCTGCCCCATGTTAACAGGACTTAAAGTTGGTGCAACACTGCCACCAGACCACCCAGATGAACTCCCAACAGGATTCAGTAACATCCCAGGTTGAAGATTTGGTAGAAAATTCGGTGTAGGATGAATTAAGGATGGCATCAATGGCCTTGAAACAGGCAATATGCCGGTTTGTAGGGTTGGTTAACAGTCAATGGAAGTGGAGTTGAATTATTAGCTTGAGCAGATGCAGACTGAGATGGTGGGGAAAATTTTGTGATGGGTATGGATTTCCCAATAATTCAACTGAGGAATGAACCAGAGATGAAGTAAGAGTTGAATTAGATGCGGAGGTCGAAACAGGTCGAGGTCCAAACAATGAAGGCAAGCCAGAAGGATTAAAGGCATAAGAATTTACTTGCAGAGGATTGTTCGATGTTGGTCCAAGAGAGTTCTGTGGAGCGATGAAGCCAGAAGGAGGATGTAGTTGGGATTGAGGTGTGCCTGGTGGGAACCAGAGGCCCTGGTAATGGAACTGGCCTTGTTGAGGATTTTGTGTTGGACCAGGCACTGACTGCACCTCTCCACTGTTTATAACACCAGTGCTTACAGCAGTAGTAGATGCCTCTTTATTTTGATTGTCAGCAGATGTATTATCTCCGGCTGCTAGATTTTCCTACAAACAGAATAACCAAGCTCAACTTACTAGAAGAGGAAATGGGTGTGCTTACCAAAACAACCATAAAAGATGCACACATACAGAAGAAAATATACTGTCCAAGCAAGCTGTATCTGTAAAGGACTAACAACAAATAAATTAGCTTTGACCTTACAAGTAAAAACTCACCAAGACGGAGGAGAGTAGCGATTCAATTAGACTAACCGCTGCATCAACTTTCTCAAATGCATCAGCTGATACATGAATGTTTAGATCTTCATAACCGCTCCTAATTTCATTCTCATTAGATGGAGATATTTCAATCTGGGAGAGCAAGCTTCCAAATAAGAATGTCATCTAGATTTATACTTAGACATGGTAAAACCAAGATAAGGCGATATGTAGTAGATATGGTAAGAATCAGGAGAGGTGAATGGCAAATCAAAGAAATACAAGCAAAATCATCTTTGGGAGAGTAATATCAGTCAATACAATACCTTCTCTCCAGTGTTTGCTTTGATACCATAAACTTGTACTTTGGCTCCAGTCTCCTAGTTCAGAAAATAAAAATTATAATGAAATTCACTCAAAACTTTCCAAGCAATACTAGAACGCCTAAATCCCTTCTTTCCATCAGTTATTTGCTTTTCTTTCTATTTAGCAGCAACATTACAGTTTTATCGACCAAACTACTTACACTTTCCAAGCGCTTTTGACTTTCACTTTGAGAACCGAATATTAGACCGAGAAAATTGTATCTAGGATATTCTTTGACCTGATGAGCAAGCATGTACCATATATGCATTAGTAACTACTTGCAGCAAATCCAAGCATAGGGGTTAAGAGAGAGGTAATAGCTAGGCATAATAGCTAGGCAATTTGATATGATATGTTATAAATAAGATAGAGAGCAAATAAGGAGTTCAAAGATAAAAGTTAAATTTATGTGCTTGCACTGAGCAGCATATGTAACTAATTCAAAACCTAGCACCTATTAGAAAGTTCCATACAGTAAAATGGTCCCAATTTAGCCTACAGTTTACTCCTTACCTGTGAACGGAGATATGTTTTCATAGATAAATAATGCACTATAGATGGTACGTAACATGCTAGCACTAGCAATTAACATTGACTAGGTTCTTCAGACCCAATACACCCTAAGCATGAGCCAAGATAGCAACCAGATATCAACTTCAAACTGCACTTTATTAAACCTTGACACCCAAAGTCTTAATCCTCATTTCATGAAATAACCAAGCATAATGAGAAGCTGAATAGTTATATTCCTCAGTATAATTTTATGGAATCACGTAATGTTTAGTGGATCCCCAGGCATTTCGAAACAACAAATACCATTGTTTCAGCAACGCAATTGAAGAACTAGAAAAGATGAGATAACCAAGTCATGAAAACTTTACTCACAGGAATAGGTACTCTGGCTTCCTTCATCAAAGCTTTATAATCAGGTGGAGCTTTGTAGCTTGGGTTCAGTTTAAGTATCTCGCCTGCACGATGAAGGGAAATCACAAACAAAAATAAAGATGATGTATAAACAAAATGAAGGGAGAAGAACACACAAACCTATTACTTCCTGCTTCTCAAGTTCCAAAATTTCTGCATTCTACACCAAAAAAATTTAATAAGCACCTCAAAACAAAAAATCCTAGTTGGAAAAACAAATTACATAACCACCTACCTTATTGACAGTTTCTGACTTAGAACACTCGGGATCTCCATGCTGATCTTGCACTTCTGAATCTTGACTGCCCATTTGATCTAGACTTCCAGATTTTAGCTGTTGATTTATTTGATCCAGTCGTGTCTGCCCAAAATTGTATATCACTTAGTGGCACCTGGAAGGAAGCTTCCATGTGAGCCATTCACAAGGAAGACTGGCATTTTAGCACCCAATGGGAAAAGGGAATCATTTGGTTGTCTTCAGTGAGAAATATATTTCTTCTTCCTCACCAAACTAGGGCCATAAATGCCTCCAACCCACTTAGAAATTGAAAATGATCGTAATTTTTAAATAACAAATTAAAACAAACAAAAAATGCACTGTAAGATCTTAACTTTTAGATGGAAATTGAAGGCTTTTCATGCAAAGAGCCAGTAACACATATGGAAACCCAAAAAACGACTCACTTATTTACCAAGAATTCCCAGTTTACCTGATAAGCCAAAACCTTTCCCTTTTAACAGCTGCATCTTATGTTAGATCAGGGCCCCATTTTGTTTTCCTCCCACTCTTCTTACTTTCTTCACCAGCTGCATCATTTCCTTTCCCTCCTTTATAGATAGGAACCAAGGAACCTGAAAGCTTGTTCTTGGGTATAACAAATCCAGATTTTGAAGCAAACATGGAGACCTTTGGAGCACCAGTTGATACACCAGACGTAGTTGTAGTTGACATCTTGATATGATAAGGTCCAACCACAAGTGTCACTTCAACTTACACAATCATCCTAAGTTCAAGAAACCCACGAACTATCAACAAAGTCAAGAAACCCACGAACTATCAACAAAGCATAGTTCCCACAAGCATACATATGAAAGAGTTGGAAATCTTTCAAAGAACAACAAATGGATCTACTACAAAAAATCATAGGAACAGGAACAAGGAACAAAAGATCATGATCCTTTTCGATGCACAAGCTGAAATCCATACGACAGCCGAACAGAGAATGCAAAGAGGCAACCTTTTGTGCAATGATTTAGTTACTTAAGTAGAAAACACAAAATGACAAATAGTATTTACAAATACACTTCTTTGAAGTCTAAACCTCGAGAATATGCCACTAAACCATATAATCAACCCAAATACCATGAAGTAGAACATGTGTTGCCTAAAATTCAAGTGAGACTTATTCTATTTTTCCTTCTGATTGAAACCGCAAGCGTAAATTACATTCATAGTAACCATACAGAAAATCCTTTCCAAACTATTAAAAAAAGGATCAATACTTTTCACTTCCAGATCATCCATTTCAGCTACCTTATAATCAGCAAAAACGAAGAGAAGAATAACAAGCTTATATTTTATCACACGGAAACCCAAATTTAGCACATAAAAAAGCACGTACTAAAGAATAACTAGAGAAAGAAACGACTTAGGCAAATCAGAACACAATCAAGATTTGATTTTATTTACAAATTTTCTACATTGTGTTTATCCAGACTCTGGATTCGTATAGTTCTCGTTCCATCTTCTCGGGAAATCAACACGAGATCAAGAAACCCCAGGTGTATACTTTGGCTGCAGTAACATCAAACCAACCAACCAACCAAATAGAGAGTCGAAGTTGTTCTTTTTGCTCAAAGAGAGAAAAAAAGCACTTACCCACGACGCGAGAGAAAGAGATAAACACGACTGTTGTCTTAGAGTGAGTGTTTACTGTTTAGGGTTCACTGACATTGAGAGTTTCAGAGTCGTGTTTGGGACGAGAAGCAGAGAACAGAGCAATTACTCTTGTCTCAAGTCTCAATGGCCTGTAAGGTTATGGGCCTCGGCACAGGGCTTTTAAGGGCCTCATTTAGCCAATATTTATCAGGTAAAAGGATTGTGGAGTTTTCTTAAGATTAGTAAGAGGTAGGATTGGATTAGAATAAGTACCTGTTTAAATGAGTTTATATAAGTAAAATTTTTGTTAGTAATGGTTTTGTTAGTAGAGTTTGTTTAAGAAGAAATTTTTAAAAATCAGTTGATTGTTTGCCTATTAATTAAAAAATAGTTTTTTAAAAAACTTCATACAAGATATTGTTTGTAACATAAAAATAAAAATACTTTTATTAATTTTAACTATATTTTATTTTATAATAAAATTATTTATTCATATAAATAATATTTAAAATATACTAAACAATATGCAAAGTACAATATATTATATTTACTTGCTACCTATTTCTTAGATAACCATCTTGTAGGAAATTTTAGATAATCATCTTGTAAGAAATTATTTAAAGAGACGTCTCATTTTTTGTAGGAAATAAAATTAATATGAAAAATAAATATTAAAACATATTAAAAATTTAAATGATATTATAATCCCAAAATAAATATTCAAGTGAGTAAATAATTAAATACATAATAAACTATGCATTTTATCGTAATGAGAAGATTTGCAATATGTTCCTTCGCATAATTCATCTCATTATTTTGTGACTCGTCTAAATGATTTCTTTCAACGTCTTCATTTTCATTGATTTCTTCATTTGTAAAGTGTAATTCATCATCTTCATTATAGGGACAAAACTCTTCATATTTTGAGTATTTAACCTTATAAAATTATGAATGGCCATGAAGCAATTATAATTTTAACTTGCTTTGGAAAAGAAAAACTAGGCATTTAACTTAAAATTTTCACCTATTTTCTAATTGCCAAATGTTCTTTCGATTGTATATCTTAAAGAAGAATGCATGATTGAATATTTATTTCTTTCCTCTTGAAAGACCGGTCGTCGAAAATCAGGAAGATGATACCTCTCACCTTTGTACGGTCCTAAATAACCTTGCATGTAAGGATATCCTGCATCTACTAAATAATATTTTCCTACATTTCAAATTAAAAATAAATAAATAAAGAAGCACTGAATTATTAAGAATAAATAAAAAAATATCTAGTTTTTCGTCACAAACTTCTAGGTGGATGAGGGAAGTGTAATTTATCATTACGCAAAACCTCTATAAAAATTAGAGCATCATATGTTGTGTCTTCCCAACCAGCTGAAGCAAAAGTGAAGCACATATCAAAATTACATGCAGTCATTACATTTTGCATAGGAATGTCTTTTCTCCTAATATATTTTATTTAATTAAACCTTGGAAAGATAACTGGTATATGTGTTTCATCAATTACTCCAATGCAGTCTTTAAAATAAGGTCAATACCTTCTATCATCTTTAAATTTGCTTGGAATTTCTCTAAAAGTTGAATCTTTTGGTTTGATGAAATCAATCGACATACGTGAAACAACCTCTAATACTATTTCAAACCATCTAGAAATTGTTTCACTAGAATGTTGAAATCTTTCTTGAACCATTATATAGCAAAGCCCAAAGTGATCAAAAACATAGCTACAGCCTCTTTTATTGTAACTTCTGTACCTTTCTTTAATCTATGTGACTCATTCAACAATTTATATAATTTGATAAAAACATCCTGCTCCATTCTAAATTGTTGATGACATCTATCTTTATGGCCATTAAGCAACTCCATTGCAAACATCCATCTAGTGTAAGTGGATGTTCTACTTGGTTTTTTCATATAATATTTAATACAATGGTCTATGGTCATTGCAATTCCAGTTTGAACCATATGCAAAATTTCTTATTCAATCTCTTTGATCATTATTAGAATCATTATCAGAAGATGACACCTGTATCAAAATATATATAAAAAAAGCTTATTGTATAACAAGATAATAAAGCAATAATCATAACACAATAATAATAAAGTACAATTTAATTCATTACAACAAAATTAATCAAACATAAATCCAATATAACACATTAGAAGTAGCAAAATCCAATACAACACATTACAAGTAGTCCAATATTAATAACCAAAGACATGTCTAATTTATTACAAAATCAACTCCATTGCAAACATCCATCTAGTGTAAGTGGATGTTCTACTTGGTTTTTTCATATAATATTTAATACAATGGTCTATGGTCATTGCAATTCCAGTTTGAACCATATGCAAAATTTCTTATTCAATCTCTTTGATCATTGTTAGAATCATTATCGAAGATGACACCAGTATCAAAATATATATAAAAAAGCTTATTGTATAACAAGATAATAAAGCAATAATCATAACACAATAATAATAAAGTACAGTTTAATTCATTACAACAAAATTAATCAAACATAAATCCAATATAACACATTAGAAGTAGCAAATCCAATACAACACATTCAAGTAGTCCAATATTAATAACCAAAGACATGTCTAATTTATTACAAAATCACAATCATTTCATTTTCTCAAGCCATTTGATTTGGCAACTTAAGAGACAAAAAGAAGACCGCAAGCCAATATGTATGTAACGAGAAGGTCGATGAGAAATGGACAATTCATGAATTCGTTAGGTGTATAATCATGACAATACGACAATGTCAAATTATGTACGCAATGGGTTGCCTCTGAAGCTCCTCATGCATTAGATAATATGAACCAACATGGTAAGACCTAATAGGGTCACAATGTTGTTAGTAGCCTTAGCATGTTCACAAATGGTTCATTTTCTCTTGGAAAATGTAGCCTTAGCATGTTCACAATGTTGGCAAGATTTGTAATACCCTCGTAGACATGTATATGAATTTAGACAAACAAACAATGGCTTCTAAAATTTTTGGTCTAATGCCAAACAAGACCGTAGTTACATGGAATTCATTAATAGCTGGTTTTGTTAGAAACAGGGATGTGAATTCACTGACAACATCTACATTTGTTAAACGCAGACGTTCATCTGCGTTCGTTGTCTGTGTTTAACGTAGACCTTGCGTTGAACGCAGACAACGTCTGCGTTGTTAAAGTAGCATTCGAGGAGGAGGACAAAAATTGAGGAGGAGGAAAAATTACAAGAAATACCATTCGAGAAATCCTAAAAAAAAGCATATCAGGAAAAAAAAACTTGTGAGTTGATCCATTGGGGGTCTTGAGAAGATAAGTTCTTGTTGCGTGTTTGAGAAGATGAATTTTTGTAAACATAATAAAACCAAAGAAACAGAACAGTCATTTTTAACTTTCGATATATACGTAAGTGACGCAAAAATGTAGCGCCCCACTCCCGCAAGACGCATACCCGACATCTTACGTGATATTCGAGTTCGAACCCGACGAGGGTGACGTGTTAGAACACTCAATCAGTTAAACTTGGTAAAAAAAATGAAACCACAAATATAGTATGCAAGTCAATATTCAAATAGGCCCGCTTTATTTGAACATTTTCATTTACAAGACAGAACATTACACAAATCACTTGGGCCCATTACAAAGGTAAAACACTTATAAACATGATATCATTACATTTCAAAATCATTTACTAACATTTCCAATTTTAAAGTTCTTCGTAACTTAATTATTTACATACTCATGATACAATCATTACGGAAGATACAATTTGATATAAAATAAAAGTAAGAATCTGATGCAAACCGATCTCAACTTCTATCCCTTACTTGCATATGTAGGTATACTCCGCTTATCTAACGGGGTATTCTTCTGAGCTTGAAAATATTTGTAAATTTTGGTTGAGTTTGCGAACTCAATGAGTGGCCATCATCGATGACCCACCCAATACATAACACATAATTCACATTCACATCATTTTACACTTCACATTCAATGCAATTTAATCATTCATATTATGCATATGCAATGCACATGAGACCCACTTTCTATTTGTTATTATCTTACGTGATATCCGAGTCTATACCCCACGAGGGTGGCGTGTTATAACACTCAATCAGTTAAACTTGATAAAAAATTTTGAAACCACAAATATAGTATGAAGTCAATATTCAAATAGGCCCGCTTTATTTGAACATTTTCATTTACGAGATTATGAACATTACACAAATCATCGAAATTTCACTTTCCACTTGGGCCCATTACAAAGGTAAAACACTTATAAACATGATATCATTACATTTCAAAATCATTTACTAACATTTCCAATTTTTAAATTTGTTTCGAACTTAATTATTTACATACTCATGATACAATCATTACGGAAGATACAAATTGATATAAAAATAAAAGTAAGAATGTGATGCAAACCGATCTCGACTTCTATCCTTACTTGCATCTTGTAGGTATACACCGTTTGTCTAACGGGGTAATCTTTGAGCCTGAAAAATATTTGTAAATTTTAGTTGAGTTTTATGAATTCAATGAGTGACCATCATCGATGGCCCACCCAGTCACATAACACATAATTCACATTCACATCATTTACACTTCACATTCAATGCAATTTAATCATTCATATTATGCATATGCAGTGCACATGAGACCCACTTTCTGTTTGTTATTTTGTTGTGACCCACTGCCTAAATTGTCCCATATAGGGTTCATTGATAAGCATCCTTATCCGCTTGGGGATCAGGCTCATTAAACATTGAGCTGAGATTCGAATCACTTTTGAGTTCGAGGCTCATTTTCACTCGTTAAGCTTTAAGCTCGATCATTGGTTACTCTCGTCACAACAACTATTATGTTTCATGCATTCATGACATGGAATGCATCAATTATATTTGCATATTCCCATTCACTCACATTCACATATCATCGGACCTTAGTCCAGGCATTCAACATTAAAGTTGAGAATCATACTTTCATTCATATGCAAATGCACATTCAAAGCACACTTGTCATCGAACCATGGTCCGACATTTAACAATCATATTATGCACACTTATTTCATCTCATTCACATACAAGTAGCACTTCAATATCCTAATCAACATCACAATCATCGGACCTTATGTCCTAATTCAACACAATCATTCACATTCATATAAGCATTCAGAGTCAATCAATACAAAATTTAAATAAAACAAACAATGAAATGAGACCATCTAAGTCATTCACGGACGCCCAGATTAACACTAGCTTTAATGATCCGAAACATTTGAATGCAGACGTTTATCCTGCACATCAAAATTATACAATACACACAATGCACACACATTAATATTTGCACAATTCCAAGCATTAATTTATGCACATGTGTGTATATAGAGTATGTACAATGAATGTTCACGACAATCTTGGGTATCTTTCCATTATTCTCATCATGTAAACATTTTTATTTCCAACTTACACTTTCAAGTCTAATGTTCACATTCAATTAGAAAGTGAAACGGATGTAATTTGATCATACTCTCTTCTGGAAATGTGTTCCTATATGTCTTATGTTTCTATTGAAACCAAAATCACTCAATTTGGTTCAGTAAAGTGAAAGTTACACTCGAGATATTTTCAGACTGCTTTTATTCAAAGACAACACCCTATACTCAACTTTCACCTAGAAATTGAAACTCTTAAAGTCTGATTCAGAACTTGATTGCTTCAGATGATTTGTAGCCCTATGTCTCTATTTCACTGCAAATTAAGAATCAGTCAATTTGGATAACTATAGAAAAAGAAATGCCTAAAATACTGAGATATGTTTAGTGTAGAGAAAAGTTCACCAAAAGTTCGCTGCAGCGAACTCCTCCAAAGAGGAATTCTAGCATAAAATTCAAAAGTTCGCCGCGGTAAAACCTAGATATGGCTGCGACAAACTTTACCCAAAAGAAATCCTCACTGAGTCCTTCAAGTTCGTCGCAGCGAATTTCCAAAAGTTTGCCGCGAAACCCAGTTTTTCAACAACTTTAATTCAAGTTTTTCCCAATCACATCTTATACTAAGATTATCCTTCCTACCTCATTTGCTCCTAATTCTCAACTATATTTCAACTCAATATCATTCACAAACAATTCATAATATATATGACCATTAACCAAAAATAGAACATATATGTTTACCCATTCAAAACAAATTTTTTGGCACTCATCATTCTAGCTTCAATTCATCATTTTAGCTTCATTTAACCATACCCATGATATTTAAAGCATAACTTACTTGATTAACTCCAAAGCTCCTTTAAATCACAGTGAAACCCTAGCTCTTCCAACATACACGATCATCATCATTTTAGGTGGTAGGGTTGGGTATTTAGTAAGAAATGAAGAGGACAATAATTCTTGAAGAAGCAAAGTGAGAAAGTTAGACAAAGTTCAACATGATGAAGGTGACGGTGAGGTGTTAAAGCGAGGAAGAAAACACATGAAGAAGATGGAGAAAATAAAAGGAAGAAGATGGAGAAATGAAGGATGTCTCAGAAGACAAGTGAAAGACCATAAATATGGGTCTTTCACTTAATGAATTTCGTGGCTTATAACAGTGGAGTGGCAAATGACACTTGTCACTTGCCACATGTCACTCTCTCACGGTCTTTTCTTGGTCTTTTAATCTACTACTCCATTTGTCTCCAATTTTCAACTCAATTTTCAATGGCAATTGTCAATAAATCCTAATGTTATTTATAAAAATTTCTATTGCCATTTGACAAGAAGTTCTAATACCATTTATCATTTGTTTTGTCACTTGACATTTTTTCTAGTTCAAATTTATCCCAATTTTTTCAAAATTTTTCTTAATTTCTCCAAAATTCTACATCACAAAGTATACCCTCCAAATCAATTTTCAATACAATCTAACCACAATTCTCAATAAAATCACATTTATAAAAAACTATACCAGAAATATCAATGATTGCATATACAGTCATTTTGATGTGTGTAAAATTCACTATTTACATAAATGTGCATAACATGAAATGCATGAGCATGAAAAGTGATTCATATTTTCTCCATAATCTCTCACATTTACAATTTTAACCTTAACATAGGTAACGAGATGTTGCAGCTCTCCTCCTTAAAAGAAATTTCATACTTGAAATTAATATCGATGATCAATAAAGGCGGTAATCTTTCCTCATATGCTCCTCTGCTTCCCATATAACCTTATTACTTGAATACTTTCATCCAAATGACCACGATCGATATACTCACTAGGTCTCATCAATCACTTATTTTATCATTCATTGTCTTCACCAGGTTCCTTAATATCTCATATTATTAAAAAATTTCACTTCCATTTCAATAACACTTATACGGATCATAACGATGTTTCATAAACATATCCATGTAACACTGTGTGAATCCGAAACATCTTTTACTGGTAATACTAACTCATAAATCCATGGTCCTATTCTCACAATAGTTTCATACGAACCAATTTATGTCGGGCTTAGTTTCCCTTTTTTCCTAACCTGTTCACACCTTTATCTCTACTTAAGCACGCCTTGGCAAAGTGACACTCTCAAAAGTATTTCATCTTTCGCTTGCTATTTTACATCCCTTTAGTATTAATACACTCAACTTTTATGTCTATCTCACGATATTCCATAACCTCGATATTGATCCACTTAACTCATTCGTCTTTCTTGAATCACTTAACTCCTATTACAAATTCATTTCACATACTAACAATGTCTTGAATCAATTATGGCCTTCAACTATTTTTAGGTCCTCTTCATTTCAATGTAAGGATGAACAACCCTTTTAGTTGAATAACACCTCACAAGATCCTAACGATATCACTATAATAGTGGTGATGTGCTTAAATTCAATTAAAACTATACATTAACCTCATAATCCTATGAACTCCAAAATATAAGTTTTTAAGCATATCCCCAATAGTTAAGACAGTTGGCAATTCAAACACTTAGTCACTTGTCTCTACATCCCTAGTAGTTAAATGTTATTTCGGTGTATTCCTACTAAGATGTATAGCTTAGGTTGTTACTTGATTTACCTAGTAATCCCTTCGTTCGATTATCTTCATCGGGTACACATCCTTTTTGATTCAGTCACCAAATAGCATTTTCCAATTCAAACTCAAATTTGGATTCATTTTTTACTCCTCAATAAGATCCACAATTTTCGAATTCTCAATTTGGGGTTTGCTAATCTTTTCATGTGAAACGATCTTAAATTCAATAGCTAAGAGTACTTTGATTTACCCAAAATTCATCTCAACATATGCTTTTCATTGCACTTGGTTTTGTAACCTCAATACCTGAATTTGTGTTACTTAGCTATTGAATTTTTCCATTCCATGTATCAAATTACAACACTAGCTTTATTGGGAAAGTACTCATTTGCTTAATCAAAATCTTTCAGTAACTCTATTCATTGTCTCAGCCTTATATTCAGTTCTTTCAAACTCCATAATTACTTCAAACTTTAATGATCTGTATATTTATATATAGATCCAAAATGTTTCACTATACATATAATATCTCCAAACTTTCAAAGTACTCACTATAACAATGAAGTTCTAAATTAGGTATCAAATAAGCAGCTCATAAGACTTTAATTGTCTCAATGCATATGAAATCACTTTATTATGTTGCATTAGATTTTATCCTATTCCCTAGTGCGAAACATCATGGAATACTACATAATCTCAAATTCCAAATGATATTATTATCATTGGTGTTATAATTCCTCAAAATTCTCTTTACATTCATCAACGATATGATTTACATATTTTCCTCAAACATTTTAATCACGGGATAAGATAAGTAAAACCCCTTTACGGTCTTTGGTAGTATCCAACGCACAATTAATTCTAAAGAACTCCAAATCTCACATGTATTCTTTGTAGTTTCTTACTTCTTCATTACCTCTATTTCTTTGGGTCTCCCAACGCCATGTTCGATTACTATAAGATCCAACATTTTATTTAATCAAGCAAAGTTCACTCTTATTAAACTTGGCATATAATTGTTTCTACCTTCATGATATGTGGTGATCTCATCGCTTTGCAACCAAATATAAAAATTTTCACTTCCATTAAAACAAGTTAATGTAGTAGCGGCCTGCGGATATCGTTCCCATGAGGAATTTCACGATTATGAAAATCACGAATTCAAACAACACAAATAATAAAAAGGGGGGTTTTGTTACTTCTTAAAGAAAAATGAAAATCGAAAGAAAAATTGCAAATTGAAGTAATAATCAAGACTGAAAATCAATAAGAAAAATACCTTAGTTTTGGTCACCGATGTTACCATGCTATTTTGGATCCTCAAGAAACATTATAATTATTAACGAACATTCATTGGAAGAATTTTCCATCAATTATATTGACTAGAAACATGTATCCTAGCAACCTTATTAAACAACAATCTAGATACGATCATAGATTAATTGCATAATAGCATTAAGAACCAATGACAAGTGAAATCATATACGACATGAAATTAATCAATTGGATAATTTCTTAGGATTTTCCGACTCTAACGTAGAGGTTAATCTA